>OZ010578.1:11859077-11876577 GCA_963932145.1 Acanthosepion lycidas
GTATATATATATATATATATATATATGTGTGTGTGTGTGTGTGTGTGTACAGCAACCTTTTTTTTAAACAGCTTTCATTACATTTAGATGGATTAATGTGAGTTTGTGACCCTGGGTTTCACGCTCTCTGAGATCGTCAGCAAGTTTGTGTGACCCACATAAATATTATTTAACCCGTAGGAGATACAATCTCCCAAATTTTTGCTAGGATCTGTTGTAGATATATTAGTATTTACTAAATTTTTTTTAATAAATCAAAAAAATTAAGTTAATCATATAATACACTAAATCTAGTATATCCAACTCAATTATTCGCAATAATTCTTCTCCCCCGGTTAGCGATTTGCAAAAAACCAACATAGTTTACAAATTCAAATGCTCTTTAGGAGATTGTATCTCCAACGAATTAAATAATATTTATGTTGGTCACAACACAAACTCGCTTTCACGATGCTTGACACGACATTTAAATGATAAATCTAAGATTTTTAGGCATTTGAAACAACATGCCTGACCACATACACAATTCCGGAAAATCCTCGTTGAACACACAACTATACTTAAACATAAAAACAATAAACAAAAACTAAAAATTCTTGAAGCTATATACATAAAACAGTCGAAACCTAACCTGAACAAAATAAACTATGAAATCTCTACAAATATTCTTAAATGCCTATAATTTATAATAGAAGACATTGGTTTATACCAACGGCTTCGCATACTTAATACTTCTCGTTTTCACTCTCGCGTAGTCATGTGTGATGTCATGAGCTGCAGTACGATTTTCGCTTCCAGCGTCTCGTATGCACGATTTTGTCGTTGCTTGGAAATCTTCCATGTAAACATAAATAGACTATCATTATTGTTTTGTCCGTGTATTGTTTAATATATTTTATGTAATTGTCACCTTTCATAATGGCCTATGTAAGCCGAAAGCTTAGATAGGATTAAAAAATATGAATCAATATTGTGATTTTCTTTCTTCTTTTAATGATAATGTTATTACGCTTATCAGATGATATGAAAAGAATTCATATAAAATAAATAGACAAAACTTGTCTATATTATTTAATGAAACATGCATCATTATATATATATATATATATATATATATATATATATATATATATATAATATCAGAAAGAGAGAGTTGAAATTTTTAGAGCACATAATGAGGAGAAAGGGCATGGAAAATTAAATTTGAAACTCTCGGGACTGATTAAAGGCAAGAGGGACTGAAAAAAACTGCGCATAATTCATCTAGCGGGCTTGCGTAAATAGATGGCGAAACAAAGATAACAAACAAAAAATGAAAAAATATTTAGAGCTACAAAGAACAGTAAGTTGTGTAGAGTCATGATCGCCAACGTCCTGAAGGACCTCAGCACATTTCCATTTCCCGAATTCTGAGAGTAACTTTAATGGTCCCGAGGTCTCATTTAAAAATAATGCCTAAAAATGGTCAAAATCATAATAGTTCTATCGGCTTTATAATGGCAGATACGAATATTGGGTGCTTACAGCAATATCACTTTGAAACACCGGTTCCTGTAATATCACTGAAGTTAAGCAACGTCAAGCCTGACCAGCACCTAGGTGGTTGACTGCTTGGGAATACCAAGTGCTACAAGCTAGTATATGCGGTTTGTTTTATCTATCTATCTATCTATCTATCTATCTATCTATCTATCTATCTATCTATATATATATATATATATATAAATATATATATATATATAGATAGATATATATCTATCTATCTATCTATATATATATATATATATATATATATATATATATATATAGATAGATAGATAGATAGAGGTTAAGGGATTACATGCGTATGGATAAATGACATCAAAACACACATACGCACACACACATATATGAATAAGATCAGAAAAAGACGGTATATATATATATATATGTATATATATATTTTTACACATGCTCTATCCATGATACTGGGCACTTTTTCCCATAAATATAACATACCTTAAACTATACTTTTATTATATATATATATATATATATATATATATATATATATGTGTGTGTGTGTGTGTGAGCATCGTGCGAGGAGACATTTGTAGTGTCGAAACAGGATAGCTATTGTGCAGGGATCTTTAACATGTTTTTGTTTTAATCACCTGTAGTAAACAATATTTAGCTCTATTCTGTATTCAGCCTTCTTTTAAATTATTAAGTTGTTGCAAAAATAATGACGGTTTTTGAGGTTAAAAACACGTCAAAAACAGTCATTATTTTTGCACCAGCCTAATAAATGTTACGGCAGTGAAATTATACTCCATTTGTTCTTATCTTACCTGGATATATATATATATATATATATATATATATATATATATATATATATATATATACACACACAAACACACACATACACACACACACACACACACACACATATATATATATATATATATATATATGTGTGTGTGTGTGTGTGTGTGTACAGCAACCTTTTTTTTTTAAACAGCTTTCATTACATGTAGCGGACAAGGAAGATTTAATTAATTTTACTTTAGTTTTTACAGCATCTTCACGCTTTTTGTCCACCGTTTCTCTACTCCCATAATCCAACAAACGGGAGAAAGTAAAGATAGTGGAAAGACTAAATAAAAAATTAATTAAATCTTCCTTGTCTGCCATGTTTAATAAAAGACATATATACATAGATATAATGAAGAAATTAATTTTATTTACGAATTCAAAATATTTGCATCAATTTAAATATTAGTTTTGGTGGATACCTGTATTTGAAATAAAAGTAAACGACTACCTAAATATTGCTAGCAAACGTATGAGACGTAATGCCGGAAAATAATAAAAATAATATATATATATATATATATATATATATATATATATATATATATGTGTGTGTGTGTGTGTGTGTTCGTGTGTGTGTGTTCGTGTGTGTGTGTGTGTGTGTGATTATTATAATGAAAACGAACACTTAAAAGACTATGGTGATATTTACTTCGTTAGAATCTGTTACGGTCCGGTTCCTTGTACGACGGTGATAGTCCAAGGTAGAACCAATAAAGAAGAACTCGAAGAGGTATATGGAATAACACAGATATATTACAAACAGGAATATATACAGAGAAGTAGAAGTGTTAGTATGAACAATCAGGTTTAGCAGTAATTGTCTGAACGCGACTCTGTTTCGGACTGCCTCTGACTCGCTCGCTCTGAGTGACTGATAGACTTCTGACGGAGCTCACTCCAGACTTCAGACTGAACAGTATTTAGTCACCCCATCACGAGGGTATCATGTGGCACAAGGCCGGTTTAACGTGGTATCTCCGATCCCGTGGGCTCGGCCTAAAATATGTCCATTGAACCCGAATAAACGGGTTCAGGGTCGGTTTACCTCCCCGAAAGAGACTCCGCCCTTCGGCGTAGCCTCGTTCGGGTTCCTCCCCGCCCGAAGGGAGAGTGTTCAACCGATCAGCCTGTCAGCCGGTCGCCCGACTTCGGACTGAACGGTATTGAGTCACCCCCCACCACGAGGGCATCATGTGGCACAAGGCCGGTGTAACGTATGATCTCCGAGCCCGTGGGCTCGGCCAAAAATATGCCCTTTGAACCCGTATAAACGGGTTCAGGGTCGGTTTACCTCCCTGAAAGAGACTCCGCCCTAGGGCGTAGCCTCGTTCGGGTTCCTCCCCGCCCGAAGGCAGAGAGTTCAACCGATCAGCCTGTCAGCCGGTCGCCTGACTTCGGACTGAACTCCCTGCTTCCTCTTGAGGCGCAGTATTTATTATGTATGAAATAGTCCATTATGTTATTATGGGTAAGGTCCCCTAACAGAATCGAAGATTCGATCCCAGACCGACTCTTAAACACAAATATAAATGGACAAGGATTTTACCAAGCTTAAAAAACTCAATCAAAACAAATTATGTTAAATATGTTCTGATTGTGTTTATAATTATTATTTACTCCGTTTTTGACATTGAGCTCTCTGGATTTATATCCTTTATGAAATTATTCATACAGATTACCAAAATTTATATATATATATATATATATATATATATATATATATATATATGCACATACATACATACATACACACACACACACACACACACACACACACACATATATATATATATATATATATATATATATATATATATATATATATATATATATGTATTTATCCAGGTACGATGAGAAGGAATAGAGTACACTTCCAATGTTCGTAACATTTAATTTAAAAGAGTATCCAGAGCAATATTATTTATTTTAGGATATTATAACAAAAACATGTAAGGATCGCTACAAATTTGCAACCGAGAGGAGACGCATCCTTATGTGTTGAAACATGACTGCAATTGTGCAGCGATATCCTAAAATAAATAAATATATATGTATGTATGTATGTGTGTGTGTGTGTCTTTGTGTTTTAAAGGTATATTTAGGTAGAAAGTATTAAATCAAACAAGTTTTATTAAATTCACTCCCACCCGCGTCAAGTCTGTTAATTTTTATTGTATTTTCGAATATTCCAATAAAATGTGTATTAAGTTCGAAGCTGTGGATAAACTGTGCGAAGTTCATGTTTGTTCTGTTGCTTTTGTTCAAGGACTTTCGACCGACTCAGTCGTTATCAAAAACCATGTGCTTATTAGAGTGGTAGGGGATATTCCATTGGCTCCATCCTGGCATTTTATAGAAAGCTGTAAGTTTGAAATTAGACCAAACTAAATCATGCTTTTTTTTTTTTTTTTTTTTTTTTTTTGTATATTAATTTTTTTTTTATACATACTCCAAGATACATTCACCTATGGTAATATATATATATATATATATTTAATTTGGGTTATTTGTTTTATAAAGTAATATTTTCTAAAATGTTGAGTTTTTCGTGCATTGGATGCTGTTTAATATTTTGGTAATATCCACTAATAATTATCATATGTTTATAGTTGCATTTTGTGTTTTTGTGATGTGCAGCCCACACGCTTTAATAGTTAAACCGTTTTTATTTTTTATTTTTAATAGCCTTGGTTGTCAACCAGTCTAAGAGAAGAAAAATTGAGACAGTAACGAGAAACCACTCCCCCTAGAATACATGGTAATTCACAAAAAGGAAATGAAACTGTGACAAGTCAAGATCGCCAAAGTCCTTACAGGACATGGTGTTAAAAAAAAAAAAAACTAAACCAAACGCAGATTGTCAATCTCCGATAGCGAGTCGACAGCATGGATAAATCATTCTTCAAGATCACAACACAGAAAATCCCTTTGGGTGGCGGTTTACACTTGGCCATTGTTTCCTCGTAGATTTTGAAAAATTACAAGCGATAACTTCCTTCGTACGTATTTTTCTTTATTTTGTTAATCATATAATGCAGAAGATAAACACCTTGTCTTTATCTTGTTTGGCTGAAGCCATAAAACCTGAATCTTATCCGCCATTATTTGATATCGGCCGCTGAAAGAATAGCAGGCTTGGCGCGTTTGATTTTTAAGCTGTTTAAACCCAGCGAAATCTGCCGGGAAGGGAAGACATGGTCATAAATCAGTAGTTTAATCGTCCCATTATCCGACGCTTACAGCACCCCTCATCTTATGGGGTTACGCTTCGCACCTTATTTAACACAGCAGTGGGGAATGTGACGAGTAAGGGGAAAATTTTGTTTCGTTTACTCACAAAAGGAGGAAGACATCTTTTATACCGATTTAATGGTTTTCTAATGGCAAGAAAAGCATCAAGAAAATGAGCGATTATCATGGCGGCCAAGTGTGGGTGGAAAAAATATCTGATGTAGACAAGCAGATAAGGCGCGAATAATTGTAAATAACGCATGTATTTTCGCTATTTCTTTCTTTTATATGTCAAGTCTATTCAGGATGTGGGTAACCACGGCTCTCCACAACATTCTCTCTTTTTTTGCCCGAAGTAACTTTTTTTGCCACCCCCCTTATACGCATGTCTGCCATTAATTCACACAAACTTAAGTGACTTATTCGCTATTTCCCCCTATTTGCCTTCACGACGTCCTTTAAGTGTTAAATTCTCCAGGATTTCTTTTTTTTATGTGTACCACAAATTTTAACTGTTGCTTTATGATTGATGAAAATTTTCCCATATCGGAAAAAAAGAAGCTAGTGGCGATTTTAGGCACACAATCTTACATGGAGTGAAATTGAACAGAAAGAATTTGACTAACTATAATTAAATTTAAATAGGAAATGACAGAATGTGTATAAAGCCTTCTTCATAAATATTCTTTTGGGCGCCTAATAAAAATGAAACTGGGCAAAGTGAAAATGTTTATTTTAAAACAAGAGATTACAATGAAAAAGTTAAAACATGTCATTTGTTAAAGAGATACAATGAAAGTACTCTCGCAGTGGTGAAATTATCTCACCTGTCAGCAGTCGAGGTATAAAGTGGCAAAGTGTGTTGTAGGTGATGAAGACCGAAAGGGGAACTAAAAAAAAAAACAAAAAAACTGTCACCACTCGTTGCTGAAGTACCACACTTCTTATATTTACACACTCTCTATCTCTGATATTGAGGACTTTCACCCTATAAAATTGGTACACATTAAAACTATATTTTATCAATCTTTATTATATATATATATATATATATATATATATATATATATATATCTGTGTGTGTGTGTGTGATAACGATATATTAATTTTTATATATCAAGAACAATTTTGGAGAAAAGATGTATGAAATAACGTAAAAAATTTCAAATAACAAACGAATAAACATTTACAACTTTGTCATACATCCTTCTTCTAATATATATATATATATATATATATATATATATGTATATATATATATATATATATATATATATATATATATATAGTTTTAAGGTATGCTATATTTATGGTATAAAGAGCTCAGTATCAGAGATAGAGCGTATGGAAATATAAAAGTGAACGTTGAAGTCAACACTCATTGACCGTTATTCAATGTTCTGTGGCGCGATCTAAGTCCGATTATATCCTGGCGGTCGTCGTGACATATCGAGGCATTCGGCAATGACTACCAGAATTCAGCCTTTCGGTCGGTTGGAGTCCCTGTCCTTATTCTTTTGGGTCTCTGTTTCCTGTACATCTGGGGTGGCGTGGGGTTTGAATCACATAGGAATGTAGTTTAATAAATACTAAATATAACATATATATATATATATATATATATATATATATATATATATATATATATATATAAATTCATGAATCCTTCATACAAAAAACAAATATAGAGGTTAATGATTTAAATGGCGAGAATACATCTTCACAAACAATATAAATAAGATACATCAACCCCGAACCTGTATATGAATGATATGAACCCGTTTATAAATTCCAGTTGCATAAGGTCTTTTTAATTTTTTACAAGCTTTCGTCTGTTCCTACAGACATCATCAGGTATGGAAGTAGATTTTGTTCTTTTTTTTTTTATTAGTAAAAACATGAACAAGATCTACTTGAAGATTGTTTGCGAAGATATATTCTCCCCATTTAAATCATTAACTTCTATATTTGTTTTTTGTATGAATGATTCATGAATTTATAAATTATAATTGCACCTTTTAATTGAAATATATATATATATATATATATATATATATATATATATATATTACATATGGTACAGGTGAAAAGGGCACGGTAAAAATGGCACAAGTAGGAAAATAGGAAAAAATGGCACATTACTCGGGATTATCAGTAGTAGTTTATTGCTATAAATCTGGCTAGGTTGATCATCTGTTTCTGCTGGTTTTCTCTTCATGTTGTTGATGTATTTCGTGGATGCAATAGCTGCATAATCAGGAGCGTGGTTGCAGTTTTTTAGCTGGTACAGGATCAGTCATATCAAGGCTGGTACCTTTTACAAAAAGATGTTCTCTTAAAACATCTCTCTATCTGATAGTAATTGATCTTGCAATCTGTTTTTTTTTTTTTTACATTTATCCTTGGAAGCAAATCTTTTCTTTTCTTTTATTACTTGCTATAACTTCCATGATAGGGTTGCGATAGAGCCGCTGAGATCAATGGTGTGCTTGATGGCTCCAGGACAACTGAACCTTCGTATTGTGCCAATTTTTCCGATTTTACCATTTGTGTCATTTTTATCTTCACCATTTTTATCTGCGCCATTATTATCTAAATTCATATATACGTACATCCATACAAACATATATATATATATATATATATATATATATATATATATATATATATATATATATATATATGAAAATTTGTAAAGAAATGGATGAATGTTTTATTAATCCGACAGATTTTTATTGATTAAACCTCATTTTTAGTGGATACTCATATTTGAGTAGACGCCCTGTTTATTTATTTTCGTCTTTCCGGTGAGCGTATATTTTTCTCTAACAATGTTTCTCAAATATTTAGAATTTCACAACGTATGTTTGAATAATGGTCTGCTGCTCCAATACACACACACTCACACACACATATATATATATATATATATATATATATATATATATATATATATATATGTTAAAATTTAGTCTTAAAGTATGCTATATTTATGGGTTAAGGTCTCCATATCAGGGATAGGGTGTATATAATTATAAAAGGAGGCAATGAAGTCAACACCCAGAGGCAACAGTCTGTTCCATGCTTATACGCCATATGTTGACGATTGCCTATAAGCATGAAACAGACTGTCGTGTCAGGGTGTTGACTTCAATGTCGGTATTTATCAATCCACCCACGAGGATCGAATGTGGCACAAGGCCATTTTAATGTGAGTATCCCCGAGCCCGTAGGCTCGGACAAAAATATGGCCTTTCTGAACCCGCCTAGACGGGTTCAGGCCCTGTCAACCTCCCCGGACGAAACCTTGCCCTTCGCCAAAGCCTCGTCCGGGTTCCTCTTTGCTAATGCAGAGAGTTCGACAGTCAATGTCCACTTATATATATAAAACTTATATATTTAAAACTTAAAATTACATCCGACAATGGAGTCTCGACTAGGTGACAGAATTAAGGTACCCCGAACCATTGTTACCGACGAGTGATCTGTGGCTAAGATCTAGTACCTGTTTTCCCCCTACCAGGATTACGGTATTTAGTTTTTTTTGGTGTGCGTGTGTGCGTGTGCGTGTGTGTGTGTGTGTGTGTGTGTGTGTGTGTGTGTGACAGTATTGATATGTGTGTGCGTATGTGTAACTCATATAGGTGGAGGGTCGGGGAAAAGTGGGAAGGAAGAAAAGAAAATCATTTTTTTTCTTTTCCTTCGACGAATGATTAACACGAATGAAAATCGGGATAAGTGTAAGCAGAATGTGATGTTTGAGTGCGTTTCTCTGTGTGTACGTGTGTGTATATATGTCTTCGGGGCGGGGTGGGGGGAATCATATCTGTACTTACCATTTCAAGCCAAGCACGCCGTATATTCCTGATCAGATAGAAATTGTGGCTGTGTTTCCTTCCTTTTTTATGGTGAACCGGAAGTCATCCAGGATTGGACAATAAATTGTCAAGTAGAGTCGTATGGCGTGTACTTCGGAAGATGGAAAAAGTTGTAGCTGACGGAAGTATCGTCTGGGCCACTGTGGAGAGGAGGTAGGATCGATAGACCCGAAACTCCTAATGAACCTCAGCTAGAAACATCACTGATGATGTGTACTAAAAAAGTCCAATAGATGGTTTGGTTTGGCTTTTCTTTTACAGCATATCAAACTCAATGGCTTATTTAATGCCAAGAAAATTTTTATTGCTGGTAATATGTTTTTCTTCAAAAATCTGTTTCTGGGAATATTTTTCTTTGAAGAAATCTATAGCTGATCATATTTTTTCAAAGAATGTATAGTTGTTTGTATCGCTGGTATTTTTTTAAAGTATTGCTGATAATAATTTTTCCTTCAAAAATTATTGCTGGTAATATTTTTTTTATTACAAAGTATTTCTGGTATTAAAACCTATTTTTACACAAGTTTGGGTGTTAACTATTTGCCTATAGCTGGGACCCTAGCAGGTGCTATCACCCCGAGTCAGGGTGGACCTGGAAACACCAGCAATTAAGAGGTGATTCCACGCTCCTCAAAACCTCCTGGTCAGAGGCCTTGCTGTTGGACGTAGTTCATCGTTTTACCCAGGTCGCAGATGTAGTTTATCGTCATACCCAGGACGAAAATCCAATAGAGGTATTTTACGAATATATATATGCATATATATAAGGGGTACTGAAAAATTCCCCACCCTCGACCAAGTAGCCATCCTCACATAAAAATCTGTTATCTGTTTAGTCAAATTTGTGATGCGTACCGGACCTAACAACTTACCAAAATCTAACCAATTTTCTATTCTGAAGTTTGGTCATTAAATTACTGATATTGGTAAGTGGATCGGGCCGAAATTTTCCAGTACCTAAAACCCTTCTTGCACACACACACACACACACACACACACACACACACACACACATATACACACACACATATATATTCGCATGTACGTTCATATAAATATATGAGCTTTTAAATGTACATGAACATAAATGCATATATGTGTTATCACAGGTACACTTGAACATATACGTGTTTACATCAATATATATGTATGCGTATGTATTTATGGCAGGTTAAGGTGATGTAACTGTTATCAGTGAAGGAAAACAAATCCAGTGAACCGTGTTCGAATTCCGGTTGAGATAGCGCGCGCGCGCTAAGCTCTAATGCTTTTGGGGAAGACGCTAATCCCCGATATATTGACGAGGGATGCGTCACGAGCATGACAAATAAGAGTAGAATCAATTCAGGGAATTTTGCCTGCTGCTTGTGCCGTAGCAATCGATACACCTTTTCCTTATTACTTGGAAAGGAGGTGGGTCCATTTCTATTGAGAATATGCCAGTATGGCACCCGACGATCTTTTAAATTATGAAACCATTCAACCAATAAATATCTATCTATCTATCTATCTATCTATCTATCTATCTATCTATCTATCTATCTATCACAATCTGTTCTTTCTTTCTTTCTTATTCTAATCTATGCATCTCAGTCTGTTCTTTCTTTGTTATTCTGATCTATCTATCTATCTATCTATCTATCTATCTATCTATCTATCTATCTATCTATCTATCTCAAATCAAATTATCCCATCAACTTACGTTTGATTGATTGGTTTGATTTTGCGAGGGGTGCAGATCTTCTCATTATCCCTTCGTATGTATGTATTTACAAGGTCAATTCGGAAAGAATCCAACCATTTAATATAAACCCAAACCAAACAAATTGAAAAATAGGCTACCTAGAGCAATGGAAGTACTTCACATCTTTCAACGTTATCCTCTTAAAACCGCAAACAATTATAACAACGCCCAGTCCCTCTTTCTAAAATGGCTTCAAAGTAATTTCAGGATCTCTATCAGCTGTTTTAAGCTCTTCTCTTTTCACGGAGATTTTTGTATTGGTAAAACCTAGAAAGTGAATCTAAAAGCATTACTGAAAAACCTGTGTGATGTATTGATGTGGAGAATACGACGGTCATACAGTACACAAATTCAATACAACGGTGCCGAATGTACGACTTCACCAGAGAGTTTCTCCTTACATATATGCAACAAGGTGCCGCATCTAACTGTTTTCCAGTTTATACCAAGGACCCGCAATCAGTTCTCGTTATATTCAAAATATCTTGGTACTTTTTGGCAGATCTCACCGGTGGAAATGATTTCCGATTTCTTGCTTCCCTGCTACCTACAATCTTCAAAGATGCAACGCCAATTGCTATCTTTTGTCATACCTGTTCTTTTATTGTATTTTTCCGCATTATTCTCAATCTCTTCCACTTACAGTAATCATTTGTATCCTAATGACATTATCGCCTTACTTGGGTTAAAATGATTAATATACATACGTACATATATATATAAATATATATATATATATATATTTGTGTGTGTGTTGTGTGTGTGTGGCAGTGTACTATATATATATATATATATATATATATATATATATATGAAAAATTTAACTTGTAGAAAAAGACAATATTTATAAATATATAAGACAGTAGGAAAACTGTAATAGTAGCCGACGCGTTTCGTCCAATGTGGACTTTTTCAAGGCGAAAATAAAATGAATATATTAAACAAAGTAACTAATAATAACAAAGCAAAATGTCCTTAGCAACTGGAAGAATTTAGAGAACGCTATTTTCATACGGTTAACTGAAAATTACGTCAGTTACTGTCATGTGTGGAAATATTGTTTTTATTGTTGTGTTGACAGATTCAACTATTTTCTTTTGATTTCTTGATACTTTTGTGTACGTTTGCTTGGAAGAGCAGTGATTCTGTTAAAAAAGGTGTTCTTGTTTTGTTATTATTAGTTACTTTGTTTAATAAATTCATTTCATTTTTGCCTTAAAAGACCTCATTGTGCTAAACGCGTCGGCTACTATTACAGTTTTCCTACTGTCTTTTACATTTATAAATACATATATATATATATATATGGTAGACTGTTCCGTCATATTCGACGTATGAGGGTCAGCAACACAGTTCCTAGGAACCGACAGCCATACACCAACACGTATGATTTGATTATAGAGGTGAAGGTTTTGTGCAGAACCAACCACACGTTTTGAAGGGCTGAATAGAGAGATCTGGTGCACTACGTACCACACGGTCCACAAACGACCCCCCGCAGGTTTTGAATTCAGAGTTTTCCTTCTCCTAGGCTGCTACAGACCCCAGTCTGTCCTGCTAATTGCCCAGAGCTGGAGAGAGAAGAGGATTCATACCTTTCCAAAAAGTATTAGCACGTAATGGAATTCGATCTCGGCTCTCCAAGTCCGAGCTGCTACCTATTACACCACCGTGCCTCCCACCAGCCATATATATATATATATATATATATATATATATATATATATATATATATATATATATAGATAGATAGATAGATAGTTGTATAATTTCCCTATTCTGCATGCATATATATATACATATATATATATATATATATATATATATATATATATATATATATATATATATATATATATATGAGGCCTAAAGATTGCGTTTAAGCATGAAACCGACTGTCGGCGTTGGGTGTTGAACACAATTTTCACTTTTATATTTACATACGCTCTTTTCCATGATATTGTGCACTTTCATCCATATATATATATATATATATATATATATATATATATATATATATATATATATATATATATATATATATATATATACCATACCGTAAAACAGTATTTTATCATATATATATATATATATATATATATATATATATATATATATGTATGTATATATATATAAATGATTGTTTTTTTTTAGAAAAAAACTCAATCCAACGCTTAATGCTTTCAAAGGAAGCTGTATTTGTAATTTAAGTGCTCTATATTAAGAAATAGAACATTTATAGTAAACAAAATTAAATGTTCGGCTTACCTTCCACACACAGTTTCGCAGAAATGGTAATCGTTGCGTTAGGCGTTTAGAAATTTAACTCTTTAAAAATGGATACTATTTATACGAAACTCTCATTTGGCAAGATAGGTATAGGATTTGAATTTATTTTATATATATATATATATATATATATATATATATATATATATATATATATATAATAAAAATATAGTTTAAGGTATGTTATATTTATGGGAAAAAGTGCCCAGTATCATGGATAGAGCATGTGTAAAAATCAAATAGGAAAATGGACCCTGAGGTTTACACTGCGTGGCGACAGTCTGTTTCATGCTTGAACTCCATCTTCATGCCACAGTGACATTGACTTCTCCACGTGTTTCTCCACTAACACTGACGGACACGCTTCTCTTCTCGATCTATTTTTTACCTCTATCCCTGACTCATGTCGTACTATGCGGCTCTGCCCTCTTGACAACTCGGATCATGTGGTAGTGTCTGTAAACATTGCTTTCCACTCCCACTTCAGCCAAGAACATCATATCAACAGAATATCTTTCTTTTATCAACGAGCAGATTAGGACTCGTTCTGTGATTTCCTTCGTGACATCTCTTGGAATGAAGTTTTAAATCATCCTGTTCAAAAATGTGCGTCTGAGGTCTCCTCTTGGGTGAAGGCCGGCATCGACGTTTTCATTCTTGTGAGGAAATACCAGGTTAAACCACAATCTTCGGCCGCTATAGCTGATAGGAATCACTTCTTCTGGCTGTACCAAAGTGACACGTCTGATTGCAACAGACGTCTCTGTCTCTGCCCGTAACGAATGCAAGCGGGTTCTCGATGAAGTGAGATTACCTTTTGCTGATAGAATAAAACGTATAGCATCTAACAAGTTCTCTTCCAGAGATTATTGGTGGTTCTGTAAGAGTGTGCGGAACAACAGCAAATCCTCAATCCCTCCTTTATTCAATCAATTCGAAATCCTGACATCTACAGCAGATAAGGTTGAATTCTTTGCTCGGAAATTCTCATCCAACTCAACGCTCGACTCATTTGAAGTACCCACACATGATTTCCCCATCTAGCTCTACTGATTGATATGCGAATAACTCCGTCACTGGTCTTAGACATCATTTCTAAATTTAACTCCCATAAGGAAAGTGGAAGTGACGGGATACCAGACGTCGTCCTAAAGAAATGTGCTTCTGAGGGGACTTTAGTTTTCTCCAAACTCTACCATTACTGTCTCACTGCTTCTTGCTTTCCATCTTGTTGGAATTTTCCGCTGTCGTTTCTGTTTTTAAGAACTCTGGAAAACTTTCTGACCCCTGTAACTATCGACCTATCAGTCTTCTACCGCTTTTCGGTAAATTATGAAATGGTTAAGCAACTTACCTATCACGACCTCCTCCCTGACAAACAATATGGAATCTGTTTTACTTGCTCTATCGCTGACGTGCTTACGATCATCACTTAATATATATATCAAGTTCTTGATAATAACGACGAAGTTCGAGCTATGGCTCTAGATATCTTGAAACGTTTGACAAGGTTTGGCATGCTGGTCTCCTACGTAAGCTTCAAGGCTACAATATTACAGGACTATTGTTTTATTTAATCCTACCAAATCGGGAAATAAAGGTCGTTCTGAACGGTCTCATTTCCAGATCCTTTCACACGAACGCAGGTGTGCCCAAAGGCTCTATCTTGGGCCTTACACTGTTTCTGATCTTCAGCAATGTCATCAGTTCCCAAGGAGGCATTTATGCTGATGACACTACCATTTAATCCTGTCCCAATAGAAAATCCGTCAGAGCTGAAAAAGTTAACTTGGCCGCTATTTTTTGAAAAAGACCTCCAATCAGCGATTACTTGGGACAGGAAATGGCTTGTAAATCTTAATGCCTCCAGAATTAAACTGCTCTCATCTCAACACCATAGAGAAACTTCCCTATCTGCCATCAGCATGGTTGATGCTCAATTCCTTTAGAACGTCTCACTGTGTCTTCTTAGCCTTATGTTTTCAACTGACTTCAAGTGAAACGACTACACTGAATCAATAGCTGCATCTACTGCAAGGAAAGTTGGTCAATTGTGTCGTGTCAGAAGGTTTTTCTCGTCAGAGTTCATCTTGCACATTTACAAATCTACCATTCGTTCGTGTATTGAATACTGTTGCTATACCTGGTCTGGCACGCTGCTGTTCATCTCGAGGTTCTTGACAAAGAAACAAAGAAGGATCTGCAATGTAAACGATCCTGATTAGGCATCTCGACTTCAGTCACTTTCTTCCAGATGTGATGTGGCTTTCCTCTTTATTTTATACAAATATTTTTATTGCAATTGCTCTGACGAGCTTTTTTCCCTGGTTCCCCGACTACATGAATTTAAGAATGCTACTCGATTGGCATTTAGGTCCCACACTTTTAATGTTGAAATTGCTAAATGTAATTTCACTTCTACTTCAACAGTTTCTTTTCTTGCACTTTCCGACAGTGAAACTCCCTTCCGTTTAATTGATTCACTGATAACTACAATCTTCAAAAAATTAAAAGCAACGCCAATCGCCATCTTCTTTCGTCTTGGACCCCGTTAATCTTTTATCCTTTCCTTAATCCCCACCCCTATACTCAGTGTTTTCTCTCACTTTTCACGTTCACTCTATGTAACCCATGTATGCTAATGGCATTACCGCCTTGCCTTGCTTGGGGTGAAATGATTAAAAACACACACACACACACACACACACAAAAACTATCTCTGTATATGCACGGACACACAGATATAGACAGAGACACACAAATATATATATATATATATATATATATATATATATATATATATATATATATATATATGTGTGTGTGTGTGTGACGTCATTTGTTTACATTTGGATAGGCATTGAGCAGATATGAATGTACGTGAGAGAATCATGGAAGATTGTAGTTTAAAAACAGTATAATCGACCTTGCTCACTGAACGCTCCTCTGAGAGATCGGCAAAAGCACGCCAGGCTATATGACGGTTCCGTAGAGGATACAGCTTCGATTTCTGTCGGAGGACGCATATTTTCTATGAAAATTTCTCGGCATTTAGGCCGGTAAATGTTGTTAATACTGTTTATTATAAACAGAGCATTTACTTAAAAAGTAGCTATAGCTGTTCTAGAAATCTAGATAAAATTATTAAATCGCATTACAATAGAATACTGAAACTTCATAGAGATAATAAACACAACCTAAATACAAGTTCTAATACACCCCAAGAAAAAAGGCTATGTAATTGTTGAATCCCTGATCAATGTCCATTATTATAGAGGTGCTTAACCAAATCCATAGTGTATATGTGCTATATCTCATCAAATGAGAACCCCAGAGATATTAGGCTGTATGTAGGGTCAACTAGCCTGCGTTTTTAAGGATAGGTATTGCAGTCACTTGAACTCCTTTACAAATACGGCCAAACGAAATATGACATCACTTTCGAAATATTTTTGGAAACTCAAGGAAGAAGGAAAAACACCTAAGGTTAAATGGAAAACCCTAAGACAAGCCAGAACCTGCGATTCTCTAAACGAAGCTTGCTTCTTATGTCTACAGGAGAAAATATGTATCATCGAACTCTTGAATAACACCCAATTATTAAATCAAAGATATGAAACAACCGTTTTCTGCAGACATACTAAGGATCTAACACTACAATCTTGTTAAATTCTTAATTCCATAAATATAAACGTTTTAAAATTATAATAACCTCCTTCGATATTTCCCCTACCCTCTTATGTACCTCTCCACTAACTGAATTATGATTCTTAAATATTTTTTTTCTTTCATATATATTACTGGTAATATTTTTAGATAAATCGTTTTTATACCCATACTTATTCTGCACGCTATACGGTCCACGAATATTTCAAAATTTGATTATAAAAGGTTATATTAACATCCCTTATTTTTTTTAGAGGAAATTACCGCTTCTAAATTTTAATCTACAAAACACGTTCATTGATTACAGAATTAGTAGTGATAACCCCAACATAAA
>OZ010578.1:11881577-11904077 GCA_963932145.1 Acanthosepion lycidas
CCTGCAGAAGCTGAACGAATTGGGCTACGAGACTCTGCCTCATCCGCCATATTCACCGCCCACCGATTTTTTTCAAGCATCTCGACAACTTCCTGCGCGAAAAATGCTTCAAAAGCCGAGATGACGCCGAATCGGCCTTCAATGACTTCATCGCTTCCAGAACTCCGGATTTCTATGCTAATGGGATGAATAAACTTGTTTCTCGTTGGCAATAATGTGTCGATTCTAATGGTTCTTGTTTCGATTAATAAAGTTTATTATGAAAGGAGTTATGATCTTTTTAAGTTGAAAGTCAAAAACGGCATTATTTTTGTGGAGGGTGGGAGATTGCCAGAAATTTGCCGAATTAAATTAATTGATATTCAATTATACAGAAATGGGGAGCAAATAAAGTTTCGTTGGGTGGGTGGCAACCAACTCCCTAGACTACTTTTGATAGGCCTAATATAAGCATATATATATATATATATATAAAGACGAAAAGGTTCATATATCACATAATTCACACACAAGCATACAAATATATATATATATATATATATATATATATATGAAAACATATTCAGTATATGTATATATTGCATTTAGACACACACACATACACCAACACACAGACACACAGGCACACACACTTATATACGTATGTATGTTTAAAAACATATATACATTCCACATAAAGATCTCTATTTTAACACATACAAAAACATATATCACAGACATCTGCATACATACGAAGATGCAAACATAAAAATGCACATGCAGGTATATATATATATATATATATATATATATATATATATATATATATATATATATATGACTTAGCTAATGCACTAGTCATACATAGAAATAAATTCAACCATAATTTTGATTTTTTTAAAGATTTTGATTTTAAAAACTCTTAAAAAAAGAAAATAACTCACTCAGAAGGAAAATTGCGGAGAGTGCCGCCATAAAAAAAATTACCCAAATATTAATCTACGCCCAGGTTTTTTCCCTATTTCACCTTTCTTAACAAAATTTCTGCTCTTACAAACAAATGTACACAACAGATTCATAACATCAACAGAAAATGGTTGAATACATCAACACAGATATAATGATAATATTCTCCACACGTTTCAGTTAACAATAAGAAAATAGCATTTCTCTACATCCCAGTTGCTCGGAACATTCTGTTTTTGTTTTTATTAGTTACCTTGTTCAATTAATTTCATTTCATATTTTGTTTTGATAAAGTCCACATTGGACGAAAGGCGTCAGCAATTACTAGTTTTCCTATTGTCATTTTTATTCCTAAATATTGTCTTCTCTACTGGTTAAATCGGAGAAATTTTCATATATATATATATATATATATATATATATATATATATATATATATATGTGTGTGTGTGTGTGTGTGTGAGCAAATATATGGATATAGATCCGACAGTATGAAGAAAAATATACGGAAAAAACAAAAAATCCTTATATGCAATTATGCTGTTTTAATGTTAATATAATGTCAACGTCGGACGTTTCGGTCTAATAAACCATCTTCAGGACATATTCATAAAATATAATTAACATTATCAATTCAACATGACAAAGACGATGGACATAAGAACAAGACTTATCCAAACAGATAACTGAAAGTTTTATATGATCAGTGTTCCGTTTAAACATGGTCACGTTGTCGTCACGTGGGCGACGCTGTGAAAACGTATTCCTAAAATTTGAGTATTTTGAATGAAAAATGAAAAATGAAAAGAATTCTATTTTGATCTAAAATTTATATGTACGCTTGTCGAACATTAATCTCGCTAGAAAAGGGGAAATACTAAAGAAGCCAGGTCTAGTATTCACCGTGCGTGAGATGGATATTATGCCTGCTTCATAAATCCCCCTAAGATTTTTATTAGGAAAATATTTTAAAATCTTCACGGAATCAAAATCGAAATTATGATCTGCTTTAGTTATATTTTATGAATATGTCCTGAAGATGGTTTATTAGACCGAAACGTCCGACGTTGACATATTAACATTAAAACAGCATAATTATAAGGATTTTTGTTTGTTTTTTCCGTATATTTTTCTTCATATATATATATATATATATATATATATATATATATATAAACTTATTAAACACACACACACACACACAAATATATATATATATATATATATATATATATATATATATATATATATATATATATATACATTTGTTACTTAGCTGATTAATGTTATCTAGAGTTTTGTAGACGACCCTCTACCAACTGCTCCGTCTGCCCGTCATGGGATATCATTAATATACTATACACACCAGAATTTTTAAATGCCCGCTGGATCAATTGTTTTTTTCTATCTATCTATCTATCTATCTATCTATCTATCTATCTATCTGCATATATTAATACATGTTTAAATAACTGCATCTACCTAAAACTAATAAATAGATTTTTCTTTGTGGCGAGATTCATGTGCAAGTGAGTTTGATCCTCAATGGATAAACCAGACCTGTGATTTGGTCCCTTACTAAAGTTAGTTTAGTATGCAAGGCGTCGACTCAAATGCGATTATTAGTATTCTAATTTTCTTGATCACCATTACTGTTCAGTGTCCTCTATCTTCGTCTCAGCATTTTCTTTTGTGGCTTTGTATTGAGCTTAGTTAATGCCTACAATCTCTGATGATGACGGAATATCCGGCCAGTTGAAACAAATGTAAGAAAAGTGAAGATATTTCTAACGATGCGTTTAATTTCTTCACTTAGACTGATCAAGAAAAATATAAAACATTCGCTAAATGGTTACTGTGTCAGATGTCGGTATTCGAGCCAAAGTAGATCTTAGGATTCTCAGTGCTGTTTTCCACGACAGGGAAGTCTTCGTCTCTTGATGGTTTGTGTAACATAACCTTCAATAAGATTTCCTCCCGTCACTCCAATTCGGTTTGGTTCTCTTCTTTTTCTTTTATGTGTCGCGTCCCTTCAGGACGTAGATGATCATGGCCCTCCACATCCTACGGTTCCTTGCAGCTCTTAATAATTTTTGTCTTAATTTTATTTATCTCAGCCTCTTTTCTGTCATCCATTTGCTCAAGCCCATCTTGCTTTCTCCTGTTTCTTTTTCCATCTATTCGCTACCATACAGGAGGACTGATATCCTGTAGCAGTTCAGTACTCTTTTCTTTGTTTCATACGAAAGTTTCTTGTCTCTTAGTCCTTTGTTTAGCTTTTGGAATGCATCTTTGGTTATCCGAATACGTCTTCTTGATCTCCGTGTCTCACTTCTCCGTGGTCTGTTAGTTTTTTTTATATTTTATTTGTTAATTACTATGATATTTCTTGGGATTAATAGTAGAGTGGTTTTCTCGGTTTGTTTATTTAGACACCGCCTCTATCGAGAGTTCTTCCGGCTTTTCTTAGGTCTTATTTTTGTCCTTCTGGGTTGCTAACAACCTGCCTCAGTCGTATAAACATGGAATGGGGTAGCCGGTTTAGTCGCCGATACTCCGACAGTGCAACACACACACACACACACACATATATATATATATATTGATACATGTTTCATTAAATAATATAGATAAGTTTTTATGTAAATTCTTTTCATATTGTCTGATAAGCTTAATAACATTATCATTAAAAGACGAAATAAAATCACCATATTGATAGATGTTTTTTTTAATCCTATAATATTTAATATGTATCAATATAGTGATTTTATTACGTCTTATTTTTGTCCTTCTGGGTTGCTAACAACCGGCATGACTCGTAAGAACATTCAGCAGATTACCGCTATAAACTCTTTTATACCTATCTCACGTCGTATAGCCTTTACTAATCTAAGAGAAAACTGAAAACAGAATTAGAAAGAAAATCAAGTGCGTCATAGTGTCATCCGCTAAGTCAGCGTTAAGGTCACAGATTCACCTGCAATCTACATCCGGGACTTTAGGCATGTCTTTTGTTTCGTGTTTGAATTCAAATGTTGAATGCATACGCCTCGGCTTTGCAATTCAAACATCAAAATGACTTGGGAACTGACACAAAATGATAAGCCAGTAATTTTAAGAATATTCACAGTAATGTTTTTCGCTTTTAAAATTCTTGTTTTTGGAAGTGACCGGGAGGAGTGTTTTCGAAAGTTTCAGTCTGCCATTAACCGATCCAATTTTCATCATGAGAAGTTTTGTCAGAATCTACGATAAAAGATAATAATCAAAATCTGAGAATTTATTTATTTTTTTTTTTTAAAAAGGAAAGACTTCTTAAAATCTCAGGTAAAATTAAATTTTAGACGTTCTCAACCATCCATGTTTCATATCGGGGAAAAAGTGGTATCGATGGTCAATTTAAAATTTCCATGGTTTCCAACAGCTAGCACAGAAATGCAAGCAAGCAACTTCAATCGATTTAGGTTATATATATATATATATATATATATATATATATATATATATATATATATATATATGTATATATATATATATCTATGTGTCTGTGTTTATGTGTGTTTGTGTGTATTGTGCATTTAGGCAGCAATTCCCCTTTTATACATGTTTCGTTAAAAATGGATGACAAAGTACTGCGATTAAACTTTTTATCTAATGTTTCTTATGTTCGTACAGGTATTTTCTGCATGTCTGAGCACTTTCGGCTATACTTTTAGACATCCTCATGAATGGTTTTATTTTTACTTCTAGCTGAATGCATGGGTTGTGTTATGTATTAATCTAGAGTTATAAGAATGTTTTATTTTCCACGGTCAACACATTGTGTCCATAGTTAATGTTATCGATTGTTGTTTCTTTCTTTTTTATTATTAGGGCTTCTATTACTTTTAATCTTTTTTTTTTTTACATATGGATGGGGTTATTAGGCTTGTATTTTCTACTAGTACGTTTCGAACGGAGTCTTCTAGTTTTGTGTGTGTGTTTAAATGAGGCCTAATGCGGCTATAGTCGGGTAGGTGCTACGTAAATCGTCTGGATAGGCATGTAGTAGTGTGATCGACATAATTATTTATGAGTTTGATTTGATCAGGAGCACAGTTCCTTCAGGGTCATTTGAATTCGTAAATAATGCTGATTCATTGTATATATATATATATATATATATATATATATATATATATATATATATATAAGCAGCATATCTCATATTCATTTGTCGGATTCAAGTTCTATTGTGCAACATTTAAAAACATTCCTGTCCATCTTTGCAGCACTTGAAAATATTTGTTGACAACACCAATATACTGCACCACGAAAACGAGAAACAAAAACTTAAAATTCTCGAGGTCTTCCATATCAGAGGCAACACACCAACACTCAACAAAATTTATTACGAGTGTAGCAGCAACGAGTTGAAGTGCATTAAATAAACATTTAATGCCATTTTCAGTTTATACCAATTTCTGGCTCTTAACCTTATATCTATATTATTCAATGATACATGTTTGAACATATATATATATATATATATATATATATATATATATATATATATATATATATATATATGATCGGAGAGTCGAATTCAAATTCCACTCGAATCCATTCCATTCACTTCCGTGTTAATATTCTTGGGAAAGGTATAAATCCTCTTCTTCTCCCTCCAACTATGGGTAAATAGCAGGGCAGACTGGGTTCTATAGCCTTGGAGAGCTACTGGTCTAGGAGAGGGACAATTCAAAACACGCGGCGGGTCATTTGGGGACCTTGCGGTACGGAGTGCACCATGTCTCTGTATTGGCCATTTAAAAAGTGTGGTTTGTTCGATTGAAAACCTTCACCACTATAATCAGATCATATGTGCTGGTGTCTGGCTGTAGGTTTCTAGGAACGGAGCTGCATGACCCTCATACGTCGAATAACGACTGGAGAGTCCACCATATATATATATATTATTTATCGGAATCGAAAAATATTGCATTTTATTCTTTTGGAATGGGCTCGTATTCATAATATAAATCAATGTCTATATTCATATTTTCTTTTCTGGACATAGTGAGTATAAAAACTGTTCAAATGTTCTATAGATTAGCAAAAAGCGCTCGGATCTATAAAATATCGGAACAGTTCTTATACTGTCTATGTCCAGAAAAGAAAATTTAATAAAAGCTTAATCGCAGTGCTTTGTCCGTCGTCTTAAATTAAATTCGTGTATATGTATGTATATACAGGGTGTCCCAATAAATTTGGTATCATTTTAAAAGCAATTATCTTGGAAACTACTAAGTCTAGCCCAATGAAATTGAAGAGTTTAGATGTTGAACATCATAAGTTTATTATGGGACCGATTTCATAAATGTTGAATATGTGCACAGCCTGTGACACGGCACACGTCAAATCGGGGATTCTGCTCTTGTCAAACACGCTGATATTGATGATGATCTACCAGATTCTTTAGCCTTGCATAAGAAGCCTTCCTCTTTAAATTTTTGGTACCAAGTCCAAATTTGTTTGCTAGTTGGTGAAGTTTTTCCAAATTATGCATTAAAGGCACGCTGCACAGTCTCGGGTGACTGTTTGCGAGCATCTTCCAAGATGCAAAATGACTTCTCTTTGGGATTGAACGGCATGACTCAACCTGAAAATAGAACAAAAATAAAACATTACATATAAAATCTTGATCGGTTTCTATACATTCTGTGAAAATTTGAGGTTATTTCAACATGAACTAACAAAATTATTGGCCTTCGAAATGATGCCAATGTTTTTAGGACTCCCTCTCTCTCTCTCTCTCTCTCTCTCTCTATATATATATATATATATATATATATATATATATATATATATATATATATATATATATACCGAGTGTAACAGAAACATTGTCCAAGTCGTGTAACAGCATAATTGTCCATCTCGAAAACGTTTAATATCAAAAAATTGAAAAAACAAACAAACAAAAAAACAAAAAACAAAACACTAACCGAGTTGAGTTTCTTTTTCCAGGTTTTCAGATAAGACGTTTAGCCATATTGACACCATTTGACGTAAGAATCACTGAAAAATCCTATGAGTTATTCAGCTAAAAAGAGAACAGGATAAAATCGTTTTGTGTCATCCCCACTGTCTTCTCATCTGAGCAATGGTTAGAGGAAAAAAATCATTCACGCCATCACTAATGGTACGAACATTCATATTCTGGCTTCCATCTTAAAAGTCCATTCAATAACAATCAAGAGAACGGTGAATACGTTTAAAAAAGAGGGAACAGTAGAGAGGAAAACTGGATCAGGAGGTCACAAAAGGAAACGGGATCATCATTTCAACTTAGAACTAAAGAGATCAATTAGAAAATATGCAACTCAATCCATAAGACGGTTGGCACGTGATAGAGGAGTTTCAGCTATGACAGTCCAAAGAGAATTTAAAAAAGACTTGAAAATGAAATTGTACGTGAAACCTGGGAAGCAGCTTCTTACTCCAGGACAGAAGGTTAGAGAGGGCAAAGATCATCTTGAACAAGTTGGAAAATGATCCTGGAATAATATATATATATTTGAACTTTATTTTATTCCTTCATGAGCTTCCGATTCTTAGCTATGATTAATTAATGATGAACATGTCATTTTCGTTTATGATCAATTACATCCCGATTCTTCTATTAAGCTTGGAGAGTAATTCTACATTCTTATTGCTCAAAGTATAGTCCAGTAGCGTTATAAAAGAATTCCAGTAAGATATCTTTAATCATTTCTAAGATGCAGCGGTTCAAATCTTAATCTGACAATTGGACAATTTTGACAAAGAGAGAGAGAGAGAGAGAGAGAGAGAGAGAGAGAGAGAGAGAGGTTAGATATATATATAGAAGTTTACGTAAAGAGAGAGAGAGGGGTTTAGGTAGGTAGGTAGGTAGAGAGAGAGAGAGAGAGAGAGAGAGGGAGAGAGAGAGAGAGGGAGAGAGAGAGAGAAAAGTATTCCAGTCTTGTTTTTAGTCCACTACAGGATTCAGTCCTTTCCCAACGTTTTGTCACATATGTAGAATAATGGCCTATCACATATGTTGTGTGCTTGAATAAATTTCTCCTACATTAGTTGCTCCAATGAAAGCTAGGAATCCCACAGCTAGAGGAAGAAGATTTGGATTCTTACTCTTCTCAATGCCATTAGTGTGAAGTAACGTAACAGGCTCGGCGATGAACTGGAACTTGGTCTACCGTTTCCATTTCCTGTAGTGTGAGGACCATGGCCATATCACGTTAAAACAGTGGTTCTCTTCCGATCACTGAAGTTAACCAACGTTTTGCTTGGCCAGTACCTAGATGAGTAGCTGCTCTGGAATATGAGTTGCTGTAAGATTGAATGTGCGGATGGTGTAATGGATAACATCTCATTAAAAATCGGAGAGCCGAGTTCGAATTCCAGTCGAGTTCGTTATAATCACTTACGTGCAAATATCCTTGGGAATGGTAAGAACCCATCTCTTCTCTTCGCAGCTATGTTAGATATTAGGACTTTTATCAAAAAATCATTAATTCGAAAAAAAAAATTCTTAAAATCCAAAAATATCTTTCCGCTTTAAATAACCTTAAAAAGTTGATAATCTGTATAAAACAAATCAATCAATTAAACCTGCGCCGTGAACCGTCGCATCACATGATACATATATATATATATATATATATATATATATATATATATATATATGTGTGTGTGTGTGTATGTGTGTGTGTGTGTACCCCATTTGTTCGGAAGTCGTCGATGGTTGTGATAGCACAAAGTACCAAGTCATCATGACCGAGGGTTTTGAGCCTACTGGCCTTATTCAAGCTGTTGATCCTGCCAGATTATGCACTCTCTCCCAGCAACTGCAACTAAGTTCCGCTCAGTATAGTTGAAGTATAGCCCTCTCTTGGGCTCTGTAAGTATTGAAAAAATACAAATATGACTGAGTAGCCGAAAATATATGGACTTATACTAAGACTTCTGTTTTGCAGATCTTTGTATGCACGTGAAAATTTTCTGGATGTTTTAGTATTGTGACACTGAACCAAACTGAAGAAATATTATCTAAAGATCTATGCATATATAATACTAATTCCATTATTTGTGATTTCAACTTCCGCTGATTGCTCTGCGACAGTGTCTGTGTAACAAGCTTGGTAAATCTTCGATCGGAGAGAGAGAGAGAGAGAGAGTCTCAGCACCTGAAGATTGCGTTGTGTATGAAATTGTGATCCGTGCTACCGGTGCGCAAAAAAAAAAAAAAAAATAAACAAATAAAAAAATAAATACGTTTAAATTCACCTTTATCCCTGCCGTGCACCAATCCCCGACTGATGCCAATTCAGTCAGGTTTCGATCCTAGCTAGAACAAACCGGACGTCTAGCCACATTGTTGTGCTGCGATACAGTGAAATAGTCTGTGGATTACAATATATATATATATATATATATATATATATATATATATATATATACAAGTAAGATGAGAACGAATAGAGTGCTATTCCAACGTTGGTAACATTTAATTTAAAAGTGTTAAAATCACTACACAACGCATCTCATTAGGCAAATTACTCGCCAGTAACTCATAATTGCCTGATGAGATGCGTCAATACGGATCAAAACACGACTGCAATTGTACAGCGATTTTAGCTTTTGTAGGCTCCGTCGGTCAGGGTTGACCATGTGTAGCAACCTAGTTGTCTGCTTGGCTTGGAGCATCGACGTCTGTAACTGTAGAGGCCGATGCGAGAGTGACAATCTTTGTTGCAGAGGTTGCATGTGTATTCTCTCTCTGCTTCTCCTCCCCTGACTTGAGGTGTTTCGTGTGTGTTCCTCTCCATTCGGATCGTATGACTGCCAGGCTCTCCCAGGTCTCTATGTTGATGTTCACAACTTTCATTTCGGGTCTCACTACATTGCTGTACCGAAGCTGTGGCCGCCCGGCGGGTCTACTTCCAGCGGCCAGCTCTCCATACAGGAGGTCTTTGTGGATGCGGTCGTTTGGCATGCGATAGACGTGACTCAACCAACGTGTGAACATGCTGGGCAAACCTACTCGAGACAGGACCTCAATGTTGGGCACCTTATCTTACTCCGCTATTCCAAGGATATGGCGGATGCTTCTCATGTGAAAGGTGTTTAAACGCCTTTCTTGCCTGACGTACATGGTCCACGCCTCACTGTCATATAGCAGCGATTTTGGCATGATTTGGCTACGGTGGTAGAAAACTCTCTGTCGTGCTACCGATGAGAAAAAAATGTGTATTTATTAATATTAATAAATGTATATTTTTTAATATAATAGCTCTGTTATATTATATCGAGTACTATTTTATTAACACCTGAACTCAATGTGTGATATCTTATATATATATATATATATATATATATATATATATATATATATATATATATATATATATATGCAAAAAACGCTGCCTAGAAATACGAAGGTGTATAAGAATAGAAATGGTAATATTAACCGTTTCCCTATAAGGAAATATTCTCAAGGTTTCTCATATATAGCAACTGATATAACTCTTTCCGGTATTGATCGGGGTTTCCTTCCTAAGTTTTTGTTTGAATTAGTTTGGAAGGTCAACATCTTGATTATGTAATAATTTTCTCCTCACATTAGATGTGATATCTGTTTTTGTTGCTGCTGTGGAGAGTCAACGTTATGTGATCATTGTTATTGAGTAAAGATCTTTGTGACTCTGTGGCGCCAAATCCAAACGGTCCGAAGAAGGATGATCTTACAGAGTGCATTCGCTCGAATACATTTTCAACCATTGATCTGATGAAGCGGTTATATACAGCTGACTGTTTAGACATTACTAAACGGGTTTGGCGTCATGAATAAAGTTCCTGCGAAAATCTCTATCTGAGGAGGATATTTAAGAATAGCAGGAATAACAATCAATAACTAAGTTATTAAGTAAGTATTAGAAAATTGCAAACAAAAATTTACATACTCAAAATAACATATTTATTAGCCAAATAGTCTCCATTTTTTTAGCAGCTGTTTCCCATCTTACTAAAATTTTGTTGATGAAGCCATTTTCTGAGAAACTATGTGTTTTGTTGTAAGAAAATTGTGAGCTTTTTTTGCCGTAAGTTTCACCCTTTACAAGGCCAGGGGACCACTCAAGGTAGAGGTTTACGTAATTTTTGCTAGTTTTCGACTGACTGTACCAACGTCTTTGTAATTTAAATTGCGTCTTGCGTTCTCGTGGTGGAAAATGACATCTTTTCAATTTGCCAAAATCGGCCGTTTCAAATGAACAGCCGTATTACGAGTGGTGAGTTGGTCGCAATATTTCTTTGCAGTTATTTAAAATTTCGGATTTTTATTTTTCCATAAATTTTTTTCTTCATATATATATATATATATTATATATAAAGAAATAATCATACATAGAATCAATCAGCAATATTAATGCAATTAATAGCAAAATCACTTCGCTAGTAGAACATAATGTATGCATTAAAATATTGTTAATCCATTGAATGATGTGATCCTCATTTATAAAACTGTTGTCACATGTTTCTAGTGTATATTTTTTAAGTTAAGCAAGTACTTTTGAAGAAGCATTCCTTCATCGTCAGGCTGTAATTTTTTTCCTTTAAAGTTAAAACTTGAAGACGAAATAATTGTTTGTAGACCGAAAGATGTTTTTTTAAAGAGTGTGCTATGTATTGACGGTTGTACAATCTCGGAATCTACGAGTCGCAACACTAAAGTTCAAAATTTCAAGTGAGAATTTTTATATGAAATTTGTAATATGGTAAATCCACGAATTCTTTTTTTACAAGTGTTTTTCAATTAAATGGCATGAATTAAGTATATAGTTCAATTAATATAGTGATATGTCTTAGTAGTTAATATATATATATATATATATATATATATATATATATATATATATATATATATATATATATATATTATAGATTTTTACATGCGGAAAACGGTTACTTACGACATAACCAATTTTGGTTCTCACCAGTCGAGATGCACATAATGCATCAAAAGAAGAATGAATTTTTGTAGTGGGTAATTGTTTTTGTTCGCATGTAAAAAATTATAATAAATAATGATTGCTCTACTCTTGGTATTGAGCTCCCTTTTGAAAGTTAGAATTTATATTATTTTCGTTCTCTTTATATCTATCTATCTATCTATCTATCTATCTATCTATATATATATATATATACTGAGTCAGTCAGAGAGAGAGAGAGAGAGAGAGAGAGAGAGAGAGGGGTTGGTTAATAAAAAAAGAAGGGCAAACGAAAGGGTACCAATATAATCAGTACGATAATCATTTATTAGATATTAACCATATGATAGGAATGAAGCACGGAGAGAAAGGTTTTATCTTCGGAATTTTAGGACACGTCTGTGTCCTTCATGAACAGTTTGACGAACGAACAGAGACATGGGAATTACTCACTGACAGATGTTTTTCTCGTGGAAATCGTATTATTAGCAAAAACCAGATCGCTGTCTGATATCCCGATGTACCCCATCTACAATAGATATTTAGATATATAGCAAGAGACACCGGATCATATGTGACAGCAATATTCTAACAATGGACAAATGGCAGACTGATAAATAATGTAAGATAGATTCTGGAGAGAAAAAAATGCCATGCACCACACAGTGAATCAACTTTCTTAGCAGCTGACCTAAAAAGTGTAAGTTATCTTTTTATTAATTATTCATTACCTATGAAATATTCAATAGAAAAGCTTACATAGTGAAACTTTAAAACATTGTAATGGTCAGCGTATCATCCACCCCGTACACAAATATATTTTTTGTCATACAATTTAAATTCTTGGATAATTTTGTGATGTCAACGAACACTCGTTGCAACTTTTGTAATGTCAACGAATATTCGTTGTCACTTCCGTAATGCTCATTCGTATAGTAATAGAAGATAGAATAGAAATAGTGATCACTTATACGCCTCGACAATTTCCATATATACATTTTCTTTGCGATCACGTGATCTACTTATTCAAAATGGGATCACCTGTATTCGCTCTCTGGTGATCTTTGTTCAAATTCAAGTGTCGTTAGTGACACTTTATTCCTATATAACAGATAACTTAAAAATTTAAATAAACCTTCAGTTGTAGAATTCATTGTCCGATTTCTTACTCCTTGAACAAAGCCGCAAGTCTTTTGATTATTCTTATAATTAACAGTAAATATTACAGAATTGTATCCAAGCGAGGAGAAAGGATTAATCATCGACTGCAAGAAGACAGAATGCATGGTTGTTAGGAAAAGGATGAGCCCAAAGTGCGAATTACAAATCGGAGATTACCAGAATCAAACTAGTGCTGAAATTTAAATATCTGGAAAGTTTTTAAACAAAGGATGGAAACTGTGACACTGTACAAGGAAAAGAGTATATAAATTGTTATATGATATATGTCCTCAAGTATGGCAGTGAGTGCTGTACAATGTTCTCAAAGATGAAGAAGAGACCTGAAGCAACAGAAATGTGCTTTTACAAAATGATGCTAAGTATACCATGAATCGAACATGCGAACAACGACGAAATTTTAGAGAATATGGAAACAAAATAGAAACTTATAATTAACATCAGGAAGAGAGAGTTGAGGTTTCTGGAGCACATAATGAGAAAGGAGGGTTTGGAGAATCTGATACTGACAGGACAAATTGAAGGCAAGAGAGACAAAGGAAAACAACGCATAATATGTTTAGTGAGCTTGATCGGAATAGGATTAGGAGGAATAACAGAAAGACAAAGTTTATTAAGAGTTATAAGGGACAGGAAGTTGCGGAGAGCCATGATCGCCTACCTGCTGATGGGACAGGTAACATAAAAAAGATCTATTTTTTTCTTTTCAAACTAAGTTAGAGGGGTGTGCAACAGGCATTGGTGGGCATGAGAAACTGTTTAAGCGAGTTCAAATTCCGGTCTAGTCTGTTGTGCTCGCTTTCTCACGAACGTTCATGGGAAAGGCGTGGATCGTCTGTTTTTCTCTCCTGAGTTCTCTATGGACATGACTTTAAGAAAGAATTCAGCTAGAATGGTTTGAGCATTCTGAGAGTAAGTATTTCACCAGTATTCCAATCGGGAATTTGTCTTGTCAGTTCCCAGATTCAAAAGATAGTATCTCTTTGATTTAGGCACTGGTCAACGGTATCTCAACTAGAAATGTTACAAATCGTAGGACATTTCTTCTCACAGCGAACCCAGTTATCTCTACTCTTCAAATTTCCTTCTACCTAAGTCACGCACTTTCTTTTTTTTTTTAATGATGTTAGCAACCTCCCATGAAATAAAACTAAGATGATTTTCCCCCACATTGACCGCACCCAAGATGACAAATGCCAGCCTTTCTGGCCATTGTCTGACATCAGACTAAAGTACAGGTATCACACAAAACGGCACACAATCAATTGTAGATATCCCAAACGGAATTTAATAGCCTTCTCCGGGGACAATTTGTGATCGTTAATGACCCCACCGTATTCATTGTTGACACAACCAAAGTCTTTATCTGGGAAGAGGGCTTCAGTGTCAAATATTTATGACCCCCATGTGGTTTATCTTTGTTTTCACATCGCTTGCAATCAAACTGAGTTTTCTCAGCCTCATTGCCAATGCTAACTTGGCTTGCCCGTCCGAAAAAAAACAAAAAAACAAAAAAAACAAAAAAAAAAAAAACGTGAAAACAAATAAAATTTAAAAAAAAAAGAATTCGGTAGATTCTCGCTGTCTGTCAGTCCTGCCACACTTTCGCCAAATATAAAAAAAAAAAAAAAGGAAAAAGTCAGATAAAGAGAATGTGTAGGGATAAGCGAAAGAGTGTGTATAAGAGAAAGAAAGAAAGAGAGAGAGAGAGAGAGAGAAAGAGAGAGAGAGAGACAAGTATTCCCTTTCTATCAGCACGATCAATGTTTTTCATTAAAAAAGAACCATTATTCTTTATAATTCGTCTTTTTTCAGTCTCCATTATTCTTTCATTCTTTGTGTCCGTTTTCTTTTTCATCTTTTCTTTCTTATCATTTTTATTTCTTTTAACTTCTTATTACTTTTCTTCCTTGTTTAATATTATTCTTCGCTTTCTTTTTTCTGTTTTTCTTTCTTAATTGCTTTTCTTACTTTTTGACTGAAGAAGGTAGATTCCATTTCTTTTCTTTTCTTTTCTTCCTTTCTTTCTTTCTTTCTTTCTTTTCTATCTATCTATCTATCTATCTATCTATCTATCTATCTATCTATCTATCTCAGTCTTTTCTTTCTTTCCTTTTCTGATCTATCTATCTATCTATCTATCTATCTATCTATCTATCTATCTATCTATCTATCTCAATGCGTTTTTCTTTCTTTCTTTTTAAATAAAGTAAAATAATCACTCCTTTTTTACTTTTTATCTGTACGCACTTTCCCTGTCTTTCATTTTTGCTGAAGTAAAATTAATCACTCCTTTTTTATTTTTTATCTGTATAAAATAAAATTCCCCCTTTTCTCTTTCTTTCTCTGTTTCTTTCCTCCTTTTTCCTTTTTTCCTTCCTTCCTTTTTTCTTTCTTATTGAAATAAAATTAATAGCTTCATTTTTTACTTTTTATCTGTACACATTTCCCCTTTCTTTCTTTCTTTCTTTCTTTCTTTCTTTTTGACTCAAGAAAAACAATCGCTAATTTTTGTTTTCATTATTCATTAATATTTTTGCCTTTATATTTACTCTTTTGTATTTTTAAAGTTTTACTGGAAGAAATCAGTATCTTGATTTATCTTCATTCTACTTTCTTTTCCTTCCTCTCTTTCAAATTAGTCTCTTTTCTTTTTCTTGAAAAAGAATGAATCTCAGTTTTTTCTTTAAATGTTACCCACTTTTTAGCTCCTTAGTCCTTATTGCTTAATTTTCTGTCATTGTTTATTGTTGTTATTTTTATATTTTCGTATCTTTTATTTTATCATATTATCCGCAGTTTTTTTTTCTTTTTCCCTTCTTTTTTTTTCTTTTTCCCTTCTTTTTTTTCTTTTTCCCTTCTTTTTTTTTTTTTTTTTACTCTATAACGCCTCTAATTCTTTACATACCTTCACTCCCCACCCTCTCTCTGTCTTTCCTCTTCTGTATTTATTCCTAACTGACCTTCTCGTCTTCCTAATCAACCTCCTCCCGACTCTTCCTGCTATAATTTCTTTCTTTCTTTCTCGGTTCATTCCTTATTCATTATGTTTTTACTTCTTCATCCGATCTTTTTTCTTTTATTCTCTTCCTTTGCTACATTTTTCTCGCCTTCCTCTTCTCTTCTTTCTCTCTTTCTCCATCACTCCCCTCGTGTTTAATTCTGTTTTTATAACCTCGCACATATCACGCGTTCTTTTTCACATCTTCCTTTTTGTCTTCTTTCTATAGTTTTCTTCGTCTTTTTCGTTGCATTACTTTTTTATTTTTAATTATTTTCCTTTTCTTTCCTCACCCCTTCGTAACTTCCTTCTTTTCCTAATCTTTTTTTCTTCGTCCTTTTTATTTTTCTCTCCTCCTCATAATTTTTCTTTGTTTTTTTTCTTCTTAAATCTTTATTTCTCTTATTTTCTTGTTGCATTTTCCCTGTTTTAATTTTCATCCTTATTGTGTTTTTCGTTCATTTATTTTTTTACTTTCTTTCTTTCTTTCTTTCTTTCTTTCTTTCTTTCTTTCTTTCTTTCTTTCTTTCTTTCTTTCTTTCTTTTATATTATGGTTCTTCTCCTCTTCCTTCTCCTATTCGTTTTCTTCATCTTCTGATCCATTCTGTAAGCATTTGCAAACAGCCACTTACGAACAAACTCTTATCAGCCCCACCCGTACTCCGTCTATTTTTCGTTCATTTTTCTCTCTTTGTCTTTCACCCGCTCGCTCTCTCTTTTGCCTGCCGTCGCAACCAAACAGACATCAATTTAGTATCACGCAGCCTTGTTCCGCCCTGTTCTCTTCTCTCCTTTCGAACTGTTCACTTCTCTCCTCTGTTTTCTTCTGTTCTGCCAATTTTATATACACACAAACATTTAGACTGGGCAGGCAGATGCACACACAACGTTCGGACTACTCCAGGACACCGCGATTTCTGCTCTTCCATTCATGCACTCAGGGTAAGTACTATAAAGCGTAATGTTATTTTCTTTTAGAGATGTCCCAAAATTTGTGTGACCGACCGATCGCCTTCCCTATTTTAAATTATCTTAAAAAAAATGAAAAAAAACCCCAAAGAAACAAACAAAAAAACACACGAAAAACAAAAACAAGACTTGAAATAATTTTAAAAATAAAAAAAAATATTTATTCTTCATGTGATACGTAAACATTTAAGCACATGAGAAAATAATTAAAGTCGTTCTTTGTTTTGTGTTGTTTATAGTAAGTAAAACATAATAAATAATAAAAATAGTCATAAATATGTATAATTACTTTTTAAAACTTTTTTATTACGTAAAAAACTTTTTTGTGTGTCTTCAAAAATAATACCTTTTCTTAGTATGCAGTTCGTTATTTTGTGTGTGTGTGTGTGTGTGTTTTGCCGTCGATTAATAATAATAGTATAACTATAACATAAGCAAGTCGGTGAATATTTCATAAATGAATTCCTAACAATTTGTGGTTTTCTGTATGTAACAGTTTTATTTAATTAAATCTTCTTTAAAATCGGCTGCAGGAGATTGCAAGACCGATCGTAATTGTATTTAATGTCAAAAAATGCAAGTTTTTAAAAAATTTTACGGAGAAATAGCAATAACGTGAGCTCCTGATGTACAGTGGCGGTGATGTATGCAGGTTGTAGTATGTCACTTTGAATCGGCACGATAATGTAAAAAGCATTTTCTTTTGAATATTTTATTGATCATGCGTCATTAAGAAATTGATAAGTGTAATTAATGTTCGAAAACTTGATTGATTTTTAGTCTTATATACAAAACACTTGAAGAAGTGCTTACTGGTAAATTTATAATTGGTTTTCTTGATTAAGCAATATTCAGAGGTACCGTTCATCATTCAAGCGTCGAAATTTACTACGATGAATCTATGGAAGAGCATAAGTGACCAATTAACAAAATCAGCTTGCATAATAATAATAATAATAATAATAATAATAATAATAATAATAATAATAATAATTAAAGAGCGCAATTTAAGAAAAGAAAAAATAAAGAAGACGCAGAAAAAGTATTTTCTCAAGATAAGCGACGTTTGTACAAAGAATTGTATTAATTTTTATATTTTCTATACCTGTATGAAATTTTGAATTGAAGCTTAACATGAAAAAGACAGATATTGTTAAGCACTGTCTTAATGTTCTTAAATCTCATTTTTCTCTAAATGTTGCAAAATATTGGAAGAAGAGTTACGTCAATCAATTTGTTTAATAATAATAATAATGATAACAACAACAATAATAATAATAATAATAATAATAATAATAATAATAATAATAATAATAATAATAATAATAATAATGGTGGTGGTGGTGATAATTGTGGTAATGGGGAGGGGGAAGTGATGTCCAAAAGTTATAGAAGGAAAAGTTCCGATCATTGTCTGTTTTTCATATTTTATCAGTAGAACTTATAATAATGGTGAAAAATTATTATTATTATTATTATTATTATTATTATTATTATTATTATTATTATTATTATTATTATTATTTATTTACTTATTTATTTATTTATTTTCTTGTTTTGTTGCTTCTATTAAAGAATGAAAGAGTAGCATGCAGCAGTAACGGTCATATGTTTAGGGTCTGGATGCAGTTGCAAAAATCTTTAAGACATTCGCCCTGCGTATTTGTTTATCTGTGTGTCTGTGTTTGTGTGCGGGAAAAATCAGACGCACACGCGTATATTGTGCGTCCACAAAAAAAGAGGAAAGAACGGAAAACGCTGCATACGCGCAATGTGGGATTAAAAAAATGTTTAAAATAAACACCAAAAAACAAACAAACAAAAAAAGCTCGGTTAAGCCTTAAATATGGCAGCGCATCCCTGACCCATAACTCTTTTGGTGCAATGGGGAGGTGATGTCTAGAGGGATTGATCTCCAGTCTCCAGGCTACTGTTATTTTTGGTTTTCTTCAGGGATTATGAAACATTGAATTGTTAAGAATAATCAGAAAAAAAGCCTCAGAACTCCTGGGAGACTTCATGCCCCTTGACCTGAAGATATTAGCAGAAGAGAAATAAGAATAATAATGGTTATTCGCATGAAGAGAAGGATAATGACATTAAAAATAACAAAGAGGGGGAGGGGAAGAAGGAAAGGAATAAGAAAATAAATAAGAGAAAACATACGACTACTTTTACGGCTATTACTACTACTAATAATACTGCTATTATTAATGCTACTATTAATAATAAAAATAACAAAAGCAATAAAATGATGATAATATTTATATTAATAGAAAATGCATAAAAACGAAAAAGGATATATTATTATTTCTATTAATAATAACAATAATAATAATAATTATTATTATTATCATCAATTATTATTATTAATAATAATTATTATTATTATTATCAATTATTAATAATAATAATTATTATTATTAAATCAAGAAGAATGAGAAAGTGACTAAAAGGAAAGGCAACAATAATAGCAATGTTCTAACATTAAAGAGAGCGTATAATAATAATAATAATAATAATAATAATAATAATAATAATAATAATAATAATAATATGAAGGTGACAGTATTTATTGGAGTGCTGGGAACAGCGCTAAAGTGCTAATAAAATTGAGGAAAAAACTGGAAATTAAGGGGAGAGTTGGGATTTTCTAGACGAAGGCATTACTGAAAATGGCTAGATTACCTCGCACAGAGTTGGAGTATTACTTGAGTGAAAACTTAAAGAGTATATAATAATAATAATAATAATAATAATAATAATAATAATAATAAAATTTCTGCGGAAGGCTTGTAACTGTAAAGACCTCGGAATCGCCGGAGGGGTGCTGGAAATTTGAGGAGACTCGTCGCCAGTAAGTCATCAGCAATGGCCAGCAGACATCTGGCGGGAACATTTAAATATATGAAATAATAATTAGAAGCAGAGGTGGACGGGGTGCAGAAGAATAAGAAGAAAAAAAAAGAAGAAGAAGAAGAGGAGGAGGAGGAGGAAAAAGAAGAAGCAGCAGAAGAAGACAAAGAAGAAGAAAAAACCAATAGAAATAAAATGTTTGATAATGAAAATAACTTGAAGACCGCTAACACAGCCGCCACCACCACTACCACTACCACAACAACAACCACAAAACAACAACAATAACAACAACAACAATAAGGTGATAATAATGATAATAGTAATCAGTAATAAAAGGAGAAAAGATCATGAATAATAATAATAATAATAATAATAATAATAATAATAATAATAACAATAACAATAATAATAATAACAATAATAATAATAATAATAATAATAATAATAATAATAATAATAACAATAATAATAATAAATGTGTTATTGATTTTAACGATCGAGCAAACATGCACTGTTTATTCAGGTTTGCCTATTTTGTGGGGTGGGAATTTGTAATTAAAAAATTAGAGAAAACTTGATCTAATCATAAAGAAATAAAAGTAAAAATAAATTGGCGAAAAATATGAAAGCAAAAATATATAAATTAAATAACTGAATAGATTAAAACAACTAAAAAAACCTCAGTGAACCAATATTTAATTAATGATGACGATGATCCTGATGATGATGCTGATCATGATAAGCGTAACAGGTTTGCTTGCAAGAGAGAGAGAGAGAGAGAGAGAGAGAGAGAGAGAGAGAGAGAGAAAATAATCCCAGGACCTCGTTCGAGAGATTCCCAAACCATGGAATATGAAAGTGTCAAATATACTGAAATCAGTGAAGCAATTTAGAGACGAGAAATTTCTCCAAACTATTTTAATGCAGACGGCGAGAATATAGAGTTTAATGATGATGTAAGCGGCGATTATTAACTCGAATAATGAAGAAGGGTAAAATGAACATTTAAAATGTAGACGACAAAATCGACCAATTAACCTTACCAATAAGAGCAACAACAACAAGAACAATGACAATAATAATAATAGTAATAATAATAATAATAATAATGCGAGCTTTATTTTATAATAGAGTACATTCTCTGATAGTAAAAATACCATTAGTAGGAAATTCGCCGACGAGTGGAAATAAATTGAAAAACGTAGGCTATTTTCCTTTTTCTCTTTCTTTTTACCAATTTCTTTTTAAAATTTGAAACTTGATGTCTTAAATGTTTGAAACTAGAGATTGCACATATGTGTGTGTGTGTGTGTGTGTATGTGTAGTACGTGTGTGTGTGTGTGTGTAAACGTAAACAGAAAATTGGCCAACACAGGAGAAATTCAATGGTAAAAATGCTGAAAAGTTGTAAAAATGAAGTGATGAATTGCTTTTGTCTGAAATACATTTCCTCTCAATTTTCATTGTAGAATGGTTTTTCGTTTTTCTTTCTGACGCACTCATTGCCTTAGTCACTCTCTCTCTCTCTCTATTTCTCTCTATGTCTCTCTCTCTCTTTCAGTTCATATCAATCTATCAGTATATTTCTTGCTCTCTATCCCCTTCACTGGATAGCTATGCATGTTTCAGTCTGATCATATCTATCTATCTATCTATCTATCTATCTATCTATCTATCTATCTATCTATCTATCTCATTCTGTTCATTTCTTTGACTCGCTTGATCAATTATGACAATTCGATGAGTTCGATCCTCATTGGGTGCCTCGTACTTTTCGGTCTTATGCCGCATCGAATTTACACTTATAAAATCCCCATTTCTTTCTTTCCTTTCGCTTTCTGTCTCTCTCTTTACACCTACACATATATATATATATATATACATATAAATATATATATATATATATATATATATATATATATATATATATATATAGAGAGAGAGAGAGAGAGAGAGAGAGAGAGAGAGAAAGAGATTTTTATCTCTTCCTCTCTCTATTTCTTCCTTTCCTTTCACTCTTTTTCTCTATCTTTACACACACACACACACACACACACACACACACACACACACACATATATATATATATATATATATATATATATCTGGGGAGAGAGAAAGAGAGAGAGAGATCATACCTACCTATCTATCTATCTATCTATCTATCTATCTATTCTCTTTGGTGGTCGATATAATTGGTATATCTTATCGGACTCAGTATCCACTGTTCAAGGATTTTGAACATTGATTTTCTAAACAAGCAGCCTCTCCCTATTTGAACTATTAGCACAGCACAATCTTTTCTCAGTCGTATGGCCCTGTGTTAGGGGAACATAAGCTCAGTAAGTATTCATCTGTGAAGGCTGCCTGAAACTGTAGCACGTCATTCTTCGACGCCGACAAGCGGTGTTCGAATCCAGAAGAAAGCAGAAGCCTTCAAATTTTCATATTTGGGGAAAGTCTCATTAGCATTTGAAAATCTCTTAAGCCCCAATTACATAGTATACTTGTAAAATCGGCAACACTTGGCATAAATAATT
>OZ010578.1:11909077-11914077 GCA_963932145.1 Acanthosepion lycidas
ACAGTAAGATATATAATCTGGTGTTCTTATTGGTGATTTTATTTTACAAAATATTGCTCAATGTAAATTTACAAAGCATTAATAAAGTAATAGCCATATTTCAAAAATTTTGAAACATAGTTATTACTGTGTAGCGAAAAAAACATATTTTAAATCATTTAATTTATATATATATATATATATATATATATATATATATATATATATATATATATATATATATATATATATATCAGTCGTATTGGCCGGCTTAGAGACGAAAGACAACGGCGAAAATCAGCAATTATTCCAGTTGCAATCTCGAGAACACGTACAACACAAACATAAAAAATGAATGAGGCTGTCTGATACTCATACGTCGAAATCGAGTTCATTATTCATTATATATATATATATATATATATATATATATATATATATATATATATATATATATATAATCATATGTACATCATAAATATTTGCAATGAAAAATTTTCATTTTTGTAGACACATACATGCAGTGAGTTGCTTATAGAGAATTACTAACAAAATGTCTTAGCATATATATATATATGTGTACACATACATACACACATACACACACGCACACATACACACACATATATATAATATATATATAATATTTATTCAAAAATTATAACATGTATGTTATAACATCACTACAGCCATTTTGTTTCAACACTTCTGGTATGGATATTTTGTAGTGATATAACCTGCTTATATTTGAATATATATTATTTGCTTTATTTTGTATTCAGCACTTTTTTAAGAATAGCGTTTTTGGTTATCGGAATTTTATCCCATCTATATCAACCCTCTACTTGTATATATATATGTATGTATGTATATATATATTTAAAATGTTATGTATACATGTATGTATTACTAATAGCAATAAGCGATTTGTATTTATTATATTTAACGATATTTTTCTAATTTACAAATAACCTTTCGCAAACGTGATTGTTGTATTCATCTTGTGTTGTCCCAAACTTTCAAGTCACATCGAGGCTGGGATCAGAAAAGAAAATTGTGTTTTAAAAAGTAGATTTTATAATTATTTTTGAAAGTGTCATTATTATTATTATTTTTTAAAACTAAATAAAATCCAGTTCAACGCAGTAAGTCATGTGATACCTCTGCCCACAACATCTAATGACGCGTTTGTAATAATTAATAACATGTTTGGATAATAATTTCTTTATGTGCTTCTAAGAATTTTAAAATAAATCTTAAAAAGACCAAATATGGCACAAATATAGCGAATATATATATATATATAGCAGCAGAAATTTTTTATCCTGATGATGGCCATGTTGGCCGAAACTAGTCGAGGAATCTAAATTAAATAATAAAAACGACCCAGTGTGTCTGAAGATTTTAATTTTGTAATATTTTTTATTCTTCAAATATATATATATATATATATATATATATATATATATATATATGTATATATATATGTGTGTGTGTGTGTGTGTGTGTGTGTGTTTGCATGTATAGATCTTAGTAATTTTCGTAGGTGATTAGTTTATGGGCCTTCCTTAGATTCTAAAAGAAAAACTTAAACTGAATTGGCATCTCTTTCTTTTCACTTTCGTTCGCCCAATACAAGTCTCAAGAGCCACTCAAGGTAGAAGATTACTGTTTGCGGTTGTTGAAAGTAGATAACGGTTGATCCGAGACTTGAAGAGGTTAAGATTTTAGTGATCAAGGAAGCATCCTCTCAGCCAAAAATTAGCTGTTCTTAGGAAAATGCTGTTTGCATGGAGCTTCTTCCTTGCCATTGGAATACAAAGATATTAAGGATGATACATAGCCTAGAGCGTCATAGCTGTAAAGTGGAGGAATTCAAGAATGGAGTTCGGTAGAGCATTTTTCATGGAAATACCGATAGCGAAGTTTCGTCTGTGAGGAAGCTGTTGTCGGCTAGTTCACGTAGACGCTTTTGAACTCTGTCATGGCTGGAAAGTGAGAATTGAGCGGATCTAACCCAGATATGGCAACACTACTTCATTTTTGGTCTGATCTGACGCAGAGTAGCCAGATTAGTAGCGAACGTATCTATATTTGAAAGACATCGTCTACTAAATTTCGAATTGACTTTCTTCTCATTAGTAGCCCAAATTAGGTCAGCTTCTTTTAGAAAGAAAAAGTTGTAAATAGCAAAATACCAAATTTAGTAGCACTGGTTTTGCGAATGCATGAGAGTCCGACAACCGTATCCACAAGTACATTTTTTGGATTCGAGAAATGCGCATATGGTAAAAAATGGGGGATATGTTAATGACTTAATAATGACACAAAAGTGACTCCCCACTTTATATTAAATTGTGTTTTAGTCAAATATTAATGAACTGCAAGTTGAATTAGCATGTAAGGCTAAAAGAAGCGCATTGGACTACATCTGAAAGTCCAGTGCTAATAAATATTGAATTGATTCTTTTCTCATTCTTCTTCTATTGTTGGCCGTTTTCCTTCAGTATGTTGGTGATCATGGCTTTCCACAACTTCCTGTCATTTGTAGTTCTTAATAAATTTTGTCTTTCTGTTATCTCTCCTAAACCGCCATCTATTTACTCGAGCTCGCTAGGTATGTTATGCGTTGTTTTTCCCTGTCCTCCATGTCTTCAATCTGTTCTGTGGGTATCAAATTTTTCACGCCTTTTTTCCTTATTATGTGCTATAGAAATTTCAGCTGTTTAGTCTAAGTGTCATTTTGTTTGCTTTTTCTGTAAAACTTCGTCGTTGCTCATACGTTTTGTCTATGGTACTCATAGCATCCTTCTCTCGGACCACATTTCTTTTGCTTCAAGTTTCTTCTTCAACTGCGAGGTGTGATTGTCAAGCACTCACTGCCATTACTCTGGCACTTATATTACGTCACAGCCCAGTACTCATTTCTTTGTTTCCAACGAATTTCTTCTGTTTTTTTAATGTTTGCATAGCTTTTGGAAGATATCCTTCGCTATCTCAATGCGCATTCAGATATTAGTGTCCCGGATTGAGAAACCGACGAGCCGGGTTCAAATTCTGACTGAGTCTGTTACATTCACTATGGGCTAAATAGCAATATAGACTGGGATCTCTAGCCATTCGAGGAGAAGGCCAACTCTGAATTCGAATGTCAGAGTTCACACTCCGTTTTTTAAACCGGAGTAGATGTTTATCTCTTATTTCTTGTTTAGGATTAGGTGTCTGGTTCCAAAAGTCTTTTCTTTCACTCTCAGTAACGCTTTGCGTCTTAGTGGCATTATAGCCTTGCTTGAAGTGAAATGATTAAAAAACAAACAAATAGCAAACTACCATGTGCAAACATAGACAGATGCTGCAATTACTATTTCTGTAAAACAATAACACGACAGAATTTAACAACTATGGATAATACCTTGTTGTTTTCTGTGTCGTCTCTGGATCTCCACGCTACTACATACAACGGTATCAATGAAAAGGAGCATTTCTTTTTCTTATTCGTTTTGTTAGGAGAGAGTAATGGCAGCTTGGATTCTAAGAGGCAGTAGGAGGAATGATGTCACAGGGACTCATGTCGCACGTTAGCTCAGAGTCCCTCCGCGGGTGGTCTTAGCCAGTCTCGCAGCTTGTGTGTGGGCGGCATATCGACGCTATGGAATTCTTGCGGCCCTCTGTTGAATTTGCGTTGTTTTGGACTTATATCCAAAACTCAGACAAAGTTACTACATCATTGTCAGAATGCTACGCTATGGCCCTCGCATTCTGTAACACCCTTTGGAAAACGATATTGCTTTTTGAAGGTGTCATTTATATTAAAAAGTGGCCCCTAAAGTTGGAAGTAGCGATTTCAAAATTTACCAACTCTGGCTTTCGAAGATTAGCTAAGTACCCTGAATTATTAAACTGAAAGCAAGTCTTGAAAAAGGTCTCCGGAATATTGATTTCAATTCAAAAAGGGAGCGTCTTGCATGTACTTAAATCCCGTGCCTGTCTCGACATGTTTCCAAATTTGATTCCATCCACTCGACATTTGTCAGATTAAGATATAATCTTCCATTTATTTTTTTTCTGCAGTTACCTGCGTAAAACTAAATTTCTCTCTGTCGTTTCAATTTCACTCAAGTAGATAAATCTATTTCAAGAAACGTAAATATAAATTTACTTGAGCCATGGCATCTGTATGCGCTTGCGTTGACAAAAGCAGAACATCACTTCCTGTTAGCGTTATTTATTTTAATGCCGAAAATATGAAATCCAATCTGTTGTCATGTGTATTACGAAATCAATTTCTTGTTTCCTCTTTTACTCTTTTCGACTTCTTTGTATTTTAATCTAAATCTTTCTTTTTTGCATGAAAAATCCTCTTTCCAAGTCGGTTTCAAAAATCAAAGCATATGTCTTTTCTTTTCCCACTTATGCGAATGTATTTACCTTTATATGCAACACTTGTCAAATATGGAATACAACAAACAGATTATACGAAGATGCATGTACGAATCAAAGAAATGCTACAATTAATTCATAAGGAAAACCTGACTTATGTTGTTTCTTGCTGACTGATCATCGACTTACCTGTCTGAATGAAAGTTAGCAAATCACTTTTATATAATACATAAGGAAAAACTCTTCTCTAACGTGGCGTGCTTCATTCGTTTCGATAAAGAACAATCATATATATATATATGTATATATATATATATATATATATATATATATATATATATTTGCCATATATATATATATATATATATACATATATATATATTATAATAATATTTTTTGTTTAAAAATATGATTCCTTCGCTACATAAGAGTTCTCATGTTTCAAAAACGTGAGCCGAAATCATTCAAATAATTAATAAAATTAAGTTGGATTGAGGTGTTTAGTCACGTTTCATCTTCAAGCGAAATTTTAGGAATAAGCTATCTCTCGGTTTACGTGTATTTTTACAGAATTTGTTATTGTGGGAGTGGCTATACTATTTTCATTCTTTAAGTGGTCAGGGAGTTAATTCTTATCAGTA
>OZ010578.1:11919077-11964077 GCA_963932145.1 Acanthosepion lycidas
TGCAAATAATGAAACTCTTCTTTTTTTTTTAAATCGTACGTAAGTGAATGTAATTGATTCAATTTTTTTAAGCATTTCACCCTAAGCAAGGCGGGAGTGCCACTAGCACGAAAGGGGTTACAGAGAGTGGGAGCAAGAGTAAAGAGGCGTGATAGAGGAAAGGATGAAGAGAAGGACGGGAAATAGATCAAGGCATTTGAATAGTTAGAGATTATAGCTATCAGGGAAGCAAGTAAGAGGAAGGGAGTTCCTCATACGGGAAGTGCGAGACATGAAGTCATCGGAGTATTCTATGTTATCGTTATCCTGTTAACGATAATCTTTAAAAATTTAAATTGTAACATCAGTCACCATATCCCGTTTCTTTAATACCCGTTCTTTTATTGTCCTCCCTGTTTTTTTCACTCTCAGTAAGTCCCTTGCATCTTAGTAGCTTTTATCGCCTTACTTGGGTTGAAATGATAAAAAACAAAATAAATAAATAAAAAAGAAAATAAAAGAATAAGGAAAGAAAAAAAAGAAATAAACAAAACCGGAGTTTGTTGCATTTCCTCCACCTCCGTCTCTCTTATATGCAATACTAAATTTATTGATAAAACTATTATTAGTCTGGAGAAGGAAACACATCACTTGGTACTTCAGTTTTGTCATTCACTTACCTATTGTTAATCTGATATATAGATTTGTAGATTATATCCACCATAAAACATGTATATGGATATATTAGTATGACATATTAATACCAGATAAGTTAATATATTCTTAATTATTATATTTTCACCATATGATTCGCATTCATGGTTTAACAATGTCTAATTAAAAACTATTAAGTAATTGTCTTCTAATTTATAAATTCTCCTTTTCTCAACAAAGTTGGGGTTTTTATCCTGTTTTTAATCTTTTATTAGCTTTTATGTTCATATTCTAGTTGATTTTATTGCAGTTTTACCCAGGCCGTTGATCTACGTCAATGTTTGAAAAGATCATAAACAGACAATAAGCCCTCGGTGAACCTCGGTAATTCTGAAATAGTGAATTTTTATCCCAAATTCTGAAATAGTGAAATTTACCCAAAATGTTCATGGATAATATATCGGCAAGTGGTCTGGTCTCAAGGTTAATCGAGCTATGGATGATACCCTTTGCTATTTAAATTCAGGAAATGTCGAATGAACGGTCTCGGTTAGCTTTGAATATAATCATTGCTAATACAGGATATCTTTTCTCTAGAGTCTGTGTTTTCTCGCAAACCATACTGAACATTTAAATATGGCGATTAGCCAATTTAACGATATATCAACTTTATTTTCGGTTAATGTAGAAGATGTCTCGTAGTAATATTAGCTGTTTTCTTATGTGAAAATATTTGGCATTCATTGACCGAAGAGCTAGCACTTCAGTAGACTGAGGTTTCTATAAAAAATTTTTCAGAAAAATAGGTTTCTCAAGCCCAGTTCTCGTATCGCTCTTTCTAGTATTTATGGAGTTTTCCTTCCTAATGTTTTCTTTAAAGTAATATGGTACGTCAGCATCATGATTCGATCGTTATCTTTCTCCTCGAGTTGCATATGCTATCCATTTTTAGTTGTTGCTGCTGTTGAAAGTCTTTAAGTGATGTCGTATCTGCTATTTGGTTTGTGATTCTGTAACATTGGACACAAATTACAACGAATTAACATATAAGTAAGCAGTGGTCTGGTAATCACTGTAGTTTAAAAAAAGGAATACCAGGTAGGGTTTATACTGAAATCTGCAAGCATCCACCTTTTCTGTAGAGGTTTAATCCCTCTCCGATGAGGTCACCCGTTTGCAGGGGACGCTGACAAAGTATTTTAAGCTCAGCCGGTAGGGAAAAAAAACAACTTCTCACTCTTCCCAAGTCAGAGAGAGAGAGAGAGAGAGAGAGAGAGAGAGAGATGTGCCATATATGGAAATACATCACGGCATGACGATTATCTGCTCGGAAAACAGGAGCAACGAATTAGGTTTGAATTCCCGTTCACATTGATTATATCATTATCGCATTAAAAGAATTTTATCTCTTCCTAATCGTCAGTCGTTTTAAACATGCTCTTGTCACTGGTACGTCATTGTGATAATTAGGTTAATGAATGACATAGGCAATACCCATCCTCTTTATTATCTTATCTGTCCAGGAGCAGCAAACATGACTGCTATATCTTTTAATAGTGTCAACAGTTTTTATTTGTTTGTTAGATCACAAATACAGATGGATCTGGATTTTTTTATTTTTAAATTCAAATTAGATTACTAGGATAATGAAAACTGACACTATACTGTCTACCTGTCAGAAAACAGTGCATTTATAAAATAATTTCTGTGCAAGAATACCAAATATATACATGGATTTAGAGTGCTAAATGCTAATATCGTCATTTCTCAGTGCTTAAAATTCGAGGTATATTGGACATTTTTCGAACATTGGCGCTATACAGTCTACACAGTATTAAATCAGTCAGAAATTCAACCATTTCAAATATAATCTCTGTTCAAGGTCAACAAATAAATATATGGGTTTATAGTGCTGAGAACAAAAATAATTTTTCAAGGATTAAAATTCAAGGTATTTTTCGAATATTGGCGCTATACAATCTCTAGTTTTAAATCAATACATTTATAAAGTAATATCCGTGTTAGACTAACAATATATATATATATATATATATATATATATATATATATATATATATATATATATATATATATATTGATTCATGTTTCATTAATTAATATAGACAAGTTTTGTCTATATATTTTAAGTAAATTCCTTTCATATTGTCTGATAAGCTTAATAACATTATCATTGATAGACAAAAGGAAATCACCATATTGATACGTGTTTTTTAAATCCTATCTAAGCTTTCGGCTTGCATAAGCCATTATCAAAGATGACAGTTACAATTCAATATATTAAACAATACACGGACAAAAAAATAATGATAGTCTGTTTTTGTTGCATGAAAGATTTCAAAGCAACGACTAACTCGTGTATACGAGACGCGGAAGCGAATATCGCACCGCAACTCGTGACGTCACGAAACTGAAACGAGAAGTATCAAGTATGGGAAGCCATGGTATAAACCAATCGCTTCTGTTATCAATTATAAGCATTTAAGAATATTTGTGGAGATTTCATAGTTTATTTTGTCCAGGTTAGGTTTCAACTGTTTTATGTGTATTGCTTCAAGAATTTATTTTTTGCTTATTGTTTTCATGTTTAAGTATAGTTGTATAATCCTGGATTTAGAGTGATGAGTACTTTAAGTACTTAAATGTTAATTTCTCTGATGTTAGAATTCTGGGTATATTAACCATTTTCGGAAATTGGCGCTATACAGTTCACTTAGTTTTAAAGGGTCATGCATGGGTAACAAATATTTGCATTGGATTAGTAAAATAGCCCTTTCTCAAATGCTAAAATTCAAGTTATATTGGAGTTTTTTGAAAAATTGGCGCTATACATTCTACCTATTGCGAAATCAGTGTAAAAATTCGAGAATTACTTAGGAAATATTCTCGAATACTTAGAAAATATTCTCCGTACATTGCTTCACAAATATTTAAATGGTATATGTATATATAGTTTGGGTTACAAAAATCAATTTAAAAACAAGTGAATTACAATTTACGCGTATTTGAATATGTTGCTAAATAACTTTACATTCATATTGACTAAATATTTACTTCTCATAAAGAAAAGAGGAAGAGAAATCGAAAACAACCACATGGGACCCTATGGTAGTTTATTTATCTTTAATTTTTTTTTCGAATGAGATGGAGAAAATTTAGAGGCGAAAGACTCGATGTTACGAGTTTATATCTTAAAGAATATAGATCATTTATGAAAGAGAAAAAACAAAAAAAAAAATCTGTTTATGTACACATATAGGTAAACATGTTTATGTTCTTGTTTTTATGCCTGCTTAGAAACAGGAGGTTATCAGCTCATAAACATCACAATACGTGCGTACGTTTGTTAGCTTTTATTGACGAACGTATATTCAAATAAAGAAAAACAGATATGCCAACGTAATGAGAAAAAAAATGCATTGGATACCTTTGAAAGTGAGTCAAATGCTTCTCATAGTAGATCCCTTTGGGGTACTACTTCAAGGCACGTTTATGTTTATCTGGACTATTGAACAAAAAATAAAAATAATAAAGAAATATATTCCTTCACACGCATTCTCACTCCTGAATATGCGTACACATTTATAAATAGATTTTTATAGCCCTGATGCGCATGCGCTCGCTCACACACAAAGATGGAGGAAAGGAAAAGTGGAAATGTTTGATCGAACTGATAATATTAAGAGCTTAACGTATCTGAGCAGCAAGTGAGTAAATGAAAAGCAATGATGTCAATCCGCAGTCGACCATTACAATCGGGTTTATAGAAGGGCTGTCAGCTCAATGAGACGTCTCTTTCAATGACATCCTTTCAGACGGCCCACTTTACTGTCTGTGCGTCTCAGCGCTGTTCATTAGATTTCCTTTGCCTTTTTTTAACCACATCCCCTACATCTAGTCACATTCATCGGCGATCCTTACCTTGAGCTAATGATCGCTAAATGATCGCTAAATGAACACCCAATTCATCGGCTTCTTTAGCACAAGACGCCCATTGTGCCAAGCAACCATGACTGTTTTTCATTTCTTGGCTCCAGCGACACAATTTTTCATCATTCGCATTATTTTGGCGCCTTTTCCTTCAGAATTTGCTTTTGTCGTTGTTTTTCCCAACTTCATGTTCGCCTGTGATTGCCTTCGTTGCGTTTACGACTAAGTTTTATCTCATTAGTTCTTATATTTTTTGTGGAATGTCTCGCGTGCGTGTGTGTGTGTGTGTGTATATATATATATATATATATATATATATATATATATATTACGTGTGTGTATATAAATAAATATTTATATATATATATATATATATATATATATATATATATAGAGAGAGAGAGAGAGAGAGAGAGAGATTGATCGATTGAGGGAAAGGGAGACAGACAGAAAACACACACTCATACACGCATGCGCGAGTATACACACACATATATATATATATATAATTGCAGCTATAAAACACGAAGATCTACTCACTCGTAAGAATGCACATGCGAGCGCACGAACACACACACACACACACACACATATATATATATATATATATATAAACAAAGAGAGAGTAATACACGTACAAAATAGGCATACGATTATATAGAGAGACATTGTTATAAAACACACACACAAATATGATAAGCACATAAGTATCATGTCTTTATATTTGTAATATGAGTATCTGAATATGTGTGTATGTGCGCGCGTGTTAATGTGAATGTACGTGTGCGTGTGTTAATGTGAATATGTATGTTCGTGTGAATGTGATTTCGTGTTTTCATTAATCTGTATAGTTATCTAAAGATATATATATATATATATATATATATATATATATATATATATATATATATATATATATATGTGTGTGTGTGTGTGTGTGTGTGTATATATTTCGATAATAGGTGCAATTTAATTTATAATTACATGAATCATTCATACAAAAAACAAATATAGAGGTTAATGATATAAATGGCGAGAATTCATCTTCGCAAACAATTTCAATAAGATACACTAACCCCGAACCTGTATGTGAATGATATGATCCCTGTTTATAAATTCCAGTTGCTTAACAAGAACAAATCTATTTCCATACCTGGGTATGTCTGTAGGAACAGACGAAAGCTTGTAAATATTAAAAAGACCTTACGCAACCTGGAAATTTCAATCGACAGTTCCTCTGGCAGCTCGGTCAATCAATGCCGAATGTTTCCTTATAAGGAAACGTCTAATATTACCATTCCCATTTGAATACTTACGTATATATATATATATATATATATATATATATATATATATATATATGCATGTGTGTGTGTATTATAAACTGTTACGTTGGTACATGCAAGTGGTATTACCACCATTGTCAGCCGTCTGACGAGACGTCTTTAGACATCGAAACAAATATGCTTTTTTTTTGTCGTGGTAACTTGCATGTTCCAGCGTAATAGTTTATAATAAACATTTATTGATCTACTCTTGTATTGAGCCCTTTTTTAAATGAATGTTATGAACGTTTGAATTTATATTCTTTTTGTTCTTTTACATTTGTATATATATATATATATATATATATATATATATATATATATATATATATATATATATATGTACGTATATTCATACATATGTACATACATACCCACACCAACATGTAGATACATACGTATTATTGACTGTGTGATGCTTGTAGGTATAAATAATCCGTCCATTTTTGTTTACATCGAAGAGCGCATATTCGTGTTCATGTTGGCTCAAGCTAGTATATATATGCATGCGTGCGTTCATGAAGATATGTTTGTATATATACAGGTAGCGCAAAAATAGGTAGACAGTAAGTATGTTTATTAAGATTTTTGTAAACTCAAAACCATACATATTGTGAGCGCGTTATTATTATTATTATTGTATACCTACTTTTGCATTCAGGCCGGTAGGCGCAGTTGGATAAAAATACTGTTTAATTAAAAAATACAGCTTCTATTCAAATATGAGTATCTACAAAAAAATAAATAAATAACGTTTAAGTAAAATAAATAAAAAAAAAAAAATGTCCGTTTTAATCCATTTCTTAAAAATTAAATTCTCTTTGTTTACATTTGGATACGAAACAGCAAATATGGATGTTTCGAAAATCGGCAGAGTTCAAAAGCATTATACGGGCTTTGACTGACCGTAAGTCCTGCGGTTAAGGACACCAATAAAGGTTTCCCATTGGGAATGCAGGTACCAATCCTACCTGAGGACGCATATTTTGCGGACAAGATTTCTCGAGTGTTTAGTTGGATAAAATATTGTTTAATTAAAAAAAAAACAGAGCTTCTGCTCGAGTATTCATCAAAAATAAGGTTTAAACAAAATAAATCAATATATATATATATATATATATATATATATATATATATATATATATATATATAAAATAATCCAAACATTCAGTTAAATGTAAAAATAAAATTCAGCTTTGATAATGGCTAAAAGTATGGCCGAAAGCGCTTGGGTATTCAGAATATTCGGACAGTTTTTACACAGAAAAGAAATCACTTATACGAAATCAAGAGAAAATGAATAAGATGCTTAATGACAATACCTTGTCAGTCGTTTTTGATGAAACTTGCATAAAAGTGGGGTTGCTACCCAAATAGCCATATATATATATATATATATATATATATATATATATATATATATATATATATATGTGTGTGTGTGTGTGTGTGTGTGTTTGTGTGTTTGTGGGGGTAGTGTTAATGCTAGGAGCTCGACTTGAAAAATCGGAGAGCCGAGTGTGTTCGAATTTCATTCGTGTTCATTACATTGACCTTAGAAAGATACAGATATATTTCTTCGCATCCCACTAGCTATGAGCTAAATAGTAGGTCAGATCTTTAGTCTTGATTGCCAACCAGTCTAGGAGACGGAAAATCGGAATTCCAAATCGGAGGAGACCTTGAGGCACACTATGCGCACCACTTCTCTGTATTCGGTTCTGCCCAAGTTTCCATCATTATAATCCAACCCTATTTACAAGGTATTCATATAAGACGTTTAGCCATTTCTCGTAAGAATCATTGAAAAACCTTTATTCAGCTCAAATGAAAGCGGGTTAAAATTCTTTTGTGTCAGACGCACAGTGTTCCCAACTAAGCAATAGTGAGAGATAAAAGATTAGGCTTTCAGTTATGGCACCAACATTCATACTCAATCTTCCATCTTCAGAGTCTATCCACGTACCACTAAGAGAACACTGAATAAGTTCAAAAAAGAGGAAACAGTAGAGAGGAAAACTGAATTAAGAGATTAAAACAGGAAGACGCATCATCATTTCAACTTAGAGTTAAAGAGATCAATAAGAAAAGATCCAACTCAGTCCATAAGACGTTGGGCACCTACGAGATCAGTTTTAGATATGACAGTCCAAAAAGCAGAGAAAAAAGACTTGAAAATGAAATCGTACGTGAAACGTGTGATGCACCTTGTTACTTCAGAAGAGAAAGTTAGAAGGTTAGAGAGGGCGAAGATCATCTTGAATAAAGTGGACAATGACCCTGGAATAACCTATCTATCTATCTATCTATCTATCTATCTATCTATCTGTCTATCTATCTTTGAACTTTATTTAAATCCGTCATGAGCTTCCGATTTTTAGCTATGATTAATTTATTATGAACATATCATTTTCGTTTATGATCGATTTCATCACGATACTTCTATTAAGCTTAGAGAAAAATTATACATTCTTATTGCTCAAAGTAGTATTATAAAAACCTTGGAGAATTCCATTAAATCTTTAATGATTTCTAAGGTACAACGCTTCAGAGCTTGTTCTAAAAATTAGACAATTTTGTTGTTGCACCCGGCTTTCGGCTTACATAAGCCATTATCAAAGATGACAATTACTTTTCAATATATCAACCAATACACGGAACGATATATATATATATATATATATATATATATATATATATATATATATATATATATATATATATATGATAAAAATATAGTTTTAACCTTTTGAGCCTTGACCACCGCTTTACCGGTGGTAGAGAAAAATGACGTAATACCCAGCCACCGGTTGAACAGTGGTAGAGAAAAATGACTTAATGACCAGCCACTGGTTGAACGCTGGGAAACACTTGTAACTATTTTTATATCTATTGTGAAACATTACATACCAAATATTTGCGAATTTTAACTCAGGAGCCCAGGCGGAAGGGTCAAAATTGTTTAGTGACGCAGGGCTCAAATGGTTAAGGAATGTTATCTTTATGGGTGAAAGTGATCAGTATGAGGGATAGAACGTATGTAAATATAAAATATAAAAGTGGTTCATATTTGAAGGCAATCTAACAACCCATGTCTGATATCTAAGAAGATTGAGTTCAAGCATGAAACAGACTGTGTTCAGTATTGACCTAGCGAAAACTGGAGATGCTAAAATTAGCGCATCATTCTTTTAAATGGAGGGTATGATTTGAAAATTAATATTCAAAATATGTTTTTTTATCTGGTATCATTGGAAAATCCTTTATTTTTTTCACAAAGAGCACGCTCAATTTTAGTATTCGATTTTAGTCAACAAATAACCTTCTTCAAGTTTAATTTTAACCGTTATCTTTCCTACGTATCCTCATAAACTGCTCTTCTTAAACCTTACTCTCACCGACTATATAGTAACCTCATTCAGTAACCCTTTGGATCGAGTGGCTCTTGGGCCTTGTATTTGATGACCTATAAAAAATATATGCAACACTAGTAATGGCTGGTTTCACAGTATAATGACCTACCCACCCTTCCACGCACCCACGTATGTGCAAATATTCAATAAATAATATCTCACTTTCTCCGGCCTTAATTACCCGCGGTCAATCCCAGAAATAACCAATTCATAAGTTTTACTTAATAGTCGTCCCAAGGCGCAAGAATAATGACGCTGGTAATTCGGAGATGCCAAAGACAAGCCATAAAGTGCTTCTTTTAAGTGGATATGATGGACACTCCCGTCGTCTTCGACATACGAGCATCCCGCAGCACTTAGAACCTAACAACCGGTCTAGCCGAACATATGATTTGATTATACTAGTGAGGGTTTGCGCAGAAGCAATCATACTTTTCGGAAAAACAAAAAACAAAACAAAACAAAAAAAAAAACGAATAAAAATAACTGGTGCTTATAGTGTGCCACAAGATCTCCAAACGGACTTCCTCAGGTTTGAAATTACCCTTTTTCTAGATTGGTTGCCAACTTAAACAAAAGAACCCAGATTGCCCTACTATTTAACCTATAGATTGGAGAAAACGAAGAAAGGTATTCATACTTTTTTAAAGGATATTTGCACTTAAACGAATTTTTAAAAAAATCGACTTGAATTCGGCTCATATTCCGAGCAGCTGTCCATAACAGTACCATCACGTTCAACTGTCTGTCTGTCTGTCTCTTTCTATATATATATGTGCTGCTGTCTGGCTGTCGGTCTCTAAGAACTGTTCTGCATGACCGTCATATGTCGAATACCGACGAGAGAGTCCACCATATATATATATATGTATATATATATATATATATTTATATATATATATATATATATATATAGCATAATTTCATTCAAACATGTTTCATTGAATAATATGGACTTATTGTATCTATTGTCTTTTATACTGATCCTTTCCAGTTGTCTAATCAGTTTCTCGAAGTTAAGACGAAATTCATCAAAGAAGGCGCAGTAGATTTTTTTTTTAATCCAAGTACTTCCGATCTATTCCAAGATCATCTTCAGGGGTAAATTACAAAGGCAAACTTATTGTAATTACGATAAAATCTGTATTCCATTGTGGTGGTGATTTATTTGTATAATATATATATATATATATATATTTCTTTTCAACTGCTTAGTTTTATTTGTCGACGTTATTATTTTTTCAGACGCTGTGTCGGCCGAAAGCTACCGAAAATTTTAATCGTTGTGATACTTTTGTATTCTTTTTTATGAATAAATGATGACCCCTTTTTTAAAGATCATTTTATCCTGGTATGGCAATAATAATCATTATATATATATATATATATATATATATATATATATATATATATATATATATATATATAGTCATTCAAAGGCAGACTGTTTCGCAGCTCATCAATGTGGCTAAACATCCGATTGCCTCAAGCCGGGATCGAAACCCGACTGATTTTTTATCACTCGGAGACTAAGCCATTGGTGCACAGCAACGTTGAAGGTGAATTTATTTTTAGATAAACACGCCAGTGCTTGGGTGAACTCGATTCGTCTTAACGGAGAGTCTTGCATCTGTCAGTGATTACAAATTCCCTTTTCTCCCCGAAAGCTCTGCCGAAATAATTTTTTTCAGGGGCATGTATATATTGTCATCTATAGACAGGCTGTTTCGCTGTTTCACAGCTCATCAGTGTGACTAGACATCCGATTGTCTCAAGTCTTTCTTGATGAATTTCAGCCTAACATCAACAAACTGATTAGAGAAGTAGAAAAGATCAGTATCAAAATTAAATAGATATTATATGTCTTTATTATTCAACGAAACATGTTTGGATGAAGTTATGCTGGCATATATATATATATATATATATATATATATATATATATATATATATATATATAAAAGGCTCAAACACTAATATTCCATGGTTGTGCTTTTTGAATTGGTAGGTCTGATGATTTGGATCGTGATGTAATACATTATAGTCATTAGCCTTTTATATTATATTATATTATATTCTTACCTTGTCCTGGACATTGAGTTCTACCTGGATTCTATCCTCTTGGGAATTTGTGTATATATATATATATATATATATATATATATATATATATATATATATTTATATATATATATATACACACACAAATTTATATATATGTAGATAATATTAGTGCCAATATATATATATATATATATATATATATATATATATAGCGAGAGAGAGAGAGAGAGAGAAAGACACTTGAACGTGCGAATACTGTTATGGAGAGCTTCTTGTAATATGAGCCGAATTCAAGTTTATTTTTTAAAACGCTTAAGTGCAAATATCCTTGGAAAAAATATGAGTATAGTTCTTCGTCTTCTCCGAGCTATAGACTAAATAGTTGGGCAAACTAGTTTCCTTTGCTTAAGTATATATATATATATATATATATATATATATATATACACGCATCAACATGGTAATTTTCATTTTTTTTAAAGTACTTGGGTTAAAAAATGCAACTAAGGTGCCTTCCTTGATGAATTCCAAACTGATTTGATAACTGTAAAGGATTAGTATAAAAATAAGTAGACACAATATGTCTACAATATTCAGTAAAACATGTTTGAATATATATATATATATATATATATATATATATATATATATATATATATATAGATAGATAGATATATAGATAGATAGATAGATAGATAGATAGATAGATCTTGTTTGGTGCAGTCCCTGCATTCAGAAACGTATCTCCCGATGGAAACAAATTATTACTTACCACTTCAAGCCCAGACAGAAAGAAAATGTCGTTGCGTTTGCTTCCCTTTTTTATGGAAGAGCGCACATTGCTGGTGAACAAGATGTTCTCTAAGATTGGACTGTTTGCCAAGAGGAGTCGCAGTGTGTAGTCAGGAGGATGGAAAAAATGTTGCTGACAGAAGGTACACAAGTCGCTACCCGATCAGTATTGGCTGGGTCACCGTGGATAGGTTATATGATGGTGAAAGACCCGAACCCCTAATGAACCACAGCTAGAAACATCACTGATGTTGTGTACCAAAGCATCCAATAGATGTATTTTACGAAAGAGAAAACTTTTCTATTTTTTCTGATATGTAATTTTACAAGACACATCGCCATAGGGAGATTTAAATTATTTTATATTTTATAATCTTTAATCAGAAGTTACAAAAATGATTTACTCTAACCTTGTCAGTGGATAAAAAATGGCGAATTGGTACAAGACTTTGACCTGGTGATCTTGAGCTTTAAATTTAATCGCAAAATTAATGAGCAAAATTGTAGTAGTATTATAGTGGGTTATCAGTAGTAATGAAGTGTATGGGTGTTGAAACAGATTAATTTGATTTGGCTTTGTCAGCTAGATAGCCCACCATAAGAGGGGTATAAAACAAGAAGATCAAATTGAAAAGTGGAACGATGAATTTATATACACATATATCAATTAAGGTCTTTACAAATAAAATTAACGTATTTTGGTTGATACAAGGTCGTCAAAATGTTCGTAGTAGTCCTTGCATTAATGAGTTTGTGTGTATGTAGGCAGGAACGTATGTGTGGATGTATGAGCGTTATCGTAGGTTAGGAATGTCTTTGAAGTAATAGCTCAGTCTTAAAATGTTCCGTTCGTTTATCAAGTATAAAAGAGGTGAGGGAGAAAGGTAGAGATAATAATAATGATCGCTTGACGTTTGTCAAGGGACGTGTTAATAGGCTCGTCTCCTCTCTCTCTGGTCACAGGTGAACTTGCTCGTCTTTTATTTTGTTTGTGTGGCTTGAAAAGGTAATTTGGGAATTCACTCCTGGATATGATTCGGGCCTTTCCATCGGACGACGAACAAACTTCGCGTCTGCTCGCGAAAATGTCCGTAAAAGGATTTGTTTCTGAGAACTGAAGATTATTTGAATTTTGTTTTTAAATGTTTCCTAGTTTTCTGTTGACCGAAAAACATTTCGCATCAAAGTGTGAAATTTCACGAGTTTTGTTTTGGATTCGCTTTTGCGTGTGTGTTAAGCAAAGTTTGTAAATTCGAGTCTTTTTAATTTCTAACAAAATCAATGAGTCAGTGCTTAGCATTTGAATTTTAAATCTAGATCTTGTTTTGTCTTCTCCAGTATAAATTAAACTCACATCTGGTAGTTTGTTTACTTGAGCGGTCATAACTGCTTGGGATATGTTCCCAGTGGATAAGGCAAGACTATTTAATTATAAAAATCATCCCTTGATATGTTCTGTTATATATGATTGTGCGATGAATTGTATGTAACCCTGCGTATACATTGGTAATTCTTGATTAGCTTTAAGTGATTTGACAAGTGTGAAAATCTAATCTAAGGTCTCTATGCTCTTTTGTATAGCTCGAGTAGACAGCAATTAGGTTTGCACTCGAACTGCCAGTGAAAAAAACTCTAATGTCAATTAAGAAATAAACGACAATTATTTCTCGGCATTAGCGCACTTTGTCACTCACAATCAAAGTTTGTCTTATGATTCCTTAAGCAACAGTTTGCCCGATTTCTCATTAGAAATACGTAAATTCATATCTAATTTGGGACGGATCTGTTCTTAATAAAATAACAGGGAGATAATGAAGTGAATTTGCCTATGTTCCCATGTAGGAAACCGGAAAAAGAATCGTTTACGAATGGATTACTTTATTATTTACACTCTGCGAATTTCTGAGAACTTTTATAATAATGCATTAATCTATTTGTAATAGTCCCCTCCTCTTACGTGTTAAAGCAACAACGTTTCAGTCATTATAGCCTTCATCATTTGCTTTTCGTGTTCGGTAACCTGTTTTGTGTTTTTTGAATTGTGGAAGTTTGTCTTTTTTTAAATCAATTCACCCCAAGTCAGGCGATAATGCCAGTAAGAGGCAAGAGCGTTACTCGGAGTGAAAGTGAATGGAAAAAATTTAAAAGGAACCAGAAACCCAATCTTCATTAATAATGTCCTTTTATATATATATATATATATATATATATATATATATATATATATATATATATGTTTGTGTGTGTATGTGTGTGTGTGTATACGCACATACATGCATATATCAATGACCCATCGGCTCGATTACTTTCCCTTTCACCAAAACACATCACTTTTTTAAAAATAATTTCACCCCAAGCAAGGCGATAATGCCACTAAGACGCAAGGGGTTACTGGGAGTGAAAGAGAATGAAAATATTTTAGAAGAAACCGGAAACCCAGTCCTAAAAAGGGAATCTCTACTCCTGTTCAAATGTCCGGGGAGGAGTGTGAAACGGACGATAGCCGAACCTATTTACTTTGTTTCTTACGGTTTATCAATCTTTAGCAGGTTATTTAAAGCCAGAAAATATTTTAGACCATAAGAATCTTTTGGAGATAATAATGATGTATTTATACATCCTACTAATTAACCCATAGCTTGGGGGGAGAAGAGGTGGATTCACACCTTTCCCAAGGGTATTTGCGCCTAAGTGAATATTACGAACTCGACTGGAATTCGAACTCGGCTCCCCGATTTCAAATTCCGAACCGTTATTCTTAACACCACGCGGACATATAAGCTTACAGCACCTGGTATTCCCCAGCGGCCGCCTAGATAGATACTAACTCTGCTTAACTTCGCTGATCGGCCGTGAACCGGTGTTTTAACGTGATATGGGATTAAGCCTCGGTAACCTGGAAAGAATTAGCAGATACGATATGTTACTTAGCAATGAAAATCGAATGCGGTGAAGTATTGAATAAAGGTTTGAAATATCCGGATAGTTAACAAATATGACAAATACCTAAAAAAAATATGATAAATACCTAAAAATATGACAAATACCTAAAAATGTGACAAATACCTAAAAAAAATGACAAATACTTAAAAATGTGACTGATACCTAAAAATGTGACAAATACCTAAAAAATATGACAAATAACTAAAAAAAAAAAAAAAAAAAAAAAATGGCCGGGGAGCGCAATAGCTGAAATGGTGTGAATCTAATCAACTAGTTCAATTAGATTAATGCATAATACTTACATTCTATTTTTGACATTAGTTTGGTTTTTTTTTCAAATTTCTTCCGTAATTATTTGCAATGTGTCTTTACAACTTTAGTAAATGATGCTTTTCACTAAAGATCAAATGACAGCAAGTCCTACTGATTTGCGTAATGCTCTTTGATGCTTTCAAGTCTTCATTGGATTTATACAAGTTGGCCATGGTTAAATGTATTTGTCAGAAGTTTCCAACTACAGAATTGTCAAAATTTGCAATAAATAACACCAAAGAAAAAAAAGAACAGGGCAAAAGCAATACTAAGCAAACAATTTTAAAGCAAAATATTCACAAAATAAGAATGGTGTTAACACACAAAAAGGCCACAGACAAATAATCACAACGTTCTGACTTCAAAACAAAAAAGAACAGAAATATGGCAAATGAAAACGAGAACTTGCCTATTTTATTGGCTAAGAAGAAATCCCGGCATGCATCTGTATGGTTTGTCTCAAAATTTGGGGAGGGGGTTGTTTTTACAGTCATTCCCATAGATTCGAACTAACAATTTATATTTAGTATCTGTCTATATTACTGAGATGAGGCATTATGTACACTATTTACTTTATTCGGACTATTGTCCCCATCTTTGTCGCCATATTTATTACAACGTTTCGGCCGTTGTACGCTCTGGCCTTCTTCAGGTAGTTGGAATGTCGAACTTTATATTTATATTTTTCCAGCCTATTCGGAAGCTGTTTGGTACTGTTTTAAGAGCTCCAACAATGATAGACACGACTATCCCCTCCATGTTCCATAATTTGTGCAGATTTCTTTTATCTCACACTTAGAATGCTGGACAACCTTACAGTGCCCAGTCCATCCTACTATTTAACCCGTAGCTGAAGGAAAAAGAGGTGTATTCATGACAAGATCATTTGTAGAAAGTGAAAACAACAGACTAGGAATTTTAAATTTATGGGCCGATAACCGTTATGCTACACACAAATCCCAACCAGTTTTACTTAAATGGGGACACATCTGAGTCAGCCTTTCTCTTTCATTCCGTGAATTTAAATGAGCAGAAATATTTTCTGCAGTGTAGTATATGACTCATCTCAGGTGATGCCAAAATGGCGCTTGGTGTCCATCAGAGAAGTCAGGTGCATCAGGGGGTTGGCCTGAAAGATATTATCCCAAACACTTATATCCTGTTCGGCATATTTTATTTTATTTAATTTAATGTTGAATGTGTAGGATTAGATAGCATATTGCGAGGAACCCTTTTCGACTTGTTAAAAATATCAAGTCTTGTTGGGTTATCTAATTTTGCATAGAGGTGGGGCCAGTGAAATCGAAAGTGAGCCAAACTATCACCAAACTATCTTCGCTAGCCATTAACACACGGCATGTATTTTTATCCGTAATCCAATATTATTTCTTATTGCTATATATACGTTATATTTTTTTAGTGGATACACGTGTTAGAATAGAAGCCTATTTTTAAAAATTATATTACTATTAAAGACTCTAAAAAACAAGCCGGTAGACAAAAATATACTTTCTACTCAATTACGTGTATCGACTAGATATAACTTAATATTTTTTTAAAACTGAAACTTCCCAGCGTCTCTCGTCCGTGCACATGTGGAGTCACAGCAACGTGAACAAGCTGAGTCCGATGTAAGTCCTAAGGGACCGAAATGCGTCACACGAAAACTTTTTCCACTTTCTCATACATCTTTCCTCTTCAAGTGTTCGTGATATATACAAATTTATATATCGTTATCCCATATATATATATATATATATATATATATATATATATTGTTTGAATAAAAACAGACCACTTTAAAGTTCCATGTAATAAGTTATTATCACCACAGCCCCTTTAACAGGGCTCTGGATCATCAGACTTTACTTCCAAAGGTTGATTTCAACCTTTGGAAGCCCTGTTAAAGGGGTTGTGGTGAAATAACTTATTACATGGAACCTTAAAGTGGTCTGTTTTTATTCAAACGTATCTGCTCTGAATCTTACATTGAGCTCTCTGGATATCATCCTCCATGGGTCTACCCATGCGGATTACCTAGTTTTGCATAAACTATATATATATATATATATATATATATATATATATATATATATATATATATATATGAAAGGCTCAAGCACTGATATTGCATGGTTATAATTTATTACAATGGAATCGTAATCACGATCCAATTCATAAGACCTACGAATTCAAAAAGAAATCGGAAAATATAACAAATAAAACAAAATTTTATATATATATATATATATATATATATATATATATATATATATGGATAAAAATATCGCACATTGAGTGCTGGTTTTAATAAAATAGTACACGATGTATAATAAGAGGGCTATAATTTATATTATTAATAAATATAGATTCTTTTTCTCACAGGTAGCACTCGCTCACAGGAGACGGTATCTTGAGGTGCATATGATATAATATAATCTGTATTATATAATATCATTATTTCATAATATCATTATATCGTAATTTATAATATAAAATTATTGTACTCTCATATTATATTAGTATTAAAGATGTAAAAAAGAAAAAAAAAATAACTTAAAAATAATTAAATAAAATGCAATAAATAAATAAATCTTATTCTTTTTTGTGCGGTCTCGTTCCCAATTCCCCGGTTACACATGATTGTCACGCTAGACCATTTGAAACGCCCAGCTTCACAAAGAATACCAGGATGTAGACAAAAATTTATAACTACCGCACAAATACCGAATTGGTTCTTAATAATCACTGCAATAGTCTAAAGAACTTGAACAAAAATAAGAAAATGTGAACTTGGAATACTTTATCCACAACTTCCGGCACAAACTCAAAATTTATCGGAAAACTAGAAAAATATAATAAAAATTTAATCAGACAGGCCTTGGCGGTTCCATTTAATCAAACCTTTTTGCACACACACACATACACACACACATACACACAAACATATATATATATATACACACATATATGTGTGTGCATGTGTAGTTTAAAAGTTGCTTATGTAATATACATTGTCAACATGGAAAATAAATTATGGTAACTTTCACTTTTACTTTCAGGCCTAAAGCAAACTTTAGTTCATGGTTACTACTTTTTCTATCCACTCTCTATATAGGTCACTGGGGGATTAACCTGAGTGGGATAATGAGGAAACAACCCCTTACCATTTTTTTTAGAGCTAATGCTTTAGCTTTTTTATAGCAATGGCCATGATTGATTTATCTACCTTTATAAATTTATTATTTTATTTAGTTTTATATTTCATTTTTTTTTGTATATTTTCTTCGTTTCTAAATTTGGGGATTTGAAATAATGTGTATTACATGTAGTTTATCGGATTTTATTTAGTCTTTCCAGTCAGGAAGTGGTTGTAGGTAGCGTAGCAGGAATTTAAAACAACAAGAAAGAGTCAGTTCCATCCTTCCTCCACTTTCCTTTAATCTCTCAGTGGCCTATATATAGATCCCTCGAAAGGACTAGTGACACATAATCTAAACCGATAGTCGCCATGCAGTGCTTATTCTTATGTTCACAATCTATCTATCTATCTATCTATCTATCTATCTATCTATCTATCTATCTATCAACTTGTGTGTGTGTCTCCGTCCGTGTAACACCTTTCAATGTTACCAGAAGAGTGCATCTACATGGAGACAAACTGTGTTTGTACTGGACCTTTTCTGGTTATGTAGAAGTGAGGCAGTTTTGGTGTTTGCTATATTTGATAAATAAGCAATTCATTTATATCTTTGTGTCGTATCTCCTGAGGACTTGGAAATAAAATTTAATTTATGGCTTAATTATATGAAAAAAAGCTCGTCAATTGAAACCGAAGTCAAGAGGATATAGGTAAAACTAGCGGAGAAATCGAACTATAATAATAATAATAATAATAATAATAATAATAATAATAATAATAATAATAATAATCGAACTATAATAATAATAATAATAATAATAATAATAATAATAATAATAATCGAACTATAATAATAATAATAATAATAATAATAATAATAATCGAACTATAATAATAATCGAACTATAATAATAATAATAATCGAACTATAATAATAATAATAATAATAATAATAATAATAATCGAACTATAATAATAATAATAATAATAATAATAATAATAATAATAATAATAATAATAATCGAACTATAATAATAATAATAATAATAATAATAATAATAATCGAACTATAATAATAATAATAATAATAATAATAATAATAATAATAATAATAATCGAACTATAATAATAATAGTTTAATAATATACAATGGAAAGTAAGACACAGAAATTAGTTGTTGCGGAAGAAAAGCGAAAGATACTTTTGAGAAAATGAGTAACGAACTAAGTGATCTAAAAATAACATTAGAAACAAAGAAGGGATGTAAAAAAAAAAGGATTGTTTTGTGGATATCGGATCTGAATGAGAAATCGGAGATCTGAGTTCGAATTCCAATCGAGTTCGTTACATTCGCTTACGCACAAATACTCTTGAGAAAGGTATGAATCCATTTCTTCTCCTCTCAGCTATGGGTTGGATAGCAGGACAGAGTAGATTTTTAGCCTTGGGAAGTAACTTTCTACCACAGAAAGGAATAACAACCCACTGCGGAAAAAACATTCTGCCTAGTCAGCCATATATTGAAAAACACGTGATCGCCCAAGCGATAATATAGAAGGGTTAAGTACCAAAGGTACTTAACCCTTCTATATTATAATTAAAATATGATACAATATGAGCAATTTTGCCGCCAGCCGAGTAGTGGATTTACTGACAAATATTTCAATTATTATGGACTGAACATATGACGAATAAGGAAGTTGTTGATAGCAGGTTAAGCAGGAAAACTGAAAGAACAGGTAGTCAAGGAAAGAAAGAAGAAAGGACTAAATATGGCAATGAATAAAATACACTGGCTAACATTTGAATTATATATCGATGAGAATAGAATAAATACATAAATTGACGCCTTCTTTTTTCATATATTATGAACATTTGACTTAAAGTTCGTATTTTCTTGATTTCAAATAAAAACATGAAAATGTTCCAAAGAATTTGAATGAAATTTTCACTTTCCAAAACTGTAGTTTATAATTGTAGCTTAATTATATAAAAAATGTCGTCAATTTAAACCGACGTCAGGGGTATCTAGTGGGGTTGGGTGGGGGAAAGAAGCGTGGAAATTCAACTATAATAATAATAGTGCAATAACATACAACGGAAAATAAGAGAGAGAAAATTGAAGGCGCGGAAGAAGAGAGAAAGATACTTTGGAGAAAATGAGTAACATATTCTTCTTGTTCTTGTTCTCCTTATTCTATGCTATTCAGGACGTTGGCGGTCATGGCTCTCCACAATTTCCTGTCTTTGGTAGCTCTTAATAAATTTTGTCTTTTTCTATCTCCCTTCCGCTATCCATTCGCTCAAGCGTGTTGATTTCCTTTGACCCTTTTACCTTCAATCTGTCTTGTGGGTATCAAATTTTCCAAGCCCTCTTCACTTTACAAAATTGTAGTTTATAGTTATAGCGTAATTAAGAGTAACGTATTAAGCATTCGAAAAATAACATTAGAAACAAAGAAAAGAGTGCTGGACTGATAATAATAAAAAAAAAACAAAAAACACTTATGAGTTGAATTCATTTATTATGAAAAAATTCAACCAAAATTCTTTATTAGTTTTCCGTTCCAATACAAGGAAATATTTCTCTCATTTTTTTGGTTAAACTATTTCTGTTTATATATTTACTCTCAAGATAGTAATTTCTATTGTTGCTGATCTCCCTGAAGGCTTCCGTTACAGCTGCTTAATTGTACATGCACTCATTATTCAAATGGTTTGTCCAAGATAATGGCCTCAGAAATATGGTGAATGGAGATAGATTCCCCGTTCGTTTTGTTGCCAGAACCACAATATTTATTCCCCACCCTCACGGGAAGGAAAATTACCATAAAGAAGAACATATTATTTGTCGTTGTACTTTATGATAATAATTCATATATTATATATCGTATTTATTTTCTGAAAAAACAAGCAGAAAACTGTACTTCTGCATATCGACGTCCTTCAGGCATCCTTAAAAGACCAATTGCTGGGCTACTTTTCTACTTGGTTCTATGTACACATAAGAACACAGCTTTGAACTCATCCTTGTGCCACACTCCGTTCGTGTTGGCATTTGCTTACATAATATCATTCCTAGATTTCTGTTTTTGATCAAGATAGATCACTTCAACAGCAACAAACTAGTAATTCGGATATCTAAATTAAATCACTTAAATATCAGCAAACCAGTAATTCAGACATTTAAATTAAATCATTTTAATATCAACAAACCAGTAATTCAGACATTTAAATTAAAAATAGTACTAAGTATTAGAATAGTAAATAGAATTTTCCTTATTAGGATAAATGGGCAGTTGGTAGAGTTGAGCATTTCGCTTCCGACAACGAGGCCATGGTTTGAACGTAATAATGTACAATGAATAATCGATTCTACCATGGACTGAACAATTGCGTTGATGGAACTGTACAGATGCTGATGACGTGACCGAAGGTTTGAGAGTACTGGTTTTGTTCAAACGCTAGATTATGTGCTCTCTCCCAGAAACAGCATAGTTGTAATAATCCTTTAATGCGCCGGCGAGTTTCAGACGCCAACAATCCGGGATCACCCGAATGCTCCTACAATCAGGTAGTACTCTATTTCAATTAAAAATTCATTAAAATATGTCACATAATCAAATAGAAGCGCGGGAAATCTGCAGTTTTGTAAAACTTCTACGTTTCCAAAATGATATCTCATAACCAAGGAGGCTTGAAAGAGAAGTCAATTTGCTTTCATGTAAAATCAACTTGTAACACTTAACTTTCAACAGCTTTTGAGATATATCAATTTAATTGCATTAACGACACGACTAGGACTCTAGGGATTTAAAAATTGAAATCTCTTAAGGGCTGTTAGGGTTATACTACCTGGTAAGCTTATAACACATTTTGGATTAGTGGTTATTGAAGAATCAATCTTTCCTGTGAGTGTCAGATTTTCCAAGCCCTCCTTCATCATTACGTGAACTTACAACTGACTCTTCCTGCTATTATGTATAAGTTTCCTTTTTGTCTCCATTTTCTCTAAAACCTCGTCGTTTCTCACATGTTCGGCCCATGGTAACCTTAGGATCTTTCTGTAGAACCACAATCTGTTGCTTCAAGTCTCTTCTTCATCTTTGATGGGATTGTCCAGCATTCGCTGGTTCAACTAGTAATAAATAAAAATTAATTAGATACCCTTCTTATGAAATTTAATCTCACTGTCAACAGTCTTATTTTAATTTTTTTTATAATATATTTTTATAAAGCATCGTAAACGTAAAGGTGAACGGTAAGTACAAAAAAACAGAAAAAAAAAAAAAGAAAAAATAAGTACGCTGAAAGTTTTCCTTAAAAATAACGAGGTAAATAACTTGTTCACTTCAATCTAAATAATTATATCGTATCTGTCCTACCGTACGATAAGCTTTCCTCACGTAAACTGTCAATACGTGATGAAATCATCAATCATCACTTGTCAAGTGACGCGAAATGTTATGACCTGCTTTGTTTTATTTTTAAACTACTTCCTTTCGTTGCAGAAACTAAGTAATGCTTGTTTCAAAATATTTTAAATAAACATTATAATTTTTAATTTTCTTAAAATTATAATTGATTTTTAATAGAATATAAAACTGAGATTTTCATTTTTGTATAAAATGGAAAAAATGGTTGACATGATTATCTGTCAATTTTGCTGACTCAAAAAAAAAAAAAAGAAAAAAAAAAGAAAAGTGTTTTAACGAAAATTTCGAACGAGCTAGGAATGATTAAAAATGTAAAAAATACCCCCAAAATACTTTGATCTTTCCTCTTAATAATAACATAAACATTTAGACGATAAAATTTTGTTTTCGTCGAGTTTGGCGTCTTTTTCTTCATGCCATACTCTTTTTTTAGCGATCTCATGAAGGTACCTAAAATAATCAGTTAAAGCAAATGGATATCCTTGCAAATCTCAGGAATCAGTATGCAGATTTTTGTGATAAAATTATCACCTATTATAAAATATCAATGCTTCTGTACTGTTAGTATGAAATTGTTCTTTTTTTTAATTAGTTCGCCCTAAGCAAGGCGATAATGTCACTATAATGTAATAGGCTATTGGGAGAGAAAGAGAAGGAATAAAACTTTAGAATGACCCGGAAGCTCAAACAGGAAACAAGAAATAAAACTCATTTCCTGTCTAAAAGACCGAGGAGGGCCGTGATCCGGGCGATAAGCGAACTTATTTACTCCTATTAAGGAATAAAATAATAAATAAAATGTCAGAGTTTAGGCAGAGACGTTAGAAGTAAAGAGCTGAAGTAGACTTTAGAAAGAAGCAGAAACCCAATCCTAAACAGGAAACAAAAAATAAACCTCTACAAGTAGAAATATATATTTTTCAAATATAGAACTTAAAATGCTGACTCTACTCATGCCACACATTTTGAAAAATAATACTTCTCGAAAATATGAATCCTAGTAGATTTATTTTGTGTCAGGAGATAAACGCTCTGGGAACGGTGTGTTTAAAAAAAGAAAAAGATTCCTTCAAGCGATGTCTTCGATCCCGACGAAAAGCTGCTCTCATTTTTTTTTTTTTTTTACACAATAACAGCTTTCGTTGTTGTCGTCTTCATCTTTCTCCGGTCGTGCTAGTGACATCCAGATGATGGTAGTAAGAGTAAAATCCAAAATGTTTACTGGTTTTGTGTCGTTACTGAATGTTTCCTATCCGATAAAATTATCACGTATCTATCAGTTTAAACATTGTAATATTAATAACTAGTTTAAGCAACAATTCATAAAATGCACAAAAAACGATATTTCTTTCTACAGAATCTAATATTCCATTGTCCATATACATGTGTGCACCGAAAGAAGTCAATATACTGAAATAAAGACAACACATTATCATGCTTTAAATTTAGGGAGCAGCTATGGTGCAAAATCCCATAAATCCAAAAAAGAAAAGCATCATGCACTTTGCTGCAAATTCTATGTCAGTTGATTTTAACTGCAGTTAGTATTAGTGCAAATACTTTCATTGAATTTTCATGGTTTCAAAAAATCTCAAGATTAGCGCCAAATCACACAAATAGATGTTTTGATTTAACGCTTAGTTATGTCTTGTGTCGCAGATACAGACGCTTAACGTTTGACTTTCAATTAGGTTGGTGCAAAAATAATGACGTAATAATGTCGTTTTTTGACCTATTTTTTAACGTCAAAAAACGACATTATTACGTCATTATTTTTGCACCCACCTAATATCTACAGTACTTGGACATGCTAGCCTCTTTCTCGTTTCTGTTTATCACTATATGCCTACTTTATGGCTGAAATAGGTTCCCCTGTTCTGTTTCAGTCTATTATTATCTACATAGCTATTTTAGGATGTCCATATCTATCTCGATAATCAGGTCTGTCTCACTCACTCACTCACTCACTCACTCTCTTTCTTTCTCTCTCTATCTATCTATCTCCGTATAAATCTACTTATAACATTCAGTCTGTTTATATGTATCTATCGTTCATTGTTTATATATATATATATATGAGATATACCTCTATCGTACTTGGAGGGAGGAAGAGCTTGGGAACACCAAGTTTTCTTTCTTTCTTTCTTTCTTTCTTTCTTTCTTTCTTTCTTTCTTTCTCAGTCTATTCATTATCTATCTATCTATCTATCTATCTATCTATCTATCTATCTATCTATCTATCTATCTGCTTAGAGGCTGAAATACTTTGATATATCTCTAATGATCCCACTTTCCATCCGTATATCTTCTTGTATATCTATATCTGATTGTCTCTCCTCTCCCCCTCTTTCCATCTGTTTCACCATATCTTCCTCTCTTATCCGCTCACTCGCTACTTTCGTTGATTACAGTTACCCTTGAAATGGCTAAGCATTTATAAATAAGACTATCAATAAACTAAACGTCTCTTCAGCGTTCATCCTAATGGCATATGATCGACTGTTTTATGAACGAATATATCAAATATATCGCTCTTGACATTTGTTTGGTCAGGCCGGTTAGCTACGATCGGCAGAATTAATCTGATAAAGTGCACTGTGCATATACATTATTAGTCTCTGTCCCACAGATGCGCGAACGCGTCACGACACACACTCACGCATGCGCGCATACACGCGCGCGCATGTGCATTCACACAGATTTACGAACGTATATGTTTAATCCTTTATTCCTGCAATTTCATTATATCAACAATAATACAATCGCAGGCACATGAGAACGTATTGATATAAATATATATTCCCTGCACCAGGTAATTGAGAAAAAAATTATAATACATAGAAAAGCTATAAATTCAATAGGAAAAAAAATCAGTCGCACAAACGAATCCGATAACTCATTGAAGTCGTAAGGGTAACATATTTACTGTAACCATACTAGAAAGGGCGTGTTTTGATAAAGATAACCTGACGAATCCTATCCCTCTACAGTTTGATTTTGGATTCAGAGTTTTCCTTCTCCTTGACTGATTGCCACCTTAAGGCATGAGAGCCCATTCTAGCCTTCTATTTAGCACATAGATGTTGGTGGATTCGTGCTTTTTTCCCCCAATGGTATTAGAGTGAAGTGAACTAAAACAGAATCGAGCTTCAGGCTTTTTTCTTATGCTAAAGAGTCAATCAAGTCAGAGGGTTACTGGTGTTTTATTAGCTTAAGAAATAACAAGAAATGAACTTGGGGCTAAGCAGGAAACATAACAGTCAACCCTAGACGTGAAGAGATCAAGATTGAACCGATTGGGAAGATTTGAATTCAGAGTTTTCCTTCCTCTAGATCGGTTGTCGTCCCATGGCAAGAGAGCCTAGTATGCCTTGCTATGTTAACCCATAGTGGATTAATGCCTTTTTCCAAGGGTATTAGCGAGAAGTGAACTAAACAGAATCGAGTGGGAATTGAACTCGGCACTCTTAATTCACTTTTTGCACCGATAAACGTTACACTATCCACGCCTTAAAAAAATAGGCTGAACACATGTGCTACGACGAAATTTGAAGGAAAACGGAAACAAAAAGGTCACTTTTACTTAGAATCAGAAAGAAAGAACAGAACTTTCTAGGACACATATTGAGGAAAAGGGGATTAGAAGAATTAACAGTCGCAGGTTATTTTAAAGGCAAGCAGGACAAAAGGATAGCAATAAATAATCGATTTAACGAGTTTGTGACAGAACGGGAAAGGGAAAGGATAATAAAACGACTGATAACAGCTACAAGGGACACAAGTTGTGGAGAGCCATGATCGTTCACACCCTGAAGCAACACGACACATAGAAGAATAATAAGTTATAAAAAGAACCGGCTTCAGCTGTGGGGACGGCCGAAATGGGGCCTCAAAAGCGAAGTACATAATTGTGAAATAAATAAATACAAGTTTGTATTTAAATTTTAAATTAAAATTAAGTTGATGTTAAAAATTAACGTGTTTTAGTAAAACCTATGTAATCCCTTTTAAACAATATATTAATAAATTCAATTTAACTATCTCACACCTTGGTGAACGGGATGTGAGAGTAGAGTAAGTAATAGCGACACGAAATGAGAATTCGCATAGGTGAGTCCGAAATCCTGTTAGGGTTTGTTACATTCACTTGAACGTAATTCATCTGCTCCAGCTATGGGTTAAATAATAGGACACGTATCTAGCAAAATCATTGTTATTTAAAAAAAAATAATGCAATAATCTAAAAATAAGTTTCCGCTTTAAAACACAATGATCGATAAGCCGTAACCCCCCCCCAAAAAAAAATCAGTCAATCAACCCTAATGAACGAATACCTTCTTCAAAGCCTTGAGTTAAGAAAACGCTCTTTGAATGTTTTATTTTATTTGTTAACTATGTGGAAATTCGGTTATCCGAACACTGATTTTCTGAATTTCGGATACACGAACGAAATTTATTGAATGTTTTAATTTCATAACTTTGTTTTGAGTATAAATCTGTTACAAGTGAAAGAGCTTATTGATTTATTGGTTCCCACATGATATTTACCCTTACTAACTATTCCCCAGTACAAGGCTCAAGAGCCACCCAAAATAGAGGATTATTGAATAAGGTAGTTTTATGAACGCAAGAGAAGGTAAGAAGTGCAGATTATTAGGATATGTAAGAAAGATAACGGTTTACCCTAAAATCAAATAGAGAAAGATAGTAGTGATCGTGAAAACATCCCCTCGGGAGTCTATTCTACAAAGTTGTGGTTCTGATGAAGAAGCCGTCTAAGTGGAACTTCCTTCTTATTTATGAAATATGAAGGAAATGGGGGATAATTCTTCACATCCCTCTAGTTAACCTGGCATGACGGGTCTTAGGTGTGAAGGTCTGGACTCGTGGAATTATAAATGCAGCTTGTCAGATCATTTTCCATGGAAATAGCGATATAGTCGCGAGAAGGTGGCGTCTTTTCGTCAGTGGGAAAAGGGGTGGTAGTGTGGAAAATAATTCGTCACCCACAAAGCCGTGTAGATGATTCTGAACTCTGTCAAGACTGAAAAGTAAGATCAAGCCAAGATATGGTAGATGTACTCTGTTATGTAATAGTCTAACAGAGAACGGAAAGTGCGACACTAAGACCCCAAGACTTATTAGGATGGCCAAAGATTCATTCCAAAAGCTAAGCAGAGTATTAAGAGACAGAAAAAGTTCGGTGGAAACAAAGAAAAGACTACTGGACTGTAGCGTGATATCTGTCATTCTGTATGGCAGCGAATCCTGGACAATCTCCCCGAAGATGAAAAAGACACTCGAAGCAACAGAAATGTGGTTCTCACAGAAGTATGCTAAGGATACCCTGGTTCGAACATGTGAGAAATGACGAGGTTTTCGAGAGAATGGAAACCAAAAAGAAATTTATATTTAACATCAGGAAGAGGCAGCTTCTGGGACATGTAATAAAGAAGAAAGGTTTGGAAAATCTGTTACACACAGGCCATTGAGAGAGAGGGAGAGAGAGAGAGAGAGAGATGAAAATAACACGTAACATGGGCTTGAGCAAACGGATGGCAAAACAAGATTCTGGGAGAAATAATAAAAAAGACAAAACTTATTAAGAGCTACAAGGGACAGAAAATGTGGAGGCCCATGATTGCCTACGTCCTGAAGGGGTACGGCGCATAAAAGAAGATAGAATCGCCATGACTTTTTGTGAGAAATTGTGGTGTGATTTTCCGTTGTTTTCCCACACTTTTGAATCCAAAATTGCCATTCTCCTAGACTGACTGCAACCGTTCAATCTGCTACTTAGCCATGACTTTATATAGATTCATGCCTTACCAAGAGCATCAGTGTGAAAGTGAACGCATTAGATTATACAGGAACCTGAATTCGGATTACTATTTCCGAAAAAGATGAAGAAGAGACTCGAGGCGAAGGAGATGTGGTTCTACAGAAGGATGCTAAGGATATCATGAAGAGAGCATGTGAGCAACGAGGTGATCTTAGGGAGGTTGCAAGCAGGGAGGAGGCATATACTTAATACCAGGAAGAGGCAGCTGAAGTTTCTGGGACACATAATGAGGAAGGAGGGCCTGGAGAATCTGATACTCGCGGGTTGAATAGATGGAAAGGGAGACAAGGGAAAACAGCGCGCGACATACCTGGCGGGCTTAAGGAAGTGGATGACAGAACGTGGTCTGGGGGAGGTGGCAGAGGGGAGGAACTTGTTGAGAGCTGCAAAGGATAGAGTGACGTGTAGAGTCATGATCGCCTACGCCCTGAGGGGACATGGCACATAAAAAGCAAGATTCCATTCTACACGCCGATAATCGTCACACTACCCTCAAGAGATGGACAGAGTAAAGCAGTGCGTAACATATATGATGTGCTTGGGCAAATGGATGACAGAATAGTGTTTGAAAGAAATAACAAAAAGACAAAACTTATTAAGAGCTATAAGGGGACAGGAAGATGTGGAGGGACATGATCGTCTAAGTCCTGAAGGGACACAGAATATAACAGAAGACTCCGTTATAAAAAGAAGGCAGTCGGTCGGTTTGATGACACTTGGTAAATTTAAATAACTTTTCATTTCGAGGTGATAAGTCAGACACCAACATAATCTCTTGTGGTCCCATTAAGGATTGTATCGACTGTTTGCCATTGTTCATATTCTGGTAAAAAGCATAAGACTAGATTGGTGCTGTTGATGCTTCTTCAGCAAATGTCGCTGTCAAAAAAAACAAAGAACAACAGGCGATAGCGACTGGATATTTTCCTCACCGAACAATGATCGATCAGCATCTCAATGAACTTTATTTACGTGAACTTAGCGTCTTCGATAAACCCAGTGCACTTCCTGTGCAACTATGTAAATTCATGTTCTTCTTCTTTTTAAATAATGATGTTATGATTCCTTGAATTTTCAGTTCCATAATTTCAATATTTGAACGGCAGATAACATTATTTGTAAAATAGAATAGGAATATTCAGAGCTTTCACTCTTTTTTTTATCGATTGAATAAAAGCAAGCGCTTGAAACCTTTCCTTTTCTAAATATTTTCTATAGGTTGTTTTTCTTATTACAATTGGATTGGTTATCCGAAAAAAATGTTATACGCCCGCCACGTTCGGGTAACCAACACTCTATAAATAGTACATTTAAAACGATATATATATATATATATATATATATATATATATATATATATATATATATATATATATATATATATATATATATATATATATATAGTGAGAGAGAGATATAGATAGATAGATATAGATAGACAAATACATATATATATATATATAGGGAGAGAGAGAGAAAGAGATAGAGAAATACAGATAGAGAGAGATAGAGAGAGATAGACAAATATATATATATATATATATATATATGTAGAGAGAGAGAGAGAGAGAGAGAGAGACAAAGAGAGAAAGAGAGAGAGTGACAGAGAAAGCTAGAGTAAGATAGTGAACCGTCCCACTCCAATAAAAAACCTGAACTATTTTAATTTTGTATTTTATATATATAATATAATATAATATAATAAAAAAGGCTCAAACACTAATATTCCATGGTTATAATTTATTACATTGGAGTCGTAATCACGATCCAAATCATTGGTATCAGAGATAGAGCGTATGTAAATTTACTTTTATATATGAAATGGACAAAGCCCGACAATTATTTTAAGACATTTTTGTTTATACATTCTTTTTATAGATACAAATATTTAAGTAAATGCTCTGTTTATAATAAACAGTATTAACAACATTTATCGGCCTGAATGTCCGAAACATTTTGATAGAAAATATTTGTCGTCTGACAGGAATCGAACCGGTATACTATACGGAACAGTCATATAGCCTGATGTGATTTTAACCGATTGGGCCACAGAGGAGCGTTCGGTTAGCAAGGTCGATTTTACTGCTTTTATGGATACAGGTTCGATTCCTGTCGGAGGACGAACATTTTCTATGAAAATTTCCCGGACATTCAATCCGGTGAATGTGTTTAATACTGTTTATTATAAACAGTGCCTTTACTTAAATATTTGCATCTATAAAAAGAATGTATAAACATAAAAATGTCTTAATATATATATATTTTTTCGTTTCATTTCATTTTTGGAAGTGCTATCTAATGATCCGGCGTCCTTTAAAAGGGCTCTGGTGAAATAAATTATTACAATGGTACCTTAAAGTGGTCTGTTTTTCTTTTGCCAATTTTCTGGCTTATACTCCTTTTAAAGAGGAGTATAGGTTTAGCCCTTGTTTCTTGTTTACGATTGAATTTCCGGTTCCTTCTCCTAAAGTTTTCTCATTCTCTTTCACTCTCAGTAACCCCTTGCGACTTCGTGGCAATATCGCATTGCTTGAGATCAAATTATATGAAAAAAAGTGAGGGGTTTTGGTTAAAGGGAAAGTACTCGAACGACTGGATTTATGATACATGTATGTAGAGATTTACATGGCTCCCCAGTGAGTCAAGGTGTGACACAAGGTCATTTATAACGTGGCGACGCGAGTGTTGTTTGTACAGCTTTTTATTCCCCTTCCAGAAATAAAGGTCTCAAAAGATCTCATTTTCCAGAATTTTGACTTTTAACGCAAAAAAAGAAAAAAATTACTTTCATAATTCACACAGAAATCGAACGGAAAGAAGGCACATTGAAATGTCACCTTACAGAATATATCACAAATTTTAATCAAGTGTGTAACAAAATCATGCGTTTAATTGTAGCTATTGATAAAAAGCTACGATCTTTTGTTCCAACTCAATATATACTATTTAGATTGTCTATATGCGTAAAATTGTTCGTACGTGTATAAACAAATGCATCTATTAATAGCTTTTTAAATATAATTATGTTCCGTCATGCATCTATCTATCTATCTATCTATCTATCTATCTATCTATCTATCTATCTATCTATCTATCTTAGTCTCTGCATTATCTATCTATCTATCTATCTATCTATCTATCTATCTATCTATCTATCTATCTATCTATCTTAGTCTTGGCATTATCTATCTATCTATCTATCTATCTATCTTAATTTTAGTGGATATTAAACAGTATATTTATCTTTTTATCAGCTTGGATATTCGAGAGATCATCGTGGCCGAGTCGGTTAAAAGCACGTCGAATCTAACAACGTTTTCTCCCACAAAGGGGGACTCAGATTCGAATCCTGTGGGAGAGCGCAGTTTCCCTTTAATGGGATCTCTTTTAAGGTGCATATGTTTATGTGCTTGTGTGTAAGTATGTCTACAATGAAATATTTGAATGTACGAATACATTTGCACACAGAAACATTTTAGACATTTACTAGGCATAACTTTATTAACTGATGATATGCGCCAGACCATTTAAAAGAAGAATTTCACGAAATGGCGCTAGATCTGCAATATCACGGTTTGCAAGATAGGCTTGAGAATTGCTCGTGCATGCATACAGTATAAATAATCTCACACACATACACCTCTGTTGATTGGTGAACATAAAACTCTGTACATATGCATAAAATATATGTGCGTATTCGTTCTATGCCAATTCTATTTTCGTTTTACTTTCACACCATATCTAAGACACTACACCCCCCCAAAAAAAACAAGAAAACAAATGGCTTACGGCCATGTCACGTTGAAACAATGGTTCCTGTATGATCAACTAAGTTAAGAAACGTTGACACCTGGTCAGTACTTAGATGGGTGACAGGTGGAAAATACAAGGTCCTGTAAGCTTGGATATGCAGGTGGTGTACTGGATCATGGCAGCTCGGAGTTAATCGGAGATCCGAGTTCCAATCACCGCTGGGTTCGTTACCTTCACTTACGCGACAATACCTCTGGGAAAGGTATGGTTCCACCTTTTCACCTCTAGCTATGGTTTAATTAGAAAGACTTGTATCACTAAACCATCATTATCTAAAAAAAAAAAATCTTAAAATCTAAAAGTATTTTCTGACTTTAAACAACCTGCAAAGGGTTGATAAGTCGTAAACACGAATCAATCAAGACCTAGAAAGCTACGGGACATGGACAAACGAACATATAATATTTTAGTCCGTCATACATTTTAATCTCAGAGTGCGCGCATCTATTTATTCCTACATATATAGATTAGATAAATGCATTAGGTTGGTGCAAAAACAATATATATATATATATATATATATATATATATATATATATATATATATATATATATATATATATATATATATATATTGTCATGCATATACATAGATATAGATCAATAATATATTACTCTCAATTCTTGAGCTGCTAATAATAATAATAATAATATATATATATATATATATTAATTTCTCTTTCTTTCTATCATGCTGCCTCTCGCAAATTCGTGCTCTCTCTAAACATATATATATATATATATATATATATATATATATATATATATATATATATATATATATATATTGTTATGCATATAGATACATATAGATCAACAATATATTACTCTCAATTCTTGAGCTGATAATAATGTATATATATATATATAATATATATATATATATATATATATATATATATATATATATATTGCTTATTAGGTATACCATCTTTTGAAACGATCTAAAATAATCTATAATCATTGATATAAGTATACAACTTGTATTTATAACTACATAATATGTAATTGATTTTTGGACTACTGCTACTATTAAAAATAACGCTATACCACACATACGCACACATACACATATTTGTGTGTGTTTGTGTATGTAGTAATACTTATTAAGCATAGTACATTCTGACACGATTTAAAATAATCTATACCTTGCATCATACATTTCATAATTTTGTCGCGTTTAGGCATATTAACATAATAGAATTTTTGAAAATTTTTTCCTACTTTGTTCAATTTCCCGTTCTGAAAATAATTATTGACTTTTATTAAATCAGAATCTGCTGGGGCGCGTTATTTAATTAAACAAATTGAAAAGTAACCTCTGTGCAATCATGACGCACATCGGTGGGTACAGCATTGGATTGTAAATCGCGAGGTTTCTCTTTCCCTGCCCCTTGCCTTGTGAACCATGTTTGCGACAAGTCGTCTTAGAAGAAGAAAAATTCTACATTTAAAGCAGCGCTCTGATCATAAGAATTCCAGAAATATCACTCGATCGGTAATAGGAAGTGACACACCCGCTACTACACATCCAAGACGCTGGATGGGGTTGTGGTAGGGGATATTCAGAGCCCAACTTTTTGATGAAAATGAGAAGATTAAATTTGTCTTCTTGGCCTAAATCTACGACAATGCTATTGAGCTGAGCTGTGTTCTAAGATAATTATTGCCATTATTTTTAAAAATAAATCAGAAAACTTTATTTTCGTGCCCCCCCCCCACAAACGAAACATTAGCTTCTCAAACATTCACACAACAAGCCTTATATGTAGAAAAAAAATCTCATTTTAGAAAATAAGTACAAGCGAAAAAAATATGATTAAAATAGGATAACAGATCTAATTCATTTTATGAGAGGCTTAGTTAAAAAAGAAATATACAATTAGAAATCATTTAAACTTGCACGGGGGAGTAATGGGTAGCGGTTTGGATTGAGGAATTGGAGAGCCGATTTCGAATTCCGGTCGAATCCATTACATTCACTTACGTGCTAATACCCCTGGGAAATGTATGAATCCTTTTCTTCCCCCCAGCTATGTGTAAATAGCAAGACAGACCGAGTTCTATAGCCTTGGATGGCAATCTCCTGTGGGGAAAAAATCTGCCTCGTTAGTCGCGTATCGAAAGATACATGATCGTCTAAGCGTGTATCAGGCATGGCACATAACTGACTGACTGACTTTAGAACTTTAGCGTTTGATTTTGTAGCACTCTGCTTGCTGCATTATAGTCCCAAAGGAAATGGGACATAGTTAAATCGCACAGAGAGAGAATATAGTCATCGATGTTTCTTCCGATGATTTCTACTTCGTTTTCGCAATTTTAATATCAGGTGTTGATTAATTTTAGTGCAGAAATCAAGTATAGTTCGTGTTTTTATAATTATTTTTTATTTACGCAAAAAATAGAGGGTCGTACTATACACAAGTAATTCTTTTGAAGAGGTTAAATATCTTGTATTTTCGATGACCAGGAATTTTTTTTTTTTGAATTTTTAAAATTCATGCAAAACATTCAAGGGTCGTGCTATCCATGAAGTCGACTTATACACGAGTATCGTCGTAGGCCTCCGTCGGTCTGGGTTGACCATGTCTAGTTGTCTGCTTGGCTGGTGCATCGACGTTTGTAACTGTAGAGGCCGACGCGGGAGCGACAATCTCTGTTGCAGAAGTCGCATGTATGTTCTGTCTCTGGTCACTTGGAGCTGTCACTTTGCTTTTTGTGGGCCCGCCTTTCCGTGGCGACTTGTGTCCGCTTCTCCTCTTCTGACTTGAGGGGTTTGGTCAGGGTTCCTCTCCATTTAGATCGTATGGCTGCCAGGCTCTCCCAGGGCTCTGTTGATGTCCACAGCTTTCATGTCACGCCTCACAACATCGAGACACCGCAGCTGTGGCCACCCGGTGGGTCTTCTATCAGAGGCCAGCTCTACACACGAGGATACACGTTAATTAATGTTCTTTTTTTTTTTTTTTAAGTGTAAACACAGTTGGAAATCTGATTATTTTTGGAAACTTTCGCAAGCATCTAATAAAATAGTGGTTCTTTCGTATTCATGATTTCACTCCTTCAAGGTCAATCAGAGAAATAAATTTTTCAGAAGCGCAAGAGTAATAATACCAGCAATTCGGATTTTTAAACCTAGACGATGAAGGCGATACACAGATTCTGTGATCTGAGAGAATTAGAAATCCTACATGGCAGCCACAATCTTAAAAATATAAGATATGTAAATGACACAGTATTGATAGCAGACACTGGAAGGAAACTACAAAAGCTTCAACAGAAGGTAGCGAAGGAAAGCGAGAAGAAAGGACTAAGTATAAAGTATAAGAAGACAGAATGCATGGTTATCAGCAAAAGGGGCAGCCCAAAATGCCAACTACAAATCGGAGATAACAAAATCAAACAAGTACAGAAATTAAAATATCTGGGAAGTGTTCTGACAGAGGATGGAAATTACGATATCGACACCCGAAGATGAAGAAGAGACTTGAAGCAACAGAAATGTAGTTCTACAGAAAGATGCTGAGGATACCATGGCCGAACGTGTGAGCAATAACGAGGTTTTGGAGAGAATGGAAACCAAAAGGAAACTTATACTTAACATCAGGAAGAGGCAGTTGAAATTTCTGGGGCACGTAATGAGGAAGGAGGGTTTGGAAAATCTGATACTCACAGTACGGTTAGAGAAAAAGAGGGACAGAGAAAAGCAAAGCGTAACATATTTGACGGGCTTGAGTAAATGGATGGTAGAACAGGGTTTAGGAGGTAATAGCAAAAAAAAAAAAAAAAAAAATCTACTAAGAGCTATAAAGGTCAGGAAGATGTGGAGACTCATGATCGTCTACGTCCTGAAGGGACACGGCACATAAAAGATGAATTGCCATGACTTTTGAGGGAAAATAGTGGCGTGATTTCGCGTTGTTTTCCCACACTTTTGAATCCAAAATTATCTTTCTCCTAGACTGACTGTAACCGTCCAATATTTTACTTTGCCATAACTGGAGGTGTTGTGGGGTATGGATTTATGCTTTACCCGAGAACATCAGTGTGAAAGTGAACGCAGTAGATTATACAGGAATCTGAATTAGGATCACTGATACGCTTGGGGGTAGTGTGACGGTTATCTGAGCGCTGATAACCGTCACACTACCTCCAAATAAAGACCCCCCCTAAAAAAAACGTATAGGTTGATAAGTTCTATGGTAAAAATGAATATTTTATCCGTCACATCACTTTTGATTATGTTATGTTTTTATAAGAGTTCTGTTTTATTCTTAAGTATTGTTAATTTCTTATTGTGCTTAATTTACAAATTAAACTTTTTATAGATATGTAGGCATCGAAATAGACATAAGATTTGGCATTATTCGCGGTTTAAGACACTGGAATATATTACCGCAGATAATGAAATATTTCTTCTTCTATCCTATGTGTCTATTCACGGCGTTGGTGATCGTAGATCGTCACAATTTTCTGTCCTCTGTAGGTCTTAATGAATTTTGTCTTTTTCTTATCTCCTTAAACCTTTTTCCGACCTCCATTTACTCAAGCGCTCTTGGCATGTTAGGCGTTGTTTTCCTTTGTCTCAATTGCCTTCAATATGCGAGTGTCAGATTCTCCAAGTCTTCTTTCCTCTTTATGTACCCTAGAAATTTTAACTGTCTCCTCCTGATGTTAAATATAAGTGTCCTACTTTGCATTTTCTCTAAAACTTCGTCATTGTTCACATGCTTGGGCCATGGTATTCTCAGTATCCTTCTGTAGAACCACATTTCTGTTATCTCAATACACTTCTTCATCTATGAGGAGATTGACCAGCATTCACTGCTATATAGGATGACTGATATTACGTAAGACTTCAGCGGTCTTTTCTTTGTTTCTAACGAAATTTTCCTGTTCCTTAATACTTTGCTTAGCTTTTGGAAGGCGTCTTTCGCTATCCCAAACGCCTTTGGGTTTCAGTGTTGCATTTTCAAATTGTTGTTTGTTTTTGGTATCTCCAATTAGTGATTTGCAATTTGGATCGTTCCTTTATGCGTTCTGTTTTTTTTTTTTTTGCAATTGATGTTTTTTCTCTTTCTTTAACTACCACTCTGTAAGAGTTGTTGGAAATATATTTTTAAAAGTAAATGTACAGTTTCTGTATTATATCATCAGAAACAGTAATATAAGAAATTACTTTAATGCCAATATTTATATCTTAAAATGACCTTTTAATATTTATGCCTCGAAAAATATGGTCGGCATGAAAAACATATTATTATTAAAAATAGTTATTATTATACTGGTGTTGAACATCGACGTAGCAAATGGAAATTCTGTCCTGGAAGCATGGTATCAGCAAGGCTCCTCACAACGGCAGAAACCTTTTGGAGAATCTTCATAGAGTAAAGGATACCAGTTTTCTGAAGCTCTAAAATCTTGATCTTTCAATTTCCTCTAAACGTTCTTTCAAGTTCCAAGGTGGTGATCCAAGTGCACTCATTACTACAGGATCGACAGTCATGTTTCACGGCTCTTCAACTCACGAGATCCAGCTATTTTTCAATCTCTTCTTTGGAGCCAACTCTTGTATCGTATCAAACGGCAAGATTAATAATTTGACACCTGCTACATTCCTTATTTATCACAATAAGATCGGGTTTCCGTGTTTTAATGACATTATCCGTCTGGACAGATAAATCACATATCTTGTGACAGTTATTTTCCATTACTGATTCTGGCTGACATTCATACCACTTCTCTTTCATATTAAAGCCAAATTTACAGCATACTTCCCAGTGAATTCTCTTACCAGTCCAATCATATCGTCGCTTATCCTCTAATAGCTACATCTATCGCAAGGTAAGTTGGTTCTCTGTGTCGCGCCAGAAAGTTTTTCTCACCCGAGTCCATCCTTCAAATCTATAAATCAACCATTTGCCCTTGCATGGAATATTATGCTGTCATATATGGTTTGGAGTTCCCGCTGTTCGTCTTAAGGTCCTCGACAAAATCCAGAGACGGATATGCAATGTGGTTGGCCCTGAACTGGCATCTCGTTTACAGTCGTTCTTTCACACACGTGCCATTGCTTCTCTCTGACTTTTCTACAAATAATTTTACGGTAACTGCTCCGACGAGCGATTTTCGCTAGTTCCCAAACTGCATGAATTTAAACATGCGACTATGTTGGTATATCAGTCAAAATAATTAAATGTAACCGTCTCTTCTACTCCAATAGCTTAAATCCACGTACTTCCCATCTGTGGAACTCCCTTCCTCTTACTTGCTTTCCTGATAGCTATAATCTCCAAATATTCAAAGACAATATCAATCAACACCTCCAGATGCCTTGATCTATTCCCCGTCTTTCTCTCCATCCTCTATAGTATTGCTCCCAATGTCTGTAAGCCCTTGCGTTCTAGTGGTACTCCCACTTTTCTTGGGGTGAAATGCTTTTCTTAAAAAAAAAAAAAAAAAGAAAAAAACAGTGTTTGGTTAACCCTTTTATCAGCTTGTCCACACATTCTGCATTTGCTTTCTTTGCGATTATCATGGTTTTCATTGCATTCACTGCAAATATAAGTGACTATGTTTCTCTCTTTATAAAACAATCTTTCACGCAAAAGCATCACACTGATCCAACAACTGTCTATCTGCTGAAGATTCTTTTCGTTCACACTGTTATTCCGCTTCTCCTTAGGCTGCTTCTTTTCTACAGTCAAACACTCAACCTTTCTTCTTTCTGAGATTTCTATCCACACTTCGTGCAATTTGCCAGAAGCAGTTCATAAGAACTTTTAGCATAGATCAAATTTCAGTACAGCCAATGGTACAACTTCAGCACTAATTAACCTTCTGCCTACTTCCTTTCTAGGAATATGCAATCTATCGACATCTTCTTTTCTTCTATGTACAGTGTCCATTCAGGACGTTGGCGATCATAGCTCTCTGCAATTTTTTGTTTTTTTTTGTAGCGCTTAATAAATTTAGTCATTTTTTTTATTTCATAAACCTCATTCCATCATCCATTTACATAAACTCGCTTTTCTTCTTCTTCTTCTTCTTCTTCTTCTTCTTCTTCTTCTTCTATGTGCTGTGTCCCTTCATGATGCTGGCGATCATGGCTCTCCACAATTTCCTTCCTTTGAAGCTCTTAATAAATTTAGTCATTTTTTATATTTCATAAACCTCATTCCATCATCCATTTACATAAACTCGCTTTTCTTCTTCTTCTATGTGCTGTGTCCCTTCATGATGTTGGCGATCATGGCTCTCCACAATTTCCTTCCTTTGAAGCTCTTAATAAATGTAGTCATTTTTTATATTTCATAAACCTCATTCCACCATCCATTTACATAAACTTGCTTTTCTTCTTCTATGTGCCCTGTCACACCTACAGTAGAATGAACTCTTCCCCCTCTTCATAAATACTAACCTGCGAGACTTCCTATGTGTGTGTGAGCAGCCGAGACGCAGTGTAACCTGATCGTTCGGACATACACTTCTATCTGCTTATTACTAACACTCTTACTTTGTATATAGCTGTTATTTCAATACACTTGTTCAAACTACCTTCATCTTCCGTGTCTTTCTTTCTAGCCCTTAAACAGGCCACAACAGTCCGCATCTTATAGCAGCCACAAATTCATGCCAAAGTTACACTACTTCGTTGCCTATTACGTTGTACATACGACATCTAACTGAATCCATTTTTATAAAGTATGGTGATTGAAACCATTCAGTGTACTGGTTTTCTCTAGTTTTCAATACTTCAATGTATGACATCAAACAATTTAAACATAAAATATATTTAATGTTTTATTTTATATCTACATAATAAGATTATTATTGCTGACTTAATTCAATTTCGAGAAAATAAACAAAGTATTATTTCACATGTTCATGGAATTCTCTTACGCAAATATACATATACTTATGTGTATGTATGAATATAAATTAATGTAATTGTTATTATTCATATATAGTATATATATGCATGGTTACATACATACACATATACATGTATGATTATGTGCATGATGACATCGAAATATTTGGGTTGGTGTCAAACGGCGTATTTAGTCTACTAGGAGTGCCGGAATCCAAACCTTTGATAAGATATACGTTTAGGAGAATGAAAACTTATTTAACATCTGCCTCATTGCAAACCCGGATATTTTGCATCTGCTTGTCCGTGGGATTCCTAGCATTGCTGGACATGACTATAATCACAGCGCGAGCATTGCTTACATCTTTAACATCTATAATTACTTGGATGTGCGTGTGGTCAAATGGATCAGTCAGTTATGTGTCATGCGTGATACACGCCTAGGCGATCATGAATCTTCCGATACATGACTGACGAGGCAGATGTTAGCACGAAGCCACAAGTCATCGTGGCCGAGGGCTTGAGTGCGGTGGCCTTGTTCAAATTGTTGATCGCGCTAGATAACACGCTCTCTCCCAGAAACTGTAACTAATGTTTGCTCAGCATAGTTGCGGTATAAACCACAAGTGGGCTCTGTGGGTATTGAGCAAACACAAATGTGCCTGGGCGACCGTCTGCAATAGGTATTTGCTAGCCGCCCTAGTTGCCGGGTATCTTCGAATACGAGTGCACAGCTATTTATGTAGGCTAGTTAGAACGCTCACCTTCTGGAAAGTGTCTGAAAACAATATCATGTGAGTCTGTTACCGGGATAAAAACCTTATCAAACAGCTGCAAAGAGAACGGAACCGTTGATGTATGTATGTATGTATGTATGTAGCGTGTTGCCGAGTGGCTAGAAAGTTTGCGTTCAGACTATGAGACCAGGGTTCGATTCTTACCGTGGTCGATTTGTCAGGAAGGAGACTTCCTGATGTTATTGGAATGGATTGAAGTCGATCCCAGCATTCGCTACTTTTGGGAAGTGTCTGACCCAAGCCTTGTGAGTGAAATTGGGTAGACGAAACTGTTGAGGATCGTCGATAGCTGTGTTAGCACAAAGACACAAGTTGATCACGCTAGATAACACGCTCTCTCCCAGAAACTGTAACTAAAAACTGTTCAGCATATTTGCAGTATAAACCACAAGTGAGCCCTTTGGGTTTTGAGCAAAGACAAATGTGCCTGAGCGAGCGTCTGCAATAGGGATTGGCTAGCCGCCCTAATAGACGGGTTTCCTCGAATACTAGTGGCCAGTGGTTAGGCATGTGGTCTAGTGTTTAGAACGTTCGCTTTCTGGAAAGGGCCTGAATGCAATATCAAGCTTTGTGACGGAATTCTTTGGGAGCCGTCAATTGTTGCGTTAGCACGAAGTCACAAGTCATCGTAACCGAGGGTTTGAGCGTGTCGGCACATATTATTCATAGATAATAAAGAAAAATAATCTGTGGTGACTTACGAGAGCCTATGTTCTCAATGGTAGTTAAAAAATTTTTAAAAAGTGTACAAAGTTTCTGAAAAGTTCTCAGTCCGACCAACAAGAGATCCTAATAAGCATGTTTAGACGTTTGTTTAAATTTTAAAAAATGAGATTATTCAGATGAGACTATTTTAACATTTACCCCGTACCTATTTCTTACCTGTAATATATTTGCATTCGTATTGCCATTTGTATTTATTTAATAAATTATTAATGAAAATTGGTGAAAAAAAGTAAAATATTCGGGAAAGAATTGTAATTGCACGATAATTCATGTCATATGATCAAAATTCAACGATAAATGTAATTTAAGAATGTTAATTTTCGTTTTGTTTTAATCAGCCTACTTAAAACCATTTACGTATTAATCGATGTTAATAAACTTTATTTGACCTGTCCTCAAAGTAAAATCGTGTAAAAATCTTTCGACATGTCGCTCGAGGTATGAAATTAATTTAATATCAAATGCAGGGAAACATAAGTTTTAATAAATATGTGTAGATTGGATAAATCATTTCTAAGGCAAATATGTTTATTGTCTAATAAATATATTGGCATGCCAATAATTTTATTCGAGTTTTTAAGTCAGAGAAGTTTAAACGAAAAATAAATCTAGATGATATTCAATGTGAATAGTGTTGTTATGGCATTCGTATTTACACACTACGACAGCCTCAATATATATATATATATATATATATATATATATATATATATATATGTATATCAGTTCATCTGTTCAACCCAAGCAAGAAGATAAAGCCACTAAGACGTAAGGGAGTTACAGAAAATAAAAGAAACTAAAAAAACGTTGTTCAGGAAATAAGACAATAAAAGAACAGAATTGATAAGATAGAAGATAGCGATTGATGTTGCATTTGGATTTTGAGGGATATCGTTGATAGGAAAGCAAGAAGCTTGATGATGGTTCCATAATTTAGACGTGCGAAAAAAGAATCTATTAGAATAGAACTCACGATTACATCTCACATTTTACCACCAGGGCGCCGCCATGTAAAATGATGAGAGCTAGCTCCCAATTTAATCTTACATTTAAATCCGGGATGCCGAGATATCAGAAGAAATGCTTTGAAAATATTTATAGAAAAATCACAGGGAATCTATATTACGGCGGTGGGAGTGTCATGAAGCTGAGATACCATTTTAAGAGTGATAACCTTGCAGATTCCTGTTTGAATTTTTTCCATAATCTCTAACAGAAGCAGTATACCAGATGTGGCAGCCATACTCAATGCACAAACGAATGATAGACTTATAAATGTGCAAGGTATATTTTGGCGAGAAAAATTGTCTAGTCAACCAACTTTCGTAACAGCAGATTTAGTAATTTATTCAATATTATCGTTCTAATTCATATGTGTGGGACATGTTATCCCGAGAAATTGCAATGAGTTACTCTCATGGAGGTTCACATCAACAATGTTGATGGAAAGCAAAAAATCTAAGACGATTATTGTAGAATAGCTTAGAGTTGGAGGCGTTAAAACTAATAATTATATTTAATCGCTTAGTTATATTTATTAGGTCATGAAACTTTGAAAATGGAGATGCATAAATTTCAACTGAAATCCTTAGATTGAATGTTGTCAATATATTTTACATCGAGAGTGCCGCCATATTTCCTGCAAACAGCGAAACGGTTATTGCGTTCACATCCTTCTTTATAAAAGAGCGCTGAAGCTGGTGAACCGGAAGTTGTTCGTGATTGGTCTATAAAATGCCAGACGTGTACGAATCGCAGTGGATTGCGCGCATGATATAGCTAACGGATGGCATACAAGTCGATATTCGGTCAGAATCGGCTGGGTCACCGTGGAGAGTGGGCATGATGTTGAAAGACCCGAAAACAATAATGATCCACGGCTAAAAAAAAATCACTGATGATGTGTGCCAGGGTAACAACCGATGTATTTCACAAACATAAAATAAACCCAGAATCAATGTAGCTGGTTAAATATCTGGTCTATATATGTAGACATTGACGAAACTCTCCCACAAAATATAGAGAATATAACTTAATACACAATCAGCAATACGAGAGATTAACTTGAAGGTACGTGGCTTCATGTCTATATTACGGGTTTCTATCTTTCTGTTTGTCTGTTTTTACCTCTCTCTCTTTCTCTCTCTCTCTCTCTGTCTCTATCTATCACGGTTTGCTACTATCTATCTATCTATCTATCTATCTATCTATCACAGTTTGTTACTATCTATCTATCTATCACAGTTTGTTACTATCTATCTATCTATCTATCTATCTATCTATCTATCTATCTATCTATCACAGTTTGTTACTATCTATCTATCTATCTATCTATCACAGTTTGTTACTATCTATCTATCTATCTATCTATCTATCTATCTATCACAGTTTGTTACTATCTATCTATCTATCTATCTATTCTGCGGTGTGGTTAGACCCCGAGTAAAAGGGCCACATGTCAAATTAATGCTTATAAACTAAAATATTAACTCAAATATTAAGGATCAATATTTACCTATCCCCAAATCAAGTGAATGTTTTCAGTTTCAGATATAGATGAGTAATATTTACCTATCCCCGATGTAAGTAAATTGCTTATAAACTAAAATATAAACGGCCAATATTTACCTATTCACAAGCCTAGTAAATGTTTATAACCTCAAATAAAAAACGACCAATATTTATCTATATACAATGCAAGTCAAATATATAAAAGGATTTCGATTTATTCCCATTTGTTATGTCACAAAATCACCAAACCTCTGTCTGTTTGTCTGTCTGTATATCTTTCTCTCTCTACATATATATATATATATATATATATATATATATATATATATATATATATATATATATATATATATGTATGTATATATATATATGTATATATATATATATATATATATATATATATATATATATATATATATATATATAT
>OZ010578.1:11969077-11999077 GCA_963932145.1 Acanthosepion lycidas
AATCCAAAGGAGGCTACGCCGAAGGGCGGACTCTCTTTCGGGGAGGTAAACCGACCCTGAACTCGTTTATTCGCGTTCAATGGGCATATTTTTGTCCGGGCCCACGGGCTCTGAGATCCCACGTTAAAAAGGCTTTGTGCCACATGACGCCCTCGTGGGGTGGGGGGTGACTGAATATCGTCAATAGTTCAAGTGGAGTCAGTAGTTCAAATCGAGTCAAGAGTCGAGTCAGAGGCAGTCCGATACAGAGTCGCGTTCAGACAATTACCGCAAGACATTGGAGTAGTGATACTGGTCGAGACTACAGTGTTCTCTTTACTAAACCTGATTATTCATACTAACACTCCCTACTTCTTTGTATATATTCCTGTTTGTAATATATCTGTGTTATTCCATATCCGTGTTCGAGTTCTTCTTTATTGGTTCTACCTTGGACTATCACCGTCGTACAAGGAACCGGACCATAACAATAAGAAATATTGAAAGCGGAATCGGGTAGAGTGAATCAGCGAGTAACCAATCTAACGGGCTTCTTTGAATGAGGGTACAATGCGAGAATAAAGAGGGATGGTAAAGAGTCAAATATTACTGAGCTACAAGGAAAGGGAAACTGTGGAGGACCATGATTGCTCATATCCTGAAGAGATGTGGTACCTAATTAAAAACTAATTAAAAACGATGACGGAAAATTTTTGTTTATACATTTGGTTTTTTTTTTTTTTTTAATTAGCGAAGACTTAAAATTATCAAATGTTTTCGATAGGGAAATGACTGCTAGACAATATAGCTTCACTGGAAGTGGTATCTTTGGACTCAATCTAGAAGAGACATCGTTAAAAAAATTAATCCTCATAAAATATAGTTTTTGATTTTATTTCATTGTTTTAATTTTCTTGAAAAGAGATTGGTTGAAAAAGAAAGAGAGAAAAAAGGTGCATTCATTTTAATTAAAGAGATTTTTTTTTATTTTCAGGTGTAGTTTTCATTGTTTACGTCATTACTCTTTCAGTTCTAAAAGCAGAAGAAAAAAATAGAATTTAGGAAGTCTGTTCATTCATTGATCGATAACAAGCATAAAATCTACATATTTTGAAATAAATGTAATCGACCCTGACCTGGTATCGCCAATTCAGACACTTTCTCACCGACGTGACGTGACTTTCATCTGTCTGTTCTACAGCTATTTTCATGGCAGTAGTTTTGCTGAGCTTTCTTCCTTAATAATACTAGTTTGGCAATTAGGTCCCATCGTTTTACTGTTGAATCAGCTCGATGCACCCGCCTGATCTATTATAATATTCTGGTCTCTTCTTTTCTTGCCAGTGTAACTAACTCCCTTCTGATTTCTTGCTACAAGTTTCAAAGATTTAAATGCAACGTCAGTCAATATCTTCCGTCTTCCTGAAACTTGTTCTTTTCTTTCCCTTCTCACTAAATTCTTCTGATTCTCTTTCACTCTCTGTAGCCCCATGTGTTATAGTGACTGGTACTGAACGGTATATTTATTGTAGTACATCTTAATTTACTAATAATACAAAACAAGACCATGTTAACACCTTCAAAAATTAAGATCAGAAGCCATGGTTGATCTGCCCTCAGAGCCGTTATTATTATTATTATTATTATTTCATAACAGGATGTTATATATCAACACATAACAGGGGGGCACAAGTAATATGAGAAATCCGTTTTTATCTTTAGAAAGGTGCATAATTATCTTCTACAATATTTTGAAAGAAACTCCAACGAGCAATGTATTTTAATATAAAATATCATTTCACCCCAAGCAAGGTGATAAAGCGATGAAGACGCAGGGTGGGGGTTACTGAGTGTGAAAGTGAATGAAAAGACTTTAGTTAGGATGGAGCATCGTAATGAAGATCGAAATCACTATTCAGTCGACGTGACCGAGTCAAACTATAATATTCTACACATAGTTCCTCTATTTAGTCATCCTATAATATATAATCATATTAGTCATTTTACGTATTATAATATGTAATGCATTAGTAGCCCTATATAGTCATCCTAAAGTATTTCCAATATTTTTCTGTGCCATGTCCTTTCAGGACGTAAGCGATCATGGCTCTCCACCTCCCTTTATCTCTTGCAGATCTAAGCAAGTTCCTTCTCTCTGCTATCTACCCTAGACCACATTCTGTCAACCACTTACATCCCTATATAGTGACTCTATAATATTGAATCATATTGGTCAGATGTTAGTAGCAGAATTGCAAATATGTGTGATGTAGGTAACCTATATAGCGAATCAGATTCTCAAATGAATAATTGTGGAAGTGCTTGTTCGCGACCTCGCGTTCAAAACTACAGGACCTCCTAGTCAGGTTGTTTGTAAAAGAAAGCGAGAAAAAAGGGCTAACCATCAAGTGAAAAAAGGGGCTAACCATCAAGTGAAAAAAACAAAAAGTATGATCATCTGCAAGAGAAAAAAAAAAGAGGCGTGTTACAAATTGCAATTGTCAACATCAAACAAGTACAGAAGTTTAAATATCTGGGAAGTTTTTTTTTTTTAGCAGAGGATTGAAAATGCGACACTTAGATCCGAACATAAGGTGATCTAACCGCTAGATAAATGTGTGTTTGCATCACAGTGTCTCTTTCAGATTCTTAGAATTTTGCTTAGATTTTGTAATAACTCTTTCGCTCAAAAGGGTTATTCCAAAATCTAAGCAAAGTGCTAAAGAATCTGAAAGAGGCAGCAGAAAAGAGCCTTAGCAAAGGGGGGGGAGAACTGCTAAAACGATGGCTAGGAAGTTTTGGAGTGCCATGATCGCCCAGGCCCTGAAGGGACAAGGCACATAAAAGAAGATAATATGCGCTCCTTTCAAAGCTATGAATGGTTCTCCCACGTATTATGGCGATTTTTTTAAAACGCAGTTTAGATGTGGCACAAAGCCGGAAGTATGGAGCACATAGTGAGGATCGAACTCACTTTTCAGTCTGTGTATTGGTTAGTCAGACAAGCTTGCTAACCATTACACGGCCCCGAAGTGCCCCTCCAGCGTAGTATGATATTTAATCATATTAACCACTTTATAATATTCTCTTATGTAGGCAACCTAGAATATTTAATCATACTCATGTGCCACACGTGATACACGCTTAGGCGATCATGTATCGAAAGATACATGACTGACGAGGTTGCCATTTCTTTTTGCGGTAGACCCGGTTCTGTCTTACTATTTGCTGTGGGGTGGGGTGAGAAGAAGAGGATTCATGCCTTTCCTAAGGGTATTAGCACGTAAGTGAATATCAGTTCAGTTATGTGCCATGCGTGATACACGCTTTGGCGATCATGTATCTTTCGATACATGACTGACGACACAGATTTTTCTGGCAGTAGGTTTCCATTTCTTTCTGCAGTTGAGTAGTTGCTATCCAATGCTAGAGAACCCGGCCTGCCCTGCTATTTACTCATAGCGGGCGTGGGAGAGAGGATTCATACTTTTCCCAAGGGCATTAGCACGATAGTGAATGAATATAATGGATTCGACTGGAATTCGAACTCGGCTCTCCGATTCCTCAATCTGAGCCGCTATCCATTACTCCAACGTGCCTCCTCATAATCGCACTAGTCACCCTATAATAGCCTCCATATATTACCTCTATGATATATAATATATAATCGTATTAGTCGCCATATAATAGTCTCGATATAGTCCTCCTGTGTAGTCAGCCTATAATAATTAATCGTATTAGTCACCCTATAATATTCTTCTTATAGTACCCTATATATGTCGTATTAATCACCCTATAATATTCTCCTTATAGTACCCCTATATATATGTCATGTAATGGATAAAGGCTTGGAATGAGAAATCGATAAAGCCGAGTTTGAACTCTATTCCGGTCCATTACAACTACTTAGGTATGGATATTCGCCATCCCCCTATTGGCAACCAGTCTACTGCAGGTAGAAACGGCAAAGCTACTGCGTCAAATCTGCTTAGTTATTAATCGAAAGAGACATGATTCCCTAAGCGTGTATCATGAATGCCACCTAACTGACTGATGTAGTTACCCTATAATATATAATCGTATTAGTCACTCTATATAGTTGCCTATTAATATTTAATCATTTTTATCTCGTAAGTCACCCGATATGGTCATCCTATAATATCTAGTCGTATTAGTCACCCGAGGTATTAAAATATTTAATCGTATAATGGACACCCTATTCTGCTTAGTGACGCTCTGCAAGCTAATGGATTTCGGTATGACCACAGATTGAAGTGAGTGGTACTCACGCACTTTAAGTGGGTGTAGGAACAAGTTACTCATTGGCTTGCCCAAAACCAGTGATAACAATAATTAACTTGGTGATATAATGCGCTGAATGAAACATCAGTCATGTGCCATACGTGATACACGCTTAGAAGATCATGTATCATTCGATACATACCTAACGAGGCAGATTTTTTCTCGCAGTAGGTTGCCATTTCTTTCTATGGCAATCAGTTGCCATTTAAGGTTATAGAACCCGGTCTATCCTTTTATTTACTCATAGCTGGAGTGGGGGAGAGAAGAAGAGGATTCATACTTTTCCCAAGGGTATTAGCACGTAAGTGAATTTCAGTTAGTTATGTGCCATGCGTGATACACGCGTAGGCGATCATGTATCTTTCCATACATGACTGACGAGGCAGATTTTTTCCCGCTGTAGGTTGCCATTTCTTTCTGCAGTAGTCCAGTTGCCATTTATGGCTATAGAACCCAGTTTGTCCTGCTATGGTAGGGGAGATGATTCATACTTTTCCCAAGGGTATTAGCACGTAAGTAAATATAATAGATTCGACTGGAATTCGAACTCCGATTCCTCAGTCCGAGCCGCTATCCATTACTCCACCGTTCTAGCCATTATGTGGTAGCAAATTCGAAACATCAGTGTTTTCGGCGGAATTTGATTTTTTTTGCATCCTGTTAAAGCAAAAATGATTTTAAATCTTGACGTAAGAAATGAGCATAAAATTTGTTGCAGTGTATATTTCTCGTTGGGCTAAAAGCAGCGACAAACAAAATTTACACGTGTAAATGACGAGGCGTCATTTTCGATAGAGATGAAAGAAAGCGGAATAAACTCCGACAATGCGATATTTTCAAGTGTTTTTATATAAGTGATTTCCATGTTCAGACAAAATGCGTTAAAGATCAAATGAAGATCAAATATGGATTGGAATTCGTCTGGATGATAAGATAAAGAAAAAATAGGAAACATAGAGGAAATCTATCAAATAGATAGACATAAGTCGGATTCTTACGATGCTGGACATAATTTAGATTTCACTATGCCATTCTAATTAAAACGAACATAATTCTTTAAAGAGAAAACTTAATAATAATAATTATTATTATTACCAAGTATAAAAACACGACTAGAACATTATATTACATTGGCATCTTTCTTTAATCCATTCTTAAAGAATCTAACTTATAGCTATTAGGTTGGTGCAAAAATAATGTCGTTTTTTGACGTTCAACTTTATGTGAGAAAACGACATTATTTTTGCACCAACCTAATAATACAAAAAATACGTGCTTAAAAAGATCAAACCCAGCTTAGACTGGAATGCCACCCCGCTGCACCGGCTGACCGCACAAAGGTGAAAACATTAGAACTTCTCCTACTAGACAGACACACATACACAATTACGAATACACATTGCCATCCGATGCCCGCTTAGACTTTTTTTTTAAGCATTTCACCCCAAGCGAGGCGGGAAGCCACTAGGACGCAAGGGGTTACAGAAAATATAGAGCGAGATCAGATAGGAGTGATAGAAGAGAGTATTAGGAGAAGGGTAGTGGATAGATCAAGTTAACTGTAGATGTCGATTGACATTACACTTGAATATCTGGAGATTATAGCTCTCAGGGAAACTGGAATAGGGAAGGGACAGGAATCTTTACAAACTTCCATACATATAGAATTATCTACGGGTTTAATGTATGTGATACGTGACTGACCAATGAGAACTGCCCAAACAAAATTGAAAATACCAAGGGTTTCTGTCTCTTTGTTTTCTTTCAATTTTTGACGAAGTTTTGATAAAAATGGAACATGTTAGATTGATATACGGTTCCTATTTGTTCTTTATCTTATCATAAATGAGTAAAAAAAAAAAAGAGAGAAACGAGACGAGTATGTATGTAAAACAAAGAAGACATTAAAAGTTATCAATTAAGAATTGTGTACGCTATACTCTCGTGCGCGCGTGCATGTTTATGTGTGTGAAATAGCTCAGTCACTAAGGGCAAAGATACCCTCGTGACCGGTACAAGGTCCCGTGTTGTTGCTTCTACCGCATGCTAGAAGGAAAAGAGAGAAAAGGACAAGAAGAAAGGAGTGTTACATTTCTACAACCGTTTAACAGCGCCGCCTAATGTCGTCTTGGCGAATCTGGTAAAGGTAAGTGCGGATAACCCACAGATTCTAAGTAAGTAGTAAGGCCACGTCTTGCTAAAGTAGTTGGAATTATTAAAGGCCGAACTTATTTAGATTTTTTCTCCTCTGATTATAACGAATCAAAAATACATTGCGTTTTCACAAGCGGAGGCACTTTGTCCCCACAAATTATTTTATAGATGTTTCATATCCAAAAGCAAGTGTTGAAGTGTTATGGCCGTAGATGCTATTCTTCCGGATTATTTTCATAATAAATATGGCTACGTTGCCGAATTTGGCTTATATAAATAAATAAAACAAAATATACAGGGTGATTGAAGAGTAACTCCCTATGCTAAAATACTTATATTTTTTTTATTGACTATAATTTTTACAAGAAATGGATATGAGTGGAAAGCGTTTAGCTACAGTTTTTATTTAAAATTCGATATGAGAACCAGATTTCACTACCAGCATCTCGAGCAGCCCGGGAATCGCGTAACTGATTCCACCAGGAACTTTTATGGTATAGAAAACCTAACCTCTTGTATTTGATCTTCAAGATCTTCCAAAGTTTTGGTTATAGTTGACTTGCTCCTTTATCCAAACCCAAAGTAAAAACTCACAGGGTATTAAATCAGGACTCCTAGCTGGCCACTCATACATAAAATAGGGAGTTACTTTTCAATCACCCTCCCTCTATATATATTTTAAAATCTCATACAAAATTACAAAATTTGAATCTTGTAGCAGAAGAGATGGAATTCTATCAGACTGATTTGGTTCATTATCACAAATTCAGTAAAAAAGAGTAAAAATGAGTAAAAATTAAGTAAAAATTCTTACGTCTCTTTCTGTCAAAGATTCGTTAATATCTGTCAAGAATTATTTATTTCCTCTGTCAAGTATTAATTTCCTCTGTTAAGAATCTGTCAATTTATCTGTTAAAAATTCGTTAATTTTAGCCAAGAATTCTTTAATTCGTTAATTCCTCTATAAAAATCGTTAATACCTTTGCTAAGAATTCTTCAATAGTTTGTCACAACTTCTGACGTGAATTAATAAATTCTGTAATTAACAGAAGCCATCTTTCATGAATTTGTTAACAGTTTCTTCTCGCTTGTGGAATTCACTTCCGGCTTCTTGCTTCCCAGTCAAATTTGATCTTTCAAAATTTAAATGCAATATCAATCTTTATCTTCTGTCTTCTTAATTCTTGTTCTTTTATTGTCCTCTCTCCTTTATAGGAGTTTTTCTCATATTCTCTAATATCCAGTAACCCCCTTGCGCCCGAGTGGCTTTATTGCCTTGCTTGGAGTGAAGTGATTAAAAAAAAAAGAAAAGAAAAGGTCATCTGTACCCTAAAATAAATCTATTACGGAAAATCTATTACTCTGAAAGTCGTTTTTCCACGTGTGAACTTTTATACACTCCATGTTCGCAGATGAAAGCAATCCGGAAAAACGATAATTCATCAAAATATGCATATTAAGAAGCTTACTGCCGAATTCCGGAAAATAAAGATAATAATGTTGAAGACCACCCAAAGACATCACTTGCTTTTCACGTTTGCTACATTATCTAAAGTGTAATCTAAAAGTGCCCTTTAAAAAAAACTCGTAGTAAAACTCGCTAATCTACTGTTCGTTCGGTTTGTTTGTTTTCCTAACTAAGTCTTCATAGCATGTGTGAAAAGATCAGGCTATAAGATGAGACATAATCTGTCGGCTTCCAGACATTCATCTATAAAGAAAGAAAGCGAGAATGAAATACAAGAAGAGGAGAGAAACGTTATACTGCGTAACTTTGCTAATAGAACAGAGTAACAGATTGCTATATTTTTTTAATCATTTCGTCTCAAGCAAGATGATAATGCCACTAAGACGCAAAGGGGGTTCTTCTTATTTACGTGCCGTGTCCCCTCAGGGTGTAGTCGATCATGCCCCTCCACAGTTTCCTGTCTATTGTAGCTCTTAATAAATTTTGTCTATTTGTCATTTCTCCTTTTCTGCCATTCAATCTCACTAATTATGCGTTATTTTTTCTGTCCCTCTTGCCTCTTTAATCAGTCTTGTGAGTGTCAGATTTTCCAAGCACTCTTCCCTCATTATGTACCCTATAAATTTCAACTGTCTCTTCCTGATGTTAAGTATAAGTTTCCTTTTTGTTTATATCGCCGTGACAAATATATTTATTATCCTTCTGTAGAACAACATTTCTGTTTCTCCAAGTCTCTTCTACATTTTTGAGGAGATTGTCTAGAATTCGCTGCCAGACAAGATAACAAACATCCCATGACAGTTCAGTACGCTTTTCTTTGTTTCTAATGAAGTTTTTCTGTTTCTCAATATGTCGATTAGCTTTTGGAATGCATCTTTGAAATGGTTACTGGGAGTGAAAGAGAATGAGAAAATCGTAATAAGGAGAAAGGCCCATAAAAGAAGTTTCAGGAGAACAGAAGATGGTGATTGGTGTTACTTTTAAAACTGTCGATGACAGGGAAACAAGAAACGGAAGTTCAACAGGCGAGAAGTGCGGGGAAAAAACCTATACGAATAGAACTGACGGTTGCTAGTTCAACAGTAAAATGGTGATAGCTAGTTTCCAATCTAGTGGTACGCTTAAATTAAAGCAGATGAGTCTCCATGGACGAAAAGGTTATTAGAACAAGTATAATGAAAATATTTGTAAAAGACAGAAGGAAAGTAACTGAAGTGGAGATAACAGTTCAGGATGGATTATATCACAGGCTCTGAATTTTGTCAAGATTTACAAGATATACAGTAGGGGACAGATATGGCAGTAATATCCAATGCACAGAGGAATGGTAAATTTATAAATATGCAAGATGACGGGAAAATTGTCTGGCACGACACAGTGAACAACTTTCCTAGCAGCAGACAGCAATTGATTCAATATCGATTTATGCTACGCGTGGGAGATACAATGCACCCCACCGAGTGCTATTATGTGAAACTTAGTGTAGTACATAGAAAAATTAAGCATACTGGGTTTGTTTAAATTTTTAGCATATATACGATTTCCGAGCTTTTACCGGCAGTGAAAGTAGCGATAAATTTAGTGTCACAAGTGCACATAGTTTAATGCTTATGGAAGCGGGAAAGTATTTTTGTTTGTGGAAAATTTGGAATAGCAAACGGACACTCAGATCGATACAAGCGTCTATTTTAAAGTTTTATGCACTTTAATTTTCAAAGAGGTCGATAATCATGCACACGCACGCACACACATGCACACTTGATCGCTTCCATCAATATTGCGTCCACATAATTCTAAAGTGTTCTGAAAAGGTTTTATCCTAAACAAGGAAATTCTAGACTCGGCCAGGATCAACAATATTGAATCCGTGAGTGTAAAAGTCGTGGATTTACTGCTTGGCATTTATGGAGGGATATTGTCTTCCAAAGATTCTCCTATTCGGAGGCCTAGCCTCAGGCCCAAGGAAAAATAAGCCTTCGGGTAAAAGAGATCCTAGTGTCTTATGGATTCAACCATCATCATTGAGAAACAGAGGTTATTGACAGGACGACACAGAGGCACAGGATTTATTGGATAACCTTCCTCGCCGAAGTAAGAGAACAATCCAGAACATAAGAGGTAGCTCAGCAAGTACTTTGCTATCTGCCGGCTGCTAAACTTTTCTTGCAGTCTTTGTGAAAAAAGCATGCCTATTCCGTGTAGTCCCATAAATGAATCTAGAGTCTGCATTCGGACTGGATGGGTCGATCAAAGCGTGTGGCACCTTTGAAAAGTGCCAAGCCTTGTGAATGAAATTGGGTAGACGGAATCATTGGAGGATGTCAATAGTTGTGTTAGCGCGGTCATCATAGCCGATGGCTTGAGCGTGCTAGATAACACGCTCTTTTCCAGAAACTGCAACTAAGGTGACCTTTGTGGGTGCTGAAACACAAATGTCCCTGAGCAAGCGGGTAGACAGTTTTCCTCGAATACTACTAGCCAGCTATAATAATAATAATAATTATAATAATAATAATAATAATAATTATTATTATTATTATTATTATTATTATTATTAAATATAAGATAATATATATGACAAAGTGTAAAAAAGTTTTCGTGTGACACGTTTCATCCTTTAGAACTACATCGGACTAAATTTGTTATTTTGGCTCAACTATACAGGCGCAAGAAGGAGGGGTTCTGTGAATTTTAATTATTATTAATATAATCTACCCGATTTGATAAAGATTCTTTTTCATTTAAATGAATTATATATATATATATATATATATATATATATATATATATATATATATATATATATATATATATATATCTGTGTGTGTGTGTGTGTGTGTGTGTGTGTCTGTGTGTCTGTCTGTCTGTCTGTCTGTGTGTATTTAAGTAACAAAAATCTTGGTAATGCGTATGGATAATCCCAAGGAGAATGAAATCCTGAGAGTTCAATGTTAAGTCAGAGCGAATAATTTAATTTCATTTAAAGAAAACCAGATCACTTTAAGGCTCCTTTGTAATAATTTATTTCAACAGAGAATTTTATTTTTCTCTGGATCTTCAGACTTTACTTTCAAAGGTGAAACGAAAAATGAATTTAAAATTTACACTTTTGACGGGCAGTATTAAGCTTATATAAGTTGACATAGTAAGGTAGTGAGGAATGGTGTGAGAGACATGGTCGAGTTTAGAGAGGGAAGGGAGAGTTTTAAAATACATTTTTATATTTCTTTTTATTACAATACTTAATATTGAGGAAGGAGGGGGTAAGAATCAGACATTGACCTATTTAATCGGTCAACTTAACGGAAATGATTTGGCAAAATATATATATATATATATATATATATATATATATATATATATATATATATATATATATATATATATATATATATATATAAGATATATATATATATATATATATATTAATTCCCTGCATAGATCGTTCGTGCGCATGTATAGTTGCACCAGCATAAGGAATTTAGTCCGCTGAAGTCTTAAAGGACGAAACCCTTCACACAAAAACGTTTTTTCACTTTGTCATACATGTTTCCTAATACTGTCCTTGATATATATATAATATATATATAAAACCTAATATATATATATATATATATATATATATATATATATATATATATATATATATATATATATATATATATATATATAATATAAAGTTTATGTAATTTTTACAATGTCGTCTCTTAATGTTAAATTCTTAAACTATAACATGCTCTAAGAGAAGCCGCAAAACGACGCTAGTTTGAGCTTATCATCTCTTCTTGAAAATAACGCTCTTTCAGGAAAGTTATTTATTTAGAAAATTTTTTTTTATTTTTAGTTAAATGCAAAAAGATTTTCGTAGTTTATTACATTTATCAAAAAGTAAACAATTTTCATCAAATCCTCTTCAGTAAAGCAAATTCTTTATTTGTTTCATTGTTGTTCTAACGACCCAATATATTTTTGCAAGACAGGCTTGCTAAATGCATAACGTTTAATTAAAAAAAAAAAAACTTCTAAATTCTTGTAAAATAGTTCCATATTTTTGGTTAATTCTTAAATTTATTGATTACGGAAACGTTGTCCTGATATAAAAAAGCATTTCATATTCATAGAAATATGGAAATAGATTGATTAGTTGTTTCAAAAAATCGTTTAAATATTCTAAAATCTTAAAAATCAATGTTTTTCATGTCTATGTTTTAAAATATAAAAATTAAAATGTTGACAACAAATTCGATACTTTAGTTGATATTGAAGTTTTAAAATATTCAGTTCAGTGCATTGAATTCACTCAGAAACATATAAATTGATTTATATTCTTTAGAAATTTATTATTTTACAATATAAATGCGTTTAGATTCGGAATAATATTTATTGAAATATAAAATTTGAAAATTGTGTTATTAATTACGTAAAATATATTATTTCTAATTCTTTTTACAATGTAACCGTTTTATAAATATTCACTATCCTGTAAGTGAATTTAAAAAATATCATTCGGATAATTTAATTATTTGATTTTTAATAGATTTTTCAAATTCGAATCTATTATTTTATATTTGGCAATGAATGTTGAGGTTGATACATAAATTGAATATGGCCGTCATTCATATATGGAAAAAAGAGAATTTATCAGTGTGTAAATGACTTGGAAAATTGTCGAGCCAAGTATTATTTTCTGCTGATTTCATTCGAATATCAAATTCTTTGAGTCGTTTATCAAAAATATCTGAAGTCAGTCAAGCAGTTTTATTAGTGTAATGTGTTTCATAAAACTAACGAACTTACCAATGAGAAAATTCAGCTTGTGTTTCAATTCGAAAAGAGGACATAAATAGAGTCGAAACGACATTAGAAACATAATAATTAGCGGGAAAACCTGATCTGGCAAAAGAAACAAACTACAAAATTGATTTCTTTGATACACACAGACACAAAGACACACACGCGTGTGCAGACACGCGTGCACACACACGCATGCACACACACGTATACATAATATATATCAAGTTGTTCGGAAAATGATTTTATATTAAACATTTGTAGTCAAATATATTATTACGATAGAAATACAGTGAGTCTCCTGTTTTCGCGGGAGTTAGGGACCAGAACCGACCGCGAATAGTTAGAATCCGCGAATACTTGTAACCCCCCCACTAAAAGTGCTTGTAAGTACCTATTTTGATTCTTAAAACCGCATATGCCTTAAACGTTCATCCTAACACATTAGAAACATTTCAGACCCTTTTAAAACATATTTGAAAAATAGTATTGGTGACCATACACTTAGCACAAATTTTCTTTCATACATACAATAACCGTTTTTAATTATGCATAGATCGATACAGCTATTAAAATACGGTATAAAATATGTGTAACAAGGCATAAAATATAAAGTTTAAAACATTTTCTACAAACAGAACTATGATGATGGCCCTAGACTTAGCATAAGCCACTTTTAACATCCAAGCCACAGTCCCTAACAAACAACAAAGCCCAAGTACTACGCATGTCTTTGCGTTTTTTTTTGTTTTCTTTTATAATAAAGATGTATAATTCTGCCAATTTTTACCATAAAAATGGTCTGTTATATGTTTTAATTCACTTAAAGAACAAGGAATTTATTTTTCATTAAAAAGTACCGGTACAGTCTATCTGTTTAATTTTTTTATTGTATTTTTCAATTTTGAGTATTGAGTACGAATTTGTGATCGAAGCAACGTAGAATTCCTTTGTCTACTTCTTGGTATTCTTTGGAAAGCTGGAAATTTGAAAAATGTGTGTGTGTATGTGCGTGTGTGTTTTGTGTGAATATTCCCGACTCTTTAAATAGCAGTCCAGTGCGCGGAATCCGGGAAAAATAAATAATGTGACATCACTCTAGTCGAAAATATTAATATTTATATTAATACGGTATATATATATATATATATATATATATATATATATATATATATATATGACCCACTATATATATATATATATATATATATATATACATAACCCACTCTCAACAAAATTTCATTTCAAACTAGTCACAACACATTGCTTTGCATCTAGACATATAGTTCTGTTGATAATATTTCAATCTCTCACGTGGTACGACGTCATAGAAACTCATCATGAATTTACGTCCTGCGTCTACTATTCCGCGACCGTTATCGTAGCATAGCAATCTTCTATGACAGCATAACAGAATATCATCTATGATAGTGAATATCATTGTTTAAATGTCTGCATAACCACTCTGAAGACGTCTGATCTGAGCCGAAAGCTTAGACCAAGGAACAGCTTAATAAAAAAATATCTAAATGTTGGACAATTTTTAACTCTATTTTCACACAAAATTAAAGCAAATATACGCAGTTTAGAACGGCTCAATGTCAAACATAATAGACATTCACTGTCTATAATATTTAACAATATACGTTTATATATATATATATATATATATATATATATATGTATGTGTGTGTGTGTGTGTGTGTATAATTATTCTTTAACGAGTCTGATATAATGTAGAATTTGAATTAATTGTTAACTGTGAATTTCAAACACCGTAATGACGCTCTTAATCTAAATATACATTTCAATGGCTTATATTTGCAACTTCTCAGTTTCGTTCTAAAGACATTCATCTTTCAAAACATTCTCTTTATTTATATATATTATATTATTCTATTCTGTTATATATTATATTTTATATTTTATAAATATATATTATATTATATAATTCTGTACTGAAAAACTTCTCAGTTTAAACTTCCTTTCCAAAATCTGACTACTTGCCCAGTCAGTAGAATATATGTCATGGGTCCTTACCTATAACTACAGAATGAACTTTTCCTAACACTATGTATACTACGCCTCTCAAGAGAGAGGGACGAATCGAGTCGAGCCGATAGTAGTTTACTCCAAACCAGACTGACAGTCATACTAAGACCTTCCACATATTGTATAATTATTTTGTGTAATATACCTTCGTTATTTCTGCTCTTGTGTTCGTGTTGTTCTTCCTTGGACCTAACCTGGACTATAGCAATATAGTTTTTTGGAAAGGTTTCTTAATCCAACATGGAATTTTTAGCGCGCCCTTGTATACTCAGTTTTCTAGTCAGTTTTACTTATTTAAAAAATATGTGAAATTAACTTATTTTATCCATTTGTTGGGCTAATTTCTACAACTGGTTCCGATTCCTCGTATGTCATTTTTTTCAGTTTTTTTCGAAAGGCTTTTCGTCACTGTTCCAAATGTTCGAATAATAATCGGCACTACTGTCACTTCTATGTTACACATTTTCCTACTCATTCGGCATCTTGTTTTTAGTTTTTTATACTGCTGATATCGACGACTAACTAAGAAATTTTATTCTCTTAGTTCCCATTGATTAAATCTTATCTCCTTATCTAGGCATTCTGTTTGAATTTCAAAGTCCCAGCTTTTAAATCTCGACATGACAACTTATTGTTTTGCATGTTATATCCTTTCGTGAAGTTCTCAGCAGATCACCTTTCCTATCCAATAATGTCTTTTTTTTTACTCCTCTTGGGCCAATTTTAATTCTATTTGATTGAATCTGCTTCTAGTAATTCTAGATCCTTGTAGCCTTATTTGTCTGCAGAACGTCATTTGATTGGATAGCTCAGTTCCTTCTCTTGCTACTGTTCCTTCCACTTTCTTTTGTGCATCACTAGCATTGAATATTCCTCGAGTCTGTGCTTAATTCTTATAATCTGGTTGAAGATTCAACTATTCTGCATCAAATCTCGAATTTCTTTTATTTCTTATATATTTTTAAAACTCTAATTTGGTTTTGCTTTTCGTTATGGTAATGGATGTAATGATGGCGTATATGTCATCAAACAACTCCAGGAAATTGCTTACTTCTCTAATAGGAAATTGTATACCTGCTATGTCGACCTTACAGCAGCATATGACCGCATCAATAGAGGCTTCCTCTTCTCATTCATTAAAAACCACCTTCCAAGCTCCGAATTCACTGAATACGACGATCTAAAAGGAGAAAACTACCGGTCAAAATCTTACATATCTGGCGAGAATACAAATGCAGAAACATTTCAAAACTAATTTGGAGTACAATGAGAAAATAAGAGACTCAGTCTATTTACTCGTTTCTAGGCTATGTTCTGTGTATGTACATGCATACATGTGAAAAGATGGGCGCTGATCATTTCATACCACATCGCATATAAATACTGTATATGCCGCCAGACTTGTTCGGAAATATAAACTGTCAGCTGTATACTACCGCTTTCTTAGATCAATCGTTAAAAATTACTTTCAGTGATTGAAGCCTGTAGGTTTTGGCAAAGACCACAATTCTTTGAACTTTGTAAACTGGCGCTATAGAATCACAAATAAAAAACTGTAGCAAATAGCAGAAACGACATCACTTGAGGGTTTTTCAACATGTAAGGCTCTATCAATACTAGAAAGAGCGATAACAGCTACTGGACTTGAGAAATCTATTTTCCCGAAAAATTGTTTTAAGGGGAAAATTTTATAAATTTCAACCAACTTTATTACTGGCTGCTCGGTCAATGACTGCCGAATGTTTCCTTATAAAGAAACGGCTAATATTAACATTACGTTTTATATTCGTTACGTCGTCCAACACTTTTATGTTTTTATAAATTTATAATCACTTACAATTGTATCATTGCAGCTCTTTCAATTAGAAGACATGGAAATTCACAGATAACAATGAAAAGGAATTTGTAGAACCATGATCACCTACTTCTTGAAGAGGCAACGACATTTAAATATTATCGTTATAATATTGCAACGTCTCTTTTTGAAGCGAAAAGCAGTGCCTTTTTGTTAATTTCCTTTCCACTAAAATTTGCTTTTAACTTTGGTTTCAACTACCCAACTACACCTCCCAACTGCCACAATTCTTGTGATTATATCAAAATAGCACAGAGCGTAATGTACACACCATTATCAAGTAACAACATAGACATTTTTTTATACAATTTTTCTTATCGAAGACAGTAAAAAAAAATTGCATATTTTGCCAGTGGTGATTCATAATTAGAATTCAGGTTTGAATATATTTTCCATTCAATGTGTATCTAATACAAAAATATCAAATTCATTTGGATTTATTCTTGAAATAGTAAATTTTTGAAATCAGTTTGTAAGCAAATTCCTGCGGAAATCTTGTATTTCTATGCATTTTTTTCGGATGATCTTTAAAACCAAATGTTCAAAATTTGGTAAAAGCTATATATATTATTTTTGGTATCAGTACATATCGCATCAAACCCCAGTTTTTAAATTGATTGCAATGTTGATTTTCTAAAAAAAGTGAAAAAACAACCTGCCCTATTTCTGTTATATAACCTATATGGCAGATAATGGTGGATACAGATGAAGAAATGATTTAAAGCGATAAAGACGTAATTCTATCGATGAATACTGAGAATACTATGGACTAGACATATGAGAAACGATGATATTTTAAGGGCTACAAGAAGACATACAATCAAAAACAGACAGTTGAAATTTCTCCACTATCTTTCCCGAGAAGACAGCAAATTCCAGATAACTATGAAAAAGAATTTGTGGGGAGCCATGATCACCTACGTATTGAAGAGGCAACAACTTTTAAATATGATCGTTATATCATTGTAACTTCTTTTTTTAAAGCCAAAGGCAGTGTTGCTTTTGTTAATTCTCATTCCACTCAAAATTGCTTTTGACTTTGGTTTCAACTACACAACTATAGCTCCAACTCCCTCAGTTCTAGTGGTCATATCAAAATAGCACAGAGCATAATGTACACACAATTATCAAAGAACAATATAAAATGACATTAATCTTTTCTATACATGTCTAAAGCATTATCATAATTTACTGATGCAATTTACTTGTATTTGTTACCCAATCCAACATGAAATGTTTGATTTAGAGATTAACTTAAAATGAAAATCATTCAAACTTTAAAGTAAATTTTCCGTGACTTTTTTCTACTACAATTAACATCATGCACATATGCGCCTGTTACAATGTAAACGTTTTCATATCAATCTTACTCTATTAATATCTATCTATCTATCTATCTATCTATCTATCTATCTATCTATCTATCTATCTATCTCTATTCGTATATATATAACTCTATTTCTATCTATCTATCTATCTATCTATCTATCTATCTATCTATCTATCTTCGTATATATCTAACTCTATTTCTATCTATCTATCTATCTATCTATCTATCTTCGTATCTATCTATCTATCTATCTATCTATCTCTATTCGTATATATATAACTCTATTTCTATCTATCTATCTATCTATCTATCTATCTATCTCTATTCGTATATATATAACTCTATTTCTATCTATCTATCTATCTATCTATCTCTAACTCTGTCTATTCATATCTATCTCTTTCTATTCACATCTATCTATCTATCTATCTATCTATCTATCTATCTATCTATCTATCTATCTATCTATCTATCTTCGTATATATCTAACTCTATTTCTATCTATCTATCTATCTATCTATCTATCTTCGTATATATCTATCTATCTATCTATCTATCTATCTATCTCTATTCGTATATATAACTCTATTTCTATCTATCTATCTATCTATCTATCTATCTATCTATCTCTATTCGTATATATATAACTCTATTTCTATCTATCTATCTATCTATCTATCTATCTATCTATCTATCTATCTATCTATCTCTAACTCTGTCTATTCATATCTATCTCTTTCTATTCACATATATATTATCTATCTATCTATCTATCTATCTATCTATCTTCGTATATATCTAACTCTATTTCTTTCTTTCTATCTATCCTTCTTCGTATATATCTAACTCTATTTCTATCTATCTATCTATCTATCTATCTATCTCTATTCGTATATATATAACTTTATTTCTATCTATCTATCTATCTATCTCTATTCGTATATATATAACTCTATTTCTATCTATCTATCTATCTATCTATTTATCTCTAACTGTGTCTATTCATATCTATCTCTTTCTATTCACATATATATAACTATCTATCTATCTATCTATCTATCTATCTATCTATCTATCTATCTATATATATATATATATATATATATATATATATATATATAACTTTGTTCATATCTATCTGTATATTTATCTATCTATTTTTGTTACTATTTGGCTTTATATGCATGTGTGAGTGCATGTATATATGTGCCTCATATTTTGTATATTTTTAATTCATTTTTATATAACAGATTAATTTATTTTGCATATATTTGGTTATTTGAATTTCTTAAACTGATGATTTGCCGTTAAAACAGTTGATAGCTTTAGACTTAGTGGCTCATTGTTTGTTTATGCAGAAACACGCTTATCAAAGAACTTCGCAGAATCAATATGAACGTCCGGAACTACATGTTTTAATGGAATTTCCGAAGTAGCGTGTGGATGTAATCAAGTCTTCCCAACCTGACAATACTTTTAACGGAATTATCTATAATCCAACTGATGTCGGAAAAATGGGTTAACACTATGAACTATTAGAAAATAAAAACGATTGTCCTTTGTAAATTGCAGGAAAAGTGCATAAATCAAGTTCTTAATTATATTAGCACTTTTGTTTATACACTTGAAAAGAACTATTAGTTCTCTTTATTTCGATAGATCGCGATTTAAAAAGGTTATGTGTAGATTTGGTTTTGATTTCTTTATATGGCTTAGTATTCATCAGCAGTTATAATAATAACATAAGATACATAGATGGCACTGTGAAAGAGAAACTTAAAGAACTCTTAGATAAGGTAGTAAAGGAAAGCAAGATGAAAGGACTAACTATTAACTGTAAGAAAACAGGATGCATCAACATGTTATCAACAAAAGAGACAGCCCAAGATTTGAGCTTCAAAATCAACCAAGTACTGAAATTTAACCATCCTTGTAGTGTAGTAGCAGACGACAGAAAATATAACACAAAAATCAGAAAATTGAACAACAAAGTAAAGTATTACAAGATAGGAATACGAGGTTAGAAACTAAGAAAAGATTGCTGCCAGAAGGCAGGTCGACTTTTGGAACCCTGCAATTGCACTCAATTTGAAAGTTCGGGCTTGACATGATAAATAACGACGCAAAATATTTTTCCAAACTGTTACTGTTTTTTTTTTTTTTTTTTTTTTTTTTTTTAGGAGATGAGTTTAAAGATTAGATTTAGGTTCAAAGGCGTAGCGTCGGAATTTCATTGATGATGATCAGTGAAAGCTTTATAGCACAGACTTATAAAATGTAGAATTTACTGAAGCTTTACAAATTGTTTATAGACAAAATACATGACACAAACACATTGTTACTAAAACATTGGGCCATGAAATAAGAGCATTTACTTCAAAGGGAAATTATACTGAAAACTTTAGCTATATTATAATGTAATATGTTATAAAGCGCAGTAGTTTTACTCTGATTTTCAATAAACAATGTAAATTTAAAACATTTTATATTATAATTTGTGCCCAGCAGTATTATGTAGTTATATACACTTTTATCTTTGTTTTGAATTTATTAATTATCATCTAAAAATGATCTAATAAAGGGTTTAACAAATGAGCTAACAAATATTATTCATTAAGTTGCCTTTTTTTGTAATCTTTTACAATTTTTTTACACTGTTTTTTTTTATCGAATAGAATAAACAAATTGATATCTTGCCAATGATGATTCATAATTAAAATTCTGGTTTCAATATATTTTCCATTCAATGAATCTAATACAAAAGATATCAAATTCATTTGGATTTATTCTTGAAATAGTAAAATTTTGAAGTCAGTTTGTAAGCAAAATCCTGCGGAAATCTTGTACATTTTTCAGATGATCTTTAAAACTAAATGCTCCAAATTTGGTAAAAGCCAAGAATCTAACTTCTGATGTTACTAATTACCACCTCGAACTCCAGGTTTCACACAAAGTGCAATGTTAATTCTCTAAATAAATAAATAAATCTGCCCTATTTCTTCACTGTTAAATAATGCCTAACCAATATATCAGAAAATGGTGGATACAGATGAAGAAGTGATTTAAAGCGATAAAGACGTAATTCTATCGATGAATGTTGAGAATACTATGGACTGGACATATCAGCAACGAGGATATCTTAAAGACGACAAGAAGACATACAATCAGAAAGAGACATTTGAAAATTCTTGGAAAAATAATGAGGGAAAAAAGTCAGGAGTATTTAACACTAGTAGGGCATAGTGAAGCTGATAGGGGCAGTTAAACAGTGAATAAAGTGAATTTAACCAGCTTATACAAATGGATGATCGAACAGAGTCTGGGAGGATGATAAATGGTAAAAAATTATTTAGAGTAGCGAGAGACAAGATGTTGTGGAGACCCTTAATATTCTATGTCGTAGGGGAACATTGCACAGAAAAGAAAAAGGCTCGTCTTGCATGAAACATTGGTGCAACATAATATTCCTAACCCTCATTTATCATTTTGCCTCTTTCAGATCAGGTTGCTGGGCAAAGACTTGAGCTTCGGTTCTATAATATATATATATATATATATATATATATATATATATATATATATATATATATATATATATATATATATATTTAAAAGAAAAACAGGCCACTTTAAGGTACCATTATAATAATTTATTTCACCAGAGTACTTTTAAAGGACGCCGGATCATCAGATAGCATTTCCAAAAATGAAATGAAAGGAAAAATGAAATTAAAATTAATGGGTAGTGTAAGTTTTTGTAATTTAACAGAGAGTGTAAGAGGGATAGTTAAAGAGACATGGTAGAGTATAGGGAGGGATTAATTTCATATCTCTCTCAAGTATACTTTATATAGGGGGAGGAGGAGTGACCAGACCATGACCTATTTAGATGGTTAACTTAACGGAAGGGATATATAGAAATGGGAGGGGAGTAGGGAGAAAAGAAAAAGGAAAAATGAAAAAAAAAGAAGAGGGAGAGGGAAGTAAAGAGAAAGAGGCTGTACTCGGGTTTTAGCAATTTATGTAAAGAATAGATTTTAATGCTTGATAGAAATTTAGATGTCTAAAAAAATTTGATGTTTGCTATTAATTTAAATATTTAATTTTTTAAACAAATAGTTTAGGGACTTAATATAAGTTAAATACTATATTTATTAACACATTTATAGAGAACATATTAAAAATATTTTAAATTATAATAGTTTGTTTACCCGACCGATCGTACTTTTTTTAAAAAAAAAAGAAAAAAGAAAATAACAGAAAATGTATCCTACCACTACTTGAAAGAAAACGCACCCAGTCACTATTTACAATGCCGACTGCTCGGTGTCTCTTGACGTGCTTTTGGGTCCATGTTTACTATTTAAACGTGTGATATCATTCTCTGCTCAGTCACCATTACCCCCACTCTATAAGAGCAAGTGATAATCCTTATTTTCAACAATTTATCACGGTTTGATTATCTTCTAGTATAGTGGTGAGTACTAATTAACCTCAATTTCTTTCACGCATGACTGCCTCAAAAGTGATGTACATACAGTGTGTATGAAGGTGCGGTATGGAGAAATTCACGTACAAGTGAAAAACAAATCAGACAGTGAGTATCTGGTAGTCTATCTAAGAAGGGCTAATTTTTATCGGGGTCCGTGACTCAAGGGGTACATGACTAAAAGGGTACGTTTGTAAAGGCATCCGTGACTTAAAATGTTTAAAAACCACTATTCTAGTTCAACGAATACAAAAAAAAAATAAGTAGCTGAACGCTAGCTTACATGAGGGTCTTGCAAGTTATAGAAGGACACAGGGATTTTCCAAGCGTAGTTTTGGATGTGGCACAAGGCCGAAAGTAAGGGGGGCACTCAATGAGAATCGATCTCACTACTCAGTCGTAATTGTTCTAACAAGACAAGCTTGCTAACCATTAAACCACCACGAGACGCTCATTGCTTAGTCCTCATGGGCACTTCCTGCAACCCAAAGGTTAACAAATTTATCCCACTGTCTAATTCGTTATATTAGGGATGTTCAGTCTGGTGATAACGGCTCGGCATGAGAAACTGGAAAACCAAATTCAAATTCCAGTCTTGTTCGTTACTTACGCGCAAATAGATTTGGGAAAAAATATCAATCCACCATTTCTCCCTCCAGCTATGAGTTGAATATCAGGACATAGTGGGTCCTATAGCTTTGGTTGGCAACCAGTCTACCGTAGAAAGAAACGGCAACTTACTGCGGAGAAATCTTCTGTCTAGACAGTCATGAATCAAACGCGTGTATCACGTAGGGCACTTAACTGACCGAGTGATTTCAACTCTCATTAGGTGCCCTGAGTCTGGTTTCATATTTTTCTTTTCTTGGGCGGCTTTTCAGTATGAAGTACCATCAACACAATAAGATGAATGTTTAGACTAACATCTGCTAACCAGTAGATTAAACTTAAAATATAACTACACGTAAAAATGCTTTATGTCTTGTTTCTAACTATTTAACACTTCTAAATGATGAAAGAACATTCCGAGTTGATATTACAATTTTCTTCAAAGGTTTCTGCTTGCCCAACTACGGTTGTTTTTCTTTTTTACTTCACTCGGACATCTGGAAAATTTGAACGAGGTTTTCGGTAGTGTCATGTTCAGCTTATTATTATTATGGATAATAATCTATGATATTCGATATTTTTCATGGTAAGCTTCTTATTTTTTTTTTTTTACTGCCCTAGGGCTCTTCTCTCCTATTCTGGATTCAGTTTGAAATGCTCGTTTTCACAGTCGAGACGCCCGAGTTTGTAAATTTATGGTTATTTGCTAGGAGCCACACAAAAATATTTATTTAGGAGCAAATCGTAAATTTACTTCCCTGTGGGCCGCAAATAAATAATCAGTTGTAACTATTTTACTAAACACGCAAACAGTATTACACACGTGCATAGGATGGCGCGCAAGTGTGAGTCACTCACTCCCCCACTCTCACTTTCTTTCTTTCTTTCTTTCTTTCTTTCTTTCTGTGTGTTTTTAGGTATATGTATGCGTTCACGCAAATGAAAATTTTACTAGCATGGTTAGCTGGAGTTGCCCGGACTGAAATTAATTTCGTGTTCACTGGAAAGCGATCATAGTTAATTTACATTTTCTTACCGTACACTGTTGATGACGGCATTAAAAATGGCGTCACCACGTGGTGGCCCATACATATATCATTCTTCCAGACTAATCGGAGCTTTGTAAATACTGATAAAGAACTGATCAGTATAACATGAAGACGTACAGATGGAAGACTCTTGTATTTGTATTTGTATCACACCGGGAAAAGACGAAGCGATAATATACATTTTGTTTTCGTAATAATTTTGTGAGAAAAGAAATTTAGTCTGAATTTGATATTAATAATTCTTTTAGTTCATTATAATATGATTTTTAATTAAAAATCCTACAATTAATTTACAAACAAAGTTAGTCTAAAATTTTCTAAAGTCTAAAAACGTGACCCATTATTTTCTGTTTTCCCATGTGCTATTACTAATAATTTCCCTTTAATAGCATCTCTCGTCCTAAGTAACAGGTTGCACTGGGTTATAGGAGCAAGAAATGATAGTTGATCGCACCTTTTATAGAATACCCAAGATGGCGTGCTTTTTAAAAGGCTTGTCTGCCAGTCTACCGCAGAATGAAACGGCAACCTACATTAAATGCCGATAAATTTATGTTTTTCTCAAAGATATATGTGCGAGATGAACACAAACTCTCCTAGGTGGATTTTGAACTCTTCTTGCCAGTTCCATTTTCGCGTCGTTAGCCACCCATCCATAGGTTTACTACATAAGTAATAAAAAGGAAAGCAAAGTGTAAAAGTTCTAAGCTATTGAATATCAGGAGAGCAAAATCGCTTCTTTCTTCTGACTGTGATCTCTTTTTCGATATTCACCTCAGTGTGTTGCTAAGAATTAGAGACTAGTCGGTGTAGCAAATGAAATATAGTAGTCTTAGCTACCATTAGAGGTGGTTGGAACTGTTTCACTGCTCGCTGTCGTACGTATCCGTCGTTAGAATATATTCGTACATTTTCATGTTATTTAAATCAGTTCATTGTGGGTATTTACTAAGCACTCATTGGTCTGGGACAATGATATTTTTTAGAAGTATAAATGTCATCTCTGTACTTTTATGCCAGTCAATTTCCTCACAGGATGAAGAGGACATTCGAAGTAACAAAGATAGGATTCTACACACAAATGCTGCGAATGCCGTAGACTGAACATGGAGGTCTTCAAGAAAATAGGAAAATAAGATCTTTAGTCAAAAAGAGATATTGCAATTTCTGGAGAGCATAGAGAGGAAAGAGAATTTATCACTCCAAGGAGATATAACAGTAACAGTTCAGTATTGGGATAGGCAAGGAAACTAAGCAAAGTATTAAGAAACAGAAAATACTGAAATATGTAATAATAAATGTATTTATGGTGATACTGGTTTGCTTTATTTCTAACATTGTCTCGTTTGCTTTAAACTAAGCATATATTTGTTTGCGCAAAAGTTATTTTTAACTTTTCGGTTGATTTACAAAATATTATAAATATTTACATATTTTTTTCTCTTTGGTTTATTCTCACCAACAAAATATATTTTTTACTTTAATCTTACGCCTAATCAGTCATTTACTCCTTTTGATATTTTTGCCGCCCATTTTGAATAATTTATATTTTCATCGCTTACGAAAAACGTAAGTGACATTAAAGTTTTATTTCTAATAGAAATTAAAGCTGATAATCATACAGCTGTAAAAATTTGACAAGATCACTAAAAAGCAGTAGTGAATATTTAATTACCTTTTAAAAGTAGACAGACTCAGAGCTTTGATAACCGTAAACATATATATATATATATATATATATATATATATATATATATATATATATATATATATATATATAAATATAAAAGTGAACATAGAAGTCAACACTTAGAGGCGACAGTCTGTTTCATGCTATATGCAATCGTCAGGCCACGTGTGCTGTTATTTTTCTCGGCTATTTATATATATACGGGTTAGTGGTCCATTGTGGGTATTCTGTTATGGCGGTTATTTCACCGGAAGTCGTTTGTTTATCTATTTAGGTCAAATTATATTGCTTGTTTTTATTTTTGTTTCTTATTTTATTATTTATTTATTAACGTAGTAAGAATTTGTTTATATCACTTATTTAACAGTTTTGTTTTGGGAATTTAATTAAAGCTATTTGTTCAGTTTTGGGATTGATTGTTGTAGTTCATTCTAAGTATTATTTTGGCGGGAACGGTTTTTAATTGATTATCTTTATTTGGGATTGGTTTGTTTATTTATTTACTTGGATGAATTTAGGTTAATTTATTTTACTTGTATTTTCGGTTTTCGATTTTTAAGTAACATAGTATTTTTGTTTATATATATATATATATATATATATATATATATATATATATATATATATATATATATATTCGAGTATAATGTGATTTTTTGTGATCAATTTTTTTCTTTTTTTCGCAAAAATTAAGGGGTAGCACTATGCACAGGAAATTTATTTTGGAGAGGATAAAATTCAAGCATTTTCATTGACCGGTTGCATAGCTAATTCTATCCTGGAGGCGTTAAAATTCATGTAAAAAATTCAGTGGTCACACTGTACATGAAGTCAGTTTATACACGAGTATACGGTATTTGTGAAAACATCAGATAACTATGAATAGCACTGTGATAGCATAAGGAGCTTATAGCATCAACTACGATTCATGATCAAAATTTGAATTTACGAACATTTTAGATGCGTATCTCTGAATGCTTGTAAGTTAGACGATTGTAAATTGGGCGACCTCTCAATATACTCACAGAGCTTATTCAAGAAAGGTTTTTGATCGACACAGTGTTGTATACAAGTTGAGCCTGAATTTGAACTAATGAATATGACCCCACGAAAATTATTAGAATGCTACAGGTCTTTGCTTCAGAATTAGTGTAATGGATAACGGCAGGGAAATGGAAATCAGAAAGCCGAGTTCCAATTCAAGTCAAGATCTTTATATTCACTTACGCGCAAATAACTTTATATGTATGAATCAACCTCTTCTCTCCCCAGCTATGGGTTAATTAGTAGAACTTTAATTAATTAATTATTATTATTTCCAAAACAATCTTATAATCTAAACATATTTTCTGACATTAAATAAACTCTAAAAGGTTGATAAGCCGTAAAAATTCAATGAATCAATTTCCTTTGTTCGACAAATTGGAAATTATTTTAATGAAACTTTCAAAAATTATTTTTTTTAAAAAAGCAGAAGTCATGTGAGATGAAATCAGAAATCGTATTTTACACAAATCATTAGAACTATTTGTATTTGTATATATATATATATATATATACATTTGTAACATAGTGTTTAGAAATGATTTAAAAAAATCTAATAACGGTTTTGAAATAAGCAGGATGTTGGAAAATATAAACCTTACAAAGCATTTTTCTAACGGCCTCTATTTGATATTCTTTTCTTTACGTCAAGCCCTCCAAATGTTTGTTTTTTTCAGTCATATCTTTTATATAATTTAAAAATAACGAGGAATGACGGCATGTTGCACAAATGAAATTCATGTTCACAGTTCTCCCTGGTCTTTTGAACAGGTCTAAGATGTCTATCCCGTGTTTCATGTTCAAGATTGGGTTTTCCGATTCCTTCTAAAGTATTTTCATTCTCTTTCACTTTCAGAAGCTCCTTGCTTCTTAGTGGAATTAATCCCTTGCTTGGGGCGAATTGATTAAAATTTAATGATTCGAATAAATTTTTAGATTTTAATGTATTATAATTTGAATGAAATTTTAAAATCCGTATCAAATCAGTTTCGCCATCGTAAATGATCATTTTCTTATTGATTGACTTGTTTTTTTACGGCTTATCAACCGTTTTCAAATTATTTATAACCAAAAAAAAAAAAAAAAAAAAATTAGTTTGATAGAATTCTTTTGAGATGATAATTTGAGATAGTAATTTACTGGTACAAGTCCGACTAATTAACCCATAGCTGGAGAAAAAAAAAGAGGTGGCTTCGTACCTTTCAAAGTTATTTGAACGTATGTTAATATAACGAACCCTGCTAGAATTGGAACCCACCTCTCTGATTTCCAATTTCGAGGCGTTAACTATTACAACATCCTCACATCCAAATTTACAGCACCATGTATTCCTAAGCGGTCATCAATCTAAGTATTGATCAGGCTCGATGTAGATTAATTTCGGTGATCGGATGAGAATTGGTGTTTCAATGTGATATTGTATGCCTGATCATTTTCTTAGAATTTTTTTTCTAGGAAGTTTCAACGAAAATAAATACGTTAGGAGTTGAAATAAAAGCCGGGTGGAATTTATTTAATAATCGGATGTGACGCTACTACATATGTGAGAGTAACTTCTCCGTTAATTTACGTATTTTTTTAAGTCTATATATGTAAGTATAAATCCTTACGTGCGTATTTGCTTCCATTTTTTTCGCTCAAAACAGCATTTTTTTTTATTTAAAACGATTTTACTTTAAAAATGCCTGTGAGGCCCGCACGCACATCACTCTACAACCGCGAAATCGCATTAAATATCTGAAGGCATAAAAGTTATCTGACATCAGAATTTGTTTTTCCTATGGCCTGTACATAACTCATGACTTAGTCTCATGTTCTTTTTTAAGCTTGAGTGGGTGCTGAGCTTCAAGGTTAAAAGTCCGAGACACTACTGAACATTAGACAAAGGGACCCATTTTTCTTCCGTTGGCGAGAGAATCAACAGGCGAAACAAATGAGAGAGCTAAAGGCAAACGCCACTGAAAAGTCAAAAGAAGGCGGGAGAATTTGCCGCCTAAACCTGTCAAGCAGCACTAAATCACAGCGAACCAGTTAACGCTGGCTTACTCTCAGCAGCGAGGACGCTCGGTTAGTTGCTTACATAATTAATAATCGTGTTGTATAATTCAGAGTAACGGGTTCGAAATCACTTCAGGTTCAGTAAACAATTTTTAATCTTCTGAATTCAGTAAAGCTGTATATCATGGATAAATTTGTGGACACAATGAATTAGTTAGTATCTCTCTTTGTGTGAGTATATGTATATATCATAAAATATAGTTTTATGGTATGCTATATTTATGGGTTAAATTACTCAATATCAAGGATATAGCCTATGCAAATGTAAAGGTGTACATTGAAGTCCACACCATCAACTGTTTCAAGCTAAACGCAATTGTTATGGCCTGACGATTGCGTTTAGCATGAAACAGACTGTCGCCTCTGGGTGTTGACTTTAATATATATATATATATATATATATATATATATATATATATATTGGTTACTACTACACAAAAAAGACAATGCTTAAACATAAAAAAAATTAATTCATTTTAATAATATGTGGAAATATCTACTTTTTGCCTGGTGAAGGTCTCGAGACTGGAAACACGTGTAGCAAAGTATGTAAAATAAAGTATAATATATATTTTAAAAAATTCACATTATAACAGAAACGTTTGCGGTTTCTCTCTTCTTTTTAAAATATACATTTTTCTTTCGTTGGAACAAATATTACCTCTTCCCTATATATATATATATATATATATATATACGTGCGTGCGTGCGTGCGTGTGTGTGTGTCTGTGTGTGTGTGCGCGCCTCTGCTTGGAGGAAGTAGGTGATCCGAGCGTTTGGGACCTTTGGAATGTCCCTGAAAATCATCTCACGGATAAAGTGAAATTGGGCAGACAGAATTGATTAGTTGTGTGAGCGTGAAGTCACAAGTCATCGTGAGTGAGGCATTGAGCGTTCTGGCATTGTTCAAATTGTTGATCATGACATTATCTACTCTGTCTCATAATCTGTAACTAAGGTTCACTCAGGCACACACACTCATACTCAAAATTAACGAGCTATTATAAACAAAGAATTCAAAAAGAACCCAACTCTACTTAAGAGAAAGAAAAAATGAAAATGTCATTCAGTTTAAGAAGACAAAATGTTCCACAACCCAAAATAAAAAAAAAATCAATAAGAAATACTCA
>OZ010578.1:12004077-12021577 GCA_963932145.1 Acanthosepion lycidas
ATATATTCATTGTTCAGGTAAAATATTTTGAAAGGAAACAGTCTCTAGAAATTTTAATGCCTATCTTCCTTTTGTGGAGATAACTTAAGTTGGTCACATGACAGCCGCCTAGTAACGTCACTCCATACAGGGATGAAAGCGTCAGTCAAATTCAGTTCGTTTTACAGCAGCAAAACCGTAAGGTTGCTTTCTTTAGCACGCCCCCACACCATGGCACGAGCAGAGGCTAAATCTACCTGCCCTGGAGGAAACAAGTCCACTGTGCCGTTTCCCTTTGGGAATATATCTTTCTCAGATATAGACTGAAACTCCAGCTCGCAGTCCTCAATTTGGGAAAACCCAAAAACTCACTGTTCCTTGTTGGTGGAATATGAACTCGTCTGGGACATAGATGAATCTGGCTCGTTTGAATCTGGAGTCCTAAACAAGCACAGAAGTATCATCATATTATATGTAAGAACATCCATTTTTTTTCCTTACACTCTACTTTGCTGTGTAGATATATGTGACATATTATTCTCAGCGTCGGACACTTGTATATATATATATATATATATATATATATATATATATATATATATATATATAGTCTTGTGTATTTCTTTAGTAATATGAAAGTCTGAGAACCAAGCAGGTTTGTCATTCTTTTTACTTTTAGCCACTCCGTTCCATCTGTGAAATACAGTGTATCACGGATATAATAATGCTCATAATGGGGGAAATACAAATGAGAGAATAAATCTTTCTTCCATTTCTCCCCCGTTACACTAAGAAAAGACAAGCTAGAACAGCGCCAAGAGGCGAATTCTGTTCATAAAATCATTGCCGAAAAGGAAATAATATTGGTTTGTAATGATGATTTCCTAAGCCTACTTAAGATGCGGCACAAGGCCGAAACCATGAAGCAACCACTGACTGATCTTGCGAGTTGTCCTTCTCCTAGACCAGTTGTCATCTAAGGCTATAGAACCCGGTCTGTCCTGCTATTTACACATAACTTGGGTGGGGGGAGAAGAAAAGGATTCATACCTTTCCCAATGGTATTAGTACGTAAGTGAATGTAATGGATTCGTCTGGAATTCGAACTCGGTTCTCCGATTCCTCAATCCGTTATCCATTACTCCAAGTGTGTATATATATATATATATATATATATATATATATATATATATATATATATATATATATATATATATATATATATATATATATATATATATATAATGCCTTTAAATTCGTTGAGGAACATAGGGCCGCAAGATATCGTTGCGGTTTCTAAAACAAGCCAGTTTTAAATGAGTAGGATCAAGTTGATGAGTTGTCCTTCACCTAGACCAGTTGTCACCCAAGGCTATAGAGTCAGGTCTGTCCTGCTATTTTTCTTTGGGAGAGAAAAAGAGGATTCATACTTTTCCCAAGGGTATTAGCACGTAAGTGAATGTAATGGATTCGACTGGCATTCGAACTATGCACTCCGATTCTTCAATCCGAACCGCTATCCATCACTACTCAGTCCTAATTAATCTAGCAAGACATCTTGCTCACTATTATACCATGTAAAAGTGTCCAAAGTGGTGATTTTCTAAGCGTAGATGCGATACAAGGCCGAAGAATGGGACATCCAGTGAGGACCGAACTCACAACTCAGTCGTCAATGATCTAACGAGACAAGCTTGTTAACCATTAAACCACGTCGAAGAGCAGTAATGTAATGAGTTGGCAAATTTATTTTAATTATATCTATCGGTAGGAAGATTGTCTTAGATGTTTCTTAAGAGATATAAGCATTTATTAAGAGGTAACAGATGTCAGCAATTATTAACTGGTATAGGGATGTGCTATTCAAACTATTTTATTTTTTGCATAAACAATCAAAATATTCCCCATATATGGATGATGCTTTATTAATATATCTTCGCAAAACAATATTAATTGATCTTGTGAATAAACTAAACAACATTGAACGTACACTCGAATTTAATTATGAAACAGTTCCAAACAATACATTACCTTTCCTCAGTATTATGGGGTTACTCCCATTTACATCGCTAGGGAACGCTCCTTAAGCCTATAAATCGACAGTGACATTATCTGTCATCCTCTCTTTTCTTTTTTTCAGTATTTACCAGTTACCTCCCGACAAGGCGGGATGTGGCGCAAGGCTGTTTTTTACGTGGGGTTTTCTGATCCCGTGGGCTCGGGCAAAATTCCACCCCTGGACCACGTATAAACGGGGTCGGTATCTTTCTCCTATACGATAAGATGTAGGTCGCGCATGGAGTAAAGCGTCTCAAACCGGGGCAGGTACGCATGAACGCACGTACCTTTCACTTCGCTTTCATTTACATTTCTCTAGAACTTCTACACAAACACCTTCAGTAGTTTAAATATTTTCTTCTTTCATATTCATGTCACACGCAACAATCTTCTATTTCTTATGTAAACTTGTTTTGTTAATATAATGTTGCTTGTATATAGTTTTGTTGTTACTTTATCAATTATTACTCAGACTCACATTCGAGTCAGCAATTATTGTTGTGGGAAAAATACATACCAGGAGACACGTGTTTTTTTTTTCTTTTTTTTACCTATACACAACCATCACGATCGCGACAATACCATAAACCGTATTAAACTAGCTGAGTTTCTTCATAATCGGGATGATTATTTGTCAAGTGAGTGAAGATTTTTTTTGCCATTGTAGGTGCCATTTCCTTTGGTTTATGGACGCCCAGCCGATTAACAAATTAACAAATTACAATAGTGGCCAGCTCAGTTTGTAAAAACAAGAGCCTTTCAAAATGAGACTATTTAGTTCGAAATCAGATTAAGTCTTACTTCACCATTTTGTCCTCCTGGGATTTGTAGTCCCGATGTACTAAGAGAAATCGTCGGAAATGCGAGAGACGCCCACCTTTGCGTTTGAACTGAAGTCGATAACAGAATAAGCTTTGAATCCTTCAACACCCGACCCAGGCGCCCAACCCCCACCACAAGTGAATATCTCGAAAAACATTTGGCAAGTCAATTAGTAATGAGAGTTAAGCCTTTTAAACCGTAAGGAATTGAAACAGTTTTTTTATTTGGACATTACATTCATCCTTTGAGTTTGGTGCCAACACTTTACGGATAAATGAGCATAAATTATTCATCTCTCTATGGATGATGATGATGATGATGATGATGATGAGGAGGAGGAGGAGGATAGGATAGGAGGAGGAGGAGGAGGATGGCCTGAAATTTTCTGATCAAAATGTTCGAAACGTCTGGATCAAGGAAGGGCATTTTTAGAAAATGAAAAACAGGCCTTTTAGAGAGAGTGTCTTTTTACATATGGCTGATTTGTTTTTGCTTTTTACGGCTTATCAACCTTTTTTGGGTCGTTTAAATTCAGATAATTTTAAATTGTAAAAATATTTTGGAGATAATGATTTACTGATAAAAATCCTACTAATTAAGCCATACCTGGGAGAGTTGAATTGATACCTTTATTAAAGGTACCTGCGTGTAAGTGAATATAACGAACCCAACTAGAATTAGAACTCCGCTTTTCAATTTCGAGTCGTTAACCATTACGCCAGCTGCACATCCAAGAGTACAGCACCTGATCTGTGATTGGTTTCGAATGGTGATTATTTTCAGTTGGCGTTCATATATTTATTTAATTATCTATCCAAAATATCATTTGGAAGTTGTCGATAGTGTGAATTAATATCACGTATTTCTGACGGTAAAAAGTATTACTCAAACACAAAAATGTTTTCACGATATAAATATCTTAACTATCTTCTATATACAACCGTTTTGTTTGATCAGTGATTAAAATGGCTTGAAGAGAATGAATCCTTTCAAGAAAATAATTCATCCTTAGTCCATTGTGAAACTTTTCGAATGTTTCTCAGATGAATGTTCACACTCGTCCGGTTCACACTCCTCCTTGGTCTTTTGAATAGGAGTACAGGTTCATCCATTGTTTCCTGTTTAGGAATGGGTTTCTGCTACCTTCTAATGTTGACTTCAAGTCTATAATCCTAACGTCTCCTTCTGAATACTAAAATTCGCTAATTCAATCTTGATCTGTTGTGGTCGTGCTGGTTGTGTTTAGGTAAAAACCACGTGTCTTTACGAGTGGACCAGTCTATTTAAGTAGTGCTAAATTTTAATGTAGTAAAAGGCTATAATAAAGTGAGACCTTGTAAGATTTGAACTCACTTTAATAACCAATGATCGGCTTTTTTTTTAAATGATGACATTTGTAGTGATGTAGCAAGTCCTTGTATTGGTGGTAACGAAACACTATTAACTCTGGTGATAATGTTACGAACTCTTCAAGCAAGTTTTCGGCATTTTGTTTATCGTTACATATTTAAAAAAAATAAATATTTTTTGGCGGTTGGTAAATTAGTGAGAATTAAGTACCAAATTACGAATTTTTATTTAAAAGTTGTTTATCAAATTTCGGCGCTCAATCTATATGTTGCACGTTAAAATAAAAATACGAGAAATTATCTTTATTTCAGAATCAAAGCAAAGATTGTTCAGGAAATAGTTTTTTTTCCACCTCAAACAAGGCAGTAAAATCTCAAAGAACCAAAGAAGAACAATCAGGGGGACAGGTGATAACGATTGACATTGCATTTAAATTTTTGAAGGTTAAGGTTGGCTGGAAAGCATGGAGCCGGGATGGAGTTCCACAAGCGTAAAGTATGACAAACGAAACTTAGCATAGAACTTACGGTTACAACAAGCCAGCTCAACTGTAAATTGATGAGGACACATAATAAAGAAAGGCGGCTTGGAAAATTTGATACTCACAGGACAGATTGTAGGCAATAGGAACAGAGGAAAACAACGCATAACATACTTAGTGGGCTTGACTGAATGGATGGCGGGACAAGGTTTAGGCGAGATAATAAAAAGGCAAATTTTATTAAGTGCTACAACGGACTGGAAATTGTGGAGAGCTGTGATCGCCTACGTCCTGAGGACTCGGCACAAGAAGAAGAAGAAGAAGAAGAAGAAGAAGAAGAAGAAGAAGAAGAAGAAGAAGAAGAAGAAAATGTCAGAACAAAGCCCTATTCATAGAATTTCCTTTAGGAACCAACACTGGATAGAGCATGAGAGGCTAACCTGATAACCAGTGCTCAAGTGTTGCATTTATTGCCACCGGCGCATTCACTTTAACACTTAACTGATAAACTGGCTTAGATGTAGAAACATGAGACATTGGCAATTATTTGAGCATAAATTCAGTCTCCAAGTGAAAATAGGCGTAATAATTCTAAGAATAGTAAAACAACTCAGTTCTATAAAAAAATTAATCTGAGAATTACTTATACAACGGGCGTTAAATACCCTATCATAGTGATTCTCAGTTTGAGTGGAAACGCCTGCTCCATGGCAGCGGGAATTAATTTTATGGGACCGTAAGTGTTCAGGGAAGTTATAGGGGTAGCTAAAAGGGCGCAATATAGAAATGTAACTCTCTAGGAACAGTGGACCGAGAATGATGCCTTTCAAAAGCTAAGCAAATATTAAGAAACAGGAAAATTTCGTCAGAAACGAAGTAAACTGTACTGTACTGCTATATAATATCATTCTTTCTACATGATAATGCATGCTGGACAATTTCCTCAAAGAAAAAGAGGAAATTTGATTGATGGATTGATTGGTTTATTCGTTTTTAGGGTTTATTAACACTTTGCAGGTTATTTAAAGCCAGAAAATATTTTTAGATTGTAAGAATTTTATTTGACGATAATGACACAATGATGCAAGCCTTATTAATTAACTGTTAGTTTTTGGGGTAAAAAGAGGTGGACTTGCAAGTAAATATAACGAACCCAACCAGAATGGGAACTCATTTCAGCGATTAAAAATTCAGAGCCATTATCTATTACCTTAACTTCGGTGATCATACAGGAACCGGTGTTTGAACGTAATATGGCCGTAATCTTATATGAGGTGAGAGTTATATATAAGAATTATACAATTAATATATGCAAACGGTTAGTCACTTAGCTGATTGAGGTTACCTTCAGCATCCCGACTCCAGAGTTTCGTAGACGGACTCGTCTGTCCACTCGTCAGGGAAGATACTATATATATATATATATATATATATATATATATATATATATATATATAGTATATTCCCGGACGAGTGGACGGACGATATATATATATATATATATATATATATATATATATATATATATATATAGTAATACTCGTTTGGAAAACTACGGATAGTTCAACTTGCAGATATGTCAGGAGAAAGAGGTACCCGAGGAAAAAATTGGAAATAAAAAAAAGAAAAGACTAAAAACATCAGAACAAGACGAAACAAATCGCTAAGTGCTTTAAGTCCAAAGAAAAAAAACACAAACGAGTAGAAAGACTAAAACGTAGAGTGCTCAATACGCTAAGTAGAGCGATAAACTAGAATAAACCGTAAGGGTACAGGCAAACATACCTAGGTTTCACCTAAACGGATCTTCATGGTAAACTGGCTCCTTAGGTTTATATCTAGTGTGTGTTTGTGTGTGTGTGTGTGTGTGTATATATATATATATATATATATATATATATATATATATATATATATACATACATATATATATATATATATATATATATATATATATATATTGTGACGCACGGTGGCCATTAATAATTAAGTAAAAGTCAAGATTTCAATGTTAAATAAAACAGTGTTTAATTACAACCGCGAATAAAAACTTAACAAGAACAAAGAAGTAAAAGCCAACAAAAGATAATTAACCATTTCAGTGAATACTTTGTTAGTAGCGCGGTTTGGCTTTACGTCTGGTAAATCTTAAATGAAAACCCAAATCATCGACCCACAATAATTCACACTAATTCGACTGGATAGTTCCACTCAATAGTCACTTAATAATCACTCCAGTCAGTAGCCTGACACCGCTATTTATACACCTGTCGTATAACATGTATACATAAGTCTAGAGTGTCACACCCGAACCTCGATGTCGGTAGTAACTAATTTTGCTCCTATATGACAATATATATATATATATATATATATATATATATATATATATATATATATATATATTATAATTCTTTTATACATACAAAAACAATTTGCTCACTACAAGGATGCAACCTTGTTTCGGTGCATTTAGTTGCACCTCGACTGGTGAGAACCAATTCTATTTGTAAGCAGGTCGCTCGTGGAACGTCACTTCCTTTTTCATATTTGTTTGAAAAAAAATTAAGAGGGGAGGTATAAGAGTAAAGAAATTTTTTAAAAATTTGAAGAGTAAAAAAATATTTAATCAAAAATTTAAAGGGTAAAATAAATTTAAGAGGGGACGAATAAGTGTAAAGAAATTCAATTTTTTTTCAAACAAATAGATAAAAGGAAGTGACGTTCCACGAGCGTTTTTTTTTATAAACAGAATTGTTCATAGCCATTTTGGTTCTAACCAGTCATGGTACAGCTAAATGCGCCGAAACAAGATTGCATCTTTGTAGTGAGTAAATGTTTTTTGTCTATATGAAAAAAATTATAATAAATAATTATTGCTCAACTATCGGTATTGAGCTCTCTTTTGAATTAATGCTGTGAACGTTAGAATTTATATATTATTTTCGTTCTCATTACATTCGGATATATATATATATATATATATATATATATATATATATATATATATATATATATATATTCACACACACACTCTCTCTCTCTCTCTCTCTCTCTCTCTCTCTATATATATATATATATATATATATATATATATATATATATATATGTTTTGAACAATAAAAAATATTAAAAAATTTAAATTTTCAGGCGCACTGGGTTGTATATTAATATTTTTTGTTTTATTATTTCAATTAGATTCCGCGAGCGACTAGTTTCGGCCAGCATGGCCATCATCAAGAGAAAAACATCCATGCTTGTTAGTAGCAGTGAACTACAAGAGTGATTATATATATATATATATATATATATATATATATATATATATATATATATATATATATATACGTGTCGGGAATTATACTCTTTTTAATGAAGAGAATTTTAAAGTATAAAATATACTGAAATATTGAAATATAAGAAATTTAATGGAAAAAATATACGGCTAAGGTTTTTTGAGACATTGGTGGTTACCAACAAAACTATTACAAAAGCTCTTTTTTGTAAGTGGTAGCTTAACCATCTGCCTATGATATCTAAGTAAAGTTGTTAATGACAGGGTCACGTATGAAAAGAATAGCCTGTAAAAGTATAGAGCATTTACCTTTCATTTTACCTGTGGGTATGCCCATTTCACCTTTCTTCCGTTTCCTTAAACAAGTCCGGAAAAGCCGCGTCTATGGACTAACACTTGTGTCCTGCCTCCAAACAAACAAGCCTTAGAAAAATAATTCCTCACAAAGACCTGTCACCGTTAACAAGCCAATGTATAATTATTTCAATCCTTACCCCTACCACCCAAAAAAACAACACACATTTGTTTATGTTGCGGGAGTGCAGAGTAATAACGGGAACGTCTGACAAGTTTAATCTTAAAATTCCCGCTTTCCCAACTCCACTCTCCTTAACGGTGGCAAAATTGACATTGCCTTTGTCCCCGGGGAAGAAGACGATCAAGTTTTATTCTGCTTTCGAATTATTTACAACCCCTTGTCTGGCTTTAAAGGGGTGTTCACATCATTGTATGAATAAAGGGGAATATTTGTATGCAAATATCTATGGACATTCGTACCCCTTGGGCATGTTACAAATCTGAGATTAGATTGATGGTAGGTATTTACTCAGCTGATCTTACGAGAGCACAACAATGGAAAATTCAGTGAGACTTGATCACAGTTTGTTAGTTAGTTACTAAGGTTAGCTTAGTGTAGGATAAAACTATCGACTGGCTATTGAGGATCGAACTCGCGTAACAAAGAAAGGATTTATGAGAAAAGGTTTTAAATTAAAAAAATTTGAAATTCGCCAACGTAACCCCAGAAGACAACAGAGTAGAAAAACATCGTTTCTTGATCACATGAACTGTTATAGTTAATCGTTAATATATTAATCAAGTGAGTATGTGTGTGTATAGGAGATAACTAAAACGTTCTCAACCCCACTAAGAAATACTTTCCTCAAAAACTTCTTGCATGTGTTATGATTTAGTAAAGTCGGTCAGACCAAGAATATATATATATATATATATATATATATATATATATATATATGTTAAAATCAACATTGAAGTCAACACTTAGAGGCGACAGGGTGTTTCATGGTAGACGCAATCGCCAGGCAATGAGTGTTCTGACGATTGCGTCTAGCATTAAACATCCTGTCGCCTCTAAGTGTTGACTTCAATGTTCACTTTTATATTTACACACGCTCTATCTCTGATATTGAGCTCTTTATCCCCTAAACATAGCACACCTTAAGAGTATATTTCTTCATATATATATATATATATATATATATATATATATATATATATATATATATATATATATATTGATAATGTTAGTGGTAAATATACACATACATATGCAATCATATATCTGAAATGTATAGATATATATTTGTATAAAAAATAATTCCAAGAGGATAGAATCCAGGTAGAACTAAATGTCCAGGACAGAGTAACGAAATAATAATGAAAAGGTGGGATGTTAAAATTTTTTTTCTTTTCTTTTCCTCTCCCTCCTTCTTCTTCTGATCTTTAGATCGTCTATTGTGTGTGTATGTCACCACATAATGTATCCTTTCCGGTTACATCTTTAATGTATTAGACATCCGGCAACATTCATATTTCTCTCACTTAAACCGTCTTCAACTCACCTCCCTAAAACTTCTCTCTGTTAAGTTTGAATCCCCCACCTTCTCTCGTCTGTTACCCCTCTCTTTAGCTATAACATCCGTCCCACACTCTCATACTTACACTCTCTCTAAATTTTAATTTTTTATTTCCAGAGTTGTTTTTTCTGTTTTCTTTTTGAATTTGTAGTTCTGATGAATTGGATCGTATTTAAGATTCCAATGGAATAAATTATGACCATGGAATATTAGTGTTTAAGCCTTTTTATTATATATATATTAGGACAGAAAATAAATCCAATATCAATTCAAGTGCCGGCACTTATCAAATTAAATATTACAATGTAACATCTCGAAATCTTAAAGCTCGTATCTACGAATACAAAATCGATTTACGTTTCGACAATCATTTAAACTAGATCGTAATACACAGCAACAAAGGTATATCGATCTGAAATCATATCTCCGCGTTTCACGCTAATCGCAATCTTCAGACGATTAAGGCGATAATCCTCTGAAGATTACGATTAGCATGAGTTACGGTTTTAGATCGGTGTCCCCGGACATAGTCCTGTGTAAAAAATTCTAGCGTTTTTCATCAATTAATTATTTAACCAGTAATAAATACTGAATGCATTTGTGGCTCTTGACTTTATTTGCCATTCTGGAAGATTACGAATTCTACCTCCATAAAACGCGTTTGACTTCGACGCCGTTCATTAAAGTTTGAACGTCGAAGACATCTTTAGATGTTTAACACGATGAGGAATGTTGCATTGATGGGGATAAAAGGATTATCACGTGGTATGAATATGCCGCATGAAGACGAATTTCCCTGCTCAACTGAATTATATTTTTTAGACTGACAAAGCGACGTGTTAAATGTCGTCATGAAGCAGTATGGCTCCCTGACTGCTCTGTTTTGCAAATAACTATTTTTTTCTGATTGCTGCGCTCGGACTTCGAAGATGACGAGGGTAGCTCTCTGCAATGGAAGTTTTATCAAGCTTCAGCAATTCGTAATACAGCAAGCCTTTCATATACCACCAAATATGGAGCACGAATTTTTGTGTTTTTTTAACAAAAAATTTATGTTTTGTTGTTGATGTTGACGGCTGTTTAAGATCCACCCATGATTTTTTATGCTTTGTATTATCGTAACCAGACAAGTGCAGTAAAATATTGTTTTCACTAATGAAACATTGTCTGGCACAGGGCCATAAAAGTGTAGTTTCCGATAAAATTGAACTCACTGAACTAGCGAAATGGTTTGTGAAATTAGCTTGTTGTCACGATGTGATAGACACACATATCCCAAAATGATTGAATGATATATTCGTAATTTTTATTAAAGCATAACAGACTTTGTTCTCATGGCCAGAGGCGACAGGGAAAATAATGATCTCATGATTCATGATAGATTATTGAATAAAAACACTATTGTTGCTTTAACAATATGGTATCATGCATAAATATTATCTTTGTTTCTGACTGCTAATTAAATATTTACCCTTTTCATATCTGGGATCATGGTTCATCTCACGAAAAGATATAAATGATTTTCTAAGCACAATACTATATAAAAGCGTCGAAATGTAAACGGAGAGATCTTCACTTGTATTTCCTGAGATCAGGACGAGGTAGATAAGCATCATTAAAAGAAGGTAGAAGCACAGGAAGAGATCTATGTAATTGGTCGAAACGTCGTTAGTCGTTTTGTAACAGAAAAAAAAACCCCGAAATATCACTCAGCGTATTTATATATTTCCTGGTTTAAAGTAAAAGATTCTTGCATGTAAAAAGAAAAAAAAAAAGTTATTGAGACGTACTTATCCAATCTCTACGTGATATACGACCTTTTCAACATGGGCGAACACTGTGAAAGCAAACGTAGACCACATACTAAAAATTCGTTCGCTCAGATCGCCTACTTGGAACTCACGAAAAGGTCAGCTCAGCTGGAAAACAATGGCAAAGCCTCACTTTAGGGTAACTGGCTTGCTGATCTGGCGTAGTCACTGGCGCGTAACTTGCTTAAGTCTGGTACAAGGCTCATGAGACTAATCTGCTTAACATCGCTTTAATATGGGCCTACTGCGATAAAGAGTATAGTCACATAGAAGACCATAATAGATTAAAAAAAAAAAGAAAAGATTACTGCAAAAAATCCCCATTCGGATTCTTTCTTTTTATGTGCCATGTCCTTTCAGGACGTAGGCGATCATGGCTCTCCACCTCACCTCTATCCCTTGCAGCTCTCAACAAATACTTTTCCTCTGCTACCTCTCCCATACCACATTCTATCAAGCCCTCTAGGCATGTCATGCATTGTTTTCCTTTGTCTCTCTTTCCCTCTATTCGACCTGTGAGTATCAGATTCTCCAGGCCCCGCTTTCTCATTTTGTGTCTCAGTTTGAGGGGAATTATTCTGAAGTAGAACCCAGAATAATTCGCACTCCTACTCTAAAAATGATTACAATATTTAATACTTTACTGGTCGTAGAAAACACATGATAGTGCGACACAGAGCGATATGATAGTAAAATAAATGCGAAGGATCGTGTTGCGTAAACGCGTTTCGTCTCATTATGGCAGGCGACATTAGGTCGGAATGGGAATTAGTGTCTAAGGGAACAGAATTCAGATTGTTGAGGGAGGGTAATAAATATCTTTATCTAATGCTACGGTCAGAAAATCCCATTAAACTTGGACACATCCAAGCTCTTGAATATTCGAGAAACCGGCTTTGTTTGACCGAAAATCTTACGTGGCTGAGCGGTTTGGCACGTCAGATCTAATAACGGTTTCCCACGAAGGAACCAGGTTCGAACCCTGTCAGAGGACGAATAAAATTCAGTCGTATAAAATTAAAAAACAAAAACAAAAAAACAGAGGTTCTACGCGAATATGAGCATCCATAAAATAACATTAAAACAAAATAAATTAAAAATAACACACGCAGACACACATCAGTATCTGTCTATATTTCTGAGATGAGGTATTATGTACACTATTTACATTATTCGGACTATTGTGCTCGTCTTTGTCGCCATAAAAATCTCCTGAGCCGACCAAGCATAGAAATGAATACAATATGGGAACCAGTAATAAGGAGTACTAGAGAAAAACGATAATAACAACAAAAATTAGACATTAGAATTATAATACCCAGAAATTCATACACAGATGTCCTCAAGGACACATGGCACATTGGATAAAGGCGTTAGTTAGATCCAGTGACAGGCCCCAAAGATTGTGAGTTCAATAACCAGTTAAGGCAATAATGTATATGTATATGTATGTCTATATAAAAATGTATATATATATATATATATATATATATATATATATATATATATATATATATATATATATATATATATTCAAAACTTATAACATAAACATGTTATAACATAAACATGTTATAACATCGCTACAAAAATAGCCAGTGATGTTAATGATGTAATTTTTGAATAAATAATATTCGCTCTACTTTGTATTGAACACTCTTTTAAGAATAGCGTTTTTCGTTATTGGAATTCTATTCTGTCTACACCAATCCTATACTTGTATATATATATATATATATATATATATATATATATATATATATATTACGCATATTTAGACTATTGTATACCATCTTTCTTTCTTATTTAGCACACCTGAAGTAAAATATGACAATTATTTCCGTAAATGATTTTAATTGCGTTAATCTGGAAAAAAATGCGATGCGAAATATGCACTTGCGATTATTAATAATAAGTTTAAAGTTTCCAAAGACTTCTTCTGCAAGTTACTGCATATATTCTGACGTGAGGGTGTCCTTCGGAACTATCCATTTCCTAAAATCTAACCACATGTACAAATATTAGACATTTGGTAATGTCTTCTTGGTCATGCCAAGAACTTCCCAGCGCGCCTCTGTATTGACTGAGGGTCAAGCACGTTGGCAGTAATCGATGAGATTGCATTGCAAACAATCTCTCTAGAGAAGGAGCCCTGGTATTTACATAGTTTAGTTTTCATCTGGGGCAACGTAAGGGTCAGGAAAGGAGGATCAAATACATTCTGGTCATATTCACCGACACTAACACCAGTTCACAACTCTTGCAAGATTACTTGACTGAAAATGGGAATTATAGAATTGGATTTTGCTGACGGACCGATGTTCCAACAGTTTTAATCTGCTAATCTGTGGGATAAGTTCTTTCTGAAATCTTAAATTTACTCCCAGGAGGGAAGCGTTATGAACTGGTTGGGGCCAATTGCAAAACTAAAAATTCTAATCAAGATGCAACCACAAGCAATCCTGTGAGATCCCGAAACATAACACACACGCACACACACATAAACATACATACGTACACATACACACACATACATACACACATACAGATATATATATATATATACATATATATATATATATATATATATATATATATATATATATATATATATATATGCGCGCGCGTTTGTGTGTATATATATATATATATATTTCGTTGAACAACAGTAATGGTGCATGTGTTAAATACTTTTTATTATATAGTCTTTGAAAATGGCTAACTGTTTAGCCGGAAGCACTCGGTGCGGAGAGGCTTTTGTCCAAATTTTGAATTCATTAAGTCCAGAAAATAAGTCATTTGCTCGTATACAAGAAGAACGTAAACAATTTAGAAAGAAAACTAAACAAATGCACTTTGTCAGATTTGTTCAATGAAACAAGTTTTAAAGAAGGGCTGCTGTCCAAATGGACAATTATATGTCTTTCTCTCACTTTCTCTATACTCGCATACGCGCGTGCGCGCATACACACACACGTATATATATACACACACGCATATACACACACACACACACACACACACGCACACACACATACATATATATATATATATATATATATATATATATATCCAGGTAATATATATGTGTGTGTGAGTGTGTGTTTCTGTAAAATAAGAACAAATGGAGCATAATTACACTGTACGAAACAATTAATTTGAAAGAGGGCTCAATACAGAGTAGATATATGGGATTTTCCCCAAAAATGTACTCATTTTTTACTTAAATGTATTAAGTTTCATTTAGTATTTCATTTAATCTATATTAATATTTTTTTAATTTCAACCATGAATCTTGTTTGCAAGTCATTAAACACTGTATTTATTTATTGCCTTTTAAAGAGTGGGTATATATATATATGTGTGTGTGTGTGTGTATGTGTGTTTATTCTATATAAGTTGTTCTCAATTACTTACCGCATCATATATATATATATATATATATATATATATATATATATATATATATATATATATATATATATATATATATTGATCAAATGTAGATCAGAGATGCATAAAAATCCGTCAAGATGATAAAATGAAATAAATAACAAAGTAGGAAATGAATCCCATTCTAACTTCGTCAGAGATCGAGAATAGAACTGAAAAAGCAATGACACAGACTACTGGAATGTTATGATTTTTGGCAGTTCTAATTGGTCAGACACGCGTCACATGTGTAAACGCAATAGATAATATATAAATATGTGTGACGAACATTGAGGATGTTAAAGGGTGTGATAGTGTAAGAGTGTGTAAGTAAAGAAACGCTTGTATGTGTAGGTGTATGTCGGACGGTAACGTTAATCCATGTTAGTGTGCATGTGAGGGAAGTCTACAGATGTCACCCTCGTATTTTGTCGGTGAAATGTAGCGATATGCTGCAAAATAATTTTTTATTTGGTTGGACTTTTATATTCTCGTGTATGTGCATGTGTGAGTGGGGAAAGTTTGGTGTCGTCAGCTCTGTGTGGGTTGAAGTAAGGTATTGTAATAATCTGGGTTTGGCTAGATTTAACATGAGTAATTTTGAAAAAGGGAATTTGTAAAATCCATATTATTTTAGATATAAGTTAGATTCATGAATCATAGGTTTGTAGAAAAATGGTGATGTAATGATGTAATATTTTAAACTAATATTTATAGTTGTTAGTAATGATATATATATATGAATATAAAAATCCAACAAAATACAAAATTATTTGTATAAAATCCAAGTGAATCCAAATAATGTAAAATATTAAAACTGATCCACAAAAAGAACTTAATGTATTTATTATAACAGAGAATATAAATTACATAGAAAAGAAATTCAAATTCACCTCATTCGAATAGCTATTTCAACCAACAAGAAGACGTATATTGACATTATTATGGCAAAATAGGTCTACGTTGGTTGAAATAGCTATTCCAATGAGGTAAATTTGGATTTCTATTGTATATATATATATATATATATATATATATATATATATATATATATACACACACACACACACACACACACACATATATATATATATATATATATATATATATATATATAAGTTTTCCTAGCAACAACCTTATGTCAGTGGATCAAGAAGGCGCAAGGGGTTGCTTTCCTAGATGTTAGCATCAGCCATGCTGATTGAAGTCAAAATATTGTGATTAAACGATAGCAGTTTCATCATAGAGACGTTAAAATTTACAAGCCATTTCTTGCTCCAGTAAACAACTAATTTGATGGCCATTCCGGGAGCAGCTGTCAGACCGGAGTAAATGAGAAATTCTCAACCATCTCATGCACGAGGTTACAGACAAACGTATATCCTGTACAAGATGAACGTTCACCTGAGTAATTTAATGTATGCGTTGAATGTATGTGTGCGTGCGTGCGTTTGTCTGTGTGTCTTGAACACAATTTAAATTGAATTGGATTTTAATTGAAAGGAAATCAAATTAAATTATTAAATTGTCAAGTGAAAAATCCATACAAATTATAGATTGCAAAGTTGAACTTATCGAAACTATTGCTGAAAAGATCAAAAGAATTTCAATTTCGAACTAATCATTTCAAAGTTGACAAATTCTGGCGATGTGTGATTGACAGTCACTTGAATCGCGTCGGAACTATCCGAAAACTAATCAATAAATGGGAGGAATTGGCAAACATCCGCTGGGAAATGTCCTCGGGCAATAAGACTTTTATTTGCTTGTTGTTACTTTGCGTGTTTCTATACCTGCGCGTGCTCAATTGCACACAAACATATGTATATGCATACCCCATATTTTCCGGCTTACAAGACGCTGCGGCTTGGAAGACGTACCCTATTATTAAAAAACAAAACTTAAAAAAAAACAAAAAAAAAACGTCATTCTCATACAACAACACATTCACCATGCGTCGTCGTCCCTCACATACTGTCGTCACGTATTGTTTATATTAATCACTCGTCCGATTTTGTTCTTATGGCACTGACATACTACTCAAGAGCAGAAAGGCTCTCGCTCCTGCTAGTAATCAGAGCATTCGTTTGCGAACACGCACACATATTTTTCATAGTATTTTTTAGGAAAAAAGTGCGTCTTGTAAGCCGGAAAATATGGTATATGTATAAAAATACAATGAAATAAAAAATTAAATAAAAAGCTTAATCGTAGTACCTTGTCAGTTGTCTTTAATGAAATTTGCACACACATAACCACACACACACACACACACACACACATATATATATATATATATATATATATATATATAATATATTTCCCGTTTATACGTGATTTTTAATTTATTTAAGTAAATGCGCTGTTTTTGAAACAATCAGTATTTATTACACAC
>OZ010578.1:12024077-12086577 GCA_963932145.1 Acanthosepion lycidas
CATATATATATATATATATATATATATATATATATATATATATATATATATATGAAGAAATATAGTTTTAAGGTGTGCTATATTTATGTGATAAAGTGCTCAATATCACAGATAGAGCGTGTGTAAATATAAAAGTGGACATAGAAGTCAACACTTAGAGGCGACAGTCTGTTTCATGCTAAAAAAATAAATAAAAACAAGCAAAATAATTTAACCCAAATATATAAATAAACAACTTCCAGTAAAATAACCTCCATAATAGACTACCCACAATGCACCACTGACCCGTATATATATAAATAGCCGAGAAAAATAACAGCACACGTGGCCTGACGATTGCATATAGCATGAAACAGACTGTCGCCTCTAAGTGTTGACTTCTATGTTCACTGTTATCTATATATATATATATATATATATATATATATATATATATATTATGAAATGAAAAATGTCCGGCAATTATTTTAAGACATTTTTATGTTTAACATTGTTTTTATAGATACAAATATTTAAGTAAATGCTCTGTTTATATGGCCGGTAAATGTTGTTTAATACTGTTTATTATAAACAGAGCATTTACTTAAGTATTTGTATGTATAAAAAGAATGTTAAACATAAAAATTTCTTAACATATATATATATAGACAAGAGGAAATCCTACGTATTTCGTCCTCTGAGAGTCTTTATCAAGTGTCTTGCCTCGATAAAGTTTTGATTTGTTTTTATTCATTTGTTCCTTTACAGATACTCTCTATCTGAAAATTATTTACACACGCACACACACATTTACGCACAATAGACATTCACACACACACACACACGCACACACACACACACACACACACACACATATATATATATATATATAATTTTTATTTCACATGTATTCCTAGTCATAAATTAATAATCAACTGTAAGGTCCTTATTTGCTATCACGGCCTGTAACTCATTCTCATAATTCATGTCCAGATTTCGACAAGTCGAAACAAAGATTTGCGTCTACTTCCTTACCATTAAACTTATCTTCTCCAATCATCACACATTCACAGTCGGTTCATGTTCAGGATACTGGTTTAGCTAATCTAAATCATTGACATTATTGTTTCTGAATCATTTCTTGGCTAACTTTGACACTTGGTTTATTGTCACGTTAGAAGATCTACTGATGTTTCAGTCCATGATTTTTTTATCAGACAAAATATCCCGTTCTTTCTTCATGACACAATCACCTGAACTAACCGGGCTACCAATCCTACAAGCTGGAAACATCCCATTTCATATGGCTGCCACAACAATGCTTAACTGTTTGAATGATGTTCTTTGGGTAGAAAATTGTATCGCCTTTTTGCCAAATAATTATCCCTGTGTAGACGAAGTTCAATTTTTTTTTTCAACGGATCTATCAGTTCATGACCAAAATCTTGAAAAGTGTCGCCAAGCAAAATCTCGTTGTGTTTTCATATTCCTAGCTTCGAGAAAGGATGCCAGCTTTATGACAAGTTCGCTGGTGGGTCTGACAAGAAATATCTATACCAGAGTCATTTAATCCGGCTAAGATAACCTTGTTCTTGATGCCACAGGAGTTTCCTTTCCACACAAGATGATTCTTTGAGGTAGGGTTGGGTTCCTTTTTCGTCCTTTGTTTTCTGCCTTCTTTATATTCAAGGAGTATGAATAATTTCAGGTTTAACACTATATATATATATATATATATATATATATATATATATATATATATATATGTATATATATATATAATTTACATAAAATAGAAATTAAAAATTAACCCATTTGAATAGCTATTTCATCCTACAGGAACTTACTTGCAGGATTTATCAATACCGAGAAGGGAAGAATTATTTCTTTACTCCTCGGTGTTGATGAATCCTGCAAGTAAGTTATTGAAGGATGAAATAGCTATTCAAGTGTGGTAATTTTTAATTTCTATTCTATGCAATTTATTTAATTATATATGCTCTGTTATAATAAATACATTAAACTCTCTTTGTGGATCAGTTTTAATATTTTATATTATTAGGATTCACTTGGATTATATACTAACGGATTATTACCTGTGTACACACACACACACACACACATATACATATATATGCTGGCCGAAACTAGTCCAGTTAATCTAATTGACATAATAAAAACGAAAGAATATTAATATACAACTCAGTGTCTGAAGATTTTAATTTTTTAATATCTTTTATTGTTCAAAACATATATATATATATATATATATATATATATATATATATATATATATATATATATGTGTGTGTGTGTGTGTGTGTGTGTGTGTGTGTAGTTAAACCTGAAATTATTTGGGAAAATGCCTAAGAACCATACTACTTGCTGAGCCAATATAGTTGTGAGTGAAATTGAGTGAACGATGGTTGTGCTAACATAAAGTGACAAGTGGCGGTGATCGAAGGTTTGAGAGTACTTGCCTTATTCAAGCAGGTTACCTTTCTCCCAGAAACCGTAACTATGTTCCGCAGTATAATGCCACAAGTTAATCGATGGGTGTTGAGAAAACACAAATAGGCCTGAACAGGCGTCTACAACAGGGACTGGCTAGCTGCCTGGCAAACTGGCACACTCGGAAACGAGCTGCCAACATTTAATTTCATTTGTTCTTATTAATGCTCTGTCTCTTAATATTGAGCACTTTAATCACAAAGACTGCTTTGCTTAAACGCGTTGTCCTCCCCCAGATAACTGACCGTTGTTGTTTTCGATATATAATCTTTGTTATCACACACACACATGAACACACACACACACATGAACACACAGATATATATATATATATATATATATAATTTTTTAATTTTCAAAACATATATATATATGTGTGTGTGTGTGTGAATGTGTGTTATACATGAACACACACACAGACACATGAACAGACACACATACACGTATATATATATATGGTTATATAGTTTATTAGTGTATATTTTATATTTTTTTTTAGATTACTTTTATATTCTTGTGGGAGTTTTCCACGGGAAGATTGGATAATGGCGCGTGGGGGGAATTAAACAGAAGAAAGAACAAAGAAAGAACAAAGAAAGAAAGTCGTGGAGAAGGACAAAGAGGAATAGAAATAGACAAGAAAAGAGAAAAAGAAAAGCAAAGATCATTTGGGGAGACAAGAAGAATAAAAAAGATAACGGGACGAGAAAATAAGAGAAGGAAAAAGGAAAGGGGAGAAAAAGTAGACGGAAAATATAGAGAGGGAAGACAAATGAAAAAGAAAAAAAAACACACAGAGAGAGAGAGAGAGAGAGAGAGAGAGAGAGAGAGTGAGTGAGAGAGAAAGGGTGGGGAAGGAGAGAGAGAGAGAGAGAGAGAGAATGGAAATAAGCAGAGAGTGACTAGCAGACAAACAGAGAAATTAGGCGGAACAATTTAATTACTCATTGTGTGAACAATTATTCGCCAGAGGGCATTTCTATAAAATAATGTAAACATATATAAAAACTTTGCAAAATCGTATTCAAATTTATTTTTGATGTCATGTCTCTTCAGTACGTAATCGATTATGGCTCTCCACACATTTCGTTACTTTATTATCTATGAATTGCCATACACTTTGGGAAAAGATAATGTCATGTTGCTTTCTCCACAGGTTGCAATTCAAACTTTTCTATCACTTAGTTTACCACCAAGGCGAGAGATCCCACCGGATATTTAATCCATATATAGGGAAAGTATTCAATATAAAGTTTAACCATAACGTGATAGTTAACAAGATTCTGTATTTGGTATCTATCTGTATTTCTGAGATGAGGTATTATGTACACTATTAACATTATTCGGACTATTGTCCTCATCTTTGTCGCCATGTTTATCACAACGTTTCGGCCGTTGTACGCTCCGGCCTTCTTCAGATGGTTGGAATGTCGAACTGAACCCTTTATTTCACTCACTGGGGTAGATCGTTCTAGTTCCACGTGCTATGTCTAATGGATGTCAGTTATCTCCTGTTAATTCCCCTCTCATATAAACACTCCATTTAAGAAAAATATCTACTATGTCTAGTTTAATTATTCTATCAGGTTTTTGTACTCTTACTTCCCCTCTTTCTGTTCCTAACAGGAACCTGTTAGGTAGGTTGATCTTCCCTATGTGCGTCTTGCTTTGTGTCTGTCAAATTTTGTAAGCCCTCATTATTCTAGCAGTTTTCCGTTTTTTGTGAAATTGGAAATATTAATTATCAATCTACCAACGTAATTTTGAAGAAAATTAAATTTACTTTATTTTGATACCAGTTTGATTATTCTGTCAGGTCAGGTGTCAAATTTGTTTTCTCGGCCTGAGATCTTACTTATAAATCAACCGCCGGAAATATTTATTAGCTATTTAAAGCTTGTTGTTCCAGTCGACTTCCCCCATACGAGCAGATTGCTCTATGGTTCGCGTCATGTGGTATTTTCTTTCTTTACATCAACACGAAGGTTTCACTGCAAATGAATGTTGGGTACAAACAAGCATTGCGCACAATGTACTGTTATTTATTTATTCTTTCTGATGAGAAATAGTAAAAACAGAAACGGATCCATGCCTTCCCGAAATGCATTAGTGTGAAAGTGAACGCAACAGACTAACCCGGAACTTGAAACCGGCTCATCATAATCTGTATCTGCACCCAAAATAACGATTTAATAAAAGAATTTGAACTTTGAACCTTGATGCTAGCAAGAAAAAGACATTTGTTCCAACCACGTATTTGAATAATGCTTTTAAGAAAGGCAAGAACAATACAATATTACAGTTAACTTTATCTGGCGTGCCAAGCTCAGGTTATATATATATATATATATATATATATATATATATATATATATATATATATATATATATATATGAATTGGATCGGGATTACGATTCCAATGTAATAAATTATAACCATGGAATATTACTGTTTGAGCCTTTTATATATATATATATATATACTCTTACTCCGTCCTGAACATTGAGTTCAACCTGGATTCTATTCTGGGGAATTTATATATATATATATATATATATATATATATATATATATATATATGTATGTATTGACCACTAATATCTATCTATCTATCTATCTATCTATCTATCTATCTCTATATATATATATATATATATATATATATATATATATATATATATATACTACTTTAGTTAAAAATCGAAAAGTGAAAACGAACAAGTATGAAAAAAAAAGTATAAAAAAATAAAATCTAATAAATAAAATCTAATAAATAAAATCTAATAAATAAATAAGTAAAATAAAATAAAATAATCGAATCCAATAAATAAAGAAAGAAAATTATAAATAAAATACCAAACTACAAAATCACCCATAAACACAAGTAAACGTAGTAATAACAACCAACAATAAAATAATGAATAAATAAATAAAAAATGTTAACAAACATCACTATAAAATAACCACAAAACCCTGACCCACAATCATTTGCACTCAATAACTCGTAAAATATTTCGAAACACAACCGGTCTCATTCACCTAAATAACGATGAAATAATAGAATCGTTCTACCTATAATGTATCACTGACGAGTATATATAAATAGTCGAGCAAAGATACAACGCACATGGCTTGACGATTGCATTTAAGCATGAAACTGACTGTCTCCGCTGGATGTTGATTTCCATGTCCATGTTTGTCTAAAATACGCTCTATCCTTGATAGTGAATACTTTAACGCATACATATAGCACACCATAATCTATCTATCTATCTATCTATCTATCTATCTATCTATCTATCTATCTATCTATCTATCTATCTATCTCTCTCTATATATATATATATACTTACCTAAGGTATTATAGTAAATGTTTAAAAAAATTATGTACATCTTATCATTTTTTTTACTAATTCTTTTCTGTCCCTACTTTTTCAGTGTCGTCTTTCTCTCTAAACTCATCTCAAGATAAAATGAAAATAAAAGATTTGAAAATAAAAGAAAAATTGATTTACGATTCCTTCAGCTGGAATGTTAAATCTTTATATTTTATTTCTGGATACATCTGTCTAACGTAAAGACAAACCTGAGCGATTCGTCAAAAAAATTCGAACAAATTCCGATGTCATGAATCTGGGGCTCAAGCGACTGACCAGACAGCGCTTTTCTAACTTCATCAATAGACAATTTTTCCCCTGTTTACCGTCTTCTTTTTCTATGCACCGTGTCCCTTTAGGACGTTGGCGACTATGACCGTCCACAATTTCCTGACCTTTTAATAGCCTTCTCTTTTTGTCACCTCTCCTAATCTCTCCGCAATCAATTCGTTCAAGTTCGCCAGGTATGTTGTGCGTTGCTTTCCTCTGATCCAATTACCTCCAGTGTGTGCGAGTATCAAATTTTCCGAACCGTCTTTTCTCATTATGTGCCCCAGAAATCTTATCTGTCTCTTCCTGATGTTAAGCATAAGAGTTCTTTTTGTTGACATTGTCTCTAGAATTTCACTGTTATTCACATATTCGGTTCATATTATTCTCAGAATCCTTCCGTAGAAACATATTTCTGCTGCTTCAAGACTTTTCTGTGAAGAAATTGCCCAGTTTTCACTTCCATATAGGAGGACTGATATTAAGTAACAATTCAGTACTCTTTTCTTTGTTTCTGTTGCTTCAAGTCACTTCTTCATCTGTGAGAAAATTGCCCGACTTTCACTTCCATATTACGTAACAGTTCAGTACTCTTTTCTTTGTTTGTAACAATATTATTACATATTCATTATAATTATTCTTTGCCGAATTATAATGAAGTAGTAATATTTACTGAAAACGGCAAACTAGACAGAGAAATCGAGACTAGATGTCAGAAAGCCAACGCAGTCAGTTACCAACTTGCTCCTCTTCTAAAACATCTTAGCATTTCCATGAGAACCAAGGCAAGTCTCATCAATGCCATTTTTCTACCAACACTGACATACCAGTATCAGACATGGCCCCTAACAAAAAGCCTTGAGAGGAAATTGATCACTTGTGAGATGAAATGCGTGAAGAAAGAAGTGGACAAAATCAGGCGAGACAAGATCAGGAATGAGGCAATAAGAGATATGGTAGGAGCAATACCAATCATTAAACGACAGAGGATCAAGTGGTTCGGACACCTCACTCGTATGCCTATTAACCAACCAGCCCTACGAGCATACACCCTCAGATACTGTAGCTGGAGAGCAAGAGGCAGACCAAGAAGACGCTAGAGCGACTCAGTGGCAGACTATCTCAGAGCCCACGAGATATCTCTCCTCCAGGCCACTCGCCATGCCGCTGACAGTCGACTGTGTTTTCCCCGCGATGCCTGACAACACATGAGGAAGGAAAAACTAAACTAAACTAAACATTATAATTCTACCTATTACCTTTCATATCATGTGATTCTCTGTTCATGTAGTAGTAATATATGTATGTCAACGAGAGTAATTGCCATTCATATGCCTAATGTTCTCAGTATGAAAAATATTAAAGGCAATATAGCAATGTATAACCGGAAGAAGTGGGGATATCTTGAAAACTACTGTCAATCAGAAAAATGTGCTTTAAATCCTCTTAAGTAGCCGGCTTTTTGATCGGTTCTTTTCAAAAAGGATCGTTGATAGGTTTTAAAATCATAAACGATAAAACAAGTTTAAATAACAAATAATAAAACAAGTTTTAATGTTTAATATTTGGACGTTATCAACAATCCTCTTTGAAAAACAATTTATAGAAGGACAGGCCACTTAAGAGTATTTACAGAATTTTTTTTCTTTTTGATAGTAATTTTCCACATATTATTTTTTAACGTCTCTCTTACAGGCGGGATGTTTCGATCCTTTTATTGCTCTATTTCTACTTCCATGAAAAGTGCTCAGACAAACTATTGATATATTCCTAGGTTTCGTCAAGTCTAACCTTCACAGTTAGGACCCGCCATGCAACTTAAACACCCACATTCCGTCCATATTCCATCGGCGAACAGCATCTCGCGAACCACTGCCCCGTGGAACAGACTTTCAAGAGGATGTTTCCCCGACCACTACAATCGTAACCTGTTCAAATCTAGAGTTTACCGTTATATTTCCCTCCCATAAACTACCTCTTAGCGTAACTCACTATCGCGAGTACCCCCACCCCGGGTTTTCTACAGAGTGAAACTTATTGTAAAAAATGTTATCCCTTCTTTATGCTATCGTAGTTAAGCAGTATGGAGTTCAGTCAATACTTAGATAGGGGTTCTCTTGGGAACAATGGGTACTGTAATTTTAAGAAATCATATTTTCCTTGAAATATGTTATTTGATGATATACAAATATTTGAATTTGTTTGTTTATGTGTGTGTGTGTGTATTTGTGTGCATGCTTAAATACTGTAATTCCTCATGTATAATGCGCATTTTTTCCAAAAAATAATAAGAAAAATCAGGGGTGCCTATTATGCACAGCTACAAAAATTAAAAAAAAATTGCTGTAAAATAAAATAAGAATTGGTGCAAAGATAATGTCGTTTTCTCACATAGTAACATATGTGAGAAAACGACATTATTTTTGCACCAACCTAATATCATAAAACTAAATTAGAATAATATTATTCTATGTTTAAAACATTTTTTTAAAACAATAACAGTAGGAAACGCTGGCCGTAATGAAATTGGAGAGGTACAATTTATAGCATTTGGTTACCAAACAAGGGTTGCGTATTATGAGTGAGTAGAAGCATTTTCACATACTTTCAGCACAATTTTAGAGGTGAGTATTATGGATGAAGGCGTATTATACATGGCGAATTACGGTAATAGATCTTTAGTATTTTTTCCCCTAAAATGGCGTTACTCGCGACGAAAGAAAATAATGTAAATGAGTAACTTTTAAAAAAGCCGTTAATATTTATTCTGTCTGTTTTCTACATAATACTTAGTTCATGTCGAATGTTAATATATTCTCCCAGCTTTTCTGCATTGAATTTAAGGTACATCCTCATCTTATTTCCAGAATGGTTGAAAAGCAAGAGATTCATATAGACTTTTCTGAAATTAATTTATGGTAAATACTTATCCAATCTTTCAGAATGGGTTGAAAGTAAACGTTTTATATGTTTTTAGGTCTGTACATGTGTTTCGATGTCGACAATAAGTATATAAAATGCGATATAAAATATCCGACAAGGTTTTGAAGAAATTTGACAAATGGAAAACGGTTTCATTGAAACTAGATTTGATTACGCGTTTCGCCTTTCTAGGCTTCATCAAATCCAAAAGCGAAATATGTGTGTGCATATGTATGTATAGCTGTCTACTGGTATTCGAGGATACCTGTCTATTAGGGCGCCTAGCCAATCCCTATTGCAGACGCTCGCTCAGGCACTCTTGTGTTTGTTCAGCATTCACCTGTGGTTTATACTGCAAATATGCTGAGCAGACCTTAGTTACAGTTTCTGTGAGAGAGCGTGTTATCTAGCGTGATCAACAATTTGAACCAGCACTCTCAAGCTCTCGGCCACGATGACTTGTGACTTCGTGCGAGCACAGCTATCAGGTTCCGTTTTCCCAATTTCACTCACAAGGCTTGGGTCAACGTGGTATGGGTTTTCAGGCATTTGCTGCACTCTGTGATCAACAACACCAGTGCCTATTTACGTGTATGCTTAAATAATAAATCTTTAGTACATTTTCGCTAAGCTGAAAGGGTACTAAAGATCTATTATTTAAGGCTTACACACAAACATATATTTCTTTGTTTCGTTTTTGAATCTGATGAAGTCTGGAAAGGCGAAACGCGTAATCAAATCTATTTTCAATGAATCGGTTTTACTTTTGTTAAATTTCTTAAAAAATCTGTCTGGATTCTATATCCTATTTTCTTTATACACATTATGTGTTTTACATAATTTTTATATAATCAGAAGTTAAATATTAAAGCAACTTTTGAGGTGAATTATATGTGTAGCCAAGTATTTCCGTCTGGGGTATGGATGTGTGTAAAAGTTTTTCTAAGTAAACTGATAATCTTGTGAAGAGTTCAGGCTATTTATATCTTATTAGATGTAAAATATATTTGACTTCTCTAAATATTTATCAAGTTATATTTATAATATCGTGATATTTAAAATCATGGTTGGCTTGATGTAAATAGAATTACAGATTATATTATTGGAGTTGGGTAGCTATGTAAATACATGAGTAAAATATATAAATGCACGAAATCTATTTTTTTAAATCGAGGCTTATATAATAAAATAGGTGTTGCTATATTTGTATTGGAATTTATCCTTTTTATTTAATAATTAATTTTGATTTTTGAAGCTGATTATTCGATTTTTTTTTCTTCCAAGCAGTCGGCAGATTTTGCCATTAATATTACAAGGAAGTTCACTTTTGGGGATTTCTAATTTATTGTTTATGAAAACGTGTTCTTCATTTTGTTCCTGTATATTTTCATAGTTTTATACTATTACTGTATCTTATTCTTTCGGAAGACGTTTCATAATTATAATACCTTTCTTATAGAGGATTTTCTATTGTTCGTACATAATTTTTTATCATTGTGTCTTAATATTTTTTGCTGTAGATTTACGTATTAAATAATTGAGTAAGCATTTATTTTTAAGTGGGCATTTTCTTTTATTTCTACAATAGGATGAAATGGCATTGTCATTATTGTTATTATTACTGCTCTTATTAATTTTATCAACGTTTACATTGCCAAATCTACTTCTTTTTCGTATGTTTATTTTGCTATATTTAATGCTATATTTAATGCTCTATCACTTGATATCGAGCACTTTTAATTACAAATTTTAAAAAATGATATCATCCCGGTTGGACATTTTTGGCAAAATACAATATTTGCTATATATATTTCTTTTTAAGACATTTTTTATGTTTATACGTTCTTTTTTTTTATATATAGATACAAATATTTAAGTAAATGCTCTGTTTATAATAAACAGTATTAGCAACATTTACCGGCCTGAATGTCTGAGAAATTTTCATAGAAAGCATGCGTCCTCCGACAGGAATCGAACCTGTATCCTACACAGAACCGTCACATAGCCTGACGTGCCTTAACCGAGTGGGCCACAGAGGAGCATTCGGTTGGCAATGTCGATTTTACTTTTTTTAAACACAATTCTCTATGATTTTCTCTCATACATTCATATCTGCTCAGTGAGTACTGTATCCAAATATAAACAAATGACGTCTCATATGATGAAATGGACAACGTCCGACAATTATTTTTTAAAGACATTTTTTATGTTTTTATCTATTAAAAAAAGAACGTATAAACATAAAAAAAAATGTCTTAAAAAATAAATGTCGAACTTTTTCCATTTCATAATGTGTGAGGTCATTTGTTTTCATTTGGATACGTATTGAGCAGATATGAATGTATGAGAGAAAATCATTGAGAATAATTGTGTTTATATATATATATATATATATATATATATATATATATATATATATATATATATATATATATATTCGTTTTTGTACGCATGACGGACGAGTGTGAGAAATTTGACGGTCTGTAGTTTAGAATCTAAAAAGGTTCCAAAGGCTCTGACACTGTCTTGTTAATTAAAATCACAACTCTTTTCACAGCTGAACTAAAACTCCAAACAGTCAAAAGAATGCGTCAAAGAGAATGTTAAAGAGTAAAGAGGTATATTTTGCTCGGAAGTTTATATATATATATATATATATATATATATATATATATATATATATATATATATATATATATATGTGTGTGTGTGCGGGGGAGGAATTTGCATATCTCTTTTTTTATTATCTTTCCATTCCTTTTTTCAATAGGTTCTTTACGCTTGAACCTCAGCAGACATTCTCTGTTTGTTTGTGCTTGTTAATGAGTATAAGCAATGTTACTATGATCATTTATATCACTGGCTAACGTTACTCGTACTTGTGACGACAGCCGCGTATAGCGCCTGATAGTTTGTTTTATGATGCGAACCAAATGTTTATTCATTAAATTCGGCCATTTCGAGAAGCATTTCGCAAAAACATCAAAAGCAGATTTCTTTTTATTATTCTTGGTCTTTAAAAAAATGAGGTTTTGTTTGATGCATCATTAAGGCGCTTAGTTTAACGAAATAACAAAAACTCATCCGTATTCCAAAATAAAAAAAAGCTATCTTTTATTTCATAACTTTCTCACCACTGAATATTTCGGGCACGAAATTGATCCATTTTTGCAGATTACAAATTGTATATTTTTCAGTTAACAAATCTCTCTCTCTTTCACTCTCTCTCTCTCTCTCTCTCTCTATATATATATATATATATATATATATATATATATATATATATATATATATATATATACATACACATTAAAAGAGAAAATAAATTACTAAGAAGAATATGTTTAGAAAGTGCTTTAATCGCTAGTTCGTCCACAGTAAATTTACGTCCAGGGTCTTACAACGTTTCACCATCCTTGACAGATCTGTTATTACAATGTAGTATACTTAATAAAAAAAGTGATGGAAAGAAAAAGTAAGAATCCAAATGAAATTAGCCAGATTATATACCCAACACACACACACACACACACACACATATATATATATATATATATATATATATAAATACAGAAGGAAAAGTTTTCTTTCATAAATCGTTATATCTTCTGATGGACTTAATCAAAGTAAATAATATACCTTTAAAAAAAGTCTGTCAGAGAATGACACGCGTTCGTAAAGAAAGAATTTCGTTCTGTTTTTATTCATATTATTTTTTATAGATATATTTTATTTATATCTGAATTATTAGTCCCACACAAACACAGACACACACAAACACACACACACACACATATATATATATATATAAACATTTTTCTTTTTTCTTTTTCGAGTATACTAAATGATGCATTCTAAGGCCTAAATGCCTTGAGATTTCAATTGAACTGTTATTGAACGTCTTTAAATTTAAAAATTCCTTTCAAAGATGCTATATGACGTAATCTCGTATCTAACACTTAAATCTTTTCAGTTGCTTAATATTTATGAGCATTCTTAAATTTGGAAATTTTAAGTAACTCTAAAATATAAACTTGTTGCAAAATAAAACCATCACAATTGCCTTGGTAAAGTCCGTCAAATGATGAAACGCGTCGGCTAAACTAAGTAACTCTTGTATTTTCATTCATACATATGTGTATGTATGCGTGTGTGTGTGTGTGTGCGTGTGTGTATGTGTGCGTGTGTAGTAATATTAGCCGTTTCCTTATACAGAAACATTCATTGACCGAGGAACTAGAACTACTGTCGGTTGTTTTTTTATTTAAATTTATCTCTTAAACCATGTTTTCAGGAAAATATGTTTCTCAAGTAAAGTAGCTGTTATCGCTCTTTCCAGTATTGAATGGGGCTGTCTTCTTAACCTTTTATTTAAAGTAGTGTGGGATATCAACATCTTGATTATGTCATTATTTTCTCTTCCAGTTACATGTGATATCCATTTTAGCTGTTGCTGCTGTTGGAAGTCCTCAAAATAAGGTGGTTTCTTTTTATAGTTTTTTGTTTGTTATTCTGTAGCGCCAGCCCACAAAGTTCGAAGAAGTTTGGTCTTTAGCAAGACCCATAGACATATATAGTAGGGATCAATTAGTGAGGCTCGAACACTACTCAGTCGTAATTGATCCAAGCTTGCTAACCACTACACCACCTCGAAATGTCAATTTGTAAGCTAATCAATCCTAACCTGGCATCTTCACTTTCTCACAAACGTGACATGGTTTTCCTTTGTCTTTTCTACAAATATTTTAATGACGTTCTGATGAGCTTTCCTACCTAATCCCTCAACTGCATGAATTGAAGCGTGCTACTAGATTGACAATTAGTTCTCACCCTTTTACTGTTGAACTAGCAAGTTGCAACCGAATGTTCTAGTCTAATAGTTTTTTCTCGTCTGTGGAACTCCCTTCAGATTTTTTTTACTTCCCTGTCACCTACAATCCTCGAAAATTTAAATGCAACATTTAAATGCAAAATTTAAATCGCCATCTTGTCTTGCTGAAAACTGTTCTTTTACTGTCCTTTCACCAGACTTCTCACTAAAGTCTTCTCATTGACTTTTAATCCCAGTAACTCCTTGCGTCATAGGGGCATTATTGCCTTATTTTGGGGTGAAATGATTAAAAAAAAAACTATCTATCTATCTATCTATCTATTAAAGACAAAGTATATTTTGTGTCGATTAATTTTAATGGTTATCTCAGTTACCACTTATTGGACCAGCGTGCAATCAGACAATATATTAATAAGCAGTATAAGGATCACAGTAACATTAAAAATAATCGACACAAAATATCTGTTGTCTTTAATAATATTTGCCTTAAAGAACATTTGCTGTCTAAATACACAGAATTTTTAATTAAATTGCATTTTATATATAAGAATTGCATTTTATATATGTGGACTGTTTGTAAAAGGGGTCGTCAGAGTTAAAGTTTTTTCAACTTCAGCTCTTAAAAGTCGAAAACCAAAATTCCTAGAATTTCTGTGGTTATTTTATCTGAAGAGCGTTTAAATTTTTAGTTCGAATATAATAAACAAAAACAGTGCAAAGGAGATGTTTGCTTTATTTAAAGCTAGGTAGAAAAGATTGCCGATTATTTTTTTTCCACGGCTAACTAAGTTATGAAACCCATTACGGTGCTGTATTACCACGCGTTGACATTGATCAATTATAAAGTCAATGGGTACTAATTTTTCTGGCAGGCACTTTTCATCTAACGAGCAGCGCTACACAATTTTCTTACTCTTTTCATTTCAGGCTTTTTCAAATATCCCGCTATACATTGATTATAACAGCCCACAATAAATGTTTTCTTGTCGCGTCCGAGTTTCCAAAAATTCTCTTCTCAACAAAGCTTAGAAGATATTCTTAACAAAGGCTGACGATTGTTTAATGGTTTGTGCATAACTGCCGTTAAAAACAAAATCCAGCTTAAAGTTTAATATTTTGGAAGTGCGGAAAAATAAAGCATTTCTTTTATTAGATCTTTGTAACTATGTTAGAATTTTCATTTACACAGACCATTTACGGTAAGTAATTTTTAATTGTTACTTTGGAGTTACACGATGTCATATATATATATATATATATATATATATATATATATATATATATATATGGCAGCAAAGTTCTAAAATGTTTATAAAATAAATAAAATAAAAAAATTTTAAATATCTAAATTATAGTTGTTAAAAATTACAATTAAAACAATATTTTAAAACACGTAATTGTAATTTTTTAATAAGAATTTACATATATTATTTCCCTTACATTGCGGTAGAAAATTTTTCGAATTTTACAGCGTTCATGCTCACACATTTTCATAACTTACATTGATTCTTTGTCTTGGCAGTTCAGTCCTGAAGAGGATCTGAGATGAAATTGAAACCACTTGTGAAAATAAAAACCATAATTACGGATTTTTTTTTTCAGTTTTATACCGACACTAAATAATTGATCCGTGAATTTGAAAGGATTAAAATAAAATAAATAGACATATGTGTAAGTTATTTAACCAAACATGCTTCAATGAAGTTATGCAGCCTAAACACACGCACACGCACACACACACACATATATATATATGAGAATTATATAGCTGTTCTTCATCAATCAAGGCTATGTAAAGTTTCATGTACGTAACAATCATTCGATATAAAATTGTCACTCCTTAGTCTTCTTTATTTAATGGCTACTGGAAAGCTAATGAAGTAGTCCGTTTTTATAAGAAAAAAATGAATAGATATAAAAATTAAATAAATGTTTAATTACTGCCATCACTCATTGTGCACTATATACATATATGTGTGTGTATGTGTGTGCGCGAGTTGATTGTTAAACGACCTTTAATTTCTTTTGCATAGGTTGCTCTGTAGTTTAAGAATTGTTATTTAATAAGTTTAGCTGAAATTTGGAACAAAGCTGCAACAATTGGATCCCTTGTGAGTATCGAACTGTAGTAGTAGTCAGCCAAACCAGACTAGCTGGCTAACCATTACTCGACGTCGAGACGCTCAAAATGTTGTTATTTACAAAGTTTAGTTTTGTCATGAGACCATAAGTGTCGGGCCAGCAGTAAAGCCCAAACACACTTCTTTTAATTGCCAGGACCTTTTAGAATTTATATAATCATCACTTGTCACAACATTTACGTATATGTACGTATATTATCTATACGAGGGTAAGTTAAAGATTATCCGCACTTTCGCAATAACATATATTTAGGTTTGTCAAACTGCCTTTTGCTCATGCGTGCTTATAGTTGGTACTATTGTGGTCACATGATAGAAATTTAGACTTGGATCGAGAGAATGTAAACATGGCCGCTCCGCTAGCAGTGTGCACTCTTTCACTCCCAGTAACCCCTTGCGTCTTATTAGCATTATCGCCTTGCTCAGAGTGAAAGTATTAAAAAAAGACAAAGTTCCACACTTGAGTATTTCTTAACCCAATACCCTATATTAACTGACAGACGTTTTTTTTTTTTATGAGATACGAAAATATCTTTTGGTTGTTAGAAGTTATTGGAGATAACAGTGATTTTATTGCTACAAGTTATACTAATTAACTGACAGCTCGTGGGAGGGGGGAGATGTGGATTCATAGCTTCTTCAGTGAAATTCACAACCACATTTAGTTACTAAATACCAAAGACCAAAGAAACCCTTCATCCAAATACAATATCGATACTAGTAGGCCCCTTTCCAAGTGAAATATTGTTTCTCTATTCTATTTTATATGTTTGGGATTTGTTGGTTATTTAACCTTTTTTAAATAAATGAAGAATATCGTGTAAAATTAAATCTCTTATTATGTATATTAGAATACAATATTCATCTGTCATCCGGTTCACAATCCCTCCTCCCAAGTTTTTTTTTTGTTTTGTTTGCACAGGATAGAGGTTTAGGGAAGCCAATTGAAATGACGAATGTATTATCCTAACTACTAATGATACGTGGTAGCTAAAAATAAATTTGGGGTCCACTAACATAACTTAGTTTTTGCTCGGCAGCGTACGCAGTGGATTTAAGGAAAAATGTTAGTTAATTAAATGTTGTAAATTAATATAACGGATTTGACTGGAATTGTTACTCGATTCTCTGATTTTTTGGCCTTGTACCACTCTAATTCATGTTTGTGTAAAGATTTTAAATCATGTGTACATTTATTGTAACTCGAATTCGAGTCTTGATTAATGCGACCAGCAGTTTGTTTGCATAAAAAAAATATTTAGTCAACGCTAATGAGTAGGTGTCCGGACACTAAGCAAATCTTTCCCAACATCCGTACACCTTCTTTGGTTAACCCCTTCATACACTTGCAAACGCTATACTGTAAGGTTTGAATATCAATGTTGTGACTTCGTTTGTCAATGTTTTTTTCTAGCAGCTTGTTGCGGTCTTTTGTTGATGTGTTATTTAAATTGACTTTCTCTCAGAAAACAAGTTTGTCACTTTTTCTTTGTTTTTTTTTTATTGCTAGTTCCTTTTTTTTGCTGGCTTTCATGTCAGGGTGTCTTACTTTCTGATAAGCGAAAAAATCCCAACAACTTTTTGCAAAATAAAAAAAAGAGTAAGGAAAAAGAAAAAACAAAACACAATGATGTCATTCTCATGTTTACATAAGGATTTTGACATTTACATTTTATTTCATACTTACCCTGAAATAAGTCACTTAAGATTCATACCAACTCCGCCCTTTTAACATCAATAACAATAATAACTTTACTGCAATTAATAATAGTAGTAGTCGCTTCTCTAACATTAATATTTAATAATGATGATTACAATATTAATGAATTACGACATAACACTCGTAGAATGTGATTGCGCCGACTCCAGAATCAACAGACTCGAATAGTATACGATAGAGTTTGTTAAAAAAGATGATTCACAGCGGCCAAAAGCTTTTCTAAAATGTACAGAAAAATGAAAAAACCACAACAACAACCACAAAACCAAAAAAAAAAGAAGACCCCCCCCAAAAAAAACAGGAAACACAATGAGAATTCAAAAAATGGTAAGGAAAACAATTCTATGAACATCTCAGAAGACAATTCGAAAGAATGGCAAACAAATAATGAATGCTATGTAGAAGAAAGCTTAAGAGAGAAACTGAATCGCTTTTAATAGCAGCCCAAAACAATAGCATGAGAACCAACTATATAAAGGTCAAGAGAGATAAAAGATAGGAAAACGGTTAATGTAGATTGTGTTGAAATAAAGAGGAGACAATCACCTATATAATGAACGAATAGAGTAAATTGGCTCAGAAAGAATACAAAGATAGACAATGACTGTGTTTGGAAAATGATCCACTGGGAACAGTAAAAGCGAGTATATTTTAGCCACAAATATCATTGCAGAGGCCAGAAACTGTCCGAGATTTAGAGATTCAAATGATCAGCAAATCCAGCCAGACCAGAAGACTGGATCTGGCATTGGTAAACAAGAAAGTGGTTAATGGATGTCGCTGTTCTGTCAAACCACAGAGCATATCTGAAAGAAGTTGAAAAAACTGAGGATTTGAGGAAGCTGCGGAAAATGAACTTGACAACTGTACCAGTCATTATCGGAGCACTGGGGACTTAAAATACTGGAAAGCAAAGGAAGGTTTGGAACAATCCGAACGATGGCAATGATGAAAAGATGATAATGAAAAGAGAACTGGAGTATTGAGAAGGCTAGTTGTCAAATAATAATAATAATAATAATAATAATAATAATAACAACAACAACAACAACAACAACAACAATAATAATAATAATAATAATAATAATAATAATAATAACAATAACAACACCAAAAACAACAATAACACAAATAATAACAACAACAACAATTAATAACAATAACAATGACAACGATGACGCCGCGGCGGCAGCGGCGGCGTATTTCGACGGGGAACGGAGGAACCTTGTGGATAGCGAATTATTTTGCACCCTCCAGCCTCTCTCTCATAGGCGGGATGTGGCGAGCCTATAACTGTTACTTTCGCTACTTTCATGGAATGTGCTCGGATAAATTACATTCCTTGGTTCTGCCAGGCCTAACCTTCACGGCTAGGGTTCGCTATGCCTATTACATAGTAGCAAACCACTCAATTTTCCCCGTTTTCCATCGGTGAGAAGTAAGTTCCACTAGAACAGATTCTTCCCGCGAACCACTGCTCTGTAGAACAGACTCACAAGAGGACGATTCCCCGAAAACTACAATCGTAACCTGATCAAGTCTGGAGTTAATCGTTATCTTTCCCTCCTATCCGTATAAACTACCCCTTAAGGTAACCCTTTACCTCGTGTGGCCGCCGGGCCTTGTGCAGAGTGAACCTTCTGTCTAAAAAAAAAAAAAAAAAAAAAAATCGTTGTGGAACATGAAAGTGCTAGTCATTCCAGTTATACGTGTGTTGGGATCCGTCCCTATGAGCCCATGGAAAAGACAAGTGTTATGGTCCGGTTCCTTGTACGACGGTAATAGTCCAAGGTAGAACCAATAAAGAAGAACTCAAACACGTATATGGAATTACACAGATATATTACAAACAGGAATATATACAAAGAAGTAGAAAGGGTTAGTACGAAAAATCAGGTTTAGTAGTAATTGTCTGAATGTGACTGTTTCGGACTGCCTCTGACTCGACTGACTGACTCGCTCTGACTGACTGACAGACTCCTGACGGACTTCACTCCAGACTTAAGACTAATCTCTAGACTTCAGACGGAACGGTATTTAGTCACCCCCACCATGAGGAGATCATGTGGCACAAGGCCGGTTTAACGTGGGATCTCCGAGCCCGTGTGCTCAGCCAAAAATATGACCTTTCGGTTTACCTCCCCGAAAAAGACTCCGCCCTTCGGCGTAGCCTCGTTCGGGTTCTTCCCCACCCGAAGGCAGAGAGTTTAACCGATCAGCCGGTCAGCCGGTCGCCCGACTTCGGACTAAACAGTATTTAGTCACCCTCCCCCCACGAGGGTATTATGTGGCAGAAGGCCGGTTTAACGTGGGATCTCCGAGCCCGTGGGCTCGGCCAAAAATATGCCCTTTGAACCTGTATAAACGGGTTCAGGGTCGGTTTACCTCCCCGAAAGAGACTCCGCACTTCGGCGTAGCCTCGTTCAGCATTACTGAATACAGACGAAACACTGGGGTTGAGTTAGAGTATTATAGAAACTCCAGTATAAGTTCTCATTAAAGATTGATATAGACACAATGAGGCAATGAGGTAATAATAATAATTATATATGCATTATGTGTTTTGTATGCGTACATTACATATATTCCAAAAGTTCTCATAGCCGGGGGTCATAGTGAGAACAAGGTTCCACCGTCTATAAAATGCTTACGTGGCATGCATTTCAAATAGTATCTAACAACTAAGGCCAGGACTCTGGAGAACGTGCGAAGACGGAATACGGGAGCCTCATAATCAGATTCTTCGGGTAGATGGAGTTGGACAGCCGAGGAATGCAGCCCATCTAAGGGAAGGAAAAACCCTGATTTTAAACCTCCGTTGCTTTGCGGTCATATCCAAACACGGAAAAGGTCATGGAAATAAATCCAGACAGAAAAGACGGAGTGGGATCCCGAAGACAGTTGGTTATCGACTTCCGGCAATTTTTGAAGCCAGGCCGTTCCCAAATCTAATGCCCTGTATTCCATTGGCTCTTGTCGGTACGGTGGATAGTGGCAGGGCATGTCGTTTAGCAGCGCCCGACCTCCATGTACCATCGCCTGCGCTTTAGATAGGTCACTCCAGTTTCATCATCAAAGGACTGAATTTTGATCAAAGAGGGCGCTACCCTTTATCTCGCGAGAGAAACAGATTCCTATTACTTATTCTGCTACTACTACTACTACTACTACTACTACTAATAATAATAATAATAATAATAATAATAACAATCTCAAAATACAAGAATCCTGAAGTGGGAATCTCAGAAATGTGGCACATGAAGACATCAATAATTCCAGTTTTGGTTGGAGCCCTAGATTTGATTGGAAAAGGTTCTGATAGACTCACCGAAGCGATCTCTGCCAACCCATACATACAAAAATTGTTCCTATAAGTACAGCTCACACATTACGGAGGGCTTTATCTATATTAGATGTATGTAATCTTAAGTTTTATTTTTACTTTTATTCTTTTACAAAGATGTTCAATAGAAAATGTCATAATGCCATTTCTGAACTCAGGACCCGGAAGAAAATGAGTGTACAACAGAAATCAAAGGAAATAATAATAATAATAATAATAATAATAATAAGAAGAAGAAGAAGAAGAAGAAGAAGAGGAAGAAGAAGAAGAAGAAGGTATGACAGGATAGGCGCAATAATAAACTTGGAATTGCACACAAACAGTTTGTGTTCGACCATGTAAACAAATCGTATGAAGACAAAACAAAAACCTGTCCAAGAAAATTAAAATTACCAGATATTCTGGAACTTCGGAATTGAGGTCGATCAATCCGGGCAGAGCGAATCTGTTTTTAATAAACCACACTGTCGACAGGGCTGTTTCAACAGAATACATAATGAACTGAATACCGGGGTTCTCGCTCAAGAACTGGTTGAGAAACTCGAGGAATAAGGCCGCCCTTATCATAATTGGCATATTTGGGGACGTCTCAAAAATAAAACAAGCTATATTAAGGGCAACTGGTTATTTGACGAACGCTACATAACACATCTGTCAACAAGAGTACTGGATAATGTGTTCCAGATTTAATACGTCTGTCACTTAATCATTAGCAGAAACAACAGATTCCACGTATTAAAATACAAAATAATCCACATATTTAAAACATAATAATATATATATATATATATATATATATATATATATATATATATATATATATATATATATATTCAAAAAATATATAAAATAGAATATGTGAAAACTAGTTTCGAAATTTATTAAGACCTACAAAAGATACGAAATTGTGGAAATCCATGATCGCCTACGCCCAACGATTCATAGAAGAAAACTAATTATATATATATATATATATATATATATATATATATATATATATAATATATATATATATATACACACACAGACATATATATATATATATATATATATATATACAAAACGAAAACAAATCTTAGTCGACAGGTTTCGTCCTCGGGCTGATTTTATTAAGGCAAATATATAAATTATTTATCATACTGTCATTTACAGATATATTGTAGTTATATATGAAATTATCACACACACACACACACACACACACACACATATATATATATATATATATATATATATATATATATATATGTATATATACACTGAGACATGTTTCATTGAATAATTTAGACAAATTTTGTCTACATATTTTCAATTGGATCCTTTCCTATTCAAGGACAAGATTTTTGGTGTCATTATTAAAGGAAGAGAGAAAATCAGCGTTGTTTATTTCGAAACAAATATTGTAGTATTCATCATTTTCAAAGACAAAATTGATGTGTCCATCTGAAAGTTAATTTTTTTAAATTTTTTTATTCATGAAGAACATTGGGTGAGTAATGTGACTGGTTTGACTAACGTTTCAGGGGAGGTAATTCAGTATGGTGTTGTCGAGGGTTTTTAAGAAATAAGTATTAAAACTATTAGTACAAACCGATATTTTAAACTATCTACTGTAAACATTTTGAAATGTGAAGTATTCATAATTAATTTTGTTATGGTTTGGTTTTCGATTTTAATCTAGATAGCATCGAGAATTTTTTGTTTATGTTTATTATTTTCATGGAAAATATGGTTATATTTTCAACAAGAATTTTTCTGAATTGCAAATGTGAATAGGTATGCTGTTGTAAATGTTTAGAAATATTTGATGCATCATTCAAATGAAAACATAGCTGCCGAGACAACGTGTCCGTAGTGTGGTGAACATAAATATTATTTTTTTCGTTGGAGATGCAATCTCCCAGAGGACATTTATAAATAATGTTGGCTTTCTGCAGCACGTTAATTAATGGAGAAGAGTCGTTACGAATGATTGAATTAGATATATAGATTTAGTATAGTATGTAAGTAATTTAATTTTTTTTTTACTTGGGTCTGTGATGGAAATGTTAATATTTATTTATTTTAGGATATTTTCATTTTGTTTATTATTAGAATGTATTTGGTTGCGATATAAAAGATTAATATGTTTGGGCGTAGTTGAAGAAGTATTATATTCTGTTGCCTTCGTATTAAAATTTCTGATTAATTTATCCACAAAACAGATTTTCTACAATGTAATAAAAAATATAAAACAAACCTTTATTAATAATAACTTCCCTAATTATATTACTGATGAACAAATAAGATGTCTAGTAATTAAAAACAAATGGCTGTACTAGTAATAAACCCATCAAAATGAATCAAACGGCGCCAACGTGAAGGAATGCAACTGAAACAGTTAATACGATGGCGATGTTGTTCATCTTGAAGTTTTCCGTAAGTTGATTAGTTACTAAGAGGAACTGATCAAACAGCTTAGTATAATAATAATAATAATAATAATAATAATAATAATAATAATAATAATAAAGCCCTGTCCTTCTTTTATCAAAATCTGACAACCTATCGCGCATAGCTGATTATGACACTTGTATATATTTAACAGACTGGATGCCATGATACGTGTATATTTATCCTTCAGCGTCACTTTGTTGGCGTACTGCTCTTTGATTGAATGATAATAATGAGGTGTTTTTATTATTTCAGTCTCCAAATCCTATCATGGAACAAGCTGAAAAGGTTATATTGTAAGTTTAATAACATAATCCTGTTCAAGTATGTTTCATTCTTATAACAAGAAATATTTGAAATTAATTTTATCACAGCTTGTCCAATAATTATAGCCGTGTGTCAGACATTAATATTAACTTAATAAATACAGTTCAAAATAATTAACCTATTAATGTCCGCAGGAAAATCGTATATTAATTATAAAGAATAAAAATTACGTTTACAAAAATCTGATATTTTTTCTATACTAGAATTTTTTGCAACACGCTAACGCGTTTTGAAATCCTCACATTATTTAATATGGTTGAAGTTATCACTAAAAAAAATTTTATCGCGATTTAAAAGCTAGTCGTTTTGTTTAAGTTCCCAAATTCATCGATGAAATTTGAATAAACTGATTTGTTTGGAGAAATAATTTGACAAAAAATCTACTTCACGGTCTGAATTCATGGTAAACAATATATTTTAGGAAAATTTCTGTTTTTCCATTTTTTGTTTTTAACAGTGAAGAATAAATTCTTAGGATTTCTTACTCTTGAACATGCAACATAAAACTTGATATTTCTTTCTGGAGCCAAATTCCAACTTTTTGAAGAGTTTGGCTTTTTGATTTTTTTCATAGTTCTCGCAAATGCAGAGTGAACTGAAAACTAGATTCTTGTATATATAAAAAACTTAAAGGAAAGATATGTAAAAACGATATTGCATTTTTATTAAATACGTATTTGTTATTTTAATCATTCAATTGTTTTTAAAATAGTGGGATAATTTTTTATGCTAAATAATAAAACTTAATCCCCCCACCAAATAATGAAAATATATTGTATGCCCCTAGTAAACCAATTGTACTCTGTACCTCCTTATCTGTTTGTACTTCTCCCTGAAATTTGGTTTCGATCGGTCAGTTTTATGGTTATTTTAGAGGGTGTGACAGGTGGACGGACGAACTAACGGAAGTCAAAGAATTTTATATGTAGATAGATAGAAGCCATTATTAGCCAACTTCTTTCAAAAATAAGATGGTGGCAATGAATGAGTTAAGTTCGTAATAAATATCACTTTATTCAGTATAAATTAATCATAAAAACTAAGCAAAATAATTAAAAAAAAAGCAGCTATAGTATCCTTACCATGCCAACGAGGCTGCTCTTCATCTTGAGTTGCCAATAACACAAGATGATATAAATGATTTCATGACGTAGCTCATAAATCATAGGCAACATAACGTGTGCGTGGGCATAAGGCTATCATGCTACTTCCCGGATATTTACTTTGCTTAATACAATACAAAACCAACTAGAATGAAATGGTGATAAGATGATCGCATTACGCCAGTCTTTCAAGCGGGGACGACTAACATACTTCGAAAATGCTGAAGTGGTAGCTATTAGGTTGGTGCAAAAATAATGACGTAATAATGTCGTTTTTTGACGTATTTTTTAACATCAAAAAACGACATTATTACGTCATTATTTTTGCACCAACCTAATAATTTCTACTAATAGGAAATACGCTATTATTTCAGTAAATCGGCAAGCGCCAGTTTTGGCGTTACGAACCTGTAAATATTTTAAGTCACCAAAACATTAGATGAACATTCTTTCTTATTTCTGTCACCGTTGTATGGCTGACATAGTGTATGTTCCAAGGAATTTTTCTCACTTGCATTCACAGTCGATATCGATAGAAATTTTATTGAACTCAAGAGAAGATAATCGTGATAGTACGGACCCAGTGGCTTCCGCCAATGATTTTAAAAAAATGCCTCATTTCTGTGTTGCTACGGAATAACGAATAAACCAATTTTTACATGCATTTATAATAAACGATTTTTTCTTTCTATTGGAAAAGAGAGCAATCCGTTAATAATAATACCCGGCGTCTAAACTCTCCTAAACAGACTTCATTATCCAATCAAGTGCGTCTGTGTTCCACATATATTCAATTATCGGTTTCACGCATGTCTAGTCCTTTGTTACACCTTTCTATTCTACTTCCGGCAAGTTTTCTTCACGTGAAAAAATAAAACAAAATAAAATAGAACAAAAATAAATAAAAAGAACTTTTTCTCTTCGATTTCGTACACTTCAGATCCCGTGCTTCATACAATTCTACTTCCGGAAAATCTTTGTGTAAAAAAAAAAAAAAAAAAAAAAAAAATGGCGTACATTTAAAAAAAAAAATCTTGGTTTGAACAGATTTTCGTGTTGGAGGGGAAAATAAGGAGCGTGATTTTTCATTGTTCTTATTTTCTCAGCCTAGTTTTGGTAGGTCTGGGGAGGGTGGCTAGATGTGGAACGTTTGCGTTTCCTTAAGGTGCACGTGACTATCAGGTGTTAATTGAATATAGGGAGCCGTTTTCAAGTAATTAGTAGGTGGATAACACGCCTTGTTACTTTTCCACTCTCACCTGTGACTCGAGGTTAAAACTTCTCCGTTCTTTATCGAACGGTTTCTTTTTTTTCCCCACACTCATGCCTCTAGTCTTCGAAGATTTTCGACAGCCACACTTGCATCGTGCAGATATCTGGCTGTACTTCGACAAAATAGCATTTTTTTTTTCATTCTTCCATCTTTTGTTCTTTTCATCTTATTCGCCACAGCTTCCTTAATAGAGGAAACAACTAACTGATACGATCATGCAACTGTTTGATTTCATTGCACAAGTAATTCTCGCTCGAATAAATTTGGTTTTATAAATTTAACAACTGATGACGCAAATAAAACTTAAGGGGTGATTGAAAAGTAACTCTCTATTTTGTGTATGATGGACTCTCCCGTCTTGTAAAATTTACGGCAAAGTACATCAGACATAAAATAGGAAGTTACTTTTCAATCACCCTGTATAATTAACCAATGGATACTTACCTAGTGTAGGGATCCATCCCTGCGCTGGTAGTATCACGGCTACGACTAACTTGGACCGTCTCTGACCAGTTTGGACCAGCTATAACAAGCCAAGGCCAGCTATGACTATCTTAGACCAGCTCTGACCATCTTGGACAAGCTGAGACCAGCTTAGACCAGCGGCCCGAGTGAAAACCCTCGTGTCCCCACGTTAAAGACTGACCTTGTGTCACAACCTGACTCGGGCGGTGGGGGGCAAATAAATATCTATAATTAACCAACAGTATTTTTCGAAGCACGATATACATGTCTGCATGAGACGTAACGACCATTTTCTTTTTCTAAAATGAAACATGTTACCGAGATAAGAAGTTATTTTCCTACTTTTTTTAATCAGGTCACTAAGACACAAGAGACTACTGGGAATGAAAGCGAATTAAAAGACTTAAGAAGAAACTAGAAACTCTATTCTTAATTGGAAAATAGAGATAAACCTCGATTCCTGTTCAAAAGAATGGGGAGGCGTGTGAACCGAACGATAGGCGAACCTATCTTCTCCAATTGAGGAATGAATAAATAAATAGTAAATAAAATTTTAGAGTTTAGGCGGAGACGCGAGGAGATACTCGACATTTTTATTTGCCTTTGATACATATATTGAACTTTGAGCTATTTATCTTTTTACGATTTATCAAATTTGCAAAAATATTTATGGCTTGTATGAATTTTTTTCAAGATAATAACGATTTACTAATACAAGTCTTACTATTTAACCCATAGCTGGGGAGAAGAGGTGGATTCATAAATTTCCCAAAAGTATTTGCGCGGAAGTGAATATAAAGAACACGACTGGAATTGGAACTCAGCTCTCCGATTTCCAATTCGTTATCGATTACACCACCCGCACATCCAAGCTTGCAGTATGTTCAAGCGGTTACCCATCTAGGTAATGACCAGGTACGACGTTGCTTTAATTACGGCCATCGGACTAGAACCGGCGTTTCAACGTGATGAGGCCGTAAGCATAAATCGAAGAGAAATTTTGAAAATCTACAGAGTGCATGGCAAATTGAAGATATATTTTTTAATTTAATAAAACAACTCTAATCGAGCGACAATCAAATGTATTTTAATAAAAGATATACACATATGTTATCAATGAGCTTTATATTCGGATTATTATATGAATCCACCCTCAGCTTCGATGACTGCTTCAATACGGGATCAGAATCGTGGACATGCCGGCACTAAATGGTCCTTATTCATTTTAGGCATCGCCTGGACAATAGTATCGTTCCATGAAGCGATGGTATTTTCAGAATATTGATTAGTCTTTCTTTTTACAACACAAAACGTGTCCATGGGAATTAAATCTATCGAGTTTGGAAACTACAATTTTGATGTTATATGATCGTATTGTCTGACAACTATTCTCTTGTTATGTGGGCTTTGTGTAAGAAGGTGCAGAGTCTTGTTGAAACACGTATTTCATTCCACTGCCCACTTTATCTATCCAGTGCTTAAAAACTGTCCCCGTCATCTGAACGTTTCCAACAACATTCACTCTATGATGATGCGGAAAGATGTGAGATGGCATGACATAACCTTCGTTATACACCATTCGTAAAACTATCGCAGTTCCTGCAAAATTAGTGTGCCTCTCTCTAGGGCTATATACACATAATCACCTGCCATTTCTCATTTTTGTTTTTACGATAGAAGAACCAAAGCATCCATGTTCGTAAGGGCTCTTAACCTTATTAAGTAACCGCTTGGCACCGATCAAACGGATTTCCTGTTTTTTTGTAGATATAAAATGGCCTCTGCTCAGCACATACAACTCGTATCAAATGTTTCCATACACTACAGTTCTAATAGTCCTGTCCGACACCTAAAGCTCTTTGGCGATGACCCCCATTGATTTTCATGGGTTATCAACGATGATGTTTTGAACCCGGTGGATGGATTGCGGTATCCTTATAGTGTCCGATCGTTTATAATGTTTTTTTTTCTCTTTGATACATCTGAATCATTTCAGCCAAAGGCTTCCAATTTTATGTGAACTTTTTGTGTACAAAAGATCTTGCAACATTTAGTCTAAATTATCGCGTTCCGGACATATTGCTACGTTGACTCTATGTATTATCATTTCTTGTGTTAGCATTTTATCTACATTGGGGCATCTGAAAGAAATAAAATACATTTAATTAGTTTGAAGAAAGTAATGTCTTGATAATTAAGTGTCCTCAAATACCTCTCGCATTCTGTAGTTTATTTTGTAAGGAATAGCGAGCTTTGTATACAAAAACATTCAACACAAATTTATTAACAAAGTATATATAAAATGTTTATATTTATTGTGTTTACTATTGTCTGGCACATGGCTACTTGAAATGTGGGCTCAGGGTAAGAAATTTGCATTTCAGCAAAGTCGATTAGTTTTGTTAAATCAATCTACGAAATAATATTTTTTACACGGAACTTAGACACCACTAGTGGAAAATATGCAACCACGAAACAAGCATCCTGTTATTTTGGAATACTGAAGAAATTAGGATCATTCGACTCTGTGGAAGTGGCAGGCATGGCGTTTACTAGCTGTTAAGGAATGAACTAAAGAATGGGACATCTGAACGTTTTTTTCCATGGAAATAGCGACAGAGTAGCGATAGGCATACGACTTTGTGTCTATGGGGAAAGTGGCTGCATAATGGAAAATTATTCATCTTCCAAAATACCGCATCAATAATTTTGAATATTGAACAGCTTCAACCTACATATATATATATATATATATATATATATATGAGATAGCGATATATATTTTTATATATCAAGAACAATATTGAGTAAAAATGTATGACAGCGAGGAAAAAGTTTTCTTGTGGCGCGTTTCGTCCTTTAGGACTTCATCAGACAAAATTTGTTAACAAATTTAGTCCTGTGAAGTCCCAAAGGACGAAACACGTCGCAAGAAAACATTTTACACTTTGTCTCTCTCTCACGCACACACGCACACACACACACACACACGTATATATATATCTGACAAAGTGGAAAAAGTTTTATATATATATATATATATATATGTGTGTTTTGTAGTGGTTTCACAGTGGAGGCTTGTATTTTTACTAAGTCGGTCCTAAAATAGGTTCGACGTACAAAACGTTAGGAACTTGATATAATAGTTAATGACGCAGCAATCTAGTTGTGGTGGCTGATACTTCAATATCCAACTAACGGTCGTCCGACATCGACTGACTGACCAACTCACTGCCCACTCAGCGACTGCTGCTTCTACTCCTACTTATTATAGGTGGGAGAGTCTATTAACTATAGAATAGGTGTGTTCCAGTATAACAATATGCATAAATTTCAGATAGGGTATATCTGTAAAATGATAATATGATTAAAGACAGAAGCAAAACATCTTAGCCGACGCGTTTCGCCCTCTGAATGACTTTTCTAGATAAAGTCCCTCACAGGGACTTATCGCGTCGGTTAATATATATATATATATTAATCAATTCATCCCATGCCAGGAGATAATGCCACTAAGATGCTAGGGGCTACTGGCAATGAAAAAGAATGAAAAGACTTTAGAAGGAATCGGAAACCCAATACTAAACCGGAAAGACGAAATAAACCTCTACTCCTGTTGGCTGCAATTCTCCATTTTTGGTTTGATCTGACTCTTGTAAGGATAAAACATACCAAGAGTCATTTACTTTCTGAAGTCGACCATTTTCCCAGCATCTGTAGCAATGCATTGTATATATTAGATTCACTTGTCGGAAGAAAAGAAACATTTGACTCCCATTTGGTAACATCAACATGAATCGTTAAATTTATTGACGCTTTACGCAAGAAAACGGATTTCATAAATGCTTTCCATTTTGCTTTTCTTCTTCTGATTCTTCTTTACACGTCAAATGTAAAGAGATTTTAAAAATGAAGTCACCAGCTATAAACAAAATTCTTTGTTAACTATAATTTCCTTTTCCTCTGCGATCGATAATCGCGTTGCACAGCACATGATTTTTATAACGCTGGGCTGTCTTTAAGCGGCACAACACGACACAAATATTTTTGAAATAGTTCTTTGTTGCGCTTTTCAGTCATATAAACAATCACGTGATATTCAGACAAAGGGACATAACTCTTTATGAAAAACGTCTACCTTTTTCCTGTTATTTGAAGTTTCCTTTTTGGGCGATTTTTCTCCTTTTTCTAATAAAACAAAATACCTTTTCTATGTGATTATGACTCTTCACAATTTACTCTCATATTTATCTTTTGTGGCTACTCATCTTTGTCCTTGTTCTACCACCCAGTCACGATAAATTCGTCAAGTAGGTTAGTCGCTGGATCCCACGGTTTCTCTTGACTTCAATACGTACTGTAGCGGGTAGGAATGGTAAATTGGAAAGCCGAGTTCGAATTCCAGTTGAGTTCATTATATTCAGTTATGCGCAAATACCCTAAGAAACGGTATGAATTACATTCCTCTCCTTAGTTATGTGTTAAATAGTAGGCCTTTAATCTGGAAAATCTTTGTTATCCCCCAAAAAAAGTTTTAATTCAAAAAAGAATTATTCGTGCAATTCAAATATGTTTCGGCTCTAACTCACAAATAATTTATAAGCTGTAAAAAACAAATAAATCAGTCAATCATTTAGTACGACCTGTGTTAAATTCTCCACACCCTCTTTGCTCACTACAAATTTCACTTCTGATTGTAAATATAAGATTGTAGTTTCTATTTTCAGTAAAACTTCTTCATTGCTCACATGTTCCGTCTATGATATTCTAAGCAAAATCAAACTGCTAGATAATATTTGTTAAACAGGGAAACTTTAGAGAAAGTCAAAATTTTGAAGCATACGGTGAGATTCTTATTCACTGGCAAGACTCTCATGCGGATGTCCCGTATGATGTCATATTCGTTCAGAAATGTCTAACTTATCAGGTATATATACAATCCTTTTCTTAGATCAATTATTAAAATGGTTTCAGGCGGATGAATCCTCCAGGTCATAAAGATGAAAACCTGTCATCATATCATAGACTGACGCTACAGAATCGGAAGCCTTTTTTCCAAATAATAAAAACCATATCACTTGAAGACTTCTAACAGCGGCAACAACTAAAATTGATAACAGATGGTTGGTGCAAAAATAATGACGTAACAATGTCGTTTTTTGACATATTTTTTAACGTCAAAAAACGACATTATTACGTCATTATTTTTGCACCAACCTAATAAAAAGGGAAAATAAAGATAAATGATAACTTTCGAGACTACAAAACAAAATGTTAGGAAGTAAACTCCTATCAGTACTAAAGGAAGCGATAACAGGTAGTGAACTTGAAAAGCCTGTTTTCATAAAAAAATATATTATATATATTATAAATATCAACCGTCAATAATGTTAACTGTTTGGCCAATGAATGCCTAATGTTTCCTGTGTGGAAACGGTTAATTTTACCGTCACCGTTACTACTCAACATTGACTTGTTAATCTTCGCTCGGTAGTAAGGAGTTGAAAATACTCGCTGTTACTGAATCTAATCTACGAAGAATTGCTGTTTTGTTTTTATTATAAGTTTGTTTAGCTGTTTACTTAATCAACAATATTACGGGGAGTATTTAATAAACAGATATATAAAACTTTCATACACTCTCATCAGTGGCAGACTGGGTTTAAAATGTGAAACACCAACAACTCCAATGCTATCGTTTTATTTCCATAATCACCTGAGAGAAGCCTTTTTGCCTTCCATAAGCATGGCTGATGCTAACCTCCAGGAGAATGACTTATTGCATCCTCTCGAACTAACGTTTTCAGTTGACATGAAGTGAAAAAGAATATACTGAATCAATTTCTAAGTCTGCTGCTAAGAAAGTTTATTTACCATGTCGTGTTTGACAGTTTTTCTCGACAGAATCTATCTTATAAGTCTACCATTCGCCCTTGCCTTGAATATTGCTGCCATATCTGGCTTGGTGCTTCTGCTATATATTTAGAGATTCTCGATAAGATCCGAAGAAGGATCAGCAATTTTCTTGGTCCTGACCTGATATCTCGGCTTCAGTTGCTTTCCCACCACCGTAAAGTAGCTTCCCTGTGCATTTTCTATAAATACTTTCATGATAATTGTTCTGATGAACTTTTCGCTAGGGTATCTAGACTTTATGAATTTAAACGCAGTACTAGATTGATGGCAATGTCTCATCATTTTACAGTTGAAATGGGTAGATGTAACCGTAAGTTCTATGCTAAGAGTTTCATCTATCGCAATTTTCACTTGTGGAACTCTCCTCTGGTTTCTTGCTTCCCAGTCAACTTTGATCTTCAGAAATTTAAATACAATGTCAACCATTATCTTCTGTCTTCTGTCTTCTTATTCTTTTATTGTTACCCCCCCCCCCTTAATAGCATATTTTTCTTGTATTCTCTAACACTCAGTAATACCTTTGCGTTTCAGTGAATTTATTGCCTTGCTAGGAGTGAAATGATGTAAAAAATTTAGTTGATATTTTTAAATAGTTTACTGCACATTTTGCACATTAATAGATACAGTGTAACCCGGATATAAGAGACTCGGATATAAGAGAAACCCGGATATATGAGAGATTTTCTACGGTCCCAAATTAGAGCCTGTGTTAAAGTATATATAATAGACCAAACCCGGATATAAGAGAACCCCGGATATAAGAGACTTCTTCTCCGGCCCCGACAGCTCTATTATATCCGGGTTACACAGTAGTTCAAAAGTACAATAGGGCATTGCATGCAGTCCACTATATTAGAAGTAATCGTTTGTGTTCACCAGATGATTTTTCGAATAACGCCAATAATTGCTTAAGCGTTCGATTCATCTATCAATGTAGGATTCCAAATTCTCCTCAGTGAATTTATTAACCATGTTTGTAAGATCTTTAACTCTGAAAATGTCCTCTCGCATTGGCTTTGTGTAACTGATAGTGTACAGTTGACTTTATAAAGTTCTTATTGCTTTTTATTACTAAAACAGATGTCTGCGTTTGTTTCTTTATTGAATTTTTATTTGATATCAGTGGCTCACTCCATCAGGTGCTCACTTGCCATCGGATATGTTGACACCCTGGCCAGTCCATCACTGACACTAATAATTAATTAAATAAGGAACCAATAGAAAAAAAAATTATAATTTTAACTTATTTCGCTATTTATTACACTGCACTATTTTTTTTCTTTTTTTTTTTTTTTGTGAATGCGGAGTTGTGTTAATTTTCAAATTCTATGTTCTGCTTTCACTGGTTGCGTAGATGTCACGTGTTCATTTCATGGCGTTAACAAGTGCGCATGTCTATCAATTTTGTTGTGTGGGCGTCACGTGTTTACCTCATGGCGATGTATATATCAGTTTAGTTGCATGGGCGGACGCCACGAGGTAAACACGTGACGCCAACACAGCAACATTGATACATACATACCAACGACATAAAATGAACACGTGATGTCTACACAATTAATGAAAACAAACAAACAAATAAAAGATAGAATTTAAAAATCGTAATGACTCCACATTATTCCACTTCGAAAAAAATCCGATGATGCTAAAAAAAAAAAAAAAAAAAAAAAATAGCGAAACGATTTAAAAATAATTAGCTAACAGCGTATATAGAATTTTTTTTACTGTAGAAATGTGTTATAGATCATTGGAATATGGATATTACATGTAAGATTTATTAAACAAATACAGCAAAAATCCAGATGATGTGAAGTGGAAAGATTATAACTGAATCAATTGCTAAGTCTATCGTAAGAAAGTTGGATTACTGTGCTGATAATTTTTCCCGCCAGAATCTGTCTTACATCTTTTACCATCTTATTCAGGTATAGAATATTTCTGCCACATCTGGTTTGGTGCTTCTGTTACCCATCTAAATATTCCTGACAAAATCCTAATAAGAATTTGCATTGTCATCGGTCCTGATCCGACATCTTGATTTTGGTAAATTCTCCACCACCCTAACCTAGCTTACCGATGCATTTCCTATAAATAGGTCAAATCACGTCAAACGTTCCCCAATTTGAAAGCTCTCTTTGGTCAAAGACACGCCGTCCTGGTCGTTGACTTCAATCTAGGAAGCCCTCCGCCCAACGGTGCCGTGTCATCAGCGCACCGGCTGCATACATAGCTATGGAGAGTAGTTTGCCCCATTCCGCTTGATGGCCATCGACGCAACAAGAAGGTTCATCTGCCATTTGATAGATTCTATTTTTATCTTGCTGAATGTTTAGCCACACCACTCACCAAAAAAGGCTAGTGGATGATCTGATTATGCGGTAGATAGTACTGAGTTAGATGGCATCAGTAGCACTTATTTGAGGCCCTATCACAAATAAAGCATTTGAAAACTGGATAGACAAACATAGAAACGTGAAGAATCATTTCTAATGTCTCCGTTTCTTTTTTGCTCTGATGGTTAAAACAATGACGCTCTCACTTTTTTATTCATTGCACATAAAAGCTTTTATTTAAATCAACGAAGCTTCTAATAGTACTACTACTACTACTACTACTACTACTACTACTACTACTAATAATAATAATAATAATAATAATAATAATAATAAACATAAAAATCGATGCAAATAAAACAGACATTGTCCCTCCGTGGGTATAACAATGAACTTGCTAGCAGCAAGAACTCTGATCGGTTGGTTTTGAGGTGTGTAGAACCACTTCTTAATTACTGTTGTGCCGCGGTTCACTCTGCTCCGGGGTGGTAGCACGTGTTTCGGTCCCAGCTATTGGCAAATAGTTAACCTCCAAAACACTATGAAAATGTAACCATTTTATAGTAAAAATACCACCAATATATTTTCACAGTAAAAAAAAAAAAAAAAAAATACCAGCAATACATTTTTGTAAAAAATAATAAAAAAAATTACCAGCAGTGGATTAAAAAATTACCAGCAATGCATTGTAAAAGAAATTACTCGCATAAAAATTAAATTTCGGCATTAAATGATCCATAAGAAGTTGATATGACGTTAAATGAACAAACACATAAACACCAGAGATAATCATAAAAGATTTCAAAAACGGAACCTGCTAGCAAATTGATATGACTTGCCCACATGTTTCCAATGTTTCGAAAAAATAAATAAATAAATAAAAACTGTCAAATTGTAAGAACCTGCAAATCGAAGTAACAGAAATATGGAAACTTAAAGCTACAATTATTCTTGTTGTGATCGGGACACTAGGTATGATAAAGAAGGGTACCGAAAGTCATGTGAATAATATCCCTGGACACATCAGCATCACGGAAAAAGATACCTTTGTGCGGAGCTGCACATATTATCCACAAAACCTTCTCCATCAAAACAAAACGTCGCAAATATGCATAGATAACACTCCAACAGGGCCCTTTTTACTCATAGACCAGGGAGGGGACTTGGTAATTAGGCACTTAAAATTACTCTCTGGTAAGATGATACCACACAACAACAACAACAACAACAACAACAACAATAATAATAATAATAATAATAATAAAAACATACTGATGAAAGCTGAAGCTTTCTTATTTATTCTGAGGTGGGGTGGAGTTCTCTTTCCCCGTGTACTTGACATTTACTCTGTCAAGGTAGATGCCTGTCATGAACAAATCAAAGGCTTTACAAAAATCATTCTACAAAGGGAAAACGTCTTCTGGAATGGTCTGTAATTAAGGTTACTTCGTTAAATAATACGAATAGTTGCAATGAGCAACATCAGCCGTGGCACCTTGATAGAGAACTTGAAACATCTCAGTACTTGTTTTTAAGTATTAAGCTCCTGAACTATAACGGTAGGTAATACAATGCCATTGTAATAGATACCGCTTAGACAAAACCTTCGAAAATATATATGCCGACAAATACAGTAAAAGGATTTTTAAAGATCATGTGATATTGAACCGAGTTTCTTAAGAAAATAATAAAATTAGCAAACTTATTTACTTGTATGTGTATTTGTTTGTTTATGTGTGTGTTTGTGTGTGTGCGGATGGTGTTGTAAATTAAGTAATGTAGCTAATTATCGAAATTGTATATTTTTGTCCTGGATCTTCGGAAGGTGTTTAAACTGTTAGCATGAAATTACAACATTGGTAATTTTAAGAAAATAAACAGTCTATATTGACACGTCGAAAGCACACAAACATAATTAGATTTTTACTAATGTCAACTTTGTCTAGTACAAGGCCGCGGTAGTGTGAACATGGTTTCTTTCTTTTCCTGGTCTACTTTCTTTCTTTCTTTCTTTCTTTCTTTTTTCTTTCTTTCTTTCTTTCTTTCTTTTTCTTTCTTTCTTTCTTTTTGTTGTTAAACTTAATGACCTCTGATTAAGATTAACTGGTCTTTTTTGTTGTTAACAATTTAAAACGAATTATAATAAACATAAATATTATAAAGACAATTTTTAAGGGTTCAATTTTTATATTTTTTTTATTGTTGTATATTTTCTTTCTAATTTGAGCTTTTAGTTTTATTTAGGATATTTAGTTAGCGTTCAAGTTGTGTAATTTTCACCGTGAGGATACTTCAAAGTTTTAATTCCTTTCAACGAAAATGATGTACACTTTAAAAGAAGCCGTTTTCAGATTACTTTGAAAAGAGGCCAACGCAAAGACCTGGAAATGTTTTATCATATGGGGAAGACATCTAATGCGTAATGTTGTTTCAAGAAGTCGAATCATTCCGGATGTCTTCAAGCAAGCTGAACGATGTCTTTGCAATAAATATTTCCTTCTGAAATGTCATCATAGGAAAAAAAAAATGCATTAATTTTCCGCCTCACGTGCAAAATGAAATAATATTATTGTAAATGATCACTACTCACATTTTTTTCTTTTCTTTTCTTTTTCTTTTTTTTTTTTAGATGAGCCATGATATAAAGGGACGTAACTTGTTTGGTTCGCTCACAGGGAAGGACAGGAGGCAGTAACCACAGCAAAGGTAAATGATTGTAAAAAAGAAATATAAACCGAATAGAATTCACCGCACTTGTGCGAAAAAAATAATAATGAATCATGTTTGCCCAAGGATATGCTTATTTTGTAACAAAAACAATTAATTCAATAATAAATCAAAGTGCGTAATAGCTAAAGAAATTGAGCAGATAATTATTCGATCATGTATCTTGATAAAAGCACATGAACTCTGTTTTTTTTCTGCATTTACATAAAGACCAAATCCTCTGGTTCCTTTCTTTATATTGTGTTACTTTTAACGCCTCCAAAACGAAACAGCTCTCTTATAATCATCATGGCTGCTGTAACGCTAAACGAAAGTGACTCACGTTAACGTTTTCCACGTTTTTAACGTTTTGGCATGAAGCGGAATGATTATATTGAATCAGGTTCTAGGACTGGTGCTATGAAAGTTTGTTCACTGTCTTGTTCTAGACAATCTTTCTAGCCAGAATGTATATTACACCTTTATGAGTCTACAATTCACCCATGCGCTGAATATTGCTATCACATCTCTAGATTCCTAATAAAACCCAAAGAAGAAGTGTTATTGGCCTTGAATTAGCATCTTTCTATCGCCGTAACATAGCTAGCTGTTTTTTCCTGTAGATATTTCTGTTATATTCTGTGCCAATAAAAATATGGAATGGACAAACACGGCGGATAAATAGTAAGAGGTTTATTGTAGAAACCAGTACATCAAGCAAGGAAGTAATAGTCATGCGCACGGTCGTCGCAAGTCAGTACAGTTGTGTGCATGCTGCTATCGGAAGGCCGCTAGTTCTCGCAGATCCCAGCTCGACTCTGCTGTCCGCTATCGTAACGGATACTTCTAGGTCGTTACTACCTATAGTGCCGCCACTCATGGGGGTGACAGGTTATTACATCACTTCCATGGTAATTGTTGGTAAGGAGACTTTACGAATTTAAGCGCAGATTGGCAGTTTAGTCTCATTATTTTAAAGTTGAATATATTTGACCCACCTTTTATTGAGGCACCCCCTTTATTGCATACCGAAAAGCATCCACCTCTCACTTGTTAGGACCTTTCCTTGTATTAGACATTTAAAAGTTATTTAACTGAGACTGTATTATTTTTTACGGCTTACCAACATTTTCTGGGTTATTCAAAGGCGAAATATTTTTGATTATCAGAGTAATTCTTTTTTTTACGAATGGATATTGTAATAACAAATTTTTGGAGATTTCAGATAGAAGTCCTACTTGGGGGAGATAGATTGATACCTTTCTCAAGGGGATTTGTGCATAAACGATTTTAACAAACCCGTCTGAAACACGATCTCGGCTCTCCGTTTTTTCATTCCAAGCCACTATACATTACACCACCCGCACATTTACACTTTAACGGAAAAGCAGTAGAAGACGAATTTTGATATTCTATTAATGATAAAATATAACTGCAATATACCGGTACCGAATGAATGCTGTGTGCAAGCCAAGCGTTTAGCATTACTACAGCATAACTTTTTAGGAAGAAAATCTAAAAAGAAATCACTTGACCCAGGTGTAAAATGACACCAACGCGTCAAAAGAGTCAGACAACCGCGGGGGGGGGGGATAGTGAGTGGGGAGGTGAATGTGGAAGAATAAAGAATAATTTAGCCGAAAGCAACGGTGGATTAACTGCTCCCTGCCCCTCAGTGTCCGACATATCTTGATTTCCCTTCTCCATGGAGTCGAGATCCTCTCCCACCTCTCTGCTCCCTAGAGGTTTGCAAGACGTACTTATCTTTTTCAGCACTGGTAAATGTTTCCGATGTAAGGTAATATGAAGGGGGCTGCAGTAATCACACACACACACAGACACACACACAGGCGCGCGCGCAAAATTACTTTTTATGAATCTAGTAACACATGTACATAAACGTGTGTGTATATATATATATATATATATATATATATATATATATATATGAATATAAACGAATTTTATATGATTTCAAATATAATCACACACACACACACACACACATATATATATATATATATATATATATATATATATATATATATATACAGAGAGAGATAGCTATGAATAGACTGTGAGATAGATAGATAGATAGATAGATAGATAGATAGATAGATAGATAGATAGATAGATAGACAGATAGATAGATAGATAGATAGATAAAGGTTCATAAAACAAAGTATTTCTGAGAATCAAATAAAATATGTTGGGGTGCTACTTGGTAGGACAAATTTTTCTGCGTACATTCAAATATATATATGCATGTGTGTTTGTCTGTGTGTGTGCGTGTACACATCGTATTATAATTGTCCTTGCCCCTTCGTATGTTCGTACGACAGTTAAAACCTGACAATACCTCATAAATAATGAACTATTCCGTTTTGATCGCGTGGAAAAGGGGAATACATGGATTCAGTGAGAAAATCTCTATCTATAAAAAGCAGGATGTGTGTGTGTGTGCAACGAATGCACGGCCGCAATTTTCGACGGATTTGCACCAAAATTTACATGCACATGCTCCAAGTTAGTGGAAGGCCAACAGTGCATTTCCCAACTCCCATCGATAGTGGAAATAATCGATATTTTCATGCTTCTACGGCAGTTTTCATGTAGTTTGCTCCCATTTTCTACTGGCCAGAGTGAGCTGGCTGCCACGAATAGGCAGGAAGATTCTAGTGGCCAGCGTGAGAGCCAACAGCTGACTGACACGAATGTTAACTACCATGATAGCATGCAAAAAAATCGATAGCTGCATTCCTCAGAAGTGGGAAAAATTTAAATTTGCATGGCACTTTAATCCAATTGGCTCATTCGCTTGCTTAAACTCAAAAACTCAACTTTGATTCTGATTCCTCAGAACTGGGTTGGGTGTGAAAAAATATTTGTTGTTAACATTCTTTTTTCATTCGGTTTTTCCAGTTAAGAGTCCTTTTTTTAAAGCTGATCGTTTTGTGTTCATTTTGTTTAGTTCTTTTTTCGTAACAGATTTAATGTTTAGTATAGAGCTTAGAAAAAATTCGCAGTGTGAGATAGGCAAGAAGTAAGGCATGTAGCAACATCAGCACAGCAAAGAGCACTCCTTTAAAGGCGAGAAAGGGCAAAAATATTTTAAGTCAAGTGATAGCGATTGCTGTATGAATAATACGATTTTTGAATCAAGCACGGGCAACGCCGGGCCATGCTGCTAGTGAATGAATAAATGAATGAATGAAATAAAGAAAGAAAGAAAGAAAGAACGATAGAAGTGTTTAATATTTGTTTCAAAAAAAAAGAAAAAGTTGTCAATTTCAAATCTTTTCATTTCTACCTCATTATAATAAGGGCCAGCATTCAAACTTATGATTTTTTATTGCAATATTTCGTTAAACTTGTTAAACTCAAACATTTAATGATGCAATAGTGAATTTCTACATATATTTTATTGCCGTAGAACTTGCCAGGAGCTTAAGAATTAAGATTCATCAGAAAATCCAAATAGAAAAACCGTGAAATGGCCACGGGTATTTCTCGTATATATAAAAAAATATATATAGGAAACGTTTATAAACGTTTCCTAGTTGTTACTTATTTTATCATTATGTTGGATTTTAATCCATATTTAATTCCAATTCATATATATATATATATATATATATATATATATATATATATATATATATATATAAAACTGCCAAAATAATCAAGAAATAAATTTTGAATCTCCTCAGTCTCTATCTTAAAAACAACTTAAAAGAGGCCATGTGACCATCACAAGGACTAACCAAAATTAATGATAAAAAGAAAAAGAAAGGAAGACTACAGATAAAGTTCATTTTCTTCAGAAAGTCTTTCATTCACTGCTACCAACAAGCAGGAAATTTTTTTCTCCTGATGATGGCCAGGCTGACCGAAACTAGTCAAGGAACCTAACTGAAATAATAAAACAAAAAATATTAATATACAACCCAGTGTGTCTGAAAATTTTAAATTTTAATTATTTTTATATACATATATATATATATATATATATATATATATATATATGTATGCGTGTGTGTGTTTTTAACAATAAAATTTTTTAGACACATTGGGTTCTATATTAATATATATATAAACATACAGGGTGTATCAAATATACTTTTAAAATTTTGAGGGTGGGTACCTGACACCAAAACAAGGTAAAATGTCCTCCGTTTGCTTCTAAACACGCACACACCCGTCGGATCATTGACTGATGGACACTTTCAAATGCTTCCACACGGTGTCGTTTGGTTTCGCAGCCCCCCCATGACACGTTAATGAAGCGTCTCTGCATTATTAATGTCTGCCGCATAAACCAATTGTGTTAGGTGGCCCCACAGATAAACATCCAAAGGGCTGAGGTCAGGAAAACGTACAGGCCACGGAACCGGTCCTCCCATGCCTATGCATCTTTCATGGTAGATGTCAGCCAGTGCATCACAAACAATGTGACTAAAATGTGCTGGAGTGCCATCATGCATGAACCACATGTATCTTTGTATTAGCAAGGGTACATCTCCTAGCAGGTCTGGAAGTGTGTTCAATATAAAATCCGTATAGAGAACTCTTGCAAGACGTGCTGGGAGAACATAAGGACCTATGAGACAGTTACCTACAATTCCATCCCACACAGCACTGATACTGGTGTCTATCCTGTATTGTACTCTGGGGATTCTGATACGCCCACAAATATTGTGTAAATTTGCTATTCAATCTTTTCCAAATGTCTCATCCGTAAGGAAGACTGAAGAGACAAACAACAGATCAGCAGTATGTGCCATAAACCATCGGCAAATGTTCTGTGGAGAGTGATCAGAAGGCGAAAGACCCTGCACATGTTGCAAATGATACGGATACAGGAACTGTTCTTGAAGTACCCTCTATGTGGTACTATGAGATGTAGAACATGTTAGAGGCACTTGAAGTGTGCTGATACCTGGATCGTCTCCGATAGCCTGTAGAATGTGTTCTTCTTGGTCAGGCATACAAGCAGATCTTGGTCTTCATCAATCCATAGTACGTGGTGAAACGGATCCGGTCTCAGCAACGCGACAATAAACAGCAGCAAAGGTTGGATGACTCGGCTGTCCTCGGTCTGGTAACGCAATCTGATACAGTATATATATATATATATATATATATATATATATATATATATATATATATATATATAAACATATATATATATATATATATATATATATATATATATAAATGAACATTGAAGTCAACACTCATAGGCGACAGGCTGTTTCATCCTAGACGCAATCGGCGGCTTGACTATTGCGTCTAGCATGAAACAGCCTGTCGCCTCTGAGTGTTCAATGTTCACTTTTATACTTATATTTACATACGCCCAATCTTTAATATTGAGCACTTGATCCCATAAATATACCACACATTAAATTATATATATATACATATATATATATATATATATATATATATATATATATATATATATATATATATATATATATGCGTGTGTGTGTGCGTATGTATTTAATGAAGTCTAGATATGTTTATGTTTATTGTGCAAAAATTTAAATGGGTCTCTATAGTGATATGCATATTTGTGAAGACAACACACAAAGACGTCAATATATATATATATATATATATATATATATATATATATATATATATATATATATATATATACAAATGAAGAGAAATAACAGATTTAGAAACCACAGTTCTTGAGCATTTACTTTTTTTTAAAAGTGCTGAATACAACGTAAAGCATATTTTTAATGATATTTTTATTTAAAAATAAAAATATCATTAATACGTACATACATACACACACACACACACATATCTATATATAGAGAGAGACAGAGAGAGAGAGAGATAGAAACATAGATTGAGACAGGCAAACAAAGCTGGCGACAAGAGAAAGAGAATGAAATTTTGATACATACAAGCGTATTTTTTGTATACGTATAGATATGGACGCGTGCACTCACACACATACTACATACATACATACATATTTACATACATACATACATATATATATATATATATATATATATATATATATATGAATTTACATATGAAGACAAATAGATATATACATATGTACGTATATGCAAATTTTATTAACGATACACATATTTTTTTATCAAATGTTTTGGGTAGGTTGTTGGTGGGATCGGTAAGCATTGTGAGTGGTGGCACATATTTGTCTGAGTCAGAATATGGTAGAGTTAATGTGGGCAAGTGCTCGCATTGATATATGAGAGGCTGGCCGACTGTTTCTGTCATTATAAGCCATTTGCCAACGATGGGGACAAGGGAACTCAAGGGGCAAAAGCAATAAGGTGCGCCCACCCGTACGTGCGCATGTTAAGCACACATTCTCATACAGACATTCACAGAAAGAGACACACATTTTCCCTCTTACACATATATGCGGACTCACAGCTTGAAGCTTATTTATGTATCTGTTCGTAGAGTAGGGGCATAAGTTTTAGGGCAGACATGGACAAACTTTTCCGACCAGTGGAATTCATGAGATGTGGTTCGTCATGAATTGGAGAAAGTAACTTTTCGTTGAAAGTAAACCGGCCATTTTAACACCAGAGTATTGTACACGTAATAACGGTGGTGTAATGGATAGCGGATCGGATTGAGTAATTGGAGAGCCGAGTTCGAATTCCAGTCGAATCCATTACATTCGCTTACGTGCTGATACCCTTAGGAAAGTTATGAAACCTCTTCTTCTCCCCCAGCTATGGGTAAATTAACAAGACAGACCAGGTTCTATAGCCTTGGATGGCAGCTGGTCTAGTGCAGAAAATAATGGAAACCTACTGCGGGAAAAATCTGCCTCGTCAGTCATGTATCGAAAAATACATGATTGCCTAAGAGCATATCACGCATGGCACATAACTGACTGAAGTATCTGCATTAGAAATAAGGAAAAAATTGATATTTTCTATTTGGAGAAAGGATTCTCTAAAATTTAAAAAATGGAAGATTTCGTGTAATATAATCACTGGTGACAATTGTGATTAACACAAGTTGTTGCGTGTGATTTATTTCTAATTTATTCATTTGAATATACAAAAAAAAAAAAATTTTTTTTAAAGAAAACAATATTTCTTCTCCAGAGAAAAATATAATTTCTCGTTTCTAAAGCAAACTATTTTTACACGCACGATCTTCCTTAATAAAAATCACCAATGGCTTAAAATGCGGAGAATCTTTCCTTCGACAAAAGCTTACAAAATTCAAGAAAGCTCATACTTAATCATGTTATATGTAGTTTAGTCGAATTGTACCGACAACGCAAAAGGCGTTAGTAAGTAAGGAAGGTTACCCAGGCATTTAATAGTTATTTCCTTTTCACACACGCTTCTCTCAACATCTTTGCGTAAGAGAAAATGTGAGTGAATAGTGAGAATGAACAAAAGTTATTTTTGTCATTAAATTAGGTGTCCCATTTAGAAGGCCGATCGGTGCGCGTGTGGCCGGAGGTCCGCATCTAGCCCATGACTGCTCTAGAGCTATACATTGGAGGTTTGAATCTTTTTAAAAATTATACAATACTGTGCGTTTCAAAATTGTTGAAACAAAGCAGAGGCCCTTCGGATGGGGAGAGATCGAGGAACGTGAGTACCTTGAAGAAAGAAGAAAGAAGACTGGCTCCAGTAGGATGATGTTCCGTCTCACACTGTCACCATGGCACACTGTCACCATGGCATGTTCCATAAAATGATTGGGGAGCGTCGCATCAGTCACAAAGCTGAAGTGGAGTGGGCACCTCACTCGCCTGACCTGAACCCCTCAGATTTCTTCCTCTGGAGGTTCCTCGTGTACAACATCTACCAAAGTAACCCCTCGCACCATTGTTGCATTAAACAGCCATCACTGAGAAGATTTAAGTGATCACCCAAGAGGAATGTGCTCTCAACTGAACATCGGACATCTGGAACATGTACTTTTGGTTCAGGTTTTAGACTAAATGGTTGCAGATCCTAAAATGGTATCCTTTTACCTTTCAATGAATGTAATTTTCATTATTCTATCATTTGGGGTCCTTGATTTGTGCCTGATCATTTTGTTTCAAAAATTGTGAAACAGACTGTATGCATGTGTCGACCTTATGTGGGACAAACCACAATTAAGTCAGGCGTGTTTTCAGAACCACATTGCTCCGGTAAAACAAAGTTTAATTTAAAATTATCAAAACAAAGATTAATTAAAAAAACAAAAAAACAAAAAACAAATATTAATTAAAAATTATCCATATCAGAAAATATCATTTCTCATAAAAATCTTTCAAATCCCACATCTTCTAACTTCTCTTTTGTATTCGAAACGTAAACGAAGTGATATTTTAATGAAATTAGTGGATTTTTCTTCTTATTATAAGTCATTTAATGGGTAGACATACTTGAGTAGATGTTTCTGTTTTTACAAACTGCATATTATTTTCGTCTACTGGTTTGGGCTTTTCGAATCTGTAATAAAGTAGATGTGCCGAAAATACTACTGAGTTCCGAGATAACTGTTGTAGCATACCTACACGATAATGGGTATGTTCCCATTCACATAATTGCAGTAGTAAATACTGTATGTTGGTCTGCAGTCAGAGATTTGTCTCCAGCTGTGCTGGTCAAACTATCTGCCTCCGGGCAGAGAGGATCCCCAGATTAGGCTATGTCGAAGGGTAGAGTCTCATCTCGGGAAACAGCTACCCGACCCCGTTTTATACGAAGTCTACGAGGAATTTTTGGCCGAGCTTAAGGGCTCGGATACACTACATTAAATTCGGCCTTGTGCCACATCTGACTGCGTGGAGCGGTTGTGAGATATCCTGCAGTTGGAGATTTGTCTTCAGCTGTGCTGGTCAAACTCTCTGCCCGGGGGCAGAGACGACCCCCAGACGAGGCTATGTCGATATCCTGCAGTTGGAGATTCATTGTGGAATTCACTTGACTCACTTCTAGCAGTTAACTAGTTCTACGTGCCGCTGGAGAATGTTATATCTGTTGTTCGTGTCCTAAGTATTATCGTTCATTACCAACCTTCGTGTGGTTATTCTATTCAGTAACCTTCCCTAGGTTACAACATTTTAGCGACGAGGATGAGATAAAATTGTAACACTAAATACTCTTTCGTTATGAGAAAAACCTTCATCAGCTAGACTCAGTTGTATTGCACACGATCTTTAGCATGAAACTCCGTTATGTCATTACTTAACAGGCACTATTCAAGTTACTGTCAGTTTTAACTAACTTCCTTGAATCATCATTTTTATGTATCTCCAAAGATTCCCAAATTTCAGTGTTTTCATCTGGGTTGTTTCAATTTCTGTGGATTTTCTGAGAAATTCGCCATTATTAGAATGCAGCTTCAACCAAGCTTCAATTTTAAATACGATTTTATTCAAACCATCTATATCTCTTTGACAAATTAAATCGTGCTTCCAAATAATTTTTGTTTAGTATCTAGGGGACACGTCCCCCTCATCTATCACTTGTCCTTAAAGTCTTCAGTGACTGAACATTTGCTGTCCTCATTAGTTTCCGGAATATTATACGCTGCAAACTTTCGAAGGCAACCTCAATCCGAAACACTTCTCGAAGCTTGAATGATTGGGAGGATTTCTGAAATATCACATCTTGGAATTCCGAATTCCTTAACTATTTTTCAAGCGAACAGTAGCTAAGGAATTCGGAATTTGAAGAAGTTGCATTTGAGAAATTTTATTCTTTCAAGGTTTCCATTCTAGTTTCTTTGTATATATATATATATATATATATATATATATATATATATATATATATATATATATATATAATATCGCATATTGAGTGCTGATGTTAATAAAATAGTGCTCGATGTAATATAACACAGCTATATATATATATATATATATATATATATATATATATATATATATATATAGATAGATATATACTCATCAATAACACGACTCGGAATTTATTTCTATATTATTTATAGCTCTGTTATATTGCACCGAGCACTATTTTATTAACATCAGAACTCAATGTGCGATATATATATAGTGTGGTTGTTTCTGCACAAAAGCATCAACGCTGGAAATCATATGTGCTGGCGTTTAGCTGTGGGTTCCAAAGAACTGAGCTGCTTGACCCTCATACTTGAAATACGACGGGAGAGTCCACCATATATATATATTCCATTCCGCTTATTCCTTGCTATAATAAAATTTTGTACCTGTAAGAATCTTTTCAAATATATATATATTAATATATATATATATATATATATATATATATACTTATGCTTCAACGGCTATTATAGTGGACATTTCGTATTTGAAATAGATGTCCCATTTACATTTATTAAACAGGGTATGTATATGTATATCTGGCCACTTATCTACCCAATTTCACTCACAAGGCTTGAGTCAACTTGTGGTATGGTTTTGAGGCAATTTCCAATCTGCCGCACGCTGGGATTGATCTTTCCAGTCAGATAACACCAGGAAGTTTGCTTCCTGACAAATCGACATGGTGAAATTCGAACCCGGGCCTCTTGCGAACGTTCTAACAACTCGGCCATGTACCCATTAAACAGGGTATATTACATCTATCGTCCTCAGCACGAGATAAATCATAGTAAAAAAAAAAATGTATTCTCAGGCAGGGATCGAACGTGCACCCAACTTTGTAAAGGGAATCACAGTTTGATTTCATATGCTTTTCTGCTCGGCTACCACGTCTTAAACTATCGCTTTCCCTACAAATTTGCACGCAGGTTCAATCCCTGCCAGAGAGCACATTTTCTTTACTAAGATTTCTTATGTAAAACACAGTTTGATAAATACAAATAGGGGGTGTATTTCAAATACGAAGTGTATCCACTATAATAACGTCTTGCGTTTAGTTTTGCATAAATGCCCTAGGGAAAACCATGTATCATCCTTTCTCCCTATAAATATGGGCTAAATAGTAGAGCAAACGGGGCTCTAATATTGGGCGATAACTTGTCAAAGAGAACATCTCTAAATTCCAAAAGCTGGATAAAGTAACTATCACTCAGTTCACTATCATTCCCAAGAAGTCATGCCAATCTACAGATAATAAAAAGGGAATCCGTGGAGAGCTATGATTGTCATGGCATTCTAAAGAAAATTCATTATTTAACACGGCAGTAGATGTTTATTTAAGGTGTTGACAGCTTGAGCGACAGACGGAATTTTATCGAATTTTTTCTACGGTGGAAGTATCTGTAAAAATTACTTGAGGAATCTAACGTAACCGCCATTTTTATATAATTTTAATCTTAAAAACTTTGGAAAATATTCTCCGCAATTTACTGTTTTATTGAATTTTATGTACTTTAAATTTAATATAATCATCGCTCTTATTTTCTGATAATGTGTATGGACATCCATATTTACAAAAATAGACAAATATATACACACACACAATTTAAAAAAAATTCTTTTTGAAAATATTGCGGGTCGATGAATTGTATGTTTTCCTTTTACGATTGGTAAATATAATTTTTACTTAATATGCATATATATCCAGCATAATGGTTAGACATTAGAGGCAATGATGTCTTAATCTAGCTAACGTTTTACCATTATGTGGCATATATTTGTAGGAGTACTTCTGCTACACCCTGTATATATATATATATATATATATATATATATATATATATATATATATATATATATACTTTTATTACTATTAATATTATAAGATATTACATTCGAATATATGTAAATCATTGCATCAATGCAGCCATGTTTCGATGCCTATCATAGCATTTCATCAGGCGGTGTTCAGACTTACCACCGCCCGACAAGATACTATGACTCGATTCGTACTCTTGTGTATCACCTAATGGGTAAAATTAATACAGAAATTTAAAAGATTTCAAACTTTAAAATTATTCTAATAAAAAACTTTAAAAAAATGAAAACATTGCAGTGAACCGTGGGTTGAAGATGTAAAGAAAACACGTGGTTTAAAATTTCCTGATAGCCGGTCCAGCTACATGAGAATGTTGGACTTTAATTAAGTCCAAAGAAAACAAACAAGACCGATAATTATATATAAACAAATATATGTATTAACAACAAGTTACAAGCACATGGACAGTTACATTGAGTTTGTGTGGTGAATATTATGTGTGTGTGTGTTGTGGTGAGTGTTCGTACGTACGTGTATTGTTCTTAGCGTGTTCCCAGAATTTGGGAAACGCTGTATTGGTGAGAGCTCACATATTGGTATTAGCTTAAATGAAGAAATAAGAGAAATAATTACCTCACCTCCACGTGAGGTGGTATACGACCCAAGGCCTGAGGGGAAAATAGAGATCGAGGCAAAAGGTCACCCAGTATTTATAGCAAGGGGAGAGAGACTCCTGGTGAAGGATCAAGGAACTAAGGAGGAGAACAACCTTTCTTGTAAACTCCGACAACATTTCTTGTAAAAATTCATTATTCATCGAGAAATGTTTTTCTTCAGACAATAGTGTCCATAATATATCTTATTTATGAAAGCAATTAAAAGCTTTCTTAAGTAAATAATGTCTTAGTTTTACTGCATTTTTGTTTGAAGATTCAGAGTAGATTTTCGGTAACTGGGTATCCTGTTTAAAAATAATGATAATTTTAATTCCCCCAAGTAGTTCTGCTTTTAACTAATATAAATATTAAGAGTTACAGATTTAATTTCTCAAAACTTCATAAAATTGAATATGTGTGTGTATGTGCGTGTAAGGAGATAGATTTGAAAAGGAAATATTTTTACCAAAATTTTCTAAATAAGAAACATTTCAAATATACTTTAATTCATCTCTAAATAACTCCTGAAAGTTTCATTAAAATCCGAAAATTATTTAATTCTTACCGAAAAGAAAAGTGGTTAAAAAGATTACTATTCTATTTTTGGTTCTCCACTACCAAGTGACGCAAGAAAATCAAGATTTTATCCAAAATCTCGAACGTTCTAAACATTATTTAATGATCAAAATATCCTTTGGTGTTTCCTCATTTTAATAATAACATAAAGATTTTCACGATTTTCATCATGGGTTGCTTAATTTTTAGTGAATCTGTAAGGAGGCACCAGTATATATATATATATATATATATATATATATATATATAATTATTTATTTAAAAATATGATTCCAACGCTACATAAGAGTTCTCATCATGGGTTGCTTAATTTTTAGTGAATCTGTAAGGAGGCACCAGTATATATATATATATATATATATATATATATATATATATATAATTATTTATTTAAAAATATGATTCCAACGCTACATAAGAGTTCTCATGTTTCAAAACAAGAGCGGAAAACTTCAATATAATTATTTGAATTACATTGAATTAAAGTACCAAGCTCTGTTCCATCTTCAAGCGAAATTTTTTTTTTATTATTTACCTAACGAGTTCTTTCCTATTTTTCATATATTTTTACGCACACACACACACACACACACACACACACACATGTATGTGTGTGTGTGGGTGTGTGTGTGTGTGATGTTGGACCCAGCCACTGTTTAAAGGAGGGCATGGCAAGTGCCTTGAACAGAATTTGAGCTGACACTGGCAGTGAAGATCTCGTTACACACGCTTTTTCGAGTTGTGGGGACGAGGATGAAAAGTCGATGAGTTGCTGACTTCGTAACTGATACAAATTACGAATGGTTGCATGTTTTACTAACACAACAGAACAATGTCAAGATTTTGTGCTGTTGACACGTCCTCCGCATTGACATTTTGGTCTGGAGGCTTCTGCTTGGAATGAAAATGCTGTGCTCGTAGATAACAAAACACCCACCATAAGATTTTGACACAATAGCAGTTTAAGCATTAAATCATTTTGTTTCTCGCATTGTATGCATAGATGATTAAATAAGTTTAAGCTAATCTATTACTAATCTGAAATAAAGGCAATGAAAGCCTATGACTTTATTGTAGTGTAATGTTTAACAAGGTATTTTCTAGTGAATTTGATCCTCACCGGTCGATCCCTGCTCGTGACCCTGTGTTGAATCTAAACTAAAATTAGTGAATATTATATAACACGCACCGGCGTATAACTAACATTTAAATTTACCAAGGAATATTTAGAAAAAATTCAACTAACGATTCATCCATCCTTTGTATTTTTTTATTCAAAGACGCGTTTCGAAAGAAAAAAAAGCTTAGCTTCTGTTCACTTTGTATCAACAGTTCAGCTAAAAATATAAATGTATTTGCTTGAAGAAGCAAAAACGTTGAAATAAACATATTAAATTTGATCGAAAAGCGAGCTGCTTCGGAGAAATTGCACCACTTGTAATTTCAATGTCTTCGCTTCTTCACGTTTTTCTATCTATCTATCTATCTATCTATCTATCTATCTATCTATCTATCTATCTATCTTAATGATGAGATTGTCCGTTTCCTCATAAGCAAACATTCGGCATTCAGTGACCGAAAAGCTAGTACCCCTGTCAGTTGAAATTTATAAAATCCTTGTCTTAAAATAGTTTTTAGCAAAATATTTGTCTCAAGTTCACTGTTATTGTTCTTTTTTTCTTTTTTTTTTATTATTATTATTGATTGTGGCTTCGTCCCTAACATTTAATTCTGGGGTCATAATACGGCTAGTGCGTCAAACATAGATGTTTTCTTGTTATTCTGGAACCAGTGATCCGACTATAGGAATAATTATTTTTAAAGTGCGTTTTATATAGAGAAAAACAAATGACCCATAGGAAAAAAAGGCTGTTTTTTAGTTCATTGAAAATTTTTACTGTGTCGATGTAAAAAAGAATACTACTTGCATTGAGTCTTATATAATATTTTGGAGTTTTCTGTTCGTTTATTTGTCATATTAATAAGTTAATCTACGAGGGAAGGTGTCATATGCATGGTCAAAGAAATACTCAAAATTCTGGAAGTTGTACACAGAAGCAGTCAGCATTAGGTGAATAGAATGACATTTCGAAAAAACGTGTTATGAAAAACATTAAATGTGCGAAAATAATTTCCTATTTGGAGACATTGTTATATAGAAAATTAAGCAACATTAAATAAACACAGAATAACAATTTTCCAAAACAGGTTGTTAATAAATGTGTGTGGCGTATGTGCGAATATATGCATTGGTACATACAAAGAGCTTTACACACACACATGTGTGTGTGTGTGTGTGTGTGTGTGTGTATATATATATATATATATATATATATATATATAGCTTCAGAAATACCTCCCACATATACATCCAGCATAATGGTTAGACATTAGAGGCAATGGTGTCTTAATCTAGCTAACGTTTTACCATTATGTGGCATATATTTGTGGGAGTACTTCTACTACATATATATATATATATATATATATATATATATATATATATATACTTTTTTATTATTATTATAAGATATTACATTCAAATATATGTAAACCGCTGCATCAACGCACCCATGATTCGTTGACTATCATTGCATCTCATCAAGCGGTGGTTTGACTTACCACCGCCTGACAAGATACTATGACTCGATTCGTTATCTTGTATATATATATATATATATATATATATATATATATATATATATATATATATATATATATATGTATGTGTGTGTGTGTGTGTGTGTGTGTATGTGTGTGTGTACTATCGTGGTAAATATATTATAATAGTATGCCCAAATCCTAGCATATGGCTTATAGCTTAGGCGAAAGCGCTCGGGACCAACAAAGCTGTGGACAATTTTTGCACTCATTAAATCTAGAAAAACACAATACTTGTATGCATCGAAGAGAAATATCATAAAAACTAAACAAAAGTACCTTGTCAGTCTTTTTTCACGAAACGCATTCCCGTACGCGCAAGCACGCACGTACACACAGGCACACACTTACACACACACACATACACACACACACACACACACATATATATATATATATATATACTTTATTGATTCAGTCTACTGATTGCTTATATTGTAACATACCAAATGTTAAAAGGACACCGAAAAAATAAGCAGATGTTCAAATTTTCATATTACATTTGGCATTTTGATGACTGTTAAAAGTTCATAAGAACTGTGTGTATTCCTCGAATAATCTCTTACAAAATATTAATTTTACGAGTAACTGGTAAATTTTCTTCACGCTCTCAAAGAAATTAATGGCCTACTTTTGGCAAGCCTTGCTCTTGTTGCAAAACTAATATATTAATTAACTTGAATAATTCTAAATCCATTAAACTTGGCGTGATTTTTTTTTTCATCAAAGGCTTTTCGAAAGTTTAAATTTTGCCAGAACATTATTCTTATCTTCTCATTACTTTTATCTTCTCTGAATTAAGTAAATTCATACTGATAGTTGAAAGAGAGTTGCATCTGATGGGAGACATAATTAGAAGAGAAGACTTGGAGAACTTAAAACTCACAAGGATCATTGAAAGCAATACATGTAGAGGTAAGCACTTACAGATCGCATGGGTAGAAAAAGTACTGCAGTGTGTGTGTGTGTGAGAGAGAGAGAGAGAGAGTGTGTGCGTGTGATTGAGAGCGAGTGAGAGAAAGAGAGAGAGAGAACGTAAAATGGTAAATATTGCTAATTCATTGATTGATTTTTTTTACAGCGTATCAAGGAATCGGAGAGCCAAGTTCGAATTCCAGTCGAATCCATTACATTTACTTACGTGCTAATACCCTTGGGAAAGGTATGAATCCTCTTCTCCTCCTCCCAGTTATGGGTAAATAGCAGGAATGAACGGGTTCTATAGCCTTGGATATAAACTGGTCTACCGCAGAAAGAAATAGCAACCTACTGAGGAGAAAAAAAAATCTGCCTCGTCGGTCATGTATCTTTCGATACATGATCGCATAAGCGTGTATCACGGATGGTACATTATTGACTGTTGATGAGTCCTTTGCAGGTAATTTAAAGCCAGAAAAAAATTTGGGGCTTTGGAGAATATTGCTTTAATAATAGAAGTTTTACTAATTAACCCATATCTGGGGAGAGAATAGGTGGATTCATACGCTTCCTAAAGGTATTTGCGTATAAGTGAATATAACGAACTAGACTGGGATTAGAACTCGGCTCTCCGATTAACAATTCTGACTCATTATCCATTACACCGTCTGCATATCCATGCTTACAGCACCTGGTATTCCCAACCAGTCACCCACCAAGGTGGCCGTAAACCTAAGTATTCCTTAATGCAACGAAAGAGAGAAGACTGTGAAGAGCCATAACCGCACACAACTTGAAGGGATGTAGCACGTAGGAAGATACAAGCTTTATGTTGAAATTAAGGAAGAGATTTGTTGTCAATTGCTATCCTATTTATAACATGCTTTGACTATTGTTGCCACATCTGGTCTGGTGCATCTGCTATGTATTTAGAGGTTCCTGAAAAAATACAAAGAATGATCTGCAATGTTATTGGTCTTAAACTGGCATCTCAGCTTCAGTCACTTTCCCATCGCCGTAAGGTAGCCTCCCCGTGCCTTTTCTAAAAGTACTTTCATGGTAATTGTACTAATGAACTTTCTTCTATGTATCTAGACTTTATGAATTTAAGCGCAATACTAGATTGGCGCCAAGGTCTCAACATTTTGCAGTTGAAAGCGCTAGATGTAACCGTAAGTTCCATGCTAACAGTTTCTTCTCCTGCACTTCTCGCTTGTGGATCTCTCTTCTGGCTTCTTGCTTTCCATTCAACTTTGATCATCAAAAATCGAAATGCAATATAATTCGTTATCGTTCGTTTTCTTCATTTCACTTTTTTTTATTGATCTCGCTCCTTTTTCTTCATATTCTCTTACACTCAATAAACCCCTTAGTTCTCAGTGGCTTTATTGTCTTACTTGGGGTGAAATGATTAAAATAGAAGAAGGAATATTTGTTATAAAAATAAATTGTATACAATCTTTCTACAAAATTGTTTTGTGATGTTAACGAAAACTCGTTGTCACTTTTGTAATGCTCGTTGTATTAAGTTGGTGCAAAAGTAATGACGTAATAATGTCGTTTTATGACGTATTTTTTAAAGTAAAAAAAACGACATTATTACGTCATTATTTTTGCACCAACCTAATAGTAGAGACTTTGTAATCGCAGATACAGCTATAATAACGCCGTTGAACAATGGCGATGTCAGAGGCCTTCGAATAACACTCACGCTAATAGTACTTGCTCGATAATACACGCTCGAACAGTAATCTGTATAGTGATCCAAATAGAGAAATATTGTAGTGAATAGAATAGAGAATAGCGGTCCATATAGTAATAGACTAGAATGAAGATCAATTAGACACACGCTACCTCCCATATATGCGTTTCCTCTATGGTCACGTGGTCTGCTTAATTCAATAATGGGATCGCCTGTGTTTGCTCATTGGCGATCTATGTAAATGATTTGATTACATACTTGTATTAGGATAAAAAGATCCTCAGCTTTTTTTTTGTTTTTTTTTTGTTTTACTGTTCGTTCATCCAATACAAGGCCCAATGGCTACTGAAGGTTGACGTTTACTGAGTGAGATTGTTGAAAGGTGGAGAAAGGAGGCAGTAAGAAATGCATATTATGAGAACGAGTAGAATAAATATTGGTTGGCCCTAGACTTAAAGAAATCAAATTTCTAGTTGACATGGAAGTATCATCTGGGGAGTTTGCTCCACAAAATAACAATTCTAAAGAATAAGTTTGAGTGGAACTTTCTCCTTATCTAAGGAATACGCAGAGAATGGACATGTCGAGTATAATGAATGTGTGACAGTGTTTTGACAGAGGACGGTAAGTGCGACAGTGAGATCTGTAGACGTATTAGGATGACCAAGGATGCATTCCAAAAGCTGGGCAGAGTATTGCGAGAGAGGAGGATTTCTTTGGTAACAAAGAAAAGAGTATTGAACTGTTAGGTGTCATCTACCCTTCTTAATGGCAGCGAATGTTGGACGGTCTCCTCCAAGATGAAGAAGAGATTCAAGGCAACGGAGATATGGTTCTACAGAAGGATGCTGAGGATATCATAGGCCAAACGTGTGAGTCTTGGAGAGGATACAAACAAGGAGGAGTGCTTAACATCAGGGAGAGGCAGCTGAACTTTTCTGAGACACGTAATGAGAAAGGAGGGTCTGGAGAATCTGATACTCACAGTTCGAATAGAGGGAAAGAGAGACAAGAGAAAGTAAAGCATGACATACCTGGCGAGCTTAAGCAAGTGGATGACAGAATGCGGTCTCGGGAGGTGACAGAATAACGAAACTTATTGAGAGCCACAAAGGATAGGAGGAAGTGGAGAGCCATGATCGCCTACTGAAAGGACACAGCACATATAAAGAAAAAGAAGAATCTGTGCGAACATCTTCCACAGCAATCGCGATAATGTGGCAAGAGGCTTGCAACATTTTGTCTGTGGGGAATTAAGCATTATTAAGAGGATAGGATTATGGACAGAATTGTAATCATTTTTGTAAATATTCCTATACTCTTTCTCACACACAGGGGTTGGAGGCACGGTGGAGTAATGTATAGCGGCTCGGATTGAGGAATTGGAGAGCCGAGTTCGAATTCCAGTCGAATCCATTACATTCCCTTACGTGCTAATACCCTTGGGAAAGGTATGAATCCGCTTCTTCTCCTCCCCCAGCTATGGGTAAATAGCAGGACAGACCAGGTTCTATAGCCTTGGATAGCAACTGGTCTACCGCAGAAAGAAATGACAACCTACTGCGGGAAAAAAACTGCCTCATCAGTCATGTATCGAAAGATACACGACAGCCTAAACGTGTATCACGCATGGCAAATAACTGACTTATACACAGAGAACTACATTCTTTGGTTCCTCCTTCACGGCCCAGACTCGCCATGCCATGAATATTGTAGTGAACTATTTTAATTCCCTTTTTATTTCATTCGTGAGATGTACGTGCCACTCGAGTAGCTTCTTTCCACGAAGCTTTGTGAAACCAGCTCCCAAGGAGATGCTTCCCCGATCACTATAATCTTAACCTGTTTAAATCTAGGGTTAACGGTTATCTTCAACACGTATCCTCATAAACTGTGACGCCTTTTATGTAAAACTCTCCCTCGAGTGGCTCTTGGGTCTTGTACAAATTGAACATTATTGTACAAAAAAAAAAGAAAAAAATCAGGATGACTAGAAATAATGTAATAGAATATAGTCGTTACATGAGTAATTTACTAAAGATTCCTCTCGTAGTAATTAATTTAAGATTTGCATACTCTGTTTAATTTCGTTAATTTTAATTTCTACTCGCTATGAATTTAACAAAAATAAAATACGAAAATATTTTGATATTGTGATGCAATGGATTATTTTCGTCCACTAAGTTAGTTTAAAGTTTGCATTGTAATTCAATTTCTGAAATATTTCGAAAGTCATAACCGCATTTTTAAGTCGAGTCAGCCAAAACGCATTTCTAAGTTAAGACGACGTCACCATGAAATCAAAACCAAAATTAAATTCCGTCATTTGACAAAATAAAACCTCTTTGTTCTGTGTATTTCTTGTTTCTCAGCTGTTTCCCGTCTCGTATATCTTTTTCCTCAACCACCCACCGAAAGGGTCCGTGCTACTTAACTCTCAAATCTCCTTGCAGATACCACTACAAACAAGGGCCAGGCAATTAGATTTCTTTCCAGGCAATTACAGTCGTTTTAATCGTAGAGTCGAACAATCCTTGCCAAGTATAACGCAACTATCACATACAATTTCGCTGTTAAGAACCCTACTTGAATGATTCTGTTCTTATCAACATGCTGAAGATTTCTATCTTAAGAGTTCTCTGCTTGAAGCTTCTTATAACAAAAGCAGCCAAAATGCTGTCAAGACATAGACATAGATATTAATCTATACTTCTAACATTATGAATGTTTTATTAAATTAATTTGAAAGAGTAGGTATTTTTTATACTTATTTCGAACAATAACTTAAAACTTTGTAACTTTTTCATAGAAATGCATTTTATGCTGGATTTCATTGTAGGTGCGTGGTTGGTGATTTTCTCTAATGTATTCATTGTAAAAATATTCAAAACAATAATATAAAAATATTTTAATATTGTTATGGATTGCGCAAAATTTAATTATTGCAGTAAGAAATTTAAAATGAATATATATACCTAATATATATATATATATATATATATATATATATATATATATATATATATATATATATATATATATCATTGAGAGATTATAACATATAACTCCATATATCAGACATGGAATTGGAAATTGAGTGACGAAATATATCTTCAGTGTTTTCTCGATGTAAAATTGTACCTGAATTATATTTCTATCTATCTATCTATCTATCTATCTATCTATCTATCTATCTATCTATCTATATTTCTCTCTCTCTCTCTCTCTCTCTCTCTCTCTATATATATATATATATATATATATATATATATATATATATATATATAATAGCTGACCACTCGTATTCGAAGATACCCATCTACTGGGGCAGCTAACCAATCCCTATTGCACACGCCCTCTCAGACACATTTTTGTGTTTGCTCAATACCCACAGACCCCACCTGTGGTTTATACTGCAACTATACCGTGCAGACCTTAGTTACAGTTTCTGGGAGAGAGCGTGTAATCCATCGTGATCACTGAACACTGGGGTCAACACTGAGCGGCGATTGTCTGAACATTGTGTTCAAACCGACTATCGTCACTCGGTGTTAACCTCAGTGTCATTTTTATATTTACATACGCTCTATTTCTGATATTTACTACTTTTGCCCCATGTAATAGTTGTTGGTTAGAAATACCATTAAGTAAAATATGTACTCGCTACATGAGGTAGTGCCAGTGGTACTTGTCGTCTTCGTACCATTGACATCTCTCAGTTGCGTCTCTACCTTCGGCCAGACTGCAACTTAGTTGTGTCTCTGTCTGCCGGTACCGGCGAACAGCTGCCCGAGGCAGTATCCTCTCATTGCACTAAAGATGGTTAGTAATACTGATGCCAAGGCAACCGACGGTTAAGTGGACTGGGCTATTTTTTTGACCTGGCCCGAGTGTATGTGCTCGGTGTCTCATATTAAACCGACCTTGTGTCACATCTTATCAGCATGGGGAAACGCGTAAATACGTTGGTAATTGTACTGTTGGTAGTGGTACAAGCTATCTCTTGTGTGACTGACCGGCGGAGGAGTTCGCTCCAGTGCCAGTAGCATTAGCACAAGCACCAGAGTACCTCTCCTTCGGGAGTGAACTGGGTTAATTATCCGGCGCCTGAAGTGTCCTCAAAATGGCGAAGTGCCGAGGGGGCTTAAGAAATTTTCTACGGTACTACCGATAATCCCACGACCTTGTTTCACATTTCGTTGCAATGTGAGCGCACGTCTAAATACTGGCCACATGCGATCCCTACTTAGATTATCTATCTATCTATCTATTTATCTATCTATCTATCTATCTATCTATCTATCTATCTATCTATCTATAATACTTTCATGGTAATTGCTCCGAGGAGCTGTATTCGCTGGTTCCCAGACTTCATGAATTCAAGCGCCCTACGAGGCTGGCATCCCGCTCTCACCCTTTTACTGTCGAAACTCCTAAATGTAGCCGTCTCTTCTACTCCAATAGCGTCATATCTCGCACCTCTCGCCTGTAGAACTCCCTTCCCTAATCCAGTTTTCCTGAGAGCTATAATCTCCAACTATTCAAATGTAATGTCAATCGACATCTCCAGTTGCCTTGATCTATCCACTATCCTTCTCCTCATCCTTTCCTCTATCACTCCTATCTGATCTTGCTCCAAATTTTCTGTAACCCCTTGCTTCCTCGTGACTTACCGCCTTGCTTGGGGTGAAACGCTTAATATATATATATATATATATATATATATATATATATATATATATATATATAGATAGATAGATAGATAGATAGATAGATAGACTTAAAAGAGGCAAATCAAAAAAGAAAAAATAATAGCTGACTGATATTATTTTTCAGATAGAGTAAAAGAACAAAATGGATAAAAAGATAAGAAGAGAAACCATCGTCCTTTGATAAAGTTACGCAGATGACAAAAGGATAGTTTTTCCTCTTGTCTTTTTATTCATATATATTATATAATTTTATCATATAGACAAACCATTTTACTCACTACAAAGATGCAACTTCGTTTCCACTTCGACAGGTGAGAATCGAAAATACGGCTTGCCTACAAGCAGGATTGTTCATAACCATTTTCGATTCTCACCCGTCGATGTGCAGTTGAAATGCACTGGAACGAAGTCGCATCTTTGTAGTGACTAAAATGGTTTTGTCTATATGATGAAATTATAATAAATAAATAATTATCGCTCTACTATCAATATCGAGCCTTCTTTTGGATTAATGCTGTGAACGTTGGAATTTATATATTACTTTCGTTCTCATCGCATCGGAGTTAAACCTAGAGAGCCAGACAAACCGACGAAGGTGTCACCTATACAGATCGTCAGGGAAGGCCGGCTTATTTTGATATAGGCAAGCGAATAGACTACATCGAAAAGTTCGTAGTAACGACATGCTTCATGAAAATGCTTCTATTACACTAGTCAACAAAAAAAATATTACATCTTTTTTAGCTAATTTAAAGGCGCTGAATCAGAAAATAACCTTACTTTTTCTTGGTTAGCTACCGTTTTTGCTGTACAGAAATTCCCCATTTTTGGAAAAAAACATTTTTTCATTTGTTTTCTGTATATGTGTTATCGACCGATGGTAATATTTCTTAAAATAAAATCGTAGAAACCTCCCAATTTGTATTTAAACCAACAAATATTGGTCGACTTGAGAAATACTATTTTTGCAATATCAATCAGACCCTAAGTCATTAAAATAACACGATTGAATATACCAAGACCAACAAGTATTTTCATGAAATCAGTTAATAAACTAACAGCAGAAATAAAACCTTCGTGAACGATGGTAAAAATTTTCTCTTTCTTGATTGTCTGTCATGTTCAGTATTATTCAAGTCCCTTTTGATACTCCAGCAGTATCATGTACAATGGAATAGGTGCATTCAATTGGGATGTCTTTAGTTGGAATTTCTTTCCACTTGTGAAAACAAAATGCTCTCAATGTGCTTGGTTTCCTTCTGTAGTGATGAGATACATGTATGTATATCAAACAGAAGATTTTAGGGTTTCATTTTTTTGATGTCACCTTAATTATCAGATTTATTAAAGTGTATTAGTGATAAAGTTTATCAGCTAATTTGAATTTGGACGATAAATTGAAAAAAAAAATTGGTACTTCTTTTAATATCTTTGATTCAAAAAGTCTTTTTATTTCAGGTGGCTGACATAAATTGCTGAGCCTACCTGAAAATTAATGCGATCTTTATTAACTAAATTGTGCATCAGCCAAGATCGTAAATTAATCTTTTTTTCTTCGAAAAATGAGCCAATTCAATACAACAAAAATGGTAGCTAACCATGAAAAAAGCCATTTCGGAATCAGCATACATGTATATATATCAAACAGAAGATTTTAGGGTTTCATTTTTTTGATGTCACCTTAATTATCAGATTTATTAAAGTGTATTAGTGATAAAGTTTATCAGCTAATTTGAATTCAGACTAGCTGAAAAATGGGGTTTGTTTCTTGGCACCAAAAATCGTGTTCACCAGTTTTATTTGTCCTTCCTTGTTATGTTACTGAATGAAATGAAGAATTTCGACCAGAGGTTTGATGATTAATCGAAGTTTCTTCTTAACCCTAGAACACTAACCATCAATTAAAGTTACCCCACTACTAACCATGGGTATATCATACCCGATTTTGAAAATATCAAAAAAAATATTAAATA
>OZ010578.1:12091577-12094077 GCA_963932145.1 Acanthosepion lycidas
TTTTAGAATAATATTATTTTGTTATTGGAATTTATTACGTATACACCAATCCTATAATTGGATATATAAATCGTGTTTTAGCATAATTATCCATCCCACAAAATGTTTAATATCTAAAAAACACTAAACTAATTGAGTTTCTTTTTCTCAAGCATTCTTACAGGATGTTTAGCCATTTTGACATCATTTTTCGTAACAATCATTGACAAAGCTTTTAAGTTATTCAGCTAGAAAAGAGCGTAGTTTAAAATCGTTTTGTATCACCCACACTAGAACTTTCCAACTGAGGAATGGTGAGACGAATAAGGACACTCAGGAATGGTACGAACATTCATACTCTCTTCCGACTTCAAAGTCTATTTAAAAACCATCAAGAGAACGGTGAATAAGTTTTAAAAAAAGAGGGAACAGTAGAGAGGAAATCTGGCTGAAGAGGTCACAACAGGAAGAAAGGTCATCTTTTCATTTTAGAGCTAAATACATTCTTATTGTTCAGAGTTCAATAGTTTTATAAAAACCGTGTTAAGCTAACAGGGAGGGATAATATATATATATATATATATATATAATAATATATTCTTTATAGCTCTGTTATATTTTATCGAACATCGAACATCAGCAATATATATATATATATATATATATATATATATATATATATATATATATATATATATATATCCCAACCTAGTCATATCTATCTATCTATCTATCTATCTATCTATCTATCTATCTATCTATCTATCTCAGCCTATTTATATCTATCTATCTATCTATCTATCTATCTATCTATCTATCTATCTATCCCAGCCTGTTCGTATCTATCTATCCCAGCCTGTTCGTATCTATCTATCTATCTATCTATCTATCTATCTATCTATCTATCTATCTATCTATCTATCTATCTATCTATCTATCTATCCCAGCCTGTTCATATCTATCTATCTATCTATCTATCTATCTATCTATCTATCTATCTATCTATGTGTGTGCGTATGAGAAAGCGAATGAGACAGAGAGAGACTGAAAGAAAGAAAGAGAGAGAAAGAGAATGTTGATATATGTATCATAATCCTCATCATCGTAATTTGCTTCAAAATCGAATTCAATCTTTATAGCCTTCCACATCATTGTAACTATTGTTATGATTTTTAGCTTCATCAATATCATTGTCAACATGATTGATTAGGTAAGAGGGAAAAGCCTATCTCGTTGTCAAATTGACGCATTTGATTACCATTTGTTCCTTCCGTCTCACCTTCAGCACCTACCTGCTGTGAAGAGGTGGCAATGTCTGCTGAAAAATAAAAATCACGACCACGTCAGGTGATGCGAGTGACGTGAGACCCAATGTTACTACTCTACCTGTGATTCTATAACTTCCTTGGTGTCATGCAGCGGCAGACAAGATGGCGCCTTTACTGATTGCATCAGTCAACTGCACCGGAAGGAGCACCTCTCTGATAAACTTGGATATTACTTCATTAAATTTCACCAGAGCGTTTATTTGGTAGCATTTGATAGGAAATTTCTAAACAGAACCTCTGGACCGTTACCATCCATAAATTCATATATAAAAACACATATAAATTCTATCTATCTATCTATCTATCTATCTATCTATCTATCTATCTATCTATCTATCTATATTATCCTGTTCATATCTATCTATCTATCTATCTATCTATCTATCTATCTATCTATCTATCTATCTTATGCTGTTCATATCTATCTATCGTATCCTGTTCATATCTATCTATCTATCTATCTATCTATCTATCTATCTATCTATCTACCTTATGCTGTTCATATCTATCTATCTATCCATCTATCTATCTATCTATCTATCTATCTATCTATATTATCATGTTCATGTCTATCTATCTATCTATCTATCTATCTATCTATCTATCTATATTATCCTGTTCATATCTATCTATCTATCTATCTATCTATCTATCTATCTATCTATCTATCTATCTATCTTATGCTGTTCACATCTATCTATCTATCTATCTATCTATCTATCTATCTATCTATCTATCTATCTTATAAAAGTGTAGAGGATAAAAATTACTTAGAGCAACAAAAAGGATCGGCTACACCCTGAAAGGACTTGGCATCTAAAATAAGTGAGTTGGAACTTCTCTAGTTGCCTTATGATCCCATGACAAAACTAATCTTCGTAAATAAAAATATTTTGAGCGCCTCGAGATCAGCTAATATTTAGCCAGCTAATATGGTCTGGTTAAACAATATTACAGTTCTGTCCTCATTAGAGGCTCAGTTCCGGTGGCCCTGTGCCAAAATTGAGCTAAAATTATTAAATAAGAATTCGTAAAATACAAAGAAATCTCTGCGAAAGAAATGAAACGTCAGTTAATATTCAGCAACCCCACAAACATATACATATCATATATATATATATATATATATATATATATATGCTATCTCTCTCACTCTCTCTCTCACTCTCTCTCTCTCTCTCTATATATATATA
>OZ010578.1:12099077-12141577 GCA_963932145.1 Acanthosepion lycidas
GCTTTAAATCAATGAACCCCATTCCTTTCGCAAGGGAATTTATGGTAAATTGGAAACAACAGGTTTACGACTTGACTCGCCATTTCCATTTTCCGCGTCGATATCCGTTATACATACCGGTACATATCCTCGTACTGTTTCTACTTGGTTGTAAACATGATAATTTTGTCATCGCTGTTCTTGTTTTTCGTTATGACGGGAGTGAAATGGTTTTTCTTATCTATGCTCAATCAACCGATGATCAAATTTCTTCCGCCTCACCCGGTTCTAGGTTACGAAATTCACGACTCATGTCCAAAGAATCAAGTCATTGTATGCTTACTGCGCTTTGCAGAACAAGAACCAAATTTAGACTACCTATACATAGACAGGCAGCGATCACATGCACAGGCGGGCGGGCGCGCGCGCGCACACACACACACACATATATATATATATATATATATATATAAGCATATACATATATATAATGCATACATGTGCATATACCTCGTATATAAATGTACAAAATGCACACAGTAGATATGTGCCTTTGTTATAATAATGTTCATTCAATACAAGGCCCAAAACAACTCAAGATGGAATTTTTGTGTATATATATATATATATATATATATATATATATATAAGAACGTGTATATACGTGCGCATATATATATTTAAGTTTATATATGCCTTCATATTCATGCAGGCACGCACATAATATAGAAATACAGAATAGAAAATGTGGACTGATTTAAGAACAATATATATATATATATATATATATATATATATATATATATATATATATATATATATATATATATATGTATATATATATATGTGTGTGTGTGAATAAATACAACAGGAAAACTTAACTTAGTCTTTCTTTATTCATATTGTCCTAGACGTAATTATACACTGTTGAAAAAAAAATGGGGCGTCTATTTCAAGTACGCCTATCCACTAAGAAATAACGTTACCTTAGAAAGAAATAGCCTAATCTGGTGGTCGATAAGGTAGTTAGGAACACATTGTTAACTAACATCTCTTTTACATTAGTGAGCTCTTTAAGGAAAACGGGACGCGATGATGAATTCTCATTTGCTCTCTTTATGAAATTCTCTATAACTACTATTTTATACCTAAGTGGGCATTCACTCTTAAATTAAGGTGTCAAGAGTTTCTGCTAGTGGGTTTTTTGTATAATGAAGTGCTGTATGTGTTATTAGTGAATTCTACGAGAACGTCTAAGAATTCGAGTTTATTTATTTAACTAAGTTCATAGGTAAAGTTAAGGACAGAATTTTTTTCGAATGCTGTTTTGGCAATATCACTTTCTTGTTTGTTTTTCACTAGAATTCAGTAATGACATATAGCGATACTGAACATACAGATAAAACAATAACATTAACATCATCTACAAAACTAAACACACATTAGCTATAAGCAAGACGAATTTTTTCTTAGAAATATCGTAAAGAAATGCACAATCCCAGTCGACATGAACAAAAAATTAAATTATCTATTACAACAAAAATTTAAAACAGCTAACTCTTATCATGAAAAATAACAACACACCCACAAAATCAAAACTACAAAGAACCAAGATTATTTACGATTTCAAATGACATTTAAAGAACTATATTCTAGATCAAACCAAAGTCATAAATAATTACATTGGTCATACAACTTCTTGCCTATCTCGACGACTCACGTTACATCTACCCGATCATAGCTCAATTCGAACTCATTTAAACGCACACAAAATCTGCAATCTCCATCTGAAACATATTAGTAGAAAATATAAGTATAATATTCTTATCGACATGCAAAAGGATGATTAAAAATAATGGAAGCCCTAATAATAAGAAAGGAAAGGCAACACTTCTATCGTTTCTAAAAAATTGGCCAACAATCTGTTGTTAATGGGGACAACGAATGTATTTATTAATTTTAACGCCTCCAAAACGAAACCGCTCTCGTTTAATCATCTGAGCCACTATTTTTTGCTTTCTATTAGCATGGTTGATACTAACCTCCAGAAGAGTGACTCATCGCATCTTCTTGAATGAATTAGAAGGATTTTATTGAAATAAGTATTAGTCTTATTCTAGGAAAGTTGCTTCCCTGTGTCATGGTAGATATTTTTTCTCTTCAGAATCTATCTTGCACATTTATAAGTCTACCACTGGTCCATGCATTGAATATTGTTGCCACATCTAGTTTGATGCTTCTTCTATGTATTAAATATGCTTAATAAAATACCAAGAAAAATCTGCTATGTTATTAGTCCTGACCTCACATCTTGGCTGCAATCATTTTCCCACCGCCGTAACGTTGCTTCCCCATGCCTTTTCTATAAATATTTTCATCGGAATTATTCTGATGAACTTTCCTCTATAGTACCTAGACTTTATGAATTTTTAAGCGCTGTACTAGATTGGCCGATAGGTCTCTTCCTTTTTACAGTTAGAATGGCTAGATATAACTACCATTTCTATGCTAACAGTTTCTTCTCTCATGCATCTCGTTTGTAGGCGGCTTCTTGCATTCCAGACAACTTTGATCTTTAAAAATTTAAATGCACAGAAAATCGTTATCTTCTGTCTTCTTAATTCTTGTTCTTTTATTGTTCTCTTTCCTTAATAACGTTTTTTTCCCATAATTTATCACACCCACTAACCCTTTCCCTGTTAGAGGCTTTATTCCCTTCCTTGGGGTGAAATGATATGGATTAACTGATTAAATAAATATAACATAATTGTTCTATTTCCCTATTTTCACACTTAGCGAATTTTCAAAATTTGTGACTGTTTTTTGACCCAGAGAAACAAAAGTCATATTGCTTATCTGAAAGAAGACTCTGCAAGGTGAGATGCTTAACAAATTCAGAATTGATTAGAGATTCAAGTAAGTACATTGCCAAAAAGAGGTAGAAGGTTACTAGGTCGATAATTAGAAGGACCATTCGATTCTCTTGAGTTGTTAAAAATTGGGACTACGGAAGCGAATTTTAAACAAGCGTGAAAGCAAGAATCAGTAAGGCATTTATTGTAAAATTTAAGAAAAGCAGGAACCAGTTCAAGAGCACATTTTTAAGGGCTATAGCAGGGACAGCTATATAGATACATATACACATATATTTATGTATATATATGTACACACTGAATTAGGCCTGAAATCGGTTAAACATAGAAGAAAATACCTTGAATTGAAACTTTGTATTCGACTCCCTTCATTGCTTTCCCAGTGAGTTGAACCTCTCGTATTACGTTCCACTGATCTGCACAGGTTATGTTTATCTTAGTTAAATGCTTTTCTTAATTTCCTTCCCATTCTATTTTTTTTCTCAATAATTGTATTTATTTTTGTTAGAACTTGTGTAAAACTATTCTCCAACAAGCATTTTTCCAAGAGTTTAGATGGGAGACACAGCAAGTGACACCCGCTTTTCATGTTAGTGTTGACTGTTTCTTTTAAAATAGGGAATCGTTTTTTCAGGTTAAGGGAGTTGCTTTTTTATTCCCTTATTTTTCTTATATATATGTATATTTTTTTAATTTCTTTTTGCTTATGTCTACACTTGCGAGGCTTTCAAAACGCCCCTAACTTTACATAACGATTGAGAGCCTACCTCAGATATAACTTTTGTCTTTTTCACCCGTAACAACCCTCAGCTGTTTGTATCAATATCTGTGGTTTTCCGATTTCCTTGCGAAAACGATCAATCACTGGATACAAAAAAAAAAAAAAAAAATGGAACAAAGTCAAATGAAGTAAAAACGAAAAAATAAACAACAAAAAAAGGAAATAAAAACAAGAGTGTTTTCAAAACAGAGTTAATTTTCTAATAACAAAATCTCTTCGCTTACATGACTGATTAAAATTTTTCACATATTTTGATTAAAAATATTTCTCTTTTTAATTCTTCACTGTGTTTTCAATTTAATGAAACAAAGACATCTGTTATATATTGGGTTGGTGCAAAAAATAATGACGTAATAATGTCGTTTTTTGACGTATTTTTAACGTCAAAAAACGACATTATTACGTCGTTATTTTTGCACCAACCTAATATATATATATATATATAATTCTGGAGAAGCAGCCAAAATGAAATAAGGTATCTTTCTCCATAGGGGACCGCATGTTGAAGCGTGTATTAAAAAACAAAGGCACACACACATAAAAAATCAGTTTGACGGTTTATCTAACGTCACCTTGAGTGGCGAATGGTACAAGACCGAAAATATGGGACCCAGTGAGAATCGAACTCACTTTTCAGTCGTAATTTATCTAGCGAGACAAAATTGCTAATTATTGCACCACGTCGAATAGCGTGTACTTCGCTTGGGATTGGTTCCCTGAGAACGCCGGAAGTAAGAGACAACTGCGTAAATGAACACAGAACAATCTTTGAAAACGAATGTAGCAACATTCGAAAGTACTCAAGAAGAAAATTAAATAGAATGAAAAGAAATATGAATTTTAGCAAATTTACGGATAACATAAAACACTTAATTCGGAAAATGAAAATGAAAAATTAATGAAAAACATTTTTGAGAGTATATATATATATATATATATATATATATATATATATATACAAATAAAAAAATATGCTTTACGTTGTATTCAGCACTTTTTAAAAAAAGTAAATGCTAAAGAACTGTGGTTTCTAAATCTGTTCTTTCTCTTCATTTGTATATATATATATATATATATATATATATATATATATATATATATATATATATATATATATATAATGTCATCCACACACACACATACACATATATATATATATATATATATATATATATATATATTCATAAATTTGGGTATATGATCCCGACAATATATATATATATATATATATATATATATATATATATATATATATATATATATATATATATATTTATATGGGGTTGCTCGTGTTTTATATGGATGCTAGCCTCCGTGTATAGAAAGTAAAAAAAAAGTTAAAATATGAAGGTTTCTGTAATTAGAAATAAGCTTTATTCGTTACTTTTCCTTTTATTGTTAATTCTGACTTTTTAATTGCAGTCATGTGACACTCAAATTCTTTACTCCCTACGCAATATTTTTACGGCTGGCATAATATCTGAAACTAAATGTTTTCAAAATTGGAAACGTGTCATGACCTTATCCGTATTTAGATGTGTATGCAATATATACATAGACATTTGGATTTGGGTGAGGTCATATGCCTGTACACAGGCGGCAGTGTATAAATTTTGCACTTATATATATACAGGCCTACTAACGGGCACATCCATACATGTATTTATGTAAAAGACTAAAAGTTCCATCGCGCGCGTACACACACACACACACACACACATAAACACGCGTGCACACATGCGTATACATTTTTGAGTACACATTCACATATACATATGTATGTACAAAAGGAAACCAAGAAATACATACATTCAAAAGACAGCCGATCTTGAGAATATTTAAAAAAATATAGATTGTTAATCATGAGCCTTGATATATATATATATATATATATATATATATATATATATGTGTGTGTGTGTGTGTGCGCGTGCACGCGCATGCGTGCAGGTACCTAATAAATAAAATAACAACTAGCAGATAGAAAAATGTATATTAGGGGAAAAGAAAGTGCTCAACGCTTTATAGCAAAGCAAATATCATTTACAAGCTTCTAGTCGATGTGGACACGTTTATTGTATATATATATATATATATATATATATATATATATATATATATATATATATATATAAAAGGAAAGATAAAACGAGAAAGTAAAAGTAAAAAGTGCATTATTTTCGGAATTCTCTACGGTAAATTTACGTCCAGAAATGCTTATCTGACTTCCTCACATATTTACTTCTAATACAATGGTTATAGTTAAAAAATAAGTAACGCTAAAAATAAAAATAAAAACGAAAAGCTGAACGTCACTGTCTCTTTAACGTTTCGATGTTTAACTGTAACAGGCATTTGTTGCATTTCTCACCAACCACATCTTATATAAAAACTGGTTGCATCAATAATACTCTTGCGTAGTTTCTTATTGGAAATGAAACACGTCACTAAGAAGTTTTTCCCACTAATATACTAACACACACGTATATATATATATATATATATATATATATATATATATGTGTGTGCGTGTGTGTGTGTGTTAGGAATACTAATGACAAAGTAGAAAAAAATTGTGTGACACTTTTGGTCCTTGAGGACTTCATTGGACTAAAGTGTTTACGTAACTACATATGCGCACGAAGAGGAAGGGACACTGGAATGTTAAGCTTTGGAATTTCAACTTTTTAATAGCCTTTTTTTTTAATAGGTGTTTGGGTATATAGTGTAGCCAATTTCATTTAGTTTCCTTTTCTTTTTTGCTTATGTTTTTATCCCTTTTGTTATTAAATATCCCACATTGTGGTATTAGAAAATCTATCAAGAAAGGTCAAATGTGAGAACTTAGTGGGAATTGTCATGTGGGTAATCTAGCGATTAAACACTTTCTAAACATTTTCGTCTTAGTAAATTGCTTTCTCTTTTAATTAGAGTATCATATTTTAAGTCGAAATTATGGTCAGACTCTTTACAGTGAGCGACTAAAGCACTTGTTGTGGATCGAAGAAGGCTGCGTGAAAATTTTAATGTTTCCCTGTAAATAAAACATGCAATATCCACAAACATAAATTTAAATAAAAAACTCAAATGCTAACGATAAATTCCAAAGCTTAACATTCCAGTGTCCCTTCCTCTTCGTGCGCATTACGACAAAAAGGATAGCTTTGGGAAGAAAAAAATAAATTTTTTATATGCAGAATTTTACAATTTTGTTTTGTAAAGATGTGTGCGAAAGCTTGATCAGAGTATTTCAAAGAGAAAAGTTCTTGCTGGCTTTGAAATATTTCGCAATACTGTTTATAATGTAGTTTGGAAAATGGCGTACGTACGTGCATGTGTGAATATGCTTTCAGCGTTCGACCGCAATGGGGTTGCAAACGCAATTTCCTTTAAGGTTATATTTTTGTAGGCGAATGAAATCAAGAAAGAAAAAAAGAGAGAGGACAAATTTGTGTCTGATATTTATAATTAGTGTAATCACGTGACAGGCTCATGGAAATGAAGCGGGAAATCTTGACTTCGTCACGCGCTGGAAAAAGACTTTTACGTGGGTGGCTTGCAACACCCACTTGTGTGTTTATTGACCAATTAGAAGTTGAGATTTCCTGAAAATATATATGAATTTGGGTAAGCTCTTTGATCCACTTTTTGCACAGATTTGTATAAAATTCAGCATTAATAAGAAAGTGGTATTGGGATGCTAAACACTGATTGAGTTTCGTTAAAGATCTCTTTTGTGATCGTATAATCTTTTATTTAAATTTCTTCAGGTTTCTCCTGTGTATTCCTTGTGGCAATCAGTACGGGTGATAAAGAAAATTCCTCCTTCAAGTTTAGCTTATTATTATTTTGTTTTGTATTAAGACTTTTTGTAAAATATATAGTGTCATCATTGTTTTTTATACACGATGCCAGATGTTTGGTACATATATATATATATATGTGTGTGTGTGTGTGTGTGTGTCTGTGTATTAATTTATTTATTTAAACGTTATTTTACTTATATATGTGTGTGTGTGTGTGCATATATATATATATATATATATATATATTTATCGGAATGCTGATCGGATATATATATATATATATATATATATATATATATATATATATATATATATCCGATACAATGAGAACGAAAGAGTAATATATAAATTCTAACATTCACAGCATTAATACAAAAGAGTGCTCGATACCGATAGTAGAGCGCTAATTATTTATCATAATTGTATCATATAGACAAAAACAGTTTACTCACTACAAAGATGCAACTTTGTTTCGGTGCATTTCAATTGCACCTCGACTGGTGAGAACGAAAACTGATGAAAGCGGGGACTTTAGAAATCTAAAGTATCCGCTTTCATCATTACTCCATATATATATATATATATATATATATATATATATATATATATATATATGTGTGTGTGTGTGTGTGTGTGTGTATTAGAATCCGTCAACAGAACCATTATTAGTATAAAAAAGTTCTTTTGTGAGACGAAAAGCGTTAAGTAATCGTTTATTTCCAATATGAATTTAATTTAAATATATGTATAAATAAATAAATCTCTATATAAACTGAAACATGTGTTTATTTATGTCTGTGTGTGTATATATGCATGCATACCGTGTAATAATTGAATTTACGAATACATATGCATACATTTGCATACAGAACCATTTTAAACATTTACTAAGTATAACTTTATTAACTCATGATGTGCGCCAGACCATTTGAAAGATGGACTTTATGAAATGTCACTACGTCAGCAATATCACAGCTTGCGAGATAGGATTACGAATTGCTCCACTGCAAGGGCCTCATGCATGCATACAGTATAAATAATCCGACACACACTGACACAAGCACACACTCACACAGCACACATAATATTTCTGTTGATTGGTCAACATAAACTCTGCACATATGCGTAAAATATGTGTACGTATTCATTCTTTTTTAATTTTTCACTATTTCTTTCACGTAAAAGACACACATATACACACACACAAGACGTAGAGAGCCACGGGGCATGGACAAAGGAATGTATTATAAGTAGAAACATATTCAGTTCGCCATACATGTTTATCTCTGTGCACGTGTGCATGCGTGCGTTCATGTGTGTTAGCGCATGCGCACTGACATGTGCACATCTACATTTCAAATCAGCAAATACTCGAGCCCTTTTTGACATTTTTTTTTTTTTAAATGATTGTTGGTATAATTTCGTTTCGCTTTTGTAGCATATTTTAAATTCTATATGTGACCACATGTATGTGTGACTCTTGACAGCACAATTTGGCGCTTAATATAACGGTTTATTTCGTTTCCCTACTCAAACGACGCTCCTTCTTTTGGAAGCTCCAGGCGTCAGCAAGCGACTCATATCCGGCCTTGTTAGTCGTAAATCGAGTGATATTTTTCTTTACTTGAAATCAATCTTTTGAAAAAGGGGGAAAAGAAAAAAAAACGATTTTTTTCCTCTTTGTTTTGTTTTAATTTGTTAGCTATTTTTTAAAAACATTCCAGTTAATGTACGTGAAGATGTGATACGATGTATGGACGTAAATGCGTATGTTTTTTTTTTGTGTGTACGCTTGTGGCTGTCTTGGGGCGTAGCTGAAGGCTTCTGAAGATTGTTTTCTTTGTATCTGTGTATATATAGATACACGTGTGTCCAACAGTATATGCATGAGTGTTTGTAATAGTAGATAAAAACTTACGTTGGCTTTTTGAATGAGAAGAGTGTATCTCTGTTTGGAGGAAGCATTTATTCTGCGTTTGTGTTACCGGTACAATAGATTTACCCAGTAATGCGAAAAAAGAGAAAGAGAAAGAGAGAGAGAGAGAGAAAAAAAGCAAGAAAATGAGAGATATAAGGACGAATGAGAGAAAGAATAAAACACAAAATAAGAGAAAGAGAGAAAGAATAAACATAAGAAATAAAAAAAAAGGTCGAGGAAGAATGTGAGTGAGTAAAGTAGATACAATCGTAGGGAAAGGGAGAAAGAGTGTAAGGTAAAATAAGAGGGAGAGAAATAGGGAGAGTAGGAGTATGTGTAAATAAGAATGATGAAGTGACAAAGAGAGAGAATGAGTAAATGATAAAATGACAGTGGAAGATATAGAGAGGAGAAGGTACATAAAAAGACCAATAGTGTGAGAGAGTAAAAGTGAAAACTTATACAGAGAAGGAGAGAGTGAATGAAAGAGATAAAAAGAGAAAGAGGTGGCGAAAGAAGTAAGGAGAAAATAACAGCCAAGAGAAAAAACTAAATTACATGAAAAGAAACAGAGATAAATGAAAACAATACATATAGAGGGGGAATTGATTGATCGATTTGTTTTGATGGCTTACAAACCATTTGTGGCTTATTTAAAGTTGATATATTTTGGATTGTAAGAATATTTTTTTTGAGTGTGAGTACTGCATTAACAATTTTTTATAGAACAACGAGTTTTCCAGATAAAAGTCCTATTTAACCCATAGCTGGGGGAGATGGATTCATACATTTCCCAATAGAATTTGCGTGCGAGTGACTATAACGAACCCGACTGGAATTCGAAATCGGCTCTGTGAAAGAAAGAAAGAGAGAGAGAGAGACAGAAAGACAGAGACAGAGACAGAGACAGAGAAAAAGGAAATGGAAAAGCGATAAAGCAAAGAACCAAAAAGAAAATAAAGAAAAAAAAGAAAAAGAAAGATAAAAAAAGAAACGGGGAGAAATAAAAAGCGAGAAATGGCGGAAAGGAGAGAGAGAGAGAGGGAGAGGGAGAGAGAGAGGGAGGGAGAGAGGAAGGAAGGAAAGAAGGAAGGAAGGAAGGAAGGAAAGAAGGAAGGAAGGAAGGAAATTCTTAGCATTTGAATTTCTATCGAAAATGAGTTTGCAATTCGGATAAATTTTGTCTTTACTTGGCGCACAGATACTAGTGACTAATGAGGACGATACAAGTCGGATCTTTCACAATGGTTACAGGGAAATTCCTGGTTCTCTTTTCCTTCAGGCTGGCAGTCGGAAGCTTCTATAGTCCAAACATAAGGGCTGATGTTACTCAGAGGGAGAGCCTTCTACACTGCTTTGTTGCGGCGAAAGTTCGCTACATAGTATAATTGATTTAATATTTTCGAAACATGTCCCGCCCAGCATAGCTGAATTTTCTTCAGATGGTCTTGATGCATGGTATCTTGGCTTTTTTGAGGACATCTACCTTAGTGACGAAATCGCTCCAATGGATGGATTACAAGCACCACCGACTCAATAGTAGGGATAAAAGTACATAAGAGAAATAATATAATATTATATAATGTTATAATAATACTGAGAAATATTGTTGACTTGTACGAATTCGCGTTTGTGAATGTCTCGATATTTAATAAGAAGTGTCGAGCAAAGAGACACTGTACAGAAATCACAGTTCAGGATTTTTACTAATTTTCAAAGGTTTGCGAGACCAACTTCTTAAATCTTGCTCTACGGTAGACGTTTTAATTATGAGGAAGATGTTTATATTCTAAAAAATGATCACAACAGTCGGGTGTGCCTTATAGTCACGATCTGTAAAAGAAACTTGCTGACCATTTATTTCGAAAACATCATACTCGAGAATCTTTGATTCCCAAATAGGAAACATTTGTCTCTCAAGGAAAGAATTTCAAATCTAAGGTGTGAAATTTTAACCAGGAGAGGAATTTCAGTAAGGGGAGGAATTGAGTAGGAATTTGAGTCAGAGGAAGACCTTTTACCTGGGAAAGAATGTATTCTGTACATTGTATCTATATGCGAAATACACAACCGGAAAATCGATCAGGAATTAAGAATTCACAAAAAAGACCCAACCCAACAAAATACAAAAAGTAACAAAAAAAAAAAAAAAAATAAAAAAAAATAAAAAATAAAAACAAAAAAATACTGTTTCAAAATAAATTCAATCATTGCGGTTTAAAAAGCGCGTATCACAGAATGTAGTTGACGAAATATCGGTTTTCAAGTTTTTTGTAAGTTTAATAAAACAAATTATAATTGCATTAAAACAACTTATAATTACAACTGCAAAAGTATAATGCTAAAGTTAAATTTAAAATCTGGGCGATATTGAGCAAAACTAGAATTCCAATTTTATCAAGAAATGCCATCGACTGCCATACTGCATTCAAAAATAGATCAGCCAACTGAAAGGCGCCGCAAATAATTAACAATGAAGAGCTTTCTGACTGAAATTGCTGGTAACTTAAGTTGCTATTATTTATTATTTACAGTTGGATGAAAATCCTCACCTTTGTTTTTACTTATTGATTATGTCCAACGACCTTCTTCAGGTGTCTGTCGATCCGAGTAACCGTCAGGTAATTTCGAACTAAACCTTATATTTAAACTCTGGGGGCAGATTGTTCTTGTTCAGAAGTCCATGTCTAGGGATATCTCGTTCAATAACTGATCAGTACTAAAAAAGATCTATCTATCTATCTATCTATCTATCTATCTATCTATCTATGTAATATCCATTTATCTATCTGTTTATTTTGGATATTACTTCATAAAATTTCACCAGAGCGTTTGTTTGGTAGCATTTCGTAGGAAATTTCTAAACAGAACCTCTGGACCGTTACCAGACACATCCATAAATTCAGTGTAACCCGGATATAAGAGATACGGATATAAGAGAAACCCGGATATAAGAGAGATTTTCTCTGGTCCCAAATTAGAGCCTGTGTTAAAGTATATATAACAGACCAAACCCGGATATAAGAGAAACCCGAATATAAGAGACTTCTTCTCCGGTCCCGACAACTCTCTTATATCCGGGTTACACTGTATATAAAAAGCACGTATATGAATTCTATCTATCTATCTATCTATCAATCTATCTATCTATGTAAAACTGTTCATATCTATCTGTCTATTTTGGAACATCTATTGAGACACAACCTCACACCAGAACTCGTATATACGAACTATCGTTAAATATGCTGGGAAAATGGTCGGCTCCTTGTATCGATCCAGAAGGTGTCGGACTCCTGCCATATTCTATCATTATTAGAGTCAGATCAGGCCAAGAAATGGAATATTATCGCAGATGCCCAATCCTCACTTTCCAGCATCGAACAAGTTCAAAAGCGTTTGCGCGGCCTTGTGGGTGATAAATTGTTTCCACCCTTCAACCCCTTTCCCATAGATGAAACGTTGCTACGCCCCGGCAATTATATTGCTAATTTCATAGCAGACGTTCGGGCAAACTACATTCCTTCCTTCGAGAGGAGAAGAGAGAGCGAAGAAAGAGAGATAGAAGAGAGACGATAGAGAAGAGAGAGAAAAAAGAAGAGAAAGATTAGAGAGAATGGAGAGAAAAGAAGAGAGAGGGAGAAGAGAAGAGAAGAGAAGGGAAGAGAAAAGAGAAGAGAAGAGAAAAGAGAGTCACTAGTCGAGACTTTCATAGCTACGACCCCCCATTATGCCATGTACACTGAGTCGACTCATCCTCATTGTGTTTGTATTCCATTAGTGAGGAGTAAGTTCTACTCAGCTAACTTCTTCTCCAGAACTGTTGCAATGTGGAAAGGACTCTCGAAAGGATGTTTCTCTGATCAATACAATCTTAACCTCTTATCTACACTACATATACTTAATCATTGCTCCTTGCTTTTACTCCCTCACAATATCCCCATTAAATAACCGTTTATCTTGTGGCTCTTGGGCCTTTACTGAGTGAACAATAGTTAAAATAAATAAATAAAATAACTATCCAAATATAGGATAACAGGAACAGAACAATTTAAATCCGGTTTTCTTATCATTTTCACTTTAACACACGCAGTAAAGTCTATACTTTAAACGTATCGACAATTTTCTATTCAGCCATTTTGTTTATTTGCAAACATATCGACACTTTTCTATACACTCTTTTCGAATGTACTGCTCTTTCTTGTACTGCTATTTTGGAAGAAGAAGTGTAGGCGCTCCAGTGCAGTTCTCCTTTCTGTCTTAATGCCTTGTGTAAATAAGTAATATTCCAATTGGTTTGAAATTGAACGAAAATATGAATGATTTGTACGGTGAAAGCGTTCATAGCAAATAAATGAGTTTGCAAAAAAATATCATGACAACAGAACATAGCCCACGAATTGGGTTACAAGCAGACCAAGACCAGCAACAAGTTTTCTCTATTTAGCGCATTCTTTTGATGAAAACTAAAATCATTGTATCAAACTTGGAATGAGAGACACACGCACACGGACAGAGAGAGAGAGAGAGAGAGAGAGAGAGAGAGAAGCAGAAAGAAAAAATGGATAATCTCCAAATTTTATTAGTAAGCAAGCATATTTTGAAATTTTCCTCGAGGAATCTCTCCCTCTTTGGGTGTGACGAAATACCAATGTCTTCCTGTCTACATGTGTATGTTTGTAAATTTACTCGTGTCAAGTTTTATGTAAGTGTGTAATGTGTATTATATACGCATCTGTGTCTCATATATATATATATATATATATATATATATATATATATATATATATATATAATGTTGCATGTACAATTTTATGTATTAAGTTCTCTGTACTTGTCAACATATGTAAAAACACATTGCTGCAGTTGCGAAATATTTCGTATATATAAGCAGTGTACAAATAGATAGATAGATAGATAGATAGATAGATAGATAGATAGATTTTCCAACATTCACTGTCATATAGGAGATTAGAATTTACATAGCAGATCAGCACAAGAATAATTAAAGGTCAAAGAAAAAATAATATTAATCAATGCGTACTGGTTGACTTTAGTCTTTCTTCAAATTCATTTTGTTTGCAAAATGAATAGGATAGAGGGGTAGATTTTTAAAAATGAACGCCTGCTTACAAGTTTATATCAGGTATGAATTCAGTGAGCATTTCTCTCTAGCGCTGACAAAATACAACTGAAATAAATAGTACGTTAAATCTACAAAATGACGATATTTTTTTAAACAATTTTGCAAAGAAAATTTCTTTTTAGGTTTAGCAATACGTAACTTGCTACTTAGTATTACAGTTTTACATTACATAAAATGTCGAGGGTCGATATCACAAGATCAAAACACACACACACTCACGCACACATACACATGTACACGTACACACAAGCACGCGCACATACACACAAACATGTACGCGCAGACAACGCACACAAACGCACGCACACACACATAAACACACACACGCATACAGATGAATATATACAGTAATCATCTTCTCCATTCAATTATTTTGCATTGATTCCTCATGTATAATTCAACTTGAAATGCGAAATTTGAGATTTTCTCCCAGAAACAAAAAGCGACAAGAAAGGAACAATTTGTTTCCATGAAAGCAAAACAAGTAGAAGAGAAATGACGTCATTGTTGGTGACAGACTGATAGGGGGTGGACATTTTGACCCACAGTTTCTGGTCTCCCGAGGGCGTGGACCGCAATCAACATCTTTCCATAAAATTCTGATGAAAAGGAATCTTAAATTTCTTTTCCCAAAAAATATTTTTTTTTATTATTTATAGAATTAGGCAACTGACACCATTTTTATTTTTTTCTAAGATTACTCCTAAGAAAAATCTATCTATCTATCTATCTATCTATCTATCTATCTATCTATCTATCTATCTATCTATCACGTTTATGCCAAAGTTAAAAGTATTTTTATTAAGAAAAACGTAAATAATTTTCGGTTGTGCATATGCAGTCTCTAATTTTGAAAAGGATAGCGATCTAGTAAAACTGTGATTCACATAATATATATATATATATATATATATATATATATATATATATATATATATATCTGTGTGTGTGTGTGCATTTGGGCAGCAACTTTTCCTTTCGTTAAATATGGCTGACAAGGAAAATTTAATGAATTTTTTATTGAGTTATTCCAGCGTTCTTACGCTTTCCCGTTTGTTGAGAGTAAGGGAGTAAAAACATTTGTTGTAATGGCCTTTATCCCAAGCGCTTTCGGCTAATTTTTTAGACATTTTCAAGGGGGATTTGCTTTAGGTGTTTCTCTTCATGTTTTGCCAGATTAAGTTTTATACTGTTTTTATGTTGTCTTTTTTTTTTTTTTTTTTTTTTTTTACAGAAGCGTTTATTCCGAGCCTTCGCGTGTTGAGCGCAGCTGGAATTCGAGTGAGCGTGTTTCTATTAAAAAAAAAAAAAATAACGCACCACTCTCACTGTTAAATAAGATGAGGTTGATAGTAGAAGAGATATGTTTAATATACAGCGCCTGTCTTATAGCGATATGTTTCCGGTAGTGTGATTTATAAAGAATGTTTGTGTTTTCGAACAGAATTTTTCTTAAGCATTCTTGTAAATTGTAGATAGATAGATGTCTTTTATAGCATTTTGATCTCATAAGTGACACGCGAGGCGTCTGCTTAACATCAAAACGTCAAAAACCGACATTATTTTTGCACCAACCTAATATTTATTTTTATTTTAATCCTCTCAAATTCGCGGATTAATTTCTTAGTATTAGCACAAAACTGATCAAGAAAAACGCTGTAATTATCCATATGGTCTTTATTTTTCCAAGTACTTTCACTCTCATCCAAGATCATCTTAAAGGGTCAATTGCTATGGCAAGACATTAATGTAAATTATAAATGTGTGTGAGCATGAATGCTGTAAAATTCGAAAAATGTACCTCTATGTAAGCGAAATAATCTATGTAAATTTTTATTGAAAATTTTAATTAAGTACACTATTCACATTATTCGGACTATTGTCCTCATCTTTGTCGCCATGTTTATCACAACGTTTCGGCCGTTGTACGCTCCGTCCTTCTTCAGGTGGTTGGAATATCGAACTGAGCTCTTTATTTCGCTCAATGGGTAGACTGTTCTAGTTCCACGTGCCATGTCTAATGGATGTCAGTTATCTCCTGTTAATTCCCCTCTGAAAGTTCTCCACCGCTGTAACCAGGTATTGAACTCACACTCATTGGGCCCTGTCACTGGATCTAACTAACGCCTTTATCCACTGTGAGGGGAATTAACAGGAAATAACTGATAACTGACATCCATTAGACATGGCACGTGGAACTAGAACAGTCTACCCCAGTGAGCGAAAACATTCCGACCACCTGAAGAAGGCCGGAGCGTACAACGACCGAAACGTTTTGATAAACATAGCGACAACGACGAGGACAATAGTCCGAATAGTGTAAATAGTGTACATAATACCTCATCTCAGAAATGTAGACAGATATTGTAATTAAGTGTTTTAAAATATTCCTTAATTGTAGTTTTTAACAATTACAATTTAATTATTTTAAAGATTTGCTGTTATAAGCATTTAGAACTTTTTTTGCTATACTCATAATTGATTTTACTTATTTTGCCCGTATTTTTTTTTTTTATATATAAACGGCTTCCAAAATTTGAAGTTATTGTTTTCTTTTTTTATTTTCGTGATGGCGTATAGTTGTATTGTCGATTAATATTTCTATAAATCGTGAATGTGGACAGGAATATTCCTTTAAACTATGGGAAACTGAAATATTGTCATTCATATGAAATGTAAAAATCGAACATATATATTTACATTTTTGTCAGAGACACAATCTCCCAAAGGACATCTAAATTGATATACGACTAAATACTGGAGTGCTTTCCTTCTAAAAGACTAACTGCCACACAGAATCAGTGTATACTTTATTATTTAACCCACCACACCATATACGAAGAACCGACTCATCCTCGTTCCTTTCGTATTTCATCGGTTTCACGCTACTTCTTTCCAGGAACTGTGAAACAGACACTCGCCATTTGATCTTAATTACTTCAAGTATAAGCTCAACTGTTATCTATCCTACATATCTTCATAATAAGCAATTTATACTTCCTCCTCTTACGCCCATACTACAAATTTATTCTATTCTCTGCCATGAGTTGCTCTTGGGCCTTCTATTGGGTGAACAACATAAAAAAAAACTATATATATGAAGAGAAGAAATAGATTCATTAGTGCGAAAGTAAACTCAACAGACCACCCCGGAATTTGAACTCAGTTCTCTGATTTCAATTGCTGTTCTGATAACTTATAATGTACCTGCAAATCCAATTATATAGATAACCATACAAATAAATAATGAATTACAATATTAGTTAAATATAAGATAATTTTTTTTTGTCTGTCCGGGTAAACTAGTTATATAATAATAATAATAATAATAATAATAATAATAATAATAATAATAATAACTAGAAATACCCCTGAAAATTTTAGGATTTTTCTATTTGAAGTTTTTGATGAAACGTAATAAAGTTAATGATTGAATAAAATTCTGGCAGAGTTCTAAGATTATAAAACCCCATTTGCATCACTAAATATTTCAGCTTAACAACTTTAACAAAATATTGCAATAGCCACCATAATTATGAATGCAGGTTATTATTTAAAGAAGTAAGAGGGCGCAAATGAAAAGATCCGAAATTTGTAAGATTTTCCATTTCATTGAATCAGACGTTAAATAACTGAGACTGTTATCGCTTCCTCTATCATTTTTGAATTTTTTCTAGTTTCACTCTGTCGTTTCTTTCTTTCTTTCTTTGTCTTCATTTTCTTCTCCCTATTTTCTTTCTTTCCGTTCTCATTCTCGCCAATGTTCTTTTTCCTTTCTTTCTGTTCTCATTCTCTTCACTCTGTTTTCATTCATTCATTCTTTCTTTCTTTCTTTCTTTGAAGCTAAACAGCGTCTCTGATACATCTTTTCCGTCTTTCCTCGCTATTAAAACGGAATAATCCATTATTTATGAGGTATTGACAGGGTGTAACGTACACACTAACGAAGGAAAGAAGACACGAACGAGCAGAATTATAAAATGATTAATAATAGAATGATAAGACGGTCTATAAGTTTATATCTAAAATACTGAAATCAATTCTTCATGTCTCCTCCAACGATTTATTTAGTGAAATCATTATTAAATTTGAATGAACAGTATCATGCAATAAAATTTCAATGGTAATTCTCTTTCCGAGTTCTTCGTCACGAATATAACTAGAAACCTCAATAATGCTCTGTAAGTATTTGCTGAGCTGATCACTAGAGAGAGGATGGGTGGATAGAGTAAAAATAAAGGGAGATAAATTGAATAAGAAGTTTGTCTCAGTGCAGTTGACATAATTCGAGGTTAAATTTTTAGTGTAATTTAATACTTGTCTTCTTGCGTCTGATTGCTCTTTTTCGTTTAGTTTACCCATAAAAAAAAAAAACAAGAAAGAAAGAAAGAACTTGAATATTTAACTGAAAGTATTATGCTTATATAATGGTTAGCGTTTTGGAACGAGAAACTGGCGAATCGAGTTCGAATTCTAGTCGTGTTTATTTTATTCATTTTAACACAAATACCCTCGGGAGAGGTATGAAGCCATTTATACTCCCCCCAGCTATTGGATAAATCACAGAGGAGACATAGCTGTTTAGCCGTGGTTGGCAGCCAATCTAGAAGTAGTAAAAAGTCAATTCAAAACTCTGTATCTGGTAAAGCACATACTGTGCAGCTAAGAAGATCGATGAATTCAAAATGAATTTATTTGACTATAATAAAATAATAAAAATTTACTGTTGCTCTACATTATTTTGGTCCCTTTCCAGCAGCATAGTACCCGTCAAAACTAACATCTGTTTGACTCAAACCACTTGTCGGCTTTATAAATTTAACTCTCTTGTCGCGTTTTATTTTTTATTTTACTACCTAAAAGAAACTTTATCATTAGCAGTCCAAGTATCTATAAAACGTTTAGATAAGGAAAAGCCAGATTGAAGAGTCCGTCGAAATCAAATTCTGCGAAATTTTACGAATTTTAAGTGTAGAAGATCAGTTTGATAATTGACCAGAAGTATTTGCACACCACGCTGATTGAATAACTGAACAAAAAGTAATTGTTTTTTTTTTATTTTTAAGAATAAATTTGATAAAAGAAAGAAAATAATTTATGACTCAATAGTTTCATTCTTAATCATTTCACCTCAAGTAAGGCAATAAAGTCACTAAGGCGCAAAAGAAAAAAATTAGTTTGAAAGAATAAGAAAAATACAAACCTTATTAAAGAGCGAAAACAATAAAAGAAACAAGAATTAAGAAGACAGTAGATAAAGATTGACATTGCATTTAAAATATTGAAGATCAAAGTTGGCTGAAAAACAAGAAACCGTAAAAGAGTTCCACAATCATTTAAAATGTAAAAAGATGTGACTTCGCTGCTAATCTTGTACTGCTCTTAAATTAGTCAAGTCTGGGCACCATAGAGAAAAGTTCATCAGAACAATTACCACGAAAGTGAAAGAAAAAATTAGAAGAAAGAAAAAGGCACAGAAAGTGACTGAAGCCAGGATGTCTGGTCAGGACTAATAACATTGCAGATTCTTCTTTGGAATTTATCATGAATCTCTAAATATATAGCAGGCGCACCACACCAGATGTGGTGACATTCGAATCCTTGACTTATAAATATGTAAAATACATTCGGGTGAGAAAGATTTTTTAGCACGACATTCTGAACCGACTTTCCTGTCAGCAGACCTAGCAATTGATCTTTTCACTTTAAGTCAGCAGAGAAGGTTAGCCAGAGAAGGCGCAAGAAGTCGCTCTCCTGAAGGTTAGAATCAATCATGCTGATGCAAGGCAAAAAGGGATCTTTCAGATGTTTAATAGAAAGCAGTTTTATTTGAAGGTGTTAAAATTAACAAGCCAGTTAACAACAGATTTTACTTTGAACAATAAGAATCTATCTAGCTCTAAGATGAAATGATGATCCCTTTTGCTGTTGTGACCTCTTGATCAAGTTCCTCTATGCTGGTCCTTCTTTTTAAAAATTATTCATAGTTCTCTTGATGGTTCTTGAATGAACTGTGAAGATGGAAGCCAAAATATGAATGTTGGTACCATTATTGAAAGCCTGAATAATCTTTTTCGTATCAGCATTGCTCAGTTCGGCAAACATAGTGGGGCTTGCCCAAAATGATTTTAACCTGTTCTCTTTCTAGATGAATAACTCAAAGGGTTTTTCAGTGATGCTTACAACAAATAGATGGCGAAACATTTTATCTGAAAACCTGGTTAAAAAAGAAACTCAGTTTAGTGGTTCTATAAATATTAAACGTTTTGTGGGATGGAAAATTATCCCGTGCTGTTACACGATTTGGACAATTTTGCTGTTACGCCCGGTATATAAACGCACACACATACACACACACACACACACACACATATATATATATATATATATATATATATATATATATATATATATATATATATATGGCAACATCAAGCACCAAGATGCGCTACGGGACTCCGATCTGAAATCTAGAGGCAATGAGCAGTATAGATTTTTGTTTAGATAAGTGTCTGTCTTTTTTTTTTTTTTTTCATTGCTTTTTCTTGTTTTCTTTTTTGGCAGACCCATTATTGACAAAGCTGGCTTTTGGCATTTTCCCTTTACCGATTACTTGCTTTATTCTATATCATTCTATATATCTGTATGTACTTGAGTGATATGTTATATGATATATAATCTATTCTTACCCACAGTTACTTGCTTCGTTAGAGTTAATCTGGCACAAGGCCATCAGAAGCATATAACTATGTTGAACAATTTTCTGCAGTACCGCTTCGCTTTATTTCTGGACTTTATTTCACCGCGTAAGTCACCAGCCTTCAATCACTGAGATCAATTTTAGGGAGTAGGTAAATGAATACAGAATGCATGGCTGTTAGCAAAGGGAACAGCTCAACGTCAAATTACAAATTAGAGATACCAAAATCAAATATGTGCACCAATTAAAATATCTGGGAAGTGTTCTAATGTAGGTCGAAAGTGCAACACTGGAATCAGAATGCGCATTGGCATAGTGAAAAATATCTTCCAAAAGCTAGGAAAAGTATTAAAAAAAAAACAGAAAAAACTTGCCTGGTAGTAGCACCTGTTATTGTCCCACCTATAGTGAACCCCAAAACACTATGAAAGCAAAAAATACATTTTTATATTAAAAGTATCAGCAATAAATTATTATATAAAAATATTAACGATACATATCAATGGTAGAATTATTAGCAATACATTTTTAAAGTATTACCAACAATAGATTTTATAGCAAAATGGCCAACAATACATTTTGTTTGTAGCTGAAGCCATAAAACTATGTCCAAAATGTTTAGGTTTTAACTTCAAATTAGTCCATAATATTATTTTATCTGTTTTGAAATCTATTTAAAACATTTAAGCAACGTTCATGGAGTTTTTATCCAATGATAAATCACTTCCCTTATTAACTGGTATCAACAATAGCTTAACCTCCCGCCCACCTACGTCGAAAATATTTTGTTCGGACTAAGATATCTCATTACACTTTACCAGGGATCATAAGATTATTGTCAACTTAACTCCAGAAGCATCAGGGAACTTAACAAGCGTCCATATTTTATTTATATTTAGGACTCGTTTCTTATATCAAAAGCCACATTCCGATTAACATGAGACCTTATTTTCCTTAACCCTTGAGAGATTTACTCTATTTAACATTCGATCATGTGATGCTCTAACTATGATGGGCTTACGACCATTGAAGTTAAGCAACTTCGAGCCTGGATGGGCTACCTCTTGAGAATAGCAAGTGCTGTAATCTTTCAAATCGGAGAGCCGAGTTCCAATTCCAGTCCGGCCCTTTATAATCACTTATGCGCAAATACCCGTGGGGAAGGCATGAACCCACCTCTTTCTGTCTATGGGTCAATTAGTAGAATGTGTACAATAAAAAAATCATAACTTTCTCCCAAAACAAAAATCAACTCCTCCTATCTATGGGTTAATTAGTAGAACCTGTACAATAAGAAATCATAACTATCTCCCCCACCCACCAAAAATCCACTCTTCCTATCTATGGGTTAATTTGTAGAACGTGTACAATAAAAAATCATAACTATCTCCCCCCCCCCAAAAAAAAATAATCAACTCCTTCTATCTATGGGTTAATTAGTAGAACGTATACCATAAAAAAACATTACTATCTCCAAAAATAAAAATCATACAATCTAAAAATATTTTCTGGTTTTAAATAACTGTCAAAAGGTTGATAAAACGTAAATAAAAAAAAACAACTCTGTTAATGAAGCCCGCAAAACTAATTCAAGAACCTCCAAAATAAAGGCATTCGCTTTAATATGTTTATGCAATTAATAGATATTTTTGATCCAATATTATTTTTTAAAATTATTTTCAACGTTATATTAGTAGAAATTAAAGCTTGCTGGCCGAGAGATTGACAATCCTACAAAAGAAAATGTGCAGCCAACAGGAACTTGTGTCCCTTTTTTTCAATCAGGGAAAACCACTTTTACGCTAAGTGTGCTTTACCATTAGGCAATTACAGCAAAAGAAGACTCCATCCATCTATTTAAGATATGCGCATCTCTCGTTGGGACATTTCGAAATGGAAAAAGGGAATAGAGTTTCGATTCTTATTGGGAAGCACGTTTTCTTTATTAGAACTTTCAACCGATCTACGGCGCAATTTTCGATCCAAACGGTGTTCAACTCAGAGAAAGGTCAAGTGTACGCAAAGGACTAGTTCATTGCGAGATTAATTGGTTTGGTTTGTTTTACAATATAGCAACCGACTGTGTCATTTAATGCTAAAATTTTTTTTTTAGAAATAGTATTGTAATTCAACAGTTAAAAACTTATTTTTAAATAGTAAAACTGCTGTTTGTAATGTTTGTTTGTTTTTTTAATTATATTTTTGAAATCAGTTTGTTGATTTATCAGCATATCATCTCCGCATGGGTCATTCAATGCCGATATTTCATTTTCTTGGGAGTATTAGTAATTTCTTTCATAAAAATGTATTGCTGGTAATTTGTTTTTTGTTACAAAAATTTATTAACAGCATTATTTGTTTTTTTCCTTACAGAAATCTATTGCTAGTAATTTTTTTCGATGACAATGTATTACTGGTATGTTTTACCATGAAATTGTTTATATTTTCATATTGTTTTGACCCCAGTTTGTGCTTAACTGTTTGCTCATATTTGGGACCCTAACAGGTGCCACTACCTCAGGTCAGGGTGCACCTGAGAACAACAGCAATTAAGAATTGGTTCCAGGCTCCCCAAAGCCTTTTAATGCCGGGTGTAGTTTGTCATCATAACTAGGACGATTGCAAGAAACCACAAGATCTAAACGGTCCTGCTCTATCTGATAACACAAATGATGAAAACGCATTTATTATATCCATTCATAATTGTACCACACTCCAGGATGTGTACTCCTTCCCAGGAAGCCCGTCTATCATTGTACAGAAAGAGAGAGGATCAAGGCCAATCCCAATTACCTGAGGATTTCCATTAGGGAAGGGCCTATGAAATTGAGCAATCTCCCGATTTAGGGTGTTATGGGTACGTGGCCGAGTAGATAGAACGTGCGCTTTCTGTCCTTAAGACACGGGTTCGAATTTCATTACGGTCGATTTGTCAGGAATTTGACTTCTTGACATTATCAGTCTGGCGGAGGCGATGCCTTTGGAAAGTGTCTGAAAACTATACCACGGGTTGACCCAAGCCTTGTGAGTGAAATTGGGTAGACGGAACGTTGTTTGATTGCTAATCTTTCCATGGTTGAAATGGTGAAAGACTTAAGTTGTTAAATCTGAAAGAAAAAGAAAAAATCATTAGACGCTTAAAATTGTCTTGATTTAATTTGATTTAAAATCGGTCCAAATTATTGCAACACCCTATATTAAACGGTTTGTAGCACATTATCGAATTTAAAGTGAAGTATTTAACGGAATGGGGGATCAAACATATTTTATTTTAATATAAACAGTTTGAAATTATTGCAACGTGCTTGTATCTTATTTGACTTACTTCTTGAAATTTACTCTATTTAACATTCGATCATGTTACGCCCCAGTTCTCATAATGAGCTCTCTCCCAGTAACTGTAACTAGGGTCCGCTCACCATAGTTGCAGTGTAAACCACATATTAATGCTAGGTTCATTTTTTTTTCTTTCAAGTATTCTACGGCGTAACCATTACTGTCGCAAAACTAAAAGCCATCTGGAAAGACAAGAACATCTGCTTGAAATCAAAGAGCAGACTGTTACATGCACTGGCCGCCTCAATCTTTCTGTGCGTCTGGACATTAACCACAGAATTACAGCGACGAATCCAAACATTAGAAATGAGATGCCACAGAAGCCTCTAAGACATTTCCTATGTAGACGGCATCACAAATGACACTATCAAACAAGAAACAGACCCATTGGAAGACTTCGTAACCAGTGTCAAGAAATGAAAGTCGAAATGATATGAGCATATAATAAAAGCCAACACACTTTCTATTGCCATCCTACAAGGTACAAAAAAAAAAAAATAAATAAGAAAAGGCAAACAGAAGGGAATGGATGGGTTGGTAAAGTCACTGGGTGGGGGGACTAGAAGATCATTCGCGGAGACTCAAACATTGGCACGGAATCGGAACATATAGAGGAGGCTGGTCATATGCTCAGCAGTACAGCGACCCTACGACCAAACCCGCTATGCGATTGATGATGATGATGATAATGATGCTTTGATAAATTGGTTGTTGTTGATATTGTTCGTTAATCATTGTGGATCATTTCGAATAATCTCATCCCCATAAAAAAGTTTTTCATATCAGTGATTAAAAATGATTTCAACCAAATGAATTCTGTAGACCTTAAAGAGAACGATCCTTCGTCAGACCCCCATAGATTGGCGCTACAAGATCACAAGCGAAAAAAGATGACTTGAACAAGGCAAAAATGGGTACCACGTAATTAGGAGATAAAAACAATTATATAATCAAGCTATTAGCTTTCCACTGAACCAAAAACAAAAGGTTTGCAAAGAAATTCTCATTATTACTAGAAAAAGCTAAAAGAGTTAAAGAAAGTGAAAAAAAAAAAAAATTTCTGAAAAACGGATTTAATAATTTTTTTTATAAATTTCAACCGATAGTAACGCAAAAAGGATATTTATACTTATAATCACAAAGAGAAAATTTAAAATTTTGTACACATAATGAGGTAAGAGGGATTAGAAAATTTGACGCTTACAAGATATATAGAAGGGCAGTGGGAAGAAGTGCATGACCTACCTAATATGCTTGTGTAAATGGTTGGCATAACAGGGATTAGGAAACACAGCAAACATTATAGGAAATTGTGGAGAGCCATGATCGCCAAAGTCCTAAAGGGAAACGGCACATGGAAGAAGAACGCTGCCGATTCGGTCTATGAATCCCGAATGTTTCCTGTATTAAAAACGATTTATTTCATTATTTCTATTAATATACTGTTCTATTATTATTTCTCCAGATCCCAAACTTATATTTTTCTGCTTCAGTTGAATTTTTTCCAGATTAAACGCGAATGAGTTTTACAGGCATCATATTTTCAAGGAGGCAAAAACAAAATTTATGATGGACGAAAATATTTGGAAAGTACAACGTTGGAATATCGCTAAACGTAGAACTAATACCGACCTATTTATATCCATTTTGCTAAGATGAAACCATAAATCATCTTTAATCCGATACGCCGTAACTTACACCTTAATAAGTATCTATTTGCATAGAGTAGAAAAATACTCTAGAATCTAGAGGGTATCAAAAAATGATCGCTCAAGGTGTAGTTTTCAAGAATTTCTCAGAGAAAAGTAACTTGTCGGTAATCACGACTAGGTAAAATCAATCAAAGGCTAACCAATCACAATTGGAGATGCTTCTTGAAAAAATATTTGTTGTTATTTTATGTTGATCGGTTTCCAGAAGCAACTATTTTTTAAATCGGTTTCACCCTACGCAAGGCATTTAGCCACTAAATCACAAGGGGTTAATGGGTGTGGAAGAATTAGGAAGAGAAACATTACTAATGAGCGAGAAGAGAAAAGAGTAACCAGGGCAGTAGATAGCGATTGACATTGCATTTAAATTTTTGGAGATTAAAGTTAGCTGGAAAGTATGAAGCCAGAAGGGAGTTTCACAAGCGAGAAATGCAAGAAAAGTTCTCTATCCTTGTTCTAGAAATATCCTGTTAAAAAAAACAACTCTTAAATTCTGACTAGATATTTTTTAAGGCGAAGTTTAAATATATATATGTATAAAAATTAGTTTAAAATATAATAGTTTTCATATCATGCTCATTCTCCCATTTTTTTGAATGGGTAGAAATCTATAATTAATAAAGTCTTTTTTAAAAACCTATAATTAATTCAGGGTATTTTATATACTTATAACTAATACTGGATTTTTATTTTTATAATTTATGACGTCTTTTATGGTAGGAATTACTAGATCAGTTTTACTTTAACTTTCAGGAAGTACTGAATATAAGCAAGAAAACGCAGAGCAACATAAATGTTTGTTATCATATATGTGCAAAGAAATTGTGAAATTAACTTAAATATTCCGCCATTTTTTGCAGCACAAGTAAAAGATGCTTCTTTGACTTGACAATCAGTCTTGTAACACCTGCAAAGAATAACTGATTTATGTAAAAGAAAACTAAGAACAGATGAAATTTACATTGAATCATTATCAAACAGAATATCATTAAGATACATTTTGACTGACTGCTTTATTAGTCAGTAAGGACAAAATGAGGAAAAGAAAACACGATTTTGTGTGAAAGAAATGGAGGTCTTCATCTTTGTATTATTTTTTCTACTAGTAAAAAATTCAGGGATCGCCCTATTCTTGAAGTCGACTTATTCACAAGTATATACAGTACACTAACCTACAGCGATAAAATAATTTTTACAGTAACACTATACAAGTCAACAAGACAATATGGCGATAATGGAAACTGGATTATGTAAGCAAAATTAATCAATAAAAAATACTGCATCAGACTAAATTTTATTTGAAGAAATTTGGAGAATGTACCAGCCGCCGAAAAGTTGAGAAAGAAAATGCAAGAATTGAATATCAGCAATAGTTTATTTGAAAATATCAAAGATTGCAGACGAGAATCTATATTGGATACTACGAATCGGCCATTAAACGATTAGCTGATTTAATCAAGTCTATTCCAACCCTACAATATAGAAATACATTTTGAAATTAGTTAAATAACTTTTAAAATTCTAAAAAAATCAAATGGTGAAGATATCTAATGTCATGTTATTACTGCTATTCTTGCTCAAGATAAGTTGGTGAAAGTCATTTGTCAACTTGAAGTTTCTAAATAAAAAGCGGAAGTTGATTCCAAAAGTTATACAACATATTAAGAAACATAAAATTTCGTGAGAAACAAAGAAAAGAATATTGAACTGTTATGCAATATCAGTCCTCTTATATGGCAGTGAATGCTGGACAATGTCCCGCAAATAAAGAAGAGACTTGAAACAACAGAAAATATGGTTTTTCAGAAGTATGCTGAAAATACCATGGTCAACGATGAAAATGAAAAAGGACACTTAAGCTTATCATCAGGAAGAGACAGTTGGAATTTCTAAGGCGCATAATGAGGAAAGAGTGCTTGGAAAATCTGATACTCACAGGACAGATTGAATGCAAGAAGGACAAAGAAAAAGAAAGCGAGATTCTGTAAATGGATGAGAGAACAAGGTTTGGGAGAAAATTTATAAAGATTTACAAAAGACGGGAAATTGTTGAGAGCCATGATCACCAACGTCCTGAACGGACACGGCACATAAAAGAAGAAGAAAATCGTTTGACCAATTAGTCAATTAAGTATGAGATTACAGATTAAAAATGTAATTGTGGCATTTATTGTTCTTAGAAAAAAATCAGGATTCACAGTTGTTTTAATTATGAAATTCTCATATAGACGTTGTCAAAAAATGGAACCAAACATCTTGATCAACATATATATATATATATATATATATATATATATATATATATATATATATATATATATATATATATAATAGAGAGCCAGACAAACCTACCAAGCTAGCTTCCCTGACGATCCGCTTAGGTGAAACCTTGGTAGGTTTGTCTGGCTCTCTAGGTTTAACTAGGTCTGCTCATTGTATTGAGCATTTTATTTAGTTATTTTGGGTACTCGCATCGGGATTTTTTTCTTTGTGCCTTGAACTCGTATGCTGGACGATTATTTTTGGTTAACGTACATGGTCTTCGTTCTTTCTTTTTGTATATACTTTTTTTTTCCGTTTGGTATTGGCTTGTTTATTTGCAAACCAACACACCGAAGGTTTTCCGAGCGAGTATAGTTTCTTATACTTATAAGATTTCTATTAATAATAATATATATATATATATATATATATATATATATATATATATATATATATATGTGTGTGTGTGTGTGTATGAACCGTCATCAAAATCACATACAAGTGATTGATAAAAAATTCGAACTGTGTAAAATAAAAAAAATAAGATCAAAATTAAAACTTCAGACGTTTTTTTAGAAAAAACGAAATTGTTTGAAACGATATCTTTTGAAACATTCCAATTTACATGGGCTCTGGTTATTGCTTTAATAGAAAAAGAAAAAGAAAACATTTCGGCAATGTTTAATCTTTGAGTTCGAAAAATGGCGGTTATCCCACTTGACATCGTTATTGCTGGATACTCTTTTTCTCCTTCGGCAATGTTTATTTACAAGATTATACAAATATGTGAACCAAGTACAACGCGATATTTATTATTTACTTCTTAGAAAGATTTATCATTTACAATTCTTAGAAAGAAATACAACTGAAAATAAATCTTTTTATTCAAATGTTTCTAAAAAATTACAAAATTATCAAAATATGCACACCAACTATTATATTTATTATTTACCATTTTATAAATAACTATGAAAAGTTTGTTTTTTTATTCAATGTAATAAATAATGTTTAACATTTTTGTTGTCAATTATCAACAATAAAGGAAATGTATAAATCTGTTTTCATATGTTTTGATTTCATAAGAAATCGAATTTTTTTTTCAAACAATAAAACTTGTCGAGGGAGTCAAAAGCTTATACAGCAATAGCAGGGTACAAACAATAACTGATCCTTTGACATACCGTTTTTGTGTGTACGAAAGTTAAAAATTGACAACCTTTTTGAATATATATTAAAACATTATTTTCGATGATAGCAACAATCATAAAATTTAAATCTAATAAAATTAGAACTGTTCGTCATTATGTTAATTTAGATCTTCGTAAAATTTATGATACCCACGCATCAGAAAACCATAAGATTGTATAGCATTTGTATCCATGGAAATATTCATACAAATAACAAATGTATGTTTTATAACAAATATGTTTTAATAACAAGTAAAATCATTATTAAGAAATTCACTTGAATAATTGGGATTAGAACAGAAGCATTTGATAAATGACTACCAAATCTGGTATGAGGATCCTGTGTTAATATTTTAAAATAGTTTTCTGGTAGGGATTATTGTTAGCAATCAAGTCAAGTTCTACTGTTCCTTGTAGAGGTAGGTTTGTCTCGTAACTGGTGACTAATACTCTGCCAACCACAAAATGTCTCTCGACAAACTGTTGTTGCATAAAAGATGAATAAACCGGCTATGCGAGCCCGGATAGCTTTATTTATTTATTTAATTATTTCAGAGAGAAATACGTATTTTCTTCAAGCAGACAATTATCATTTTGATAATATAGTAGGCCAGTATTCTACGAATTGTATGACATTATGAAAAAATAGCATTCTGATGCGAGGTTGATGAATAATGACTTAGCATTTAAGCAGATTTCACGTAATAACTAATTTTGAAATCAAAACTATAGCAGCAACTCTAAATGTTATTAAGGGACATCTCATCGATTTTTAGAACTGTACAGTCACGGATCATTCCATTTTCACTGAATCAAAGTTTGCACTACCAAGCCCAGGGATTGAACCACGTAATTGCTAAATCACCAAAATTACGAAATAACTCTCTATTCCACTAGGCTATTATTCTTGAAGTAAAGCGCTTGTTCGTCATATATATATATGGCGGCGATGGTGGTGGTATCATTATGAAAAACAGTTTTCTGTTGCGAATTTAGTTTATACTTTTCAAAAAAGTGGGTAATAGACTATTTTGAGAATAAACACATAAATATATATTTACACATACACACGGACACACACAGAACCCCACCTCATATATATATATATATATATATATATATATATATATATATATATATATATATATATATATATATATATATATATATATATATATATATATATATATATATATGTGTGTGTGTGTGTGTGTGTGTGTGTTGTGTCTGTGGCATGATTAATTGATTTGAAGTTTTAGATAATTTGCATATGGGTGTGGTAACTTGTGATATAATGGGTAGGTATGGGTTACCTGCTTTATGCATTTTTACATCACCATATATGTAAGCAGGATGATATTCCTTTATGACTTTTTGAAGATTAAGCGACCCTATTTCTGCGTTATTGAAAAAAATGTGTGTGTGTGTGTGATTTTGTCTTTTTTTGAAAGAATGTGTTTTTCGAAAGTTTTGTATACATTGCGATTTCATTGAGGGTAGATTATAATTTTGTGTAGTATTCATTCTTATTCAACATAGCGAGAAATAGATCGATTTAATTAATTATAATATGTGGGTTTTCTCTGAATTTCCATGTTTTTTTTCTGGTTGGGATTATTATATGAAGGGGTTTCCCGGTTAAATATTAAAACAGTTTTAGATGGATTCAGGTTTTAATATGTTTTTAAATTCTAGGAAGCGTTCTTATATAAAATAGAAAATAGCGTCGCTTAAACTTAAAATATCATTCTAGTCACAGATAAAGTACTATATATTTAAAAGGTGACCAACTGTTGTAGCAAGCATCGGGTCAATGGGGACATTGTATATATTAGGTTGGTGCAAAAATAATGTCGTTTTTTTGACGTTAAAATAAGTAAAAAAACCTAATACTATGCAACCAAGAAAAGGATCACGGTGATCCTTTTCTTGCTTGCATAGTATCTGCTTTGCCAGGACTATGTACAATTTTGAATTCAGAATTATCATCTTCCTAGATTTGGCTGCCATGTAAGGTTATACTATTTAACCCATAGTTGAGGGAATAGAAGAGGAGTATTCATACATTTCCCACGAGTATTTGCGTGTAAGTGAAAGTAACGAAATCGAGACGCTATCCATTACATCCCACGCATATATATATATATATATATATATATATATATATATATATATGTATATATATATATATATATATAGCCAAGTATATTTCAATAGAAACAAAATGAATAGAATAACATATACATTTTTTCTTTTTTCCTCAATATTTTAAAAATTTTAAACTTAATATAGATTAAATTTACATTTTTGAAATGGGCAGTTTTTAATTTTAATTTCAAATTTTATCGTACAATTTAATACTTATTAGAATAAATTCTATTTTAGTATAAACCCAACATTAAAGCATTTAATAGTTATAACCTAACTTCGTTGTCAAGTTTTTTTTGAATTGTCGTATACTTGTATTTTGATTGTTCATTTCAGCTCATGTAGCAGCGTTTCCCCTTACGAGGGGTGGTTAATTAATTTGAACCTTTTAAAACCTTTATTCTACAATCTACATTCAACATCATCACTTGATAAGACACCAGAGGTGTTGAAACAAAATGACTATTTTTGTAGTGATTTTATAACATATTTATTTTATAATTTTTAAATAAATAATTATATATCTATATATATATTTATATATATGTGTGTGTGTGTGTGTAAAAATATATAGAAAATAGGAAAGAACTCGTTAGGTAAATAATCTAAAGTTCTTTAGTATTTTTGTTATTATTTTTTTAAAAATAGTGCTCGATACAAAAGTAGAGCATAAATTTCGCTTGAAGATGGAACAGAGGTTAGTACTTTAATTCAATTTAATTCAAATAATTATACTGAAGTTTGGCTTTAATATATATATATATATATATATATATATATATATATATATATATATATATGATAAAAATACAGTTTTAGGTGATGGTATATTTATTGGTTAAAGTGCTCAATATATAGAGCTATTTAAATATAAAGTTGGATATCAACGTCAACACCCAGCGGCGATAGTCTGTTTCAGACCTAACAATTGCCTCTATGCATGAAACTGACTATAACCACTGGGTGTTGACCTCAATGTCCATATATATATATATATATATATATATATATATATATATATATATATATATATGTATATATATATATATATACATATATATATACATATATATATATATATATATATATATATATTGAGAGATAGATAGATAGACAGATATACAACTTACGTACAAATACACTTGCGAGAGCAACAGAAGTTGTTCATAGATTGTAAGTGCCAACTGATTATTCAATTAAATCTTGAAGACATAAACGTAGGAAACAGGCGATCACTTCATGAATAATTCTGACTAGAATTCACATATACACTGTATTATAGGATCATGCCACGATTGCAATCAACGTGTAAGTGGCTGTTTTTTTTAAGGTGTTAAAGGATAAAGGGGCCCAGTTTATTTGGGCAGATCAACTCGGCGAGATCAGAAACACACGAAGATTCCAGAGATAGACGGACCGACATCCACTTAGTTTAAGCTTATAATCCACGTGTCAACGTCCTGCTCACTCCAGTGTTGGCAAACTCACCCGGTCGATACAAAGAATAAAACGCAAGATATTTTGATGTACATCTTATTTGCTTTAATGTTTCTATCTGCCGCTCTTTTTCCTCAATTGTGTCTCCATTCACGGAATGATCCTTCAGAAGATGTAACGCTGTTTGTTACCGAGAAAAGAAGAAAATTAGACGACATATAACAGCTGTCCGTTTCGATTAATACAATAGGTTTCGATCCCATATACAAGGTGCGGATGCAAAATTTGCACTAAATATTTTACTTGTCTTTTTTTTCATGAAGCAGTTTAACTAATTTTATGAAACCTGATGCATTTTATTATCAAAACCCGACATGATAATTACCCACATTTAAAAGATGAGTGTTGAGGAAAGCAAACGTCAAAGTGTGTGTGATAAGATAAACGCACATGTTCCGCCATAGAAGATTTGAATCATAGTTGGATTATCCCTACGGACAGTTTTTAATGTGAAGAAGAGGGTGACTATGAGGGAAACTATTTAGAGAATGCCTGGAAGTAGCGGAATTAACAAAAAGCGCAATAATGATTTCATCGACACTCTCAAATCCCAAAAGTCAAAAGACCCAACGAAATCCATGAGAAAATTAGCAAGTGAACTTAAGGTGGATGCTAAGACTATCAGAACAGCAGTGAAAAATGAAAAATGAACACCAAGACATTTGCTGGCACGACCGATTGAAGGCAGAAGATTGGAAAGATGCAGAAAAGTTTTTACTTATCTTAAAAGAAATATGTCCACTATGAAAATTTTCTCAGACGAAAAAATCTTTAGTGTTGATGCTGTTTTTAATCGCAGGAATTACAGAAACATTGCACACTCAAAAGCACTTTCAAGAAACACTTTCAGAATGAAGCATCCAGCTCAAGTTATGGTCTTTGGGATTGTGGCCTGCGATAGGAAAAATTCCTATCAATTTTTACAAACCTGATGAAAAAGTTAATTCTGATGCCTATTACAAGACTCAGAGATACCATGGCTTAAAGGAAACTACCCAGAGGGAAACTATATATGGACTCAGGATGGTACTCCTTCCCATACAACCAAAAAAGTACGGAATTTCTACAAATCCAATTTTGCCGAATTTTGACCATCGCATTTCTGTCCCTCTTCCAGTCCAGATCTCAACCCTCTAGATTATGTTGTTTGGAGCGTTTTAGAACATGGTACTAATAGAACATCTCATCTAAACGTTAATTGTCTTATAGATGTCATCGGAGAAGAGTGAGACAAGATGTCCTCTGGTTTTCTAAAAAAAAAAAAAGAGATTTGTAGACGTTTCAGGAGGCGCGTAGAGGCATTAATTGAGAAACAATTATCATACATATCGAATAAAATGTTTCGTATTTCTTTAAATAAACTAATTAATCAACTATAAGGCTTTTTATTTCAGTACGAAAATTATGCAAGATTTGCCTCTTCACCCCGTATATTAAGAGTATGAGCGCGTGGCCAAGACGTTAGAATGTCTGCTTTCCAACCATCGTAGTGATATTTATCAGGAAGTTGACCTTGTTGTTATCGGTCTTTGGGGAGACATGCGGTACCTTTGGAAAGTGTCTGAAATTGATACCACGATTTAAACTCAAGCCTTGTGAGTGAAACTGGGCAGACGGAACTATGTGGGAACCGTTGATGGTTGTGCTAGCACGAAGTCACAAGTCATCGTGACTGAGTGTACTGGCTTCGTTCTGACTGTTGATCACGCCAGATAATGCGCTCTTTCCCCAGAAACTGTAATTAAAGTCCGCTCAGCATAGTTGCAGGATAAACCAGTACTGGGCTCTGTGTTGAGGTGTTGAACAAACACAAATCTGCCTGAGAAGGCCTCTGTAACAGGGATTCGCTAGACGCACGGGTATATGATCGGCCAGTCACCATATTAAGATCTCAAAAGTTATCGTCACACCAATTGTTCCGTAAACTATGATCGTAAGGATATTACATATACTGTAGCAATGGTGTGCCTAGGCCAAGACTGAGCCTATCCCTTTTAATTGGGGGGTCCGAATTCAGAGTTTTGCTTCTCCTAGACCAGTTGCTTCTCAACCTTTTTAAGCAGCAACACACCTCAGCCCAAAGGAATATATCACGGTACACTTATCAAAATTTTTGAAGGGTATACATATAAATGTTATGAAATAAAACCATAGGTTTAAAACACACACACACACACATTCATACAGACGAGCTTACTTTATTTCAATGTTTCTATTCAACTATTTGTGCAGCTTATTTAGAGTGAAAACTGTGCCTGGTGTTTTGTCACGATTTCTTTAATGTTTGGCCGAATGTGCGATTAGCAGACCCTCATTTCTTCTTCAGTTGAGCGTAATCTTTCTCGCTTCTTATTTTTGATGTTATTTGGGGTTGAGAAGCTTAATTCACATAAATAAGAAATAGAACTTTGCAATAAAATTGATAAAGTCTTTTTAGCTATTGTGGGATTAAAAGTCTAATACTTGCCTTTTCCAAAGAGTATTAACGCAACAGAATCGAGTGGTAATTGAACTCGGCACGCCGTATTCACTTTCCACGCCGATAATCTTTACACTATTCGGGGCCAGCTGCATACGTGAAGCGTATTCGAATACGATTACATGTACAACCGGAGAATGTTTGTCTGCTGTATGCGTATTACGGGTGACTAAAACCGCTGGCCCTGCGATCTGAATAAAATTACTCTATAAGGGTATTTTTATTGAAAGATAAATATGGGTTAAGTGGTGCTGACCTCTGAGGTTAATTTAGCTTCAAAACTGCGATTTCAGGCCTAACTACAAAAAGGGACATCTTATTTGATACAGCGTAGACATGAAGCCTCCTACTTGTAGGCATTTATTAATATGTTAATTAAATTAATGGAGATGGCTCAGCGGCCAGCAGCGTGTAAAGTGGAATTGATATTTCGAGTTCAAATTACGACTGCGATAAATTGTATTTATTTCACGCAAACCCTTTTGAGAAAGATATGAAAAGTAACAAGTGATGCAATTGTCGTTGACAAAAAGTTCGCCATGAAAAGGAATTTAGATACGAAAATTGCACAAACTGTATATATTTTAATTTTTTTTTTTTATCATATAATTGTATATATTTTATATATTTACAAACTTGTGCAAGGCCAGTCACTATATACATACATATGGATTATCCATACGGATTGCCAAGATTTTCGTTACTTAACTATTTATATATATATATATATATATATATATATATATATATATATATATATATATATATATATATATATATATATATATATATATATATATATTCGGATATTAAAGCATGTTATAAAAATGGCTAAATAATTACAGTGATGTTTCAACATCATAAATGTGTCTCTTCAGGCGATGTTAAACTACTGGCGAGTGAAAGATTAATTTGATTTCAAAAACCAGAATACTTTAAATATATATATATATATATATATATATATATATATATATATATATATATATATATACATGCACACACACACACACACACACACACACACATATATATATATATATATATATATATATATATATATATATATATATATATATATATATATATGTATGTATGTATGTATAAGCAGAGTGAGGCAGGGAGGACAGACGTTTTTGAAAAATTCACAACGTCAAATTTTAGCTTCCAAAAATTTTATTGACATCAATGTGTTCGTATTAAATTAACATTTAAGAAAACCAAGTGTGAAAACAGCATCCCTCATGTGGTTTCCGTTTTCATTGATGCATTTCTGAAGGAGTTCTTGGATGTTGGCCTCCACGTTTACCAATATTGTTCTCTCGATTTGGGCGACTTCCATGCGAATAGTTTCCCTCAAATCGTCCAATGTTATGATCATATACACGTACCTTGAGGTTTCCCTACAAGAAATAATCACACATGGACAAACCAGGGGACCGAGGGGTACAAGGAATGTCCACAAACCTGGAAATGAGGTAGTCACTGTAGAGAGGGTGAAGAACGTCCATTGATGGTCTGGCTGTTTGAGCCGCCGCCACATCCTGCTGAAACTATACACATTGGATAGGAATACGTTTTCGTCTTAATTTAGGCACAAAGAAGTTGTTTATCTCGATATAACGCCCAGAGTTCAGAGAAGCAGGATTTCCATTACAGTCTTCAAAAAAGTAAGGAACAATGACGTCAGCTTTTCAAACAGGAGACCAAACCGTCACTTTTCAGCTGTGCAGTGGTCTTTCGTGTAGTTCTTTAAGATTTTCAAGAGCTCAATAACGACATTTCTGTTGATTCAGCATAATATTCAGCTGAAAATTAGCTTCATCAAAAAGAGGTTGTCATTTGACTCAAAAATTGCTTCCATCTGACGTGCGAAGTTAAGCCGCTGTACATAGTTGCCTGATCTCAACTGTTGCCCAATGGCCAATTTGTAGGGGTGTAAATACAGTTATTCATGCAAAATTCGCCTTACCGAACGATTATCTATGTCAGTTTCAGTAGCATGCCTTCGAATAGTGATACGGAATGCGCACCAAAGCTTGTCTGACGAGTTCCACATTTTCTGGGGTACATACCGTTCGTGGGACCCCCGCCGGTCTGCTATTCATTAGTGTATCTCGTGTACTAAGTGCATGAACACAACGAAAGATTGTGTTATGAGTGGGAACAGCCTGATTTCGGTGAATGCTGAACCGGTGACGAAACTTACATTGAACTGCTGTGACAGACTCGTTATTCTTCAAGAAACTATCGTAGGACAACACGCGGTACTCTATCGTCTACAGCGCCATGGTTTCAACTGAAAAGAAAAAATATTAAAATTCTATGGACAAAATGGTACCCGTCGGACATATCTACCTCCTCCCCACCCGGGAGTAATAGCCATTTCAAAAACCGTCCTCTCACCATGTGTGTGTGTGTGTGTGTATATATATATATATATATATATATATATATATATATATATATATATATATACACACAGTGTGAGAGAAACTCGAAGTTTCATGCACAACAGAGTCTTCAGGTGTTGAGTAGAGACTGACCGTTACATAATTTAAATTTGAATAAAGTACCTGGTTAACGCAATGTTGGCACAGTTTATATATTATATGGGGATTACTAGTTTAAAAAATTGTATTTCAAATAGACGGGACTTATATTTTATATTTAAAATAAACGGGGATCAATAGTTTTATAAAATTTTCAATGAAGTCAACACCCAGCGGCGACAACCTGTTTCATGCTTATACGCAATCGTCAGACTGTTATTGCTGGGTGCCCACTTTTATATTACATATCCCTGGTATTGAGCACTTTAATGTGTGTGTGTGTGTGTGTGTGTGTGTCTTTCTTTGTTTGCGTATATATATATATATATATATATATGTGTGTGTGTGTGTGTGTGTCTGTGTGTGTCTGTGTGTGTGTTTTTGTGTTTATATATATATATATATATATATATATATATATATATATATATATATATATATATATATGTATATATATGTAAGCCGACGCGTTTCATCCTCTGAGGGACTTTATCAAGGCAAATACGAGCAAAATCTCTCAGAGGACGAAACGCGTCGGTTAAGATAAATTTTCCTTTTGTTTTTATTCATATAGTGCTTTTGCAGATGCACTCTATCTGAAAATTTTACACACACACACACACACACACACATATATATATATATATATATCTTTAAATGGATTTTTCAATGCAACATTATTTCTCATGACAAGAATTTGCCATTATGTTTTATGGGTACATTTGTTTGAGATTCTATCTTTGTTTTTAGTTTTATTAAACGCTGAAATTAATAACAGGTCTAGTTCGAGAAATTCTACCATAGAAAAATTGTTCCTCTCACCAGAAATCAAAACCACTGCTAAAGCTGAAACATTTGGACACGAAGAAGAGACCACATTTAGAAAGCAAGGTGGTCACGAAGAGAGTATCTCTATAAAATTTGAAGTTTATTATCATATCGGAGTATACTTGTATTGTCAATTAATATTTCTCCAAAACGTGAATAGGGGCAGGAATGCTCTTTTAAATGTTGCGCAATAGAACTTGAATCTGACATGTGTAAAGTAAGCCTTCTTGATAGCGTCGACGACGTGAAACCAACATATATATTTACGTTCTCTTCAGAGATACAACCTCCCAAAGATATATGGGGTATATATTTATTTTGGGAAGTTTTAAATTGTCATGTTTTGATTTGTTGGCTGTGATTAATTTGTTGATATTCAATTTCAGTTGGTTAATAGAATTGGTGTTGACGTTTTAAAATTTTACATGGTCGTCATGTATTTGATTAACTTTGAATTATAATCATTTTAATTATTTAATACAACAAATATATTGGTTTTATCTGATTTAAAAAAATATATATGAGTATAGTTACGTAGCTACCTTGCAGCGATTTTTAATTGTTTTGTTAGGAGTTTGGACGAGTTTTTCTTTTGTCATGTCTGTCTTTTAAAGCTTCAGCTTTGAGTAGGTGCCGAATTTTTTGTTTTGTTTTTATTAGTTGTTGTTCTTTCAGTTTTTGTATGTTTTGATATAACATTTCAATTTCAGTTTTTTTTTTTAAATCCAATCTGTAGTATTGTCGGTACAGATGACAGTTAGGTCCAAAGTTGAGTAATTCCTTTTGATGGTCTGTTAGCTCGTAGAGATGTTGGTTGATGAATTTATCTTTATTATTTGGAATATATATATATATATATATATATATATATATATATATATATATATATATATATATATATATATATCTATGTATGTGTGTGTGTGTGTGTGTGTATGTGTGTGCTTGTGTGTGTATGCATATATATATATATGTGTGTGTGTGTGTTAATAGTATTAGTGGTCCATACACACACATATTTTTATATATATATATATATATATATATATATATATATATATATATATTTCCAAGAGGATAGAATCCAGATAGATCTCAGTATCCTAGACAAAGCAAGAATAAGGCATAAATTAAAAGGCTTAAATACTAATATTCCATGGTTATAATTTATTACATTGGAATCGTAATCACGATCCATTTCATCATACCTACAAATTTGTAGGTCTGCTGAATTGGATGGTATTTACGATTCCAATATAATAAATTCTAACCATGGAATATTAGTGCTTGAGCATTATATATATATATATATATATATATATATATATATATATATATATATATATATATATATATATATATATATATATATAAACTTAAGTTTATAAGATCAGCTTGACTTAATTATGTTCATAGAGTAGATGGTACTGACTTCTGAGTTTGCGTGAGACCAGTTCAGAATTTTTTTCGGTCAAATTGAAAATTTCGTTGAGTTTACTGTGGGATACAAAAATCGCAGTAATTGAGAGACCCAGAAAGTTGTATGCCTTTAGGAATGTGAAAACTTTCTTATTTGAGATTACTCTCCCATATTACAGTAGAAATATAAATTAATTTTTGAGATGGTTCAAAACTTTGTTAAACATGACCTGATCCACACTATTGCTTCACAAATGGAATTTTGCTGACGCCCATGACTTTCTGGATACATCCACAACATTCCATCTCGTATCGGAAATATGTATGTTTTAATAAATAGATCCTGCAAAAAGCTTAAGCTTCGATTTATTCCCTTCTTTTTATTTCAAGTATCTTCAATTATCAGTGAGATACAACCTTCCACAGATAACAAGGATCGGAGTTAACTACGGAAGATAGCAGGTCTTAACCACACTTCTATTTGTTTCTCTCATCGTCAACTTCAGACGCGTTGTTCAAACGTAAGATTAAAATAAAATAAAATTAAATTAAAAAAATAAAATAAAATAAATAAAATAAAAGAAAAACATAAAAGAAAAAATTCCTTAATGTTGTTTATCCAGAAGCATTATCGCTATAAACATTCTTTGCATTTTATTAAAATACTCTTTGCAATGTCATCCTTTTTAATATGATGTTAGAATATACTCAATATCATTTAAGCCTTCCTTAATTTCATCCTAAGCAGTACTGAATAACTTATCCAGAATATATATATATATATATATATATATATATATATATATATATATATATATATATATATATATATATATATATATATATATATAGTACTTATTCAAAAATTATAACATAAACATGTTATAAGATCACTATACAAATAGCTATTTTATTTACTTCTGGTGTCTTGTCAAGTGATGGTGTTGATTGTAGAATAAAGTTTTTAAAAGTTCAAAAACCAACCAAACACCCCTCAATAGGGAAAACATTGTTACATAAGTTACATAAGCTACAATGACCAATCTTAATACAAGTCTATGATAATTTAAAAAAAAACAACAACTTGACAACGAAATTTGGATACAATTAATTAATGCCTAAATGTTATTTTGATTGGTCATTTTAGCTTATGTAACTTATGTAACAATGTTTTCCCTATTGAGGGGCGTTTGGTTGATTTTACACTTATTAAAACTCTTTATTCTACAATCGACACCATCGCTTGAAGACACCAATAGTGTTGAAACAAAATACCAAAATTCCCCATGTATAATACGCTTTTTTCTGTAAAAATGATAAAAAAATAAAAAATAATAAGTAAAATCAAGGATGCGTATTATGCACAGCCACAAAAAAAAAATCTTAAAAAAATGTCGTAAAATAAAATAAAAATTATTATAGAACTAAATTAGAATAATATTCTATTTTCAAAAAATGCTGGCTGTAGTGAAATCGGAGAAGTACAATTTATAGGGTTCCATTATCAAACAAGGGGTGCGTATTATGCATGAGTAGAACCTTTTTCTCACACATTCAGCACAGTTGTTTTAGTGTACGCATTATGGATGAAGCGTATTATACATGGGGAATTACGGTGGCTATTTTTGTAGTGATGTTATAACATGTTTATGTTATAATTTTTGAATAAATACTATTTGCTCTACTCTTTTAAGAATAGAGTTTTTAGTTATTGGAATTTTATTCCGTCTACACCAATTCAATACTCATATATATATATATATATATATATATATATATATATATATATATATATATATATATATATATATATATATATATATCATGTCAGCATAAACAAGCAATGAAAACACATACTGACATGACACAGAAACATATCA
>OZ010578.1:12146577-12176577 GCA_963932145.1 Acanthosepion lycidas
CCTTAGATAGCAACCGGTCTAGGCGAAGGAATAATCTGAATTCAAAACCTGGGGAGGTTCGTTTGGTGACCTTTGAGTTACGCTGTGCACTAGTTCTCTGTATTAGGCTCTTCCAAAAGTGTGGTCAGTTCTGCACAAACCTCCACCCTTATAATCAAATCATATGTGCGGGTAGTCCGGCTGTTTGACTCTAAGAACTGAGCGGCGGAACCTCCATCCGTCGAAAAAAGATGGGTGAGTCTTCCATATAGCTATGTGTCCATAGAAATCTCTCTTTCTCTTCTAATATTCATTAGTATACGGCCGTATCTCTGTTACGTTCTCGTTCTACTGATCTTAGCCCTTTGCATGTCTAGGGCATTTTCGTATCTCCTATCCAAACGTTCATGCTTGTTTTCAGATTTATAACTATTGCAAGGCAACTCAGCTAATTTGGCAAATAGAACGTGCTGGTATTGAGTGTGTCAAATAATACAAACGTACAAATCATAAGTTATTTACACTGCGCTCTGTGCATTACATGGTTTTATCACAGGGTTTTATTATGTGAAAAACTAGATATCAGCAAATGCTATTTGCCAAATAATCTTGGTTTGTCTTGCAATAGATTATAAATCTGAGACAAGCAAGCGTCCTGTGGTCATATATGATGCACAAAATATTAGATTAGGCCCTTCCTCAGACATCCTGTTCAATAGTAGATTCTTAGTTTTACCACTATTTTAAATTCATGGCTTGTATGCACCACGTATAATGCGCGGACGTGGAAATCACGTGTCCTCTGCATCACATATGATGAGCAGGACAGGCAAAAGGTTAATTTGTTCATATCTCTCTGCTTGGGGGCTGAGGAAGATGCATATTTATTTCAGACACCCATGTCTGGATTCGAGCCCAGATAAGATTCAGATACTGAATAGTGCGACAACCACTTGGAATTGAATCAATATAGCTTAGTCTGACATTAGTGGGACAACCGCTTCGAACTGAATCAATAACTATTAGGTTGGTGCAAAAATAATGACGTAATAATGTCGTTTTTTGACGTTATACGTCAAAAAACGACATTATTACGTCATTATTTTTGCACCAACCTAATACTTAGAATCGAACTACTTGGTCTAGCCTCCTAACCACTAAAGCTCTATGGTTGTCACCCTCTCTTTATCTATATTGCAGAGTCAGTTTAATTTAATTGATACGGATCGTATTAAAATTGCACAATTGGGTAGGGTTTCATGATTTTTTAAAGCATTTCCCCATAAACAAGGCGAGAGTGCCACTAGAACGCAATGAGTTACAGAGAGTAAGAGCCAGATGAGTGTTTGATAAAAGGACACTGAGTAGGACGGGGATTAGGATCAAGGCATCAGATGATGTCGATTGACATTACATTTGAATATTTGAAGCTTATAGCTATCAGGGAAGCAAGTGATACAAAGAGAGCTCCACTGAACGGAGGTGCGAGATAAGAAGCTGTTGGAGTAGAAAAGATGGCTACATTTAGCCGTTTTGACAGTGAAACGGTGGGACCGAGATGCCAACCTAGTAGCACGCTGAAATTCATGCAGTTTGGGAACCATTGAATGAAGCTCGTCAGAGCAGTTGCCATGAAAATACTTGTAGAAAAAACAGGGAAAACACAATACGTCTGTGAGAGAGTGACTGTAGGCGAGATGCCAGATTAGAACCTATCATATTGCATATCCGTCTCTGGATTTTGTCGAGGATCTCGATATGAATAGAAGGGGTGCCAGACTATATATGGCAGCAGTATTCATTGCAAGGACGAATAGTTGATTTCTCACAAAATATTTTTAAAAAGCGTAGTCATTTCTCTTTGTCAGACGCCTATTGATATGAATAAATTTAGTCGTTCACACTTATTCCTGGTGAATGATTTCTAACATCTCAGCGGATATCTGAAACAGTGGATAATAATGAACCGTATATTTTCCCTTTATGTCCCTTCACGCACTTTTGACGAAAAAAAAAAACGGAGGTATGTCACGATAAACACCCAAAACATGTATAAGAGTTCATTTTAACGTCATGTATTTGTCTCATTAGTCAGGAGAAAAATTTCGAAAATCGGAAAGAATTCTGCTATAATATATATTTATGTCCGTTGTAGAGAAGCGGGGATATGCGTATTTCAAAAGTTCATTGAAGTCGAAAAGAAAAACGCAATTTCGACATTTATCCATTTATAAAATAATTTATTGATGACAAACGTATTTTGTACGAAAGGCTTGTGGAAAAAATGTTTTATTTAGTCAATAGCATTTTATTTAATTTTATAATGTTTTAATAAAACTTCCTTTGGGCATTAAAGAAATCATTCATGTTTCTATGAGATAAGTTTCCGGAGAAATTAAATCAATTAAAATTTTATTTGAATCTTCATCTCAAATCTGAGAAGGAAAAGTGTTTTAATGCTCTTTCTTTATAAGTCTGTCAGTCTTTCTTTCTTTTTCAGTTTTTCTTTCTTTCTTTCTTTCTTTCTTTTTTAGTCTGCTAGTCTTTCTATTTTCTTTTTTTCTTTCTTTCTTAGTCTGTTAGACTTTCTATTTTCTTCTTTCTTTCTTTCTTTCTTTCTTTCTTTCTTTCTTAGTCTGTTAATCTTTCTTTGACTAATTATCTTTGATAATCTCACTTAAAGGAAATAAACTGTAGATCAGCTTTCCAATTTTATTTTTCGGGTGAATCATATCTCATATTAATAATTGTTTTAGTTGTTGAAAGTTCTACGACTATAAAATACCCATGGAAATTCTCCAATTGCATCGTTAAACATTTGAGCTTAACAACTTTAACAAAAATATTGAAATGACAAGCATAAATATGAATGCTGGTCGTTTTTTGAGATGAAAAGATTTAAAATTGTCAAGATTTTCCATTTCAGTGAGGCAGACGTTAAATGGATTTTCTTTCTTTCTTTCTTGGGTTTATCAAAATTATTTTCGCTTTTTATAAACCCTTACTGCAAAGCTTATTTAATGTATATATCTATAGATTATCTATGACTCCACCTGATTCTTACAAATATATTCAGTATATATTAAAATGTACTGAAACTACATTTTTTCTTTGACAGATATTTACTCTAAAATTATTTAATATAGATTAAAGATGTCTTAAGCGTATTATTATCATTATTATTATTATTATTATTATTATTATTATTATTATTATTATTATTATTATTTCCCTTTATTTCTGTTGTATACAGATTTCTTTTCTGGTCCCAAACAGAAATGACTTCATGACATTTTCCACTGATCATTTAAAAAAAAAAAAAAAAAAAAAATGATCAGACACATTTTAGGTAAGTTTTTTGTAATGTGTGATCTGTACTTGTTAGTACAATTTTTAGTATTCCTTTAAGGCATGGACTACCAGGGATCACTTCATTGAGTCTATCGGGACCTTTTCCAATCAAACCGACAGCCCCAACTACAACTGGAATTGTTGATGTCCTCACATGTCAAATTTTTGAGGCTTCCACTTCCTTGTATTTCGATAGTTTTTTGAAGGTCTTCAAAGATACATTACAACCAGAAGCGACTGTCATGTTCTTGTGGTCTTTGATCACGTTGTCTGGGCGATTAGCTTTGATTGTTCTGCTGTGTGTATCGGAAAGCCCCATAAATAATTTACAGGTCCTATATCTGCAACCCGGTCTAGGTGATGTTCATTCCAGTTTCTTGAAGTTTCCTTCCCGCAAAAGTTGCATATGTTCCAGCGCAGATATTATTATTATTATTATTATTATTATTATTATTATTATTACTGGTACTGCTGCTTTTGTTGCTGTTGCTGTTGCTGTTTTTGTTGTTGAATGTTGTACGTCAACAAAGTGAAGCTGGGGTACAAATATACGAAACCAAGTGCAACTCTCATGGTAACAAGATATACGAAGCACATGCAACCCAGACAAATATGTGTGATTTGATTATGATATGATTAGGATTATGATTAGGATTATGATACTGTTGTATCGCATGTTTTTGAGATAACAGAGAAATAAATAAAGGAAAACAAACTCGTAGGTAAATAATGAAATAGAAGGTTTATTACACGAAGATATACTTAGCAATGGACCTAATGCTCACTCGGTATTTACCCGGGCTCCCCACAAAGTGGGGTGTGGCACAAGGCTGGTTTTTTAACGAGGGGCGTTTAGAGCCCTTAGGCACTGGTAAACATCCCCCGTAGACCCCGCATACACGGGGTCGGGTTTGTCTACTTCCCCAGACGAGACTCTGCCTTTTGGCATAGCAAGGTCTGGGTTCCCCCTCTCCCTGAAGGCAGAGAGTTCAACAAGCACTAAGTGCTTAGCACGCAGATAAGACCTAATGCTGTCTCTCTTCAACTCCGTTCATTTATATAAACGGGCGATTCCATTCATTTATGTCCGATATGACAGATACACTTGTTTTTATTATTATTATTATTATTATTATTATTATTATTATTGAGAGAGAGACTATTTAAGATGCATACATACTTATGATAAAGTTTAATTTACAAATTAGGCGCAATAAAAGATTAGCAATTACAATTAATTATAAAATAGGACAATTATAAAAAATATAATCTAATAACTTGATATGTCCCGGAAAGGGATATATTTGTTCGAAGTAGCTAAGTGGTTTTGGGCTACTGTAACCGGGTAGGACAATCTAGCAGGTAGCCGTAATGGACTGGTACTCGTCGTAGTCGTAGGCAATATGCTTAGGCAATAGGCGCAGGCAATGGTGTAGGCAATAGGCGTAGACAATAGGCGTCGGCCATGTACCGTCTTCGTCTGTATTTATGGCTGACACCAGCCAATCATATGAGGGTGAACCCAGGTGTATGCATATTCATTACATCATAACATTATGCAATAGATTGAAGATTCGCTCTTACTACGGCGTATTGACCAATGGCAACCTGAGACTCCGATTTTTTCTTTCTTTATTAAGTCAAGAACTTTCACGTTTTAATTTAAAAGATGAACTTTACCGTTTCTCTTTGATACTTCCAAATCGCAAGAATCTATATTTCGCTTTTAGGACCATTAATGAGAATCTTCTGTCTTTTAATTCCTCTTATTTTTTGTTCTCTTTTCCTTCATAATAATACTTTTCTATTTCTCATATTCTTTCACAATCTATATGTCTTTGAGACTTTATTATCTTGCTAGGGATGAAATGATTACAAAAAACTTGTTTATTTTTGGGGTTGACCGCGAGTAAAAAAAACCGCAGATAAGGGGGCACTGTATTGGAGTTTATTCGTTTCTGTTTTATCTGCTTTTTGGCTAAAATATTTGGGCAATTGACTCTTTAAGCGTGTAGGCAGTGTTTGCTATCAAATAATAGTCAGTATCTTGAAAGCTGTCTTTTTTTCTCTGCAGACAAACCTTTACCAAACAGAAGACAAGCGAATTACAACTTTTCTCCTCTCGGTAAAGAGGCGTATTTGTAAAATATGTAATATTTTCCTACCTAAAGCATGCTTTATAGATACTGTAGCTGAGCTGCATTATTCTCATATATGCAATTGTTGCACAAAACAGGGTAAAACCCCAAATTTTGAATGCTCATTTTCAAGGCAGCTAAACATACAGATTAGCGCAACATAATATTGTAGCACTAAAAGCTAAATGAAATAAGCTGAATAAATAGATTTGTGAATGTTTCTTTTTTTGTATTAATCTTAGCTTATACTGCTCTTAGGTCATGCAAATGTAACACCCAGTGAGGATCTTTGTACATTAACCTCTCGGAGACGTGAATCCAGACAATAACTCTGCAATATGTTTCCCACATAATTACTCAGTGTTATGGTCCAAGTTCCTTGTACCACGGTGATGGTCCAAGCTTAGAACCAATGAAAGAATAACACGAACACAGGTATGGAATACAAAGATACATTACAAACAGAAATATAATACAAAAAAATAGAAGTATTAGTAATGACTATCAGATTTGGTTAGAGTGAACTATGTTGTCTCGACAAGTATCACTATTCCAATGTCCTTACAATATGCTCTCAATTATCTCTCCTCGTCTTAAAATAATCCTCATACTTCTTGAGAGGCGCAGTAGTTATAATGTCAGGAATAGTCCATTATTATTATGGGTAAGTTCCCATAACACTCAACTGAATTTATTCTGTTCAAGGCCCACACAAATGGAACACCCAGTGATAATGTAACTCTACAATAACGTCTCGGAGACGTATTTCTTTACATCTGCAGTAGACGACCCAAACAATTGTTAAAATTAGCTTATTCTGATATACGGCACAAGCATAGGTCACCGAATGAGGACTGAATTCAGTAGAAAAGGTTTACAGGATTATCTTGCAAAAACTGCTTCACGGACAGGAATAAATCATATGGTATTAATAATTTCTAAGCTTCGTTTATTACGGCGCAAGTGACAAACCTGTGGCACCTAGTGAGATTCTAACTCATGAAAAAAACCCAAAGGTCTACGAGATTAGCTTGAAAAAGACTACTTCACGGATTGGGATCAATCATATGTTATTAACCATTTCTAAGCGTTGTTTATTAGGGCACATATAGAAAACCTGCAGCAGCTAGTGAGGATCTAATTCATGAAAGAAGCAAAAAGTCTACAAGATTAGCTTTGCTAAGCCTTGTTTCATGGTATATCAGGTTCTCAGAACGTTTATAAGCATGTGTTTTTTCTATGCATACATGCACAAGCAGAAAGACGGATAGAAAGAAGGGAATAAAAAAGTGCCAACCAAAAAATAAATAAATAAATAAATAAATATTTTTCGATAGACAAAAAAAAAAAAAAAAAAATCGTGATGTTACAGCATTTTGTTGTTTCGTGGTATGTAGCAACAACAGAATCGTACACATCTTTTCTTTTTTAAAAAAATGTCACGAGAAAGAAGACATTGGCTGGCATTGAAGCGGTAAAATTATGAAGAAAATAACATGACGTGTTTGTTTTGTTTACTTCTCGTTTTCTTGTCTATCACTTCTTATATCTGCGAGGTATTATTGCAAATAATCTCTTTTCGGTAATCACCCAGAGATGTTAGACAAATATTTACACTGACAGATTTTGTCATCCACAAATTTAAACGACAAGTATATAAAAGTAACTGATGTCGCATCGCCGGGTAATTGTTAGCACAGGAAGGGACAACTCAACATCGCCGACTCCGCCGTCTCAACACCGCCGACTCAACACCGAGATAACTCTGAACCAGAAAAAGGTAAGTTTTTTTTTTTAACCGTATAAAAGTAATTTATTAAAGATTAAAACCTTAAATAATGATTCCTTTTTGTAATTATTTTTTAGTAAAGTAAATTTAAAGAAACTTATCTTTTAATAAAGTAAAAATATTCACTATTTAATGTTTTAATCCTTAATAAGTTTCTTTTATTCGGTTATAAAAAAAAATATGTTCTGGTGCTGAGTTGTCCAGCGCTTAATCGGCGGTATCCAGTCGGCGATGTTGAATTGCTAATGTTGAGCTGTCCTTGTTAGTAAGCTAGTCCCGTGTCCTCTTATTACTGAGTAGCATGTTCGTTTATAATTGGGCGCGCCAAACCTAGCTGAGAATCTTGTGGCGTTATATTTAGAAAAGTAATATCATAGTCCTTTCCTATTGAATAGTGTGTTCGATCCTCACTCGGCGCCCTATACCATGCAGCTTGTGCTAAAATTAATCTAATCTGTGAAAGTGATTAAGCGGAATACTTCATTGACTACTGTGTTTGATTTGTTTTCTTTATGTCTTATCAACGTTTTGCAGGTTATTTAAAGCCAGAAAATATTTTTAGATTGTAAGAAACATTTAGGGGATAATAATGGTTTACTGATACAAGTCTTACTAATTAATCCATAGCTGAGGGAGATGAGGTGGATTCATCACTTTACCAAAGGTATTTGTGCGTAAGTGAATGGAACAAGCACAACTCCGATTTCAGTTTTCGAGTCCTTATCCATTACATCACATCCAAGTTTACAGCTTCTGGTATTCTCAAGCAGTCACCCATCCAGGTACTGACCAGGCTCGACGGGTCTTTGCTTCAGTGATCGTACGAGAACTGGTGTTTCAACGTGATATGGCCGTAAGCGGACATCCAAACTTACACCACCTTTTATTTCCAAGCGGTCACCCATATAGTTACTGACCAGGTCTGACGTTGTTTAACTTATACGAGAACCGAGGTTTCATGTGTCATGTGTTATGGCCGGAAGCGTGAGTACTGTGAAACCCAGCTGTATTTAATATAAATGTTATTAATGTTTGAGTTCAAACTTGCTTTGGGCGATCATCAGCTTTCGCCGTTAGCATTTTGCGCGTTTTGTTTTTAATTGTGATATGCATTTTATAAATATCACTTGAAGGAGATTTAAATATTGTTTGTGTAAATAAGTAATGGTAAATATATATTATCTCACTATTAAAATATGACATATCTCCGTGGAAGTTTCTAATATCCAATGATAACAGAAAACTCTTATATCATAGACTTAAAACTGTGTACGAATTTCCATAACGCAAGAGTTGAACGTGCGATAATTGACTGATTAACAAACTAAAAAAAAAACAACTGTGTAAAGACATTTCTAACTTTTATAAATGACGTTCTACAATTGACTGATTAACAAAATGAAAAAATGAATAAAAAATATTTCTACGGTTTGCTAATGATGTTCTGCTATTTACGACTTAAGTGTGTGTAACCTGCTTTTTCCAAAACCAGACAATAGCATTGAAATCGGATGACCAGTCACTTTGGTCTTCGAAAATGTGTAAATAAGCAATGGGGTTCTCCTTGTGAAATGTTTGGAAACCGTTGACCTGAAGCATTGCAGCGAAACCAGATATAGCGATTTTTCAAGCGTAGCTTAGATGTGGCACAAGGCCGAAAGTATGGGGCACCGAGTGAGGATCGAACTCAACAGTTCAGCCGTAATTGATCTATTGAGACAAGCCTACTAACCATTACACGGTCTCGAGGTGCCCTAAATGAATTTCTAAGTGTAGCTTAGATGTGGCACAAGGCCAAAAGTATGGGACACCCAGTGAGAACCGAACTCACTATTCAGTCGTAACTGGCCTAGCAAGACAAGCTCACTAACCATTAGGCGACGTCAAAGTGACCCAAAGAAACCGAATATTAACGACAATTATCTTCATACTGTGCTTCTTACACTTTAACCCCCCTACTCCGAGTATCGCTTGGGCCTTGTACAGGATGAACATCTTTGGGAAAAAATATCATCGTCCTAAGGGCGATAAAAGTACCACACAAATTCATACGAATGAAATTCAGAGTCATCGTTTGTCGTGCATCTGCCATCTTGAAATCTAACCTCGATATAGGACCTCAAGTTTCATTTAGCAAGGCACGTAGACAGAAATACAGAGAACATGCAAATCACTTCGGCTGCGGATGCAAATACCTTCATTTAATACAAAAGCCTGATAGTGAACAAACAGGGATGGCTATTTAAGCTATTTAAGCTGGCTCAGACAGAACCCATTTTGGTTGAGTCTAGGGTCCTCGAACATCAAGGGCAAAGGAGTAGATCTCACACGAGAGAGGTAATGAATTAATCTCTGGTGCTTGAGGCATCCCCAAATGCCGTGAGGACTTGAGCAATCTTTGTCCTTAGTATCATGTATGTGTAGGACTCCCACTTTCAATCTGGCATTGTGCCATGTTCAATTTAAATAAGCCTGCAAATAAATACAATCTGACGCAGCCAGAACCCCATTAGGGTTAAAATTAAGTATGTGCTCGAGACATAACGAGGCGTCACTCACCAGACAATCCTTATTTCGGAATAGGAACAAGGTTAATCTTTGGTACCAGAGGCTGAGGACGCCTCTTGTGTCAGAGATTACCCATAGGCGCACAAAAGACAAAGAAATGCCATTGGGTTTTTTTGTACTTAGTCTTATATATCAGGTCGCCAACTCTGAGAGCCGAGTTCGAATTCCAGGTGAGTTCACTACATTCACTTGCATGCAAATATCTCTCGGAAAGGTATGACTCTGTCTCTTCTCCCACTAGCTATGGATTGAATAGCAGGACATACTGCCATCTATAGCCTTGGTTGGCAACCAGTCTAGCACAGAAAGAATCGGCAACCTACTGCGGGTAAATTTATCCGCCCAGCCAGTCGTGAAATAGACATGATCGCCCAAGCATGTATCACGTATGACCCTTAACTGATTCACGAACCATGAGGCTAAGACACTCATCAATGCGAAAGTGTGAGAACTGCAATGTATTATTATACACACTTGAAAGCTATAATGGTTTCAAAGACTATTACGATTGTATTGCTTGATTCCTACAGAGAGCTCTACGCATCTAGTCTTGTACCGTACTAAAACTATTAACTTGGTATCGCACTGTGGTTTAATGTTTAGAAAACTGTAGTCACACGCCATTATTATAGAGTGTTCGAGCCTTATTGAAAGTTCCACACTTGGGGACCTACGCCGTACTTATACAAGCTGAATAAATATCCCGACCGACCTGGATGTCATGGCGGTCATAACAGCTAAACAACTTCGACTTGCGAAAAAAAAATAAAGCATAAACACGAGTCTGGAATTATTCCATATTTGAGGGCGGACCACCTGAGTTAACGTTCTTTTCTACGCAAATAAATTCATCATTTAGCCTGCCGACATCTGGAATTGCTATCAAATTCTAATAAAATGGTAGAATATTTTGTAGGTGTTCACAATGACGTTCATTGCTCACAAGGAGACAAGGCAAAAGTATTATTTATAATTATTATTATTAAACACAAATATCTATATTTTACCACTCCAGATCATTTGGTATTGATTATCATATCTTGGCAAAGTTCGATTTCGGCTGGTTAATTAATTGTTGCCAGGATTTGATCCCTTCTAGACTAATACAAATAGGCAAATCTGGGGCGACCACTCACTTTTATACGAGGAGAAAATTTTTATGATCCTGTATCAATTGGATAAGTGTATGGATGTCGATGGTGACTACGTGGAAAAGTAGCATATTCGTGTTGGTTGATTTGTTTAACGATATATCAGCACTTTATCGATCATTTAATGACGAAATTTAATTTTCTTTGGAACTTTGAAATAATAAAAATGATATATGTCATTTACTTTCACAATTGAATACATATTAGATGACAGCTTTTGTGCGTATTAAAGGTTTGTCATTTGAGACAGTGATGTGTGTTTTATGTCGTAGTTTTGTTGGAGTTATAATTTAGAATGTAGTTTAATTTTTTAAAGAAATTGTAGAATATTATATGGATTAATGTCATTGATTGTTTGGTTGGTTGATTTTATTTAGTGGCATATCAACCACAATGTGTTATTTAATGCCGAAATCTAAATAATCTTCGCACAATTTCATGCATTCAGTTCAATATATTTTGTGCGCAATTGTATTCATGTACTGCTGGTCATTTTTATATAGAATAGCATTTTTAGTACAAATAACGTATATGCGCGTATATTTGTATATTTTTAACCTAGCATCACTTTGCTGGCTTATTGCTATATTAGCCAATAATAATAATAATAATAATAATAATAATTAATATATGCGGAAGAAGAAAAAATCAGGACAATAAAGAGATAAATGACAAAGCACGTATATAAAACACAATCTGTATCCAAATATATTGATTGCAATATGTTATATTTATGATGGAAGTGTGCTCAAGATCGGGATAGGGCGCATGTATATACATCCAGTATAGATATAGAATCAAGATTTTAAACTTTGATCGATCATCTGTTGCAGCTAGTTACGATGTAATAATAATTGCATTGCCAACAGCCACATATATATATAAATGTCTTAAAATAATTTTCGGACTTTATCCATTCCGTAATGTGTAACGTCATTTGTTTACATTTGATACGCCATGAGCAGATATGAATATACGTGAGAGATTCATGGATGATTGAAATTTAAAAGCAGAAAATTCGACCTTGCCAACCGAATGATCCTCTGTGGCCGAATCGGTTAAAAGGCACGTCAGGCTATATGACAGCTCCGTATGGAATACAGATTCAAATCCTGTCGGAGGGTGAATATTTTCAATGAAAATTTCTCGGACATTCAGGCCGGTAAAGGTTGTTTAATACTGTTTATTATAAACAGGGCATTTACTTAAATATTTGTATCTATAAAAACAACGTATAAACATAAAATGTCTTAATATATATATAGGCGGCATGTTTCATTAAATAATCTAGACATATTATATCTATTTATTTGTATTTTAATCCTCTCAAATTCACGGTTTAATTTTTCGGTTTTTGTACAAAATTGATAAAAAAAAAACAAAAAAAAAACAAAAAACGACGTAGTTATGCATATCGGTTTTATTTACTCAAGTACTTTCAATCTCATTCAGCACCATCTTCATATATCTATAATAGGTTGGTGCAAAATAATGTCGTTTTCTCAAATATGTTACTATGTAAGAAAACGGCATTATTTTTGCACCAACCTAAAATATATATATATATATATATATATATATATATATATATATATATATATATATATATTAGAAATATAGTTTTAAGGTATGCTATATTTATGGGTTAAAGTGCTCAATATCAGGGATGGAGCATATATGAATATAAAAATGGACATTGAGCTGAACACAGAGCCACAACTAGGTGTTTCATGTTTAAACGCAATCTTCAGGCTAATATTTCAATCGCCGCTGGGTATTGACCTCAACATCCGGTATATATATATATATATATATATATATATATATATATATATATATATATATATATTATGTGTAACATTTTTCGCAGATGTGTGTGGGGTGTAATGGATAGTGGCTTGGCATAAGAACTCGGAGAGCCAAGCTCATGTTCCAGTTACATTCACTTATATGCAAAAAACCATCACATCTCTCCAAGATATGGGTTAAATAGTAGGTCTTATATCTTGGAAAGTTATTGTCAAAAAAATGTTAATGCCATATTCCCTTGCAAAACGAAAAAAATAACTTATTTTTTATTATAACCTGTAATATATTTTGGTTTTTGAATAACCCTTAAAGGTTTAAGAAGCCGTAAAAAAACCAAAAAGCAAATCAATAAAAAACAAGCTTTTTCACGGAACTTATCGCTACTACATTTTGATGACAGGTATAATTAACGGGGACGTATATGCTGATTTTAGACGTTATCGTCATTTTTTACGGGTATTATGTTAGTAATTGTAAGAACAGCGAGAAAGGTTAGAAATAATAATAATAATAATAATGATAATAATAATAATGTATAACGCTTGTGAAGGAAAGATTACGAATCTTAAAGATTTATAAATATTTTGTAAAAGCAAGGTTAGATACGTGATTTGTTAAAAATGCCCCCTGTCAAAATATCTTTTGATAAGTCTCTTTCGGATACATACATTCCTCAACAAGGATAATTTTGATATCTTCGAGTAAAATAGCCTAACATTTTATTGTTATTTTTATGTAGAGTTTCGATTCACAGCACAAAGATATGTCTCCCAGTTTTGTACTTGTAAAATCTGTAGCATTTACGTAAATTAAAACAATGGAAGAAATTGCCCTTTCGTATAGAAAGTCAGCAGCTGTGAACGCTGCAAGGGTCAGTCCCTAGTCATGGGAGAGTTAAGCAACCTCCTGGGGGGACGACATCTGTGGATCACAAGAACTACCAACTGTACAAACGTAGATGTCTGGAGGGAGTCAAAATCCAAGAATCTTGCAAGAAAGAAAAACATGGTTGATTTGAGTTCAGGTTTTCTGAGACATGAATTGTGGTTATATGGCGCGAAAGACATTTGAAAAGGAATTTTTTTTGTTTGTCCATTGATTCTACTTACAAATACTTAACTTACGCTAATTGTCGGGCAATGGATATCGTCTTGGAATGTTTTAAGGCATACTGTATTCATGGGTTAAAGTGCTCAATATCAGAGCGTATATGAATATAAAAATGGACATTGAGGTGAACACACAGCGAGAACTATCTGTTTCATGTTTAAAAGCAGTCTTCAGGCTAATATCGTTTTAAGCATGGAATATTCAATCGCTCCTAGGTATTGACCTCAATATCCAGTATATATATATATATATATATATATATATATATATATATATATATATAATGTAACATTTTTCGCAGATGTGTGTGGGGTGTAATGGATAGTGGCTTGGCATGATAACTTGGAGAATTAATCTGGTGTTCCAGTTGAGTTCGTAACATTCACTTACATGCAGATATTCTTTAGAAACGTATGAAACCATCACATCTCTCCAAGCTATGGGTTAAATAGTAGGTCTTATATCTGGGAAAGTCATTGTCAAAGAATTGTTAATGCCATATTCACTTGCAAAACGAAAAAAATAACTTATTTTTAATTAAACCTGTAATATATTTCGGTTTTTGAATAACCCATAATCGTTTAAAAAGCCGTAATTGGAATGTGATATCGGTGAGCCGTGTTCGAATTCCGGTCGACTTTGTCATGTTCACTTATGCCGAAATATCCTTGGGAGAGGTATGAATCCATTTCGTCTGACCTCAACAATAGGTTGAATAGGAGGACCGACTGAGTCTTATAGCCTTGTCTGGCAATCAGTCTACCGCAGAAAGAAAGGCTAAACAACCAGGAGAAAATCTACTGTCTACATTATTCGAAAGAGACATGATCGCCCAAGCATGTATCACGAATGGCACTTAACTGACTGACTGAAGCATATAAATAACACATGATTTGTAGGCATTGCAGAGAATTTAGCAAGGAGCTCCGTCCTTGATTCGTGTCTATGCATCAACTGGAGCGCGCGCATGTGCGTTTGTGTATGGCAGTGCTCCGAAAGTCTTCCAAGTAACACAATCATATTTCAACACAATGGAAATTTAATTGTAAATCGATGCCACTGTTTGCGAAAATGATTCTATAATCCCCCTTGTTGTCTGTGAAAGTTTACCAACCGGCGTCAAAAGTTGGTGTCCTGGTTTATGTAAAAGCCAGGATTTTGAATACAGATTTTCAAGACAGCAAAAATCAGTTAATGGTGCAACACGATCTTCCTATCACCCATTCTGTGTTGTGTTGTATTTAACTGAATTTAATACACGTAACCATATGTACACGTGTACACACACGCGCACGCGCTCTCACACACAGACACACACACACACACATCACACATATATATATATATATATATATATATATATATATATATATATTTATATTTAGGCTGTGTCAGTTTTGGCATTGAGTCCACAGTTTATTATATATGTTTTTAGTCTGTTTGAGATTTTATTTATCAATTTATGTATCAAAACAGACAGAGATACAAAGGAGTGAAAAATACATTCATTTTTGTCCATCCAAAGGTAGAAATCTTCTTGCAAACTCTACGGAGCTTTTGTAAAGTTGATTACTTTGGATGCTCCAGCAAAAATCAGCCATCATGTTAACATCCCATCTGACTTTTTATCTTTCTTCCATGACCTTGAGATCCTGGTGAAACCTTTCCCCACTGTTCATCAATATAATCACCAAGATTATTAGGAAACTGATCGAGGTGATTAAACAGAAAGTCAATTTTGATACTCATGTTGCATCCGTGTAGCTTAAAGGACCTGGTCAGACAAGATGCTGGTGGTGCTGGAGATGGGTAGGAAAAGTAACTAGTTGGCTACTACTACCTGGTGTTTGGCGACTATTTTAAGCGGTGATTCTAAAATTCTAATCTTGCTAGACTCAAATATACTCGCCTAACAAACTGACAACGCTCATTTATCGATGTTCTTATGCATATTATACACAGACTGCATGACAATACCAGAGCTTCGTAAATTCTAGTGATATGATAAAATCTTATGACGGTTTCAGGCTCAACATGAAAACTGCTAATAAAAACTAAAATCGCTGTTCTTGAATGACTTCTAAAGAGCTTCTTCTATGAAAAGTAGAGAAAAAACACAAATCACGAAGTTTTAACAAGCTGAGAACATTTAGGACAATAACATTTGCCAGTGATATCTTTCATAAAATGAAGTATTTTCAGTTCAGATTAATTTCGAAAGTTATTTGGATACTTTTTCTTGAACGATAAATAATTTTAACATGAAACGAAATGTTTCAACTGTGTCACACGCATATTTAAGCCGTGGCATATCCCCGTGAATTAGGTATTTAGTCCTATTTTAAGCAAAATAGAAATTATCTGTACTGAGAAAACGTGATCTGATGGGGCAAAATGAACTTGGTTTTCAGATTCAGCTTGACAAAATAGCCCTAAAACATGAGCCCAACAACATTTGGGTCGAAAAATATGTCAACCGATGTTAGTTATTGTACTAAGCCAACTTGTTAAATTCTATATCGGGCTAAATTTCGTGAGAATTCTGTAGGGATCGAGTTTAAAAAATAAGCGTGTTAACTCATGCACAAGTAAAAATGGCCTCCATTCAAATTCAAAGTAGGATCCTCTGATTTCCATGAACTCGTTGTAGAGCTCCGAGACACTTTCTGACGGCTCCACGGAAGTCATCTAAAGTGAGTGTATTGAAGATCCTTCTAACAACCTCCATCATCTTGTCAGTGTCTTCAAAACGACTGTCCCTGAAGTTTTCTTCAGTTTGGGAAACAACCAAAAGTCACAGGACACAATGATTGGACTGTAGCGATTGGTGAGTGACAGTTTTGTTGCCCCTCCCTGTCAATACAATACTTATTCATTTTCTAAATTATCTTCTCGTCCCGATTGCATTCTGAAAACTCGTCAGGTATAAGATGTGTTTAGTAGGTTATATACAAAGAGATGTTATAAATATAAAATTCATTCTGGAAAAGAAAAATTTGGTAGGTAAAATAATAAAAAATCATGGATAGCAAGTTAAACATGTGTACTCACAAAAAATAACGTTTCAAGCAATAAGATATATATATATATATATATATATATATATATATATATATATATATATATATATATATATATATATATATCCGTTTGGAAAAACCTTAGGCATTTTGGCTTGTAATTGAACAAACCAATGCAGAAGGGAAAATAAGGGATAAAAAAGAAAGAACTAAGAACACGATATTAAGTCGAAAACAATCGTCCAGAATTCAAGCCCAGAGTACAAAGAAAAAAACCTCCAAAACGCGTAAAGCAAAAGTAACTACGTAAAGTGCTCAATACACTAAGCAGAGCAAACCTAACTACGAACCTAATGAGCCAGGTAAACCTACCTAAGTTTCACCTATACTGATTGTCTGCGTTGATCCTGACGATCCATATAGGTGAAACATAAGTAGGTTTACCTGGCTTTTTAGGTTCATATATATATATATATATATATATATATATATATATATAATAGAAGAGAGAAAACGACAAAGTTTTTTGGTTATAACGTGGATTTTCCACATATTATTAAAAATGAATTAATGTTCCTTATGTTTTCGATGTTCAAACAATTGTTTTATTACCCCTCAAGCAAAAGAGTACTTCCGCCACAAGGTCCCCCAAAAAAGACATTTGTGCTACTGCAGAGAAAAGACAATGGTTAAACATCGAAAACGTAAGGAAAATCAATTCCTTTTAATAATATGTGGAAATAATTGTATTTATTAAATTTAAGTATAATGCTCTACAATTTATTGTATTGAGCCCTCTTTTAAATTAATGTTACGAACGTTGTAATTTATATTCGATTCGTTCTCATTTCATATATATATATATATATATATATATATATATATATATATATATATATATAGTCTTGCACTGAAATGAACTCTTGAGGATAAAACTGGTTAGGCTACAAAGTTGATCAGCGAGAGAAGCTTGCTTGAAAATCGTCGTACGAAAATCGCTCTCTTTAGTTATATTTACTAAACCTAAGAAAAGACGGGTGAGACTCGAACTCTCTAAGTTGACAAACCGATCGTCAAGGTAACCGCAGTAACCATCGAGCGATGATCGACGCCTAATAATATTAAGATTTCATCTATTGTCCTTCTCTGGTACAATGTCAAAGTAGTTGAGCGTCAAAATTGTTTTCATAACAAAATGCTCCCCGAGATGAACTTGCATGTTATCAAGACAAGAGAAATATTTTTAACCTCCTTATTAACTAATCTGCTGTTCAAAAAATATGAAAAACTCTCTCGTGTTTTTTTCTTGATTAAAAGGGGTGACATGTAGTCAATTTCCAGTATTATTGCTGAAATATTTATAGGAATTTTGAAGACATGAAGTTGGTCATTTTTTAGAGAATTAATCGAATACCCCAGAAATAAATAGGATTCGTCAGAGTTCATTTGTTGTTGTTGTTGTTGTTGTTATTATTATTATTATTATTATTATTATTATTATTATTATTATTATTATTATTATATTATTTGCAAAAACAACGTTTCTCGTACAGCTTGAATTACCTCATTGCACATTTATATTCGTTTTGATCAATGAACATTAAAAAGAAATAATCTGCAATAATGTTTATTTAATAGAACAGTGAGATATACTATTTCAGGTCTCCACATCAGCCAATCAAAAATCAAGAAATTATACGTCTCCTGATAACAGCATTGAATTTGTAGGAGGCAAAGAAAAACAGTTTTTTTTTAAATATATTTTTTGTAAATTATTAGTTTACACTTCTATTTTTTCGATTCTTTGAAGTCTGCTAACAAGTTAACACTAAAAAATGAAAGGAGATATAAGATTGGGCGCTACTTTTTAAAAAAAAAGAAGACATGAACAAGTATAATTCCATTAAAAAGCGCTTAAAATTATTATACATACATACGTACATACATAAATACATATATACATACGCATATAGTGTTAATTTGAGAGACTGTTTTTTAAGCCAAAATTGCTGATTTTTCAGCGGTTTGCTGATAAAAAGGCATTTAATGCAAGCAGGTTTTGTGGTAGAGTGCTCAATGTCGGAAATAGAGATAATAATAGAACTAATATGAAAACGTTTTTCCCTTAAACTGGGTAGGACTTCCGTCAGGAATGCCACATTATTTCTGAAACACTGCTCAGTCGAATGAACAAACTTTTTCATATTAATTCTATATATGAAAGAAAAGATGTATGATAAATTGGAAAAAGTTTTTTGTAAAGCGTTTCATTCGTTAGCTATCGTTCATGCGCATGTGTAGAAACCAAGTCTAATGAAGTCTTAACGCATGAAACGTGTCAATTTTTTTTCAATTCGTTACATTTTTTCTTTCAAAACTATGCTTGATATATATATATATATATATATATATATATATATATATATATATATATATATATATATATATATATATATATATATATATATATATATATATATATATATATATATATATATATATATATATATATATATATATATATATATATATATATATATATATAGTCATCCACAGACTGTTTCGCTGTATTATCAGTGTAACTAGATATACGGTTGCCTCAAGCCGGGGATCAAAACCCAACTGATTTGGCATCAGTCGGAGATTTTATCCCTGAGCTATCAGCGCCCGCTAGTGAGTTTGCCGAATTTTTACGTACTTATTTTTCGACTAAAGACGCCAATGACCGACAGGGCTTACTTCATAGAAGAACTTTGCAATATTAGTAGTAATCGTCATTGTTTACAAATTCGCGCCTTCTCTCAAGAGTGTTCGCCCGGAAGTAAATTTTCCGGGGGCGTATTGCTTTTTTTTTTTTTTTTTTAACCATTTTCTCCTTAAGTAATGAAATCGCTAAATCGCAAATGGTTTACTATGCGTAAAATAATGCGAGAAAAAGAAAACATTAATAGGCAACAATAAAAGAACAGGAATTAAAAAGACAAAAGATAACGATTGATATTTAATTTTTCGAAACTCAAAGCTGACAGGAAAACAAGAAAGAAATGCGAGAGAAGAAACTCTTGGCATATAACAGTTATATTTGTAACTATTTCAACTATGAAATGATTAGCATTTCTCTTTCTTTTAGACGTACATTTTTATACGTGAAAACACTTATCCTAGTGTCTATTTATTAATCTGATAGCTCAAACATTATACAGTGAAAATTTCAAATGAAACTTTCAATAATTGTGTCAGGCTATGTACAAATTTACAAATAAATAAAGATAAGCGTGCTGAAACGTTTTATTTTTTTTTATCATTTCACCCAAAGTAAGACGAGAATGTCATTAGGACAGAGGGTGGGTGTAGTGTTACAGAGAGTGAAAGTGAGAGAAAAGTCTGGGTACAAAGGGGATGAGGAAACGATGAAAAATACACGAGATTCATAAAGATGGCGATTGACGTTGCATTTAAGCTTTTGAAGATTGCAGTTATCAGGGAAGCAAGTAAAGGAAGTTCTCACAGGCAGGAAGTGGGAGAAAAGAAACTGCTGGAGTAGAAGTGACGGTTACATTTAACTATATCAATGAATGCTGGTCACTTTCCACACAGATGACTTGAGGCAGCTGAGATAGGTTTTTGTTGAAGGATGCTGAGAATAACATGGATAGAACATGTGAATAATGAGCTGATTTTAAAAGGAAAATAGTAACAATTAAAGACACTTGTAGATCGAATCAGAAAAGAGGTAGTTGACATTTCTAGGATGTATAATGAAGAAAGATGTCATAGTGAAGGCCACAGTGGCAGATGGAATCATCTAGTAACTGACCCTACGAGCTTGTGTAAATAGATGACTGGAAGTGATGGTAAGGGGTGATCATCCCTGAGATCTGAAAAGGATAGAAAATTGTGGAGAGTGATGATCGCGGACGTCATGAAGGGACTTCTATGTACTGTATCTCTTCAAGACGTGTGTGATAATGTCTCTCCACAATTTGTTGTCCCTTGTAGCTCTTAACTTTTATCTTTTTGTTATCTGTCCTAAACCTTGCCCCGCATTCAATTCTTCTTCTTCGATGTGTCGTGTCCTTTCAGGATGTAGGCGATCATGGCTCTCCACAACTGCCTGTCCTATGTAGCTCTTAACAAATTTTGTCTTTTTGTTATCTCTCCTAAACTGTGTTCAGCCAGTCATTTATAAATGTACGTTAGGTAGGTTATGCGTTTTTATCTGTATTCCTCTTGCCGTCAATCTGTCCTGTGAGTGTCAAATTTTCCTAGGCGTCTTTTCTTATTATGTACCCTAGAAATTTTAATTATCTATTTCAATTAAGTACAAGTGTCCTTTTTGTTACCATTTTCTCTAAAACGTCATCATTGCGCATACATTCAGTACATGGAATCCTCAGTATCCTTCTGTAGAACCATACCTTTTTTGCTTCAAGTTTATTTATCTGTGAGGAGGTTATACGGCATTCACCGCCATTATAGGAGGACCGATATGACAGGACAGTACCCTTACTTTGTTTTAACGAGATTTTCATGTTTCTTAATACTTTGAATAAAAAAAAGATGTTCTCCTGGCGTGATATATATATATATATATATATATATATATATATATATATATATATATATATATTAATGGGATTTACCCCAAGAAAGGCAGTAAAGGCACTAAGACACAAGCGTTTACTGGGTATGAAAGAATTAGAAAACAGAAACATTACTAAGGAACGAGACATAAAGTTAATATATATATATATATATATATATATATATATATATATATATATATATATATATATATACATATATATATTTGAAGTAAGTTATAAATATATATATATATATATATATTGAAATAATGTAAATATCTGAAGAAATATAGTCCGAAGATGTGCTATATTTATGGGATAAAGTGCTCAATATCAGAGATAGAGCGTATGTAAATATAAAAGTGGACATTGAAGTCAACACTCTTCTAACCCAAGCAAGAGGCTAATAGCAGCGCAGACTGGATTCCCTAGCCTTGGTTGGCAACCAGTCTAGGCGAAAGACTACTATGAATTCAAAGGCGGTTAGACGCGGGCCTGGCATTTCCAATCCATTAAAACCTACTTGCTACAGGAAACACAGCAGCAATACAAAACGCGGTGTGTGGCCATATACTCAACAGAGGCGTTTGCCGAATCAAGTCGCACACGCATGCGCGTGCACTTATATTATTAACACTTTGAGCCCTGACCACCCCTTTACCGGTGGTAGAGAAAATTGACTTAATGCCCAGCCACCGGTTGAACGGTGGGTAAACACTTGTAACTATTTTTATATCTATCGTGAAACATTACATATCAATTATTTGCGAATTTTAACTCAGGAGCTCAGGCGGAAGGGTCAAAATTGTTCAGTGACGCAGGGCTCAAACGGTTAATAATCTTTCGGGTCTACGCAAGCTCTTAATTTTATATTAACTAAGCTACTTACTCTAGTAAAACCATCTGTATTTCGTACCTTTTGTTTCAATCGGTCAATGTATGTTTACTTTAGGGTGTGTGACGGACGGACAGAAATCACAGAATTCTATGTGTGCGTGTGTGTGTGTGTGTGTGAGAGTGTGTGTGTGTGTAAAATATGTATGCATATAAATATATATATATGCAAATTTTATATATATTATTTATATATTATATATAGGCGGTACTTATTGGAAAGCGCTCAATATCAGCGATAGAGCTAACATATTTAGTTAGATTTATGTTAATTTGTGACCCTGGGTTTCACGCTATTTGCGATCGTCGGACAAACGCAAATAGCGTGAAACCCAGGGTCACAAACTCACAGCAATCCAACCACACACACACACACACACACACACACACACACACACACACACACACACACACACACATATATATATATATATATATACATACATACATATACATACATACATATATATATATTTCCATAAAAGTCAATTAATTTATGAATTCATGAATCATTCATACAAAAAACAAATACAGAGGTTAATGATTTAATTGGCGAGAATCCATCGTCGCAAACAATTCAAATAAGATACATAAACCCCGAACCTGTAAATGAATGATATGATCCTCGTTTATAAATTTCAGTTGCATAAGGTATTTTTTATTTTTACAAGCTTTCGTCTGTTCCTACAGACATCCTCAGGTATGGAAATAGATTTTGTTCTTGTTTTTACTCTCAGTAATAAGAGGACAACGAAAATAGAGATATAATCCGAAAAAATGCTCTGAGAAATCTGTTATTGTTTTGGAACGTGCAGTCGCAACGCTGAGTTTGAATTTAAATTTTATGGTTGTGCGTTTTTGTAGAAATATAACAATAAGAGAATTCATTTTTACTGTTAGATTTTCCGTCAGAGTGGCATGAACTATATTTTTCAAAAATTTATAAACGAGGAACAGACGGGGTTTATATATCTTATTTGAATTGTTTGCGACGATGGATTCTCGCCAATTAAATCTTTAACCTCTGTATTTGTTTTTTGTATGAATGATTCATGAATTTATATATATATATATATATATATATATATATATATATATATATATATATGTATGTATGTATGTATGTATGTATGTGCGCGAAGTGTGTGGAATATTGATTTTGAAAGAAGAACTCTATTTAAATATGAACGCCATCAACAACTGTAGATATTTTTCACAAGGTTAAAATAAAGATTCAAAAATAAATAATGAAATTATACCTAAGTAATGAACAAAGATTTCTATTTGGGATATCACAGGAATTTTCAGAGCTCTCAAACAAAGCTTGAGTTTATATTTGGAGCGGTCAAGTCGAAATAATCCGTTTTATATATTTGTTTTTTGACCACATACACCGACGGGTGTCTGTTCATTTGTTTACGCCGGTAGCAGTGTGCTATTCAACAATTTCCCGTGTTACCCGGCGTCTTAATCTGCTTAGACGCGTTCGAAAAAGATACACCGTTGAGATTATGCTTTTCTTGCAGGTGTGATCGTTTATTTACGCTCAGTTTCCAGACGGATTTTTTTTTTCGTTGACATTTACAAATCGTGTCCACGCGCGTCGATTTCTGCGTTTATATTAAAATTCTCTCTTTCTCTTCCTTTTAAGCCAGTTTATTTAGTATGCATCCCAAAGCCAAGAGGGCGCGTGGCTAGAATGTCGGTTTTTTTTTCCTCCGATTGTGTTGCTTATTCGGGTTCGAGCCAAGAAATAAGCGACAACACTGACAAAACGTGCCCATTCATGTCTTCTTCTGGGATGTCTTAACTACTGAATAATATTTATTTTATAAATTGTTTGCAATGCATTTATCCCGTAAAATATTGGCAATGAACACATTTAAAAAGATTTCATTCAGAACGATTTAGTAAATCCATTTTTTAATAAATAGTTTGCAGTTCATTGAAGCATAAGTTAATTTGCAGTTTGTTTCAGGATACAACATATTTTCAGTATCGATCCATTTAGATAGAGAACCAATTTTAGTACTTTTTTATATAATAAAACAATTATGATGTTGAAAAGAATTGATCTGTTTGCGGAAAAGATTTCAAGCTGATATTTGGTAAATAGTCGCCTTATCCGTGGTTTCATTTTCCAGTTTTGGTTATCTGCGGTCAACCCTAGATCTAAACAATTAATAAGTTTTAATTAATTAAAGGAAGATAAATAACGATTGAACCTTGACTTCAGGGGTTGAAATTGAAGTCTTCTGGGAAGCACCCACACGGGAGGCTTGGTTTGGTTTGGTATGTTTTACAGCATATCAACCTCAATAGATTATTTAATGCCGACAATTTTTATTGCTAGTACTTTTTTTTTCAAAAATGTGTTGCGAATAATATTTTTTTCTTAAAAAAATCTACAAAGTATTTCTGGTATTAAAACCTATTTTTACATTTTCATAGTGTTTTGACGCCAGTTTGGGACTCACCTATTTGCCCATAGCTGGGACCCTAACAGGTGCTACTACTCCGGGTGAGGGTGGACCTGGGAACACCAGCAATTAACAGGTGGTTCCATGCTCCTCAAAACCTCCTGATCAGAGGCCCTGTTGTTGGATGTAGTTTATCGTCTTACCCAGGAATCGTATGTAGTTTATCGTCATACCCAGGGCGGGCACGGGCGGCTGTTACACAAAGTGTTAGCTCTCTGGAAAAAAAGCTATGTGAGCGGAATTTTCTCCTTACATTTTGATATACAGAGAAAATAAAGATGATTCGGCTCATTTCTTGGTTCCCGTCAAGTCAAGGATCACTCTTTATCTATGCTCCTTATTCTCATAATTATCCATTTCCTACTACTTCCTCTTTCACTTATATCTCGCCTGATTCCTCATAACCAATTTAAGAGTAGCCTTCTACCTTTACTGGGGATTACAGCCACATCATATTGAAGCACCGGTTCTCGCACGATCACTGGTCATTTGGGTGACCGCTTGCTAATAACAGATTCTGTAAGCTTCAATATGTGAATGGAGTAATGGATAACAGCTCAGAATTGGAAATCGGAGAGTCGAGTTCCAATTCCAGCCGGGTTCGTTACATTTATTTAAGCGGAGATACTCTTGGGAAAGGTATGAATTCACCTATTCTCCCCAGCTATGGGTTAATTAGTAGGACTTGTATCAGTAAATCATTATTATCTCTAAAAAAATTCTTACAATCCCAAAGTATTTTCTGGCTTTAAATAACCTGAAACGGCTTTTCGAAATTGAAAACGTTATAGAATTGCCCGCAGAAAGACTATGTCTCAATTTGGTTGAAAAAGAATCAATGAAGTTAGAACAAGGAAACCAACGACAGGGATATTTTGCAAGTCAAAACTGTAGTTTTACCGATTTGGAATATGGCAATGGATAAAAGCTATTATTATCTTTAATGAAAATGGTTGAAGAAATACCAGATATGATCAGCGAGTGAGCAATATGCTGTTCTGTAATATTCACTGCGGCATTTATTTTACCGTGTAAACGAATAAGTAAGCCAATACCAGCGCTAGAGAACAACCCCCACACCAATAAATCAGCCCCTCTGAATTTAACTGATTCTTCACACATTTGGGAAGCAATCCCTCACATTTACGTCGTTTGACACGTTGCTTTTCGTCAGAACCAACCAGATTAAACTTCATCGTGCTGAAGAACACCGTTGCCCAATTTTCATCGGTCCAGAAAACATGTTTGTTTGTAAAGGTTAGTCTAGCATTTTGCTTTTTGCTGATGAAGGGATTGACGGCTGGTGAACGTGCATTAAAGGCCGCCTTCATGCAAGTCTCCCGAAACATTTTCTTGTCAAATTCTTCAGTTACCTGATGCCATATGTATGCTGCTGTCTCAAAAATGGTCCACCATGAAGAGTCTTTGAATTGCTTGATTCTACCGAGAAATCCTTTTACGTGGCCGCCCTTATGTTTTATGTGACATAGAGGAGCTAAACTGCTATGTGGTATCTGCTCTCCTGTATGTTTGTGAGTACTGGACGATCTTCTCAAAGATGAAGAGGAGACTTGAAGCAACAGAAATGTCGAATTCCAGAATAATGCTGAGGTTACTGTGGCCCGAAAATGTGAGCAACGATAAAATTTTGGAGAATAATGCGAACAAAAAGGAAACTAATACTTAACAACAGGAAGAGACAGTTGAGGTTTTTGGGGGCATATAATGAGGGAGTAGGGTTTGGAAAATCTGATACTCACGGGAAAGATTGAAGGCCAGAGAGATAAAGTAGAACAACGCATAATATACTTAGTCAGCGTCAGTAAATGGATGGCGGAGCAGGGCTTAAGAGAAATAATTGAAAGACAAAATTTATTAAGAGCTACAAGGTTCAGGGAGTTGTGGAGAGCCAGGATCACCCACGTTCTGAGGAAAAACGGCACATAACGAAGAAGAAGAGGAGCTCAAATCATCACAAACAGTTATTATTCTAGAAATTCCATTTCCATTAACTTCTTTTCTTAGTAGCAGATACTGACACTCCCGGAAGATTTTAGTCGGATAACCGGATAACCTGATGTCTCAGTGATTAATCAATTTAATAACGGCTTGGGATTATTTTTTATCATCTCACCCCCCGAGCATGCTATCATATATATATATATATATATATATATATATATATATATATATATATATATATAAAGGTAAAAGACAATAGGAAAACAGTATTATTAGTCGACGCGTTTCGTCCAATGTGGATTTTTTCAAGGCAAAAACGAAATGAATTTATTAAAACGAAGTAACTCTTAACAACAAAACAAAATGTCCTTAGCAACTGGAAGAATTTAGAAAACCCTATTATATTCAAATTGTCAACTGAAAATTACCTCAAGCACTGTCACGTATAGAATATATTGTTTTATTGTTGTGTTTACGGATTCAACAATTCTCTTTTGATTTCTTGATACAGTTGTGTACCTTTGTTTGGGAGAGTAGTAATTCTGTTAGGAAAGGTGATATAGGGAAAAAGCCCGGGCGGTTAGCGGTTACTGAATAAGGTATAATTTGAATATAAAAGTAGGAATTGGAGATCATGGGCTTATGGAGGGTAGGTAACACTTTACCCTTAATTGATTCAAGAATCTAGCATTCGAGAAAGCATCCATACGAGAGTCTGTTTTACAAAGTAGCAGTTCTTGTTAAAAGGGCTGTCTTGAGTGGAATTCCTACTTCAAAACTGGAATACGGAGGAAATGAAGGTGGTCGCAGTATGTCATGAAAAATGATTCTCGTCTGAACATTTGCCACGGAAATAGCGATAGAGTACCGACAGGTTTGGGTTGTTACATCAGTGGGAAAGGGGCTTCAGGGGTAGGATACATCAACACGTCCCCCATAAAGCCATAGAAACACCTTTGAACTTTTATCAAAACGGGGAAGTAAATATTGAGTAGTTTTAATATGGCAGCAATATTTCTGTTATGTTCTACAGTACAAGGTGAAGGAAAACTTTATTGTGCCATTATTTGAATGGTAAGGACCTGTCTTTTTTGAAAATAAGCATTCAAAATCCTGACTGTTTACCTGGGCTCCAATATTGACGGTGGGAAACGACGTCTGTGAATATCTTATTCGCTGCGTTTTTTTTCATTACAAACACATTTAATACTGTTTAAAAGCAAGAACTGCTTTTTCATCTCTGTAAAACATTTTAATAATATCAAAGAAGCTTAAATAAAAAAAAAAAAAAACTTCGCAAGGAAGAGACTCCATGATGATAATAAAGAAAGGAAATGAATACTTCAAAGGCCGTTTTTTCCTTTATATAATGGACGGAAAGTAGGCGTCCATTTTGGTATTGCAGTTGTATAGAACTTTCTCAAACCATAAAAAAATAATTTCACTCAAAACCTATGAATTTCCGAAATAAACGAAAGTTTTATTGATTGAAAGCGCATAAAATTGCTTAAAAATGGCGATGTTAGCTAAACCGAATATTGACCAAAATAACTGTCTTAAGGATTTTGAGATTTAGAAAAAAATATCTTATCCAAATAAGAAGACTATGCCAATTTACTGTAAACAAAGATAAAGAAAAAAAATTGTATAATATAGCATTTAGTTGTTCCAAGAAACTAAAGAACAAAACTGAAAGATCGGAAGAAAATGAATGCCAATCAGGACTCCCTCGATAGTTGAGAAAACTATAGAAGTATGTTTTTCAACCATTTTTTTTAAATCACATGACATACATAAATCTAGAGTTGAACTTCCGTGGCACATTTAAATTATGGGGAACAAAAAAAAAGAAAGAAAGAAAATTGATGTTGTGTCAGAAACCTACCCCCCCCCTCTTGAAGATGAAGTTATCTGCGTCTGTAAACAGACTTTAAGTAGTGGCATGTCAGTTGACATGAGGAAGACAGAAAGACAGAGAAGTTCTTTCTCTCGGCGACTGTCGAACTCTCTGCATTAGCAGAGAGGGACCCGGACGAAGCTTTGCCGAAGGGCAAAGTTTCGTCCGGGGTGGTAGACAGGCCTTGAACCCGTCTAGGCGGGTTCAGAAAGGCCATATTTTTGGCCGAGCCTACGGGCTCGGAGATACCCACCTTAAACCGGCCTTGTGCCACATTTTATCCTCGTGGGTGGATAGATAAATACAGACAGAAAGACAGAGAAGTTCTTAGCTGAGCTAGTTATTGACTACTCAGGCGATTTCTGTACCTTTTTACCAGCCTATTAAAACCCTTTTTATTGTTACGTGTTATTTGGCGTTTGTCTCTACTAACACCAAATCAACATCATAAAAATTGAGTCTACTTTTTATGATTTATTTATTAACTAAGAAGCAAAAAAATTTGAAATTTTAATAAAAAGATAATAACTAAAATTCTTAAAACTTATATTTATTTATCTGTTTATTATAATGTAACATTTAATGTGATATCTCAGCTTGAATTTTTTTATATCTTCGTTGCAAGGTTGAAATTTGGAAAGTCCTACTCTTTAATCTTCTGAGGAATCCTAGCCGTGATTGATTTTTGTCTTTAATACTGTTTATTGCAGAAAAGCTTGATTTTTATATTATTTTATGTGTCATGTGTAGGTTTATTTATTATACCCGATGATATACACGTATAGTCAATTTAAAAGGGTTTTAATTTTGATATGTACACTTATTGTACTTTAGATTTCTTTCGAAAATAATTTAATTAATAACCTTTAAAAATTTTCGCGGTGCATCCACGATTCTCTCACGACTCACCACTGTGTCGGGGTGCACCAGTGTTGTATGGCACACCAGTGCAATATCACTACTATACAGTATAAAGACAATAATCATTCTCACAATCACCGCAGCAATTTAAAGTGACATTAAAAACATCGTTTATTTGTTTAGCGGCGCATCAACTCCTTAAGGGTCATTTACTGTCGAAATTTAATTTTGCCTGTGAACATTAGTAACTTCTTTTATAAAAATGAATTTCTCGTAACATTTTATTTTCCTTAGAGTAAAGTAATTTATTTGTTTATTTTTTAAATGTATTGCTAGTATTTTTTTTTAATATGAAAAAGTATTGCTGATGTTTTTACTATAGAATATTTTAAACTTTTACCGTGC
>OZ010578.1:12181577-12186577 GCA_963932145.1 Acanthosepion lycidas
TTTTAATTTGTTGTTATGATTGTTAACTTGGTGGAACATGATATCTGGGAAAAAGTAAAGAATTGTATTCTTCCATTGCATATATAAATTCTATTGTATGTTCAACTTTGTTTAGTTTATCTACAAGGTCAACTAAATTAGTATCACGAGGATATGAAATATAATAAATTTCCGCCCTGGCTCTTACAACATTTTGCCAAATATCTGACAACATTTAACCATACCTAGCAGATTTTCTATTATGTGTGTCGTACATCTGTAGTTGCACTAACGTAACAAATTCAGTCTGATGAAGTCCTAAAGGACGAAACGCGTCACACGAAAACTTTTTTCTTTTACACTTTGTCATACATTAATACCCCTAATAATGTACTTGATACACGAAAAAAAGAAATATATCGTTATATATATATATATATATATATATATATATATATATATATATATATATATATATATATATATATATATATACACGAATATATGATATCGCCCATTGAGTGCACGTGATAATAAAGCTCGATGTAAATTAATAAATATAGATTTAATGTATACTTATATATACATATATATATACATTTAATATACAATTTAATATTATACAATGCTTGATAAATTACTTAAATCTCATTTATTAAAACTTTTTAAATACTATATACAACGTCGTGTTTATTTAGTCATCATATTTATGAAGTACACTTTCCAATAATATATAATTTTCATATCTCTATCTCAGTCTGTTAACATCTCTCTCCCCCTATCTATCTATCTATCTATCTATCTATCTATCTCGGTTTTAAGAGCATGTTTTTGCATTGCTTCCGCTTTCATTTTGTTTACAAAAGCTTTGTTTATTTTCCTCTTCTATGTTACTCATAACCTTTTACAAAATCCATTGATAGAAATTTGACTTTAGAAAAAAAATAGCCCTAAAAAAATTCCTGCTCATAATTATTTCAGTGTCGAAGTTTCATGAAAACGTGAATCTCGCTTTGCAGCATTTTTTTCCCTTGATTGTTGCGTTATTTGATGGTTTTCCTTCCTTCAATTTAAAAGAGTATTTTTCAATAGATTTTCCTTTTCCATTTCAGAAAAAAGATAATTTCTCCATTAAACGTCTGCTTCTCTAACTGCAAACGTAATAGAAAGATATCAAATGTCAATAGCTGCAGACGACGTCACTGAATGTGTCACTGTTCCACTGATAATCTCACTGATTAAAATATCAACTAGTATTATAATTATTCTGCGACGAACGGTTTCCGATTTCACTTAAAACGGAAATTTTACGAATAATGGACACAGCATCAGAATTTAAATCTTAAAATAGATTTTGCATATAGTATTTTTTGTTGTTGTTGTATGGGGTAGGGGATACTGTTGGTACGAGTTCTAGGAAGTAATTGTATGGAACATCACTATACATACCGATAATTCTATATATGTTAATAGAATAGATATTGTCATCAAAGACATCACAAAAAATAAATTATATCTGATATTGTATTATCGAGTACTATTTACTTATTAAAGTAAAAAAAAAAAAAAAAAAAAAACCTAGTTCAATCCATTCTGATCAACATGTTCAATTTTAAAAACAAATAAAAAGAATGCGAAACAACAATCTTTTAACTGCTTCAATCACCAGGAGGATCTGATGACATAAGAAAACAGACTTTTTCCTTATGATCCTTTCATATATCTTGGCGGCACCCATCTCCTCTCCAAGCTCGTGACCACAGAACATGTTGTGAGTCGCCATCAATCTGCTTACTAGGTTTTGAATTCAAAGCTGTCTTTCTTCTAGACCGGTTGCCACCCAAGGCTATAGGACCCAGTATGTCCTGCTATTTACCGATAGCTGGGTAAGGAGAAGAGATGGCTTCATATCATCCCCAATGGTATACATAAGTGAATGTAATGATTTCGACTGCAATTCGAACTGATTGCATAGTACCTCCTGGGCATGACGATAAACTGTATCTACGTCCAGGGTAACACGATAAACTACGTCCAACAGCAAGGTCACTGATCAGAAGGTTTTGAGAAGCGTGGAACCACCTCTTAATTGCTGGTGTTCCCAGGTCCAATTTGACCCGGGATGGTAGCACCTGTTAGAGCCCCAGCTATGGCAAATAGGTGAGCCCCAAACTGGGGTCAAAACACTATGAAAATGTAAAAATAGGTTTTAATACCAGAAATACTTTGTAAAAAATTATTACCAGTAATACATTATTTCCAGCAATACATTTTTGAAACAAAAATTTCGAGCAATACATTTCTGAAAAAAAAAAGTATTACAAGCATTTTGTAGGCATTAAATAACCCATTGAGGTGTCGATATGTCGTCAAACAAACGAAACCAAACCAGCATGTTGAGAATACCGTGTAAGTAACAAGGAAGTATTAAAGAAAATGGAAACAAAAAGGTCACTTATAATTAGAATGAGAAAGATTGGAATTTCCGAGGAAAGAAGGTTTGGTAATTGAAGGCTAAAGGGACAGGGGCAAGCATGGAGGAACCTGCTTAACAAGCTTGTGTAAATGAATGGCGCAACAGAAACTGGGAGGGATAATAGAAAAGCAAATATTGCTTAAAGCTACAAAGGGTTGAGAGTGGTGGGCCGCTCGGATTGCCTACGCCCTGAAGGGCACAAAGAAGAAGAAGAAGAAGAAGAAGAAGAAGAAGAAGAAGAAGAAGAAGACCCTCTCTACCTCAACAATTAAAACTTTAGAAAGGAAACAACTGTCAATATTATTATTATTAATACGGATAATCAAATTTGTAAAATAAACGTGACACTTATGACATCACCAACAGCTACTCTAATGAAAAATACCACACCAACATACACAACTAGATTATGAGGGGGTACAGAAAAGTTCTCAGCTTGAACAACTTCCTATAATCTGCTAAATATCTCGATATTAGTAAAATTTATTTGGGGGTTCCTTTTCAGCTCCCCTCCCTGAGAGAATGTTAGAAGAAATAAATGGAAGGAAAAGTATCCGCCAGGCACATCTAGCTATCAGATTTGGAGTCGCTAGTAATACTGTAGAATTTTGAAATCCAGGCCGACTAACCCATTCAAGCAAGAAGAGTGGATGGGGTCGGGTCGGAAACAAAAGAAAAGAGGAATTGCTAGATCTCGTAGATGTAGACGAAAAACAGCGGAGCACAGAGTAAAGACAAAAGGAAGCTACAAATTGGGAATTTGCCAAGACGTCCCCCGAAAACGAAGAAACCTGTAGAATATGAAGATTAAGGTCGCGCGCGCACGCGCGCACACTCACACACACACACACACATATATATATATATATATATATATATATATATATATATATATATATATATTAATAATCGTCCAACCCGTTGTAAAAAACATTAGAATCGATATTTTGACGGACTAGAGAATCGATGCCGAATTAAGGGTGTTTGAATTACAGCGTTGCTGAGATTTGCGAGAATACTGAGGAAGGTGCTGTACCCTTGAGAAAACTTGCTGCATTTCAATCTCCAGTGATAAAAAATAGACATTCAAATGCAAGGAATATAATAACGAAGAAGATATAACGAATGAAAAAATCTGATATTCTAGTGGACATTTCTCGACCCTGGTCTTTTGAACAGGAGTGGAGGTTTATCCCTTGCTTCCTGTTTAGGATTGGGTTTCCGGTTCCTTCTAAAGTCTACTTCAACTCTATACTTCTAACGTCTCCGCCTAAACTCTGATATTTTATTTACTATTATTTTTTTCTCAATAGGAGTAGATAGGTTTGCCTATCGTCCGGTTCATACTTCTCTCAGTCTTTTCAGAAAAGTTTTATCCCTTGATTCCAGTTTAGGATTTGGGTTTCTGGTTCTGTCTAAAGTCTTATTTTTTTTTTCATTTTCTTTCACACAAAGTAGCCGCTTGAATTTTAGTGACATTGCCACCTTGTTTCAGGTGAATCGATTAAAAATAGAACAGAAAGAATTCTGTTATCTGATAAATTTAACAAGTAAAAATTGCCGTGTGGTAGATTTTGCTGTTTGTGCAAACTATAGAATAAAACTGAAAGAAATTGAAACTCTAGACAAAGATTTAGAACTTACAAGAAAACGGAAAAAAATGTGTTTAAAGGAGGTAAATATCCTGCCCGTTGCTGCTGGAGCACTTGGAATCTGTGTAAGAATCAAGACCATCCAGACAGAGCATTACTATAGAGAGTGCTTGAATACGGGAGAGATTTGCTATTACATGATCTCCGGCATAAGCCACCAGTTACTCATGGCGTAAAAACTCAATTGTAGTAGTAATAGTAGTAGTAGTGGTACTAATTTCTAAGAGAAAACAATTTAATGATAGCCGTGATGAGGGTACTGATAAACACAAAACACAATAATAGTAATGAGTAAAAAACTTACGACTAAATTGTTAAGGGAGCCATTTCATCAAGTTGATTGAAGGGTATTTTTTAAGTTTCAAATTAAAAAGAATTATTCTGAACCAAGAACTGCGGAGGCATTGTTCAAAAGTCAGTAAGAATTTAGTACCTATTCAATAAATGTCGGAAAACGAGGATCAGGGGTAGAATCAGAATGGAGACCGTATAATGGAAAGAAAACAATCATTAAAAAAAAAAAAAAAATCGGTAAAAAAATCTCCTCCCACGTTCTTGCGGATAATGTCTCTTTGTTGTGTTGTTATAAAGATGTGACCTGTCTTTTTTTTTTCTTCTTAATTAATTGTTCTATAATTTTGGATCTTGCCGAGATATAAGATCCCTTCCCTACTTCCGTCCCAGTGTGTGTGCTGGTAAGATGATCCGAATCTTAATCTTGATTCAGGGGAATAATATTCCGGAATAACAGTTTGAAGTTGAATGGCGGCAAGGTGTCGGTAGAAAGAGAAAGAATTGAATGAATGAAGAAAAGAAATGAAAGAGAAAAAGAAAAGAAGAGAAAAAGAAAAAGCGATGGCGAAAAAGAGAAGGACAAATTAAGAAATAAATAT
>OZ010578.1:12191577-12349077 GCA_963932145.1 Acanthosepion lycidas
AATGAAGGTCTAATCCTTAACTGTTCCGATTAAATTTCTAAGTGATACGGAAATTCCATTGATAAGTGTAGATTATATGACTTCTAAAATCCACATTTAAAACTCATTAAAGTCATTAATAAAACTCATTAAAGTCAAACGTAAAAATGTTTTAATTGTTGAAACACTAAAAATGCAATATTAACGATTAATTTTCTATATTACTTGTTATTTAGGTTTTTTTTCTTACAACTTATCGACCTCAAAGGCAGAAACTATTTTGGATTTGTAAGATTTTTTTTCTAGATAATAATGATTTACGGAAACAAGACCTACTTTTTAACCCATAGCTAGGGGAGAAGAGGTGGATGTATACCTTTCCCAAGGGGTATTTGTGCATAAGTGAATATGACGGTCCCGACTAGAATTGAAACCCGATTCTCTGATTTCCAATCGAGAGCCGTTATCTATTACACCAGCCACACCTGGCATTCCCCAAGCTTGTTATTTAGATTTAGATTGATATAACACAAAGTAAAAAAAATGAAAAGAAAAGAATAATTATAAAAAGATTGTTTAGCGACAAGCCTCCTAAAGAGAACGAACATTTAACATATATTTATAATTGCGTACCTTATACATAGACTTATTACTTATTATTAATACTATACATTTCGTTGTTGACCATATCAGTTAAGTGCTATTCCCAGTTAAGGAGATCCAGTTGTCTTCAAAATGTTGTTTGCTTGCGTAACGAAACACCGACTGACTGTCTAATTCTTTGTCATTGAAGTGTTGCAGCAGGTGCGAATGTATTTAGTGAAACAAACGACAAGACATTCATGTGCATGTGAGCGTGTACATCCCTTGCCCCTTCATATTTTTTTTTATGAAAAAAGCGATAACTGCTAGCAACGTGAAACATTTTACGTCTGTTCGAGGATATGGACTGCTAGGCTCCAATTTTTACTGTAAATTTTGGAAGATTTAATGTTCGTTGTAATACTGACTTTTAAATTAATTAGGACAATTAAAATGTTTGTCGAATGCAGAAACTTTGTAAAGAAAAAACGATACTATTAATAATCATGAGATCTTACGCAGAACTATTAAAGCCTTTCGGCATCTTAATAATAATAATAATAATAATAATGATAATAATAATAATGATAATAATAATAATAATAATAATAATAATAATAATAATAATAATAATAATAATGAAAGCTTGAACCCTCAGGCATAGTGATAAAAGAGCACAAAACAGAATTTACTTCCTTACTGACAATCAACTTCCGGCAGACTCTAACGTAACTTTAAAGATTTATAAAAATACAAGAAGAGGACAATTTAATTAGCAAGCGAAGACATCAATAATTCTAGTTGTGACTGGAGCCCCAAGCTGGATTGGAAAAAGGGATCCGTGGCACTCATTGAATGGATTCGTGGCAGGGAGAGAGAGGGGGGGAAAAAAGGAATACAAAAATATTGCTCTCAGAAACACAGTTCACTCCATTCGAAGAACTTTATCTATGTGAAATTTCTGTTTTTAGGTGGCTTTATTTCTATTTCTGTTTTTTTTTATACAAATGTGCAGTGAAAAATGTAATGATACCATTTCTGGCCCTAAGTCTCTAGTTGGGACCCGGAAGGAAATGAGTATATAATAGAAATCAAAAGAAATGCTACTACTAATAATAATCATATTACTGACGATGTTCAAGATGATGATCGCTCCAAAGAAATGGATTGGAAGAAACGGAAAGACCAGGAAATATTGAAAATATTAAGAACAGAGGAGATAATTATTAAAAGCAGTTAGAATATTAACAGGGGCATTGGAAATTTACAATAAATATTCATCGATAACAATTAGCCAACTGATGTGAAGATTAAATTGTATGAAATATGACGATAATAATAACAATGATGATGGTAATAATAATAATAATAATAATAACAAAAAACACAATACTTGCTAAGATACAATGTATTGTGATAATGAACACGGCTTACATACACAGAAAATATTTCTACAATGCTTAATAACATTAAAAAAAACCCTTCCTAATTTCAGGTAAAAGGCTTGGTAAAGGATATTATCAGGCAGAAAGCCAGGAAAACTATATAAATAATAATAAGAAAAATAAGAATATTTTCTATATGACTAAATATTCAATTTACGATTAGTTGGGTTTCTTTCTTCTAACGAAGGAGAAAAGATTTATTTAATTATATAAAAATCGTTTAAAGATGAAATTGAAAATCCAATAGAACAGCATGGAAAAATATGCGTGCGTGTACATTCATATATATGCACATATATGCGTGTGTGTCTAAATACATAACACGTACATCTTTCTCTCCTATATATATTATTCAAATAGTAAAAACGTTCATTATTCATAGAGTGTTTGTAATATTTGAATCACTCATGAACAAGCATGCCTGCATTGATTGTACATACATACATGGTGAGACAACGTGGAAATTTGTGTCATCTCCACTATTTTTTCGGATACTTATATATATATATATATATATATATATATATATATATATATATATATTATAAATTAACTGATTTAAAAATGTGATTCTTTCGCTACACAGGAAATACCTGGTTTCAAATACCGAAGCTAAAAACTTCAAATTTAATTATATAATAATTAATAATACATATTTAATTATATAATAATTAACAATATATATAATTTCTTTTTACTATATATATATATATATATATATATATATATATATACAATTCATTGAAAACAGACAGCTTTAAGGGTTCATTGGTTATAATTTATTTCAGCAGGGAATTTCTTATTCCCTGGCCCATCAGACCACACTTCCAAGGGTGAAAAAATGAATTTAAATTTAAATATAGTTTTTATATGCATTTGAGGGGTAGTTTTAAGTTGATGTAAGGTGATATAGCGAGTTGGGAGAGAAAGTATGACACACATGGTCGAAATTAGAGAGGAAACGGAGAGATAAGAATGATTTTTAATTTTATTTTATAACAATACATAATAGCAAATAATATATATATTAGGACATGTTTCATTGGCACATATTGTAGTGTTCATCATTTTTAAAGACAAAATTGCTGTGTTCATCTGAAAGTTAAAAGTCTTTTACTTTGGAAATGAAGGATACTGTGACTGTGTTGACTAACACTTGACGGGGAGATAACTAAGTATGCTGTTGTCATGAGTTTTAAGAAATAAGTATTAGTACAAACCTTGACTTGTATATATATATATATATATATATATATATATATAGATAGATAGATAGATAGATATATAGATAGATATAGATATATGTCTGGGGTGGAGAAACTTTTTAATGTAAGAGTCACAAATGATAAATTTCATATGTTTGAGAGCCACACGATATGAACAAAATTTACATATTCATTTTTGTCACATGTACATTAAACTTAAACTTAAGTTTTAATCCAATGGGGTCTCAACTGATACCCATTAAATAATTATAAAGCTGACAATTTTCTTATTTACTTTTTATATTAACTGTGATGAAAAAAGGAGCTCAGCCATCATATTTCCACGAGCTGCAAATTAAAAGTCAAAGAGCCGCATGTGGCTCACAAGCCCCGGTTATATATATATATATATATATATATATATATATATATATATATATATATATATATATATATATATATATATATTATGCTCATGAGCGCATATATATGTATATATAAAATATATATAATTAGACTTAAATATAATAATAGTAATAAGTGATATATAATGCAGTGATTGTTATAATTATTGTTGTTGTTTTTATAGAAAACTATATAACTGACTCCATTGTTCGCCTCTAAACGTTCATCATAGCCAGGTGTTCAATACATATGTCGAACATTGGGCCCAGAAGAACATTTAGATGCGAAACTCCGGAGTCGGTAACTTAAGATAAGTCAATTAAATTTTTATTGATTTATTGAAGATTATACTCCTAGTTAGATGTTGAGGACTTTTTCGTTGAAGTTTTTGCTGGCCTAAAAGTACGTTAAGTTCTCGTAATCCCAAGTATTTTAACTTGTATTATTATTATTATTATTATTATTATTATTATTATAAAAATATATCTCGGGAGAGAAAGTGACAGAGACAGACAGACAGACAGAAATCCTGGTTAGGCAATACACTCTTCTGTATAATTCATTATCACATCATACAAGAAATTACACTGAATTCACATTTTAGTTTTTTTTAATCCTATGCCTCTTCAGTCCATCGGAATTCATGACTGTGCACAGTCCCTTTGGTCTTTTTTTTTATCTGGGAATTACCAAGGTTTTTTTTTGTTTTTTTTGTAAAGTTAGTAGAGTGGTTTCTCGTTGCTTTCGCCACGCTTTCGAATTCAGTATTGCCCTTCTCCTAAGGCTGATTACCACCCAAGATTATTTAATCAACTGCTGGTAGAAAACGAGGTAGGTTCATGCTTTTCCCAAAGGTATGGGTAAGAGAAGAAAAGACTAAGCGATTCTTCTTTTCACATTGATAACCGTTGCAGTAACCGCATATCCAACTGAATTAACTCTACGTACACTTAATGCAATTAATTTGGTGTTCATTTCCTTTTTACTAAGTATATTTAGATTCAATAAGTGAGGACAAAGGCGACGGCGATGTGTGTGTTGTCGTTAAAAAAGAAAGAAAGACAAATGGCCCATTCCAGATTGTTACGTTAATTACTCTCTTCCTTTCCCTGGCGAATTGTCGAATTTTGATTGGTGCATCCAATCGATGTACAATATTAATTATTGGATGCTTTTTTTTTATCAATGAATGCAGCGTGCTTGCTTATCCAAGCATTTCACCCTGATTCACAATATATCGATCTTCCTTTTTCGATCGATCATGTACGTGCGAAATCTATGGTTAGCGATCACTATGAATGAAATATAATTTTTCTTCCCCACCACTACCTTCTCATACTTTTATGCATCTGGTGTAACTTATTTCTTTGCGATAAATTTAGAACGATTTCACAAACATTATATTAACCATTCTCCTCCAGTTCCCCAAATAATGTCACATACAAAGAAAATAAGCTGCTCCTCCCTCGACGCAGGTTGCAAGGATATTTTTCAATCCAAGCTTTGGAATGCTATGGCGTCAAATATCATGAGAGTTCTATACATGCTTATAACGTGTTAATAAGTACGATATGGTTCGTTTACTTATTATTTTAACACACTTCTCTCGTGAGACAGCACCCCCACACTCATTCACACACATATATATATATATGAGTGAGAAAATGTAATTGAAAAGAATTTATTTAAACTTAACATAAAATTTGTTACAATTGCTTCTAAAACAATAAAAAAACCTTAATTAATGCAAAAAAAAAAAGCTGAAATTTAAAAAGATGAATTTACTCTATTATCTGTAATAACTGCTACAAAGAATACATGGGAGAAACCGCGAGGAATTTAAATAAAACCAATTATACGAACACAAAAGGGATGTTTTACAAAGCAACACACTAATGCATTAGTTGCTCACTGTAAGGAGTCAGGTCATAATTTCGATTTTTAGAAAAATTAAAAGAAAAAACAATTTACTAAGATGAAAATCTATAGAAAGTGCTTTAATCGCTATAATCGTAATTAATTTGCGTTTAGGTTCTTAATCATTTCTCTTTTCTTGGCAGATTTTCTCTTATCGCAAATGGGGATACTTAACAAAGGTGAAGAAAATATAAACAAAAAGAAAATAAATTAAATTGTCTAGTCTTTATACCCAAACACATTTAAAAACAATAATTTTCTTTAAAAGTTTAAAATTTCAACGTTTTCTCACCTTTGTGTGCATATGTATTTACATCAAACGAAACATCACTTTAGTCCGAAAAAGTCCTAAACGACGAAAAGTGCCACACATTTTTTCCACTTTGTCATTAATTTTAATAATATATGTACATGCATAATATATGTACATGCATATATATATATATATATATATATATATATATATATATATATATATATATATATATATGTTTCTTTAGAATTTAAAACAGCTAAACTTATCTTCGAAAATAATAACATAGCAAAATCAAAATTACAACGAACGAACATTATCTATGAGTTCAAATTCCCCTTAAGGAACAGTGTTCCTGATCAAATCGAAATCATAAATAATTACATCGGTCACACGATTACATGCTAATCCAGACGCTTTACGTTACACCTATCTGACCACAGCTCTATTAGAATCCATTTAAACAGACACACAAACTTACCAGATCCCATTCGAAACATAGTAGCAGAAAATACAAACGTAATAACCTCATCTACATGTAAAAAAAGATTAAAACTAAAGGAAGCCTTAATAATAAAATAGAAAAAGCCAACACTTAATAATATTAACTACGAACACGGCCACAATGTGATAACTGTGTTCTGAAAACAAAACATATCTATAACTTTATAAAGACATAAACACAACGCATACACCCAATTAACAAACAAAAATAAAATCATCCTTGATAATGGCTAAAAGCATAGCCGAAAACGCTCCGAATGATAGAAAATTTAGACAGTTTCTAAATACTCTGTGTCCAGAAGAGAAAACACTTGTTCAAATACAAGAAAAATTAAATAAAAATAAATGTGTGTGTGTGTGTGTGTGTGTGTGTGTATGTGTGTGTGTGTGTGTGTGTGTGCATAAATTTTAAAGAACATCACTAAACAATAAAACATTGAATGGTGTCACGTCGGTTCCTCCATAGCTTGACTGACGTTTCGATTAAACTTATGAGCTTCCTTAAATTTAAAAATTTGGAAAAACCAATAATATTTTTTGATCTTATATATAAATGCTTGTTACAAAATAAAAGAAAATCCTTGCATTTGTGTTGATAAAGTCCCTCAGAGGACGAAACGCGTCGGCTAAGATAAGTTTTTCCTTTTTTCTTTATTCATATATATGCACATAGTTGCTTTGTGTATAGATCAGGTTTAGTTTTGAAAAAGGTTTTAATTATTTATGTAGCATCAACTTGTAACTTCTTTCACGAGATGATCAAAAGTCCCTAAAAAGTACATACCTTGTACAGTGTAAATATATAAAACAATTTGAACCGGTAAGAATTTTATTTCAAAATAACTAAATTAGCGAATCAAATCGTGATTCACATTAAGCGAGTGAAGGCTTGAGTTTTACTCTATCGTCGCAGTAATTATATCTTACTTCATTTCATCACAAGTTTTATTTTTAACACACTTTATTTTTATTTTCACACACTTCTTAATTATAACTTTTAGGTAATATTTATAGAGGACACACATGTTTCTGAATTCGTTTTTTTTTTTTTTTTTTTTAACTATGAATAGTTGACGTCTACCGGCCTAGAGATTGATAAGTCCGGCAAAAGAATGTGTGCCTCCGACAGGAACCAAACACATATTCCCACTAAAAATAATAATAATAATCACAAAAACAGAATATGCTTTCTTACTGAAATGGAAATCTAAAACATGCGGAACAAGAGGGTATCAATAATTCCAGTTCTAGGTGGAGCACTCGGATTGATTGGAAAAGATTCCGGTAGACACATTAAATAGATTCCTGGTAGCCCATATCTTAAAGAAATACAAAAAAAAAAATGTACTCACAAGTACAGCTCACACATAATGATCACGAAAATGATCAGTGGAAAATGTCATGAAGCCATTTCTACCTTAGGTCTCTACTTGGGACCCGGAAGAAAATGTGCATGTAACAGAAATCAAAGGAAATATTACAATAATAATAATAGTTTTTTTTATTGTTATTTTATTTTTATTTTTTACAAAAATGACCAGTAGAAACTATCATAAAGGTATTTCTGACTTTAAGTCACTGGTTCGGGCCCGGAAGGAAATGACTATACACCAGAAATCAAAGGAAAATAATAATAATAATAATAATAATAATAATAATAATAATAATAATAATAATATACAAAAACAGGGATTTCTATTCACAGGCATTTACCTACGAAATATAACATTTATAACAATAGGAAATATTGTCAGATTGAATAGGCCATTAATAGGTCAATAAATTATAACATTCGGATTGGGTTTGTTCAACGTCTCTAATATATAAAAACAAACAAAGGAACCAAAAACAAAAACAAACAATTTCTGGTACCCGGTTGTCGGATGTGATAAGGTAAATTTAACACACTTTTTTTTTTTTAAAAGTTTGTCTTTCATTCAAACGTGAAAAAACTGAAACTAACACAGATCGGCAAAACGGGTCGTGAAAAAAAACAAACAAAAAACAAACAAAGAACAAACTTTTCAAGCTTTCTCCCATTATCTTCACTTTTTTTCAGATACTATTATACATCCTACTAATACGCATATATATACATATATATATATATATATATATATATATATATATATATATATATATATATATATATATATATATATATATATATATATACACGTGTATATGTATGTGTGTGCGAGATAAAAATATAGTTTTAAAGTATGCTATATTTATAGGGGAAAGTGCTCAATCTCACGGTTATAGCATATATATATATATATATATATATATATATATATATATATTAGCTCTATCACTGTATTGAGCACGTCCAATAAATACCGCGCATATACATACATAAACACACACACACACACACACACACATATATATATATATATATATATATATATTAAAGGTTAATATACATTTTTCTTGTCGGTAGCAAGCTTCTGGATCTCATGCACTATGTAATTGTCACGTGCTGATTGAAAACTGACTATATATATATATATATATATATATATATATATATATATATATATATATATATATGTATATATATATATATATATATATATATATATATATATATATATATATATGTATATATATATATATGTATGTATATATATATATATGTATGTATATATATATATATATATATATATATATATATATATATATATATATATATATATATATATAAAGGGATGGCTAAAGATTTATTAATCGAGAAATTCTGTTACAAAAGGTCTTTTTTAGATCAGATTAGAAGTAGGCTGATAGTTTTTTCACCACAGATTATTATAATGAAAATATGTCCATTTCATTGTTATTTTACGCAATTATTTAATATATATAATTTATATTTATATATGCATATATATATATATAATTTATATTTTTATATGCATAAACCTCTCTGCATGTACATATATGCAAATGTACATATTTTTTACTATACGAAAATGTCCTGAGAATTACTTAGCGCCCGATTTTTTTATATGATTATAATGTGCAAACTTGTGATATCGTATATACGTATTCTGTTGCCCATATTTCTTACTATTGTTTTTACCGCTTCCCACCAGAAAAATAACTTCGTCATTTCTTTTTTCTTTCATCAAACAATACAAGAAGTTTGGTTCTTGAAGATGACCAGAGTACGGTGGCAATATTAGAAACAATCATGAAAACTGACCAATTTTTATTTGACCTTTGACCTATTTTTATTTCACCTTTAACCTATTTTTATTTTACCCTGTATATAAAAACATTGCGTCTTTAAATATGGCTCTAATATACATTATATAAATATGTATGCATGAATATGTATATAAATGAATATATGAAATGGGGTTCTTTAAAAATTTCGGTGAATTCGAAGGCCTATTTGTTCATCGGTCATCATGATACTAGCAGGCTTAGTGTCACACCCGACATTCCACGTCCCTCTCAAAAACACCCCACCAGGAAATAAAGCACCATTTGCTGTTAATGTTTTTCTTTCATTGTAAAAGCTTTTAGGGGAGCAAGTAGCACACGTACAAACACATATATACACGCATTCACGCACACATATATTACGTGTGTGTTTATAAAACCACGTGTTTATCCATTTGATCTACTATCTAGACTACAGCCGTTTTGGCTCGTGACACTATTTAAGGCCTCCTTGGAGAATAGAACATTTCAGCTTTTCTTTATGTCGTCTCTAAAGTTTTCCTAAGGGAAAAGAAAATATTCAAGTAATTATTAAAAGCATTTACTGGTGTTTCCAATTTCATTTAAAGAAAAAGAAATGGTTATGAACTGTAGAAAGATATTAGGCTTATCCGTGCATCGCAAAAGTTCGCTAAGCAAGTAATTCAATAATATTTCCTTAAACGTGTTGCTAAATATAATTTTTCGTGGCCAACTGATATTTGATGCTTTTTTCAAAGCCTTTATACGCCCTTTTTAGTCCAGAAAAACAGTTTATAAAGTCTCTGCTTTTTTCACGCCTCCCTTTAATAAATTAATGTCATATCTCTTCAATATAGGTGATTATGGCTCTCCACATACTCCTTTTTCTTTATTATCTATGAACTGCCCCGACTTCTTGTGTAAGTTAATCAATAGTTTTCCTGTTACGGGTTTTGAATTCAGATTATTCTTTCTCCTAGACTGGCTAACAAACGAAGCTAGATAACCCAGTCTACCCTACTATTTAACATAGTCTGGAGGGAATAGATAGATTCATGCCTTTCCCAAGGATATTAGAGTGAAAATGAATGGATATGGTTTGATTTGTTTTACGGCATGTCAACCTCAATGGATTATTTAATGGCGACATTTTTCATTGCTGGTAATATTTTTTTTTGTCAAAAATCTGTTTCTGGTAATATATTTCCTTCAAAATTGTATTGCTGGTAATAATTTTTTTTTTAAACGTATTGCTGGTAATAGTTAACTATTTGCCCATAGCTGGGACCCTAGCAGGTGCTACCACTCCGGGTCAGGGTGGACTTGGGAATATCAGCAATTGAGAGGTGGTTCCACGCTCCTCAAAACCTCCTGATCAGAGGCCTTGCTGCTGGACGTAGTTTAACGTCTTACCCAGGACGGGAATATGTTTTGGAGAAACCTGCAACTAATTATCATAGAGAGAAATTATAGTTCACAAAACTAAAACTATAAAAAAAAGATGAATAGTCAATAAAATTAAGTCCTTTCTGTTTACATTTTACAAAGCTATAAGTTAATTTTAAACACTACCCAAAATAAAAGGTTTGGAATGAAAGCCCCATCACAACTAGAAAGAGCTATAACAGTTAGTGAAATTAAGAAGTTTAATTTCCTGTAAACTGTTTTTAAAAAAATATTTTATAAATTTCAACCAACAGTACTGCTAACTGTTCGAGTAAGGAATGGTTTCTGTATGGAAATGGTTAATTTAGCCTTTACCATTATTATATAGTAACGGTAAGATTAACCGTTTCCTCATAAGGAAACATTCGGCATTCATTGATTAAACAGTGTTATTGTAGATTGCAATTAATAAAAACTTTCTTAAATAAAAACTTACTGAAATGAACAATCTCGGATAAGAACCTGTTTAAATATTTTCATCAGTCTAACGTCCGTTAAAAATATAGTAGCTTAGATGTGGTACAAAGCCGACAATACTGGGCACCCAGTAAGAATCGAACTCACTACCCTGTCTTGTGAGTGAAATTGGGTAGACAGGAACACTCAGGGGACCGTCGATAGCTGTGCTAGCACGAAGTCACAAGTCATCGTGACCGAGGGTTTGAGTGTGTCGGCTTGTTCAAATTGTTGATCACGCTAGATAACACACTCTCCCTCAGAAACTGTAACTAAGGCCTGCTCAGCATAGATGCAGCATAAAGCACAGGTGGGCTCTGTGAGTGTTAAACAAACACAAATGTGCCTGAGCGAGCGTCTGAATTAGGGATTGGCTAGTCGCACTAGTAGACGGGTATCCTCAAATACGAGTGGCCAGCTATTATTATTATTATTATTATTATTATTATTATTATTATACGAGGAATGTTCGGGAGTTAGAATATTGGTTCTTTGATGATATTTTTCATATTTTTTAAAGGAATTATTAAAGGCATTATAGTTTTTAAAAAATCATTCAAATATTAAATCTTTACATATTTTCGTTAACTGTGTTTATTGATAGTTCTGTTGTCCTTGCAGCTGCATGTAAAGTGGAAATAATAATGGGTAAAAATAATTTCTTAAAGAATAAGTTGAGCGGAAAACGAGGATAAATTGTATCAGAGAAACAATAAATTATATAAACATTTTAGAAACTTTAAAATATAGTATTAGGTTGGTGCAAAAATAATGTCGTTTTCTCACATATGTTACTATGTGAGAAAACGAGATTATTTTTGCACCAACCTAATAAAACAGTAATTTTCAAAGACGCGCGTGCGGGCACACACACACACACACACACATATATATATATATATATATATATATATATATATATGTATATATATATATATATATATATATGTATAGTTTTATTTTAAATATATATATGTTTTACTTTAAATACTGTTTATTTAGGCAGCAATCCTTCGTTGGCGAAACTTAGCGAAATTTTTCGATTTCTTTCTACCATTGTTGGCCATTTTGAAAGGTCGGATATTAGAGAGACAGCCAGTGAAACGTTTATATTGAGAACCGGTCAAAGTTTGAAAAGGACATAGATTCACATTCTGTGGTTATAGAGTAAAATGAAAGTAGGTTTCACCTGCGTTAAAAATCACACCACTAACTTCTAATTTGTATCCTTGAAAATGGCCAATGATAATCGAAATTAATCGGGACGCACGCGAATTAGAGATCAAATGCAGATTAAATATGGGTTGGAATCCGACACGATGATAAAATAAAGAAGTAATAGGAAACTTATATCATTCTAACATATTTCACTTTTATTAAAGTTTCATTTAAGATTTAAAGTAAACAGACCAGTTTTTCTCTCAATCTCTGAAGAAACTTTAATAAAAATGTTAGATCGATATGAGTTTCCTATATGTTCGCATATATATATATATATATATATATATATATCGATATGAGTTTGCTATATGTTCGCATATATATATATATATATATATATATATATATATGTCTATATATATATATATATATATATATATATATATAAATATATATATATATATATATATATATATATATATATATATATATATGTGTGTGTGTGTGTGTGTGTGTGTGTGTCTGAGGCCATCAACAACAAATTCGGGAGTGATTTCGAGAGTTTGTTCAGAACGATCAAAGTTAGTTTGCCGTAACTTCGTAATCACCATTAGACTCATTCAAATCTTTCTGAATTCTCTGTGCTATCCTCATATTGACATTATGAAACGTCTATATTAGAACTTTCAAGCAGTACAACTGGTCGTTTCCAAATTTCTGGCGAAGTGAATTGCATCTCATGATACTCATTTTTTGATGGATGGTGCCCAGTTGACCTATACTCTGTGCCATCACCAAAATTAAAAAAAGCATACAGCGCACATTCGCGAAATTAAAATTATATTATGTCGACAATTTACGCATCGCACCCCGTGTGGAGATATACATATAAAAATTAACATATATATATAATCACCCACAGACAGACTGTATAGCAACCCATAAGTGAGGTCAGACATCCGATTGCCTCAAACCGGATCGAAACCCAACTGATTGGATAGCAGCAGGAGATTTTACCCTTAACCAATTGGCGCAGGGTGGGGTAAAGGCGTATTTAGACGTAATAATTTTTAGAGAAACAGTCCAGAGACCGGAGAACTTGTTTCGTATGCACAATCTAATGAATCTATGAATTTTGGCAAATTTACTGATAAGAAAACAACTAATTCGTAAATTTTAAAAATTGATAGACTGATCTTATCAATATTATTTAACTATATATATATATATATATATATATATATATATATATATATATATATATATATATATATATATATATATATATATATATATATATGTGTGTGTGTGTGTGTTCGTGTGTATACATATTCTTGTGTATATGTATTCGCGTGTGCCCGTCTATACGCATAGGTACATTAGTAATATAACTTCCACAAATATAAGTGTACGTAGTTCTGTGTTAATAATAATTTCATAGATTGAACCTTTCCCACGACAATTCAGTTAAAAACAATGGGTGTGGCTACAGATTTCGTAGGGACTCTCTACAATACCTTATGGCCGCAAAATTCCCAAGTTAATATTTATTAGACACACACGCACACACACGCACACACACACATACATACATACATACATATATATAATTTAAACGTTTATTTTAACGGATACTCATATTTGAGTAGGCGCACCTTCATTTATTAAAAAGTATATTTATTTAGTTTCGTCTACCGGACAGAATATTGGGGGAATTTTATCTTAAAAAAAAAAGTATGCGTTTTCCAGTTGTATTCGAACCTGCATCCCTCTAGGCAAGAAGGAAAACCGCCGTTAGATCCGACATCCCCTAACCGACTCATCTACGAAGAAGCTTTGCCAATCGAGCAAGGACCGAACTGTGCTTTTAAGCGAAGTCCTTCTCGCTATAGATTACTCGAAATTATCATATCTGCTCAGATACGTTCTCTCTGTTTAATAATGTTTTCTTTACTCATATTATCCAAGTCTCAATAACCTGTTGAATTTATTATCTTGCTGAAGGGGAAATGATTAAAAAGCAATCCCCGCACCCCCCCAAAAAGCGAAAAAACAAAAAACCAAAAAAATCCAACAGATAGTATTTTGCATTAAAGGCAAAAAACCTTGCATCTCTGTGAACCTTTTCGTAGACTAGTCGTTAAAACACGGCGGACAAGAGTATAACTTCTGCAAACAGAAATGCGGGTTCGAATCCTGTCAAAAGCAACATATTCTTTAATACGTTTATCAAGTGCGTAGATAAAACTTTCAGTATCTTTCATATTTCATATGTATCTTTCATATAAAACTTTCAGTTATCTGTTTGGATAAGTCTTGTTCTTATGTCCATCGTCTTTGTCTTGTTCAGTTGATAATGTTAATTATATTTTATGAATATGTCCTGAAGATGGTTTATTAGACCGAAACGTCTGACGTTGACATATTAACATTAAAACAGCATAATTGCATATAATTACTTTTGTTTGTTTTTTCCGTATATTTTTCTTCATATATATATATATATATATATATATATATATAAATATAAATAAATGAGATCAAGACTCACTGTAAATACAGAAAATGAACAACGAAATATTAAAATAACATAAGGTTTTCTTTCTTTAGAAATTGATTCAATTTATTTGCATGAAGAAGGTCACGAGACCGGAAACCCGTGTAGCAAGAATATGAACATTAAAATATAATATATACGCTAAAATAGATCCACATTATAACCAAAAACGTTTGCGCTTTTTCTCTTTTTTTTTAAACATACATTTTTCACTCGTTAGGACAATTATACTCTTCTCCTATATATATATATATATATATATATATATATATATATATATATATATATATATATATGAATGAGCTGTTCAGTTGTGTGCGTGTAATAAAGTAACTCTGCATTCTTTAATTTGGAAAATAATACCAGGAAATTATCTAAGTCTTGGAAAGATGTTTTTAAAATTGCTCTTTGAAATTCCTATTACTACTTTTAAATCGGAATGACACCCTCCATGCCAACCACCAAAAAGAAGAAAAAAAGATGAAAAAATAGTTAAAGAGCCATAATTTTTATTATTAATCTTTTTTCCGTGCGCGACTTTCACAGTTTTTGTCTCAAAGTCAATTAAGTTTGCTCAACTAATTTGCGCAATTACATTTGCTTCGCGTTTTGATTGTGTCGTGTGTACTCAGAGATGCAAGCTTAGGTTTGGCCCTTCCTTTCTGCTTTGTATGAAAAATGTCAGAAAAAAAGATATGCATCTCGTATATCTAAGAAACTTATTTAATACGTATTCGTGAATTTGAAGCGGTGACATCTGTCGACCATTTGTGACTTTCGAATGTGAAGCAAGTGCGTGGTTCTTAAATATCGCTTTTCATATATGCGATATTATGAGCATCGGATAGACATTGTTATTATTATTATTATCATTATTGTTATTATTAACAGTGGTAATACTAGTAACAGCAGCAGCAGTCACATTTATGGTATTATGTCGTTAAAATGAGTATATGAAGAAGCAAAAGTTGACAAATTAAATAGCAATAAAATTATGTCATTTACGTGTAAATATTATGTTATGTATATATATATATATATATATATATATATATATATATACACACGCAGTTTTTATATATATTAATTATATATTATATATACGCGGTACTTATTGGAAAGCGCTCAATATTAGTGATAGAGCTAACATATTTAGTTAGATTGAAGTGAGTTTGTGACCCTGGGTTTCAAGGTAATTACGATTGTCAGCCAAACTTTAGATCAATCCAACTTTGTGTATATATATATATATATATATATGAAATCAGTCTCCGCCCTCAGATATGTATTTGACTTTACATACTTATATGTATGTGTGTTAGTATACGTTTTGATTCTGGAAATGTTCCTAATAAATGCGAATATGTATACATGTGCGTTAATAGAAATACACGCACACACCCTCAAGCGCAAACACGCACGCACACACCCTCAAGCGCAAACACGCACGCACACACCCTCAAGTGCAAATACGCACGCACACACACATATATAAACTATCTTATAAATTGCTTCTGATGTGTGTGTATATGGATTCGTGATTTTTGCATGATTTATGGGTTAAAGTACTCAATATCAGGGATAGAGCGTATGAAAATATAAAAGCAGACATTGAAATCAACACCTAGAGGCGACAGTCGGTTTCATGCTTACAGGTAGTCGTCATGTATCAGATGGTGATTCCAGTATCCACTTATACATCTATTCGGATGAGCTATTCGCTGTTGTACCCCAGAATTTGAATTTAAGCTTAGCACTAGATTGGCGTCGAGATCTCATTAATTTACAGTTAAGCTGGTTAGATACTGTCGTAAATCTTATGTTAACAGTTTCTTCTCTCGTATTTCTTGCTTGCTGAACTTCCTCTTGGCTCCATGCTTTAATCTGCAAAAATTAAAATGCAAAGTCAATCGCTATCCACTGTCCTCCTGATTACTCTCTTCTCTTTCTATTCTTCATTAATGTTTGTTCCTAATTCTTCCACAACCTATAACCCTTTGTGTTTTAATGACATTACTTAGAGTGATACCGATTAATATATATATATATAACGTTAAAATTTGCCTTTCTCTCTGCCGTGCGCAGACGGGGTAGAATTTCTGACTGATGCCAAATCGGCCGAGTTTCGATCCCGGCTTGAAGTAATCGGGCGTCTATTCACACTGAAGATATGTGATACAGTGCTACAGCCTGTCTGTGAATTACCTGTAACCTGTAACCTGTAACAGGTGGGTTGAGCCGGCTCCAATATTGTAGTTTCATGGGGATTTGGAATTCACAAGCGGTCCCCAACCGCATGTACAGCATATGAGATTTGATTATAGTGGTGAAGGTTTCGTGCAGGACCGTCCACACTTTTTGAAGGGCCGATTACAGAGACCTGGTGCACTACGTGCCACAAGGTCCCCAAACGACCCTCCGCAGCTTTTGAATTCAGAGTTTTTCCTTCACACCTTTCCCAAGGGTATTAACACGTAAATTAATGTAATGGATTCGACTGGAATTCGAACTCGGCTCTCCGATTCCTCAATCCAATATTACACCGTGTCTGTCTGTGAATGACTATATATATATATATATATATATATATATATATATATATATATATATATATATATATATATATATATATATATATATATATATATATATATATATATATATATATATATATATATATATATATATATATATGTGTGTGTGTGTGTGTGTGTATGTATATATATATATATATATATATATATATATACATGTATATATATATATATAGTCATTCACAGACAGACACGGTATATATACACGGTATATATGTATATATATATATATATATATATATATATATATATATATGTGTGTGTGTGTGTGTGTGCGTGAATGTAGATATACTTTTCTGCCTATCGAATAATGTATTATAATTCCTGTTCTACGATATTTATATAGAGTAATTCGTTTATATTGCATTTGTAATTTTCATTAAAGAAAAAAGAAAGAAAGTAAAAACTGCGCATTATATTGACAGAATCAAAGACAGCCATACTCATCTGACTAATTAACAAAGAATTAAAATATTTACTCTCAAGATTTCAGTTTTAACAACGCTGCCAAACATTGTTCTCAAAATAACAAAGACGAGGATATTCGTCAAAATATTTATCCAAAAATTCATCTCAAAACGCCAGACCGTATTAGGAATGATGGAGAATTCGTTATTTATAGCGCAGTGAAAGAAACAACAAATATGAAGATATTAGTCGTAATACTTCATAAGATAATGGCAGGTATTTATATCTCAGATCTTTAGACACTACAAAGAATGCCGGAAAGCGCGCTGGTTGAAATTTAGTCATGGATGTTTCATTGATAGCGGATACTAATTCAAGTAACTAATGGAATAATTGCAATCGCAGAAGTTAAAACAACACGGGCTTTTGTATTTAAGATTTCACAGGCTCTCTTGGTTTTGTTTCAACTGAGTTTTTACGACAGCGTGAAGGCATCCATTTTAACGTTTATTCCATTGTTGCTGATATGAAAATCAATATAAGATATTATAATCAATATTAATGCGATTACATTTTCGCTACCACATCTGCCTTAATAATGTCAGTTTTACGTCCGCATCCATATTTATAATTAATCGTGTTATTGATGGCCATTTATTGTATTTGTATTACTGGTAGACTTATTTCTTTTTATGATTGATAATATATTCTTTTCTTTTGTTCGATATCTTCATTCTTATATCAGAACGTTTTCACAGTTATTCTGTGTTCGATTTTGAATGGCCGGTATTTTTCTTTCTGTTTTTAGTTCGGTTAGTGCTTTTAATAATCCATCAGTTTGATCAAACTATCAATCATCTCCAGAAAAATAGCGCTTTCAAAACGTCAATTACTTAAATAGTGACGTCTCTAAATTGTCATGTGATAGCAACGTCGAATGATGCCAATAGAAATAGTGGTGATGAGTTTGATAATGTCGTATACTGAATTGAAAATATCAAATTGGAAGCGACAATGAAATACGACTTCATATTTCGAGATGTGTTTGAAAACATTGTGGAAGCTACTGGCTTTAATATGCTAAATTCACTGACTGTTAAGAAATTGGTGAATAGCTAAAAAGGAGTTAACGATTGACGACGTGACATTAAGGTTGACGGCAAAATAGGGAATGCTGGGATATTTTCGATGAGTTATCTTTCATGGATATTAGTTGGCTGTAAACAACAATCTTTATTAATCGTGTTTGAAAAGTCGTTGAATCTAATCGCAAACACAAGATACGTTCCCATGTGTCTATAAACACGCATTAATTTCTGAATTTATCAGTAACACACACATATACGTATATATAAGCAGAAATAAACACATGACGAATGCATAAACAGCACACCCACAAAATCAGAACTACAGAGAAGCAATATTTATGAGTTAAAATGCCCCTTAAAGAATTGCGTTACTGATTAAACCAAACTCATAAATAATTATTAGGTTGGTGCATAGTAACATATGTGAGAAAACGATATTATTTTTGCACCAACCTAATATATTGGTCAGACTACTACATGTCTATCTAAACGTCTCACATTACATCTAGCCGAGCATAGCTCAATTAGGACTCATTTAAACACGCAAGAAAACCTATCAAACTCCAACCGAAACATACTAGTAGAAAATACAATTATAACAGCCTCATCCATATGTAAAAAAAAGATTTAAAATAATGGAAGCTTTAATAATAAAAAAAGGAAAAGCCAACACTCAATAACATTAACTACAAATACGGCCACGATGTATTTAGAAAATAAACATTCCTTTAACTACAGACACATACATAAAAAAAACACACATGCAGTCAAAAAAAAAAAAAAAAGAAAAAAGTCGTCCTTGATAATGGCTATAAGAATAACCGAAAGCGCTTGGATATACAAAACTTTTGGTTAGTTTTTACACACTTTGCGTCCAGAAAAAGAAAATACTTGTACGAAAACAGAAAAATTAAATAGAAAAAATTAAATTAAAAGCTTAATCGCAGTAACTTTTCAGTCGTCTTTAACGAAACTTGTATAGAAGAAGGATTGGTTCCTAAATACACAATGCACACACGCGCACGCACATACATGCGCGTGCACTCACACACACACACACACACACACACACACACACACACACACACACACACACACATATATATATATATATATATATATATCTATTCAAAAAGTGATTTGTACCCACAGAAACCAAACATAAATTTAAACAAAACGGACGTCATGCTATACCTTAGGTACCTTTCGACCAACACTTTTTCAAAGGTATACGTTGGCAAGTTGGAAAACATACGAAGACACACACAATGTGCAGACAGAAGGAGCATTTTTTATGTTCCTTACGCTTGTTGGAGGGACTGTGCGTGTCGTTTTTCCTTTTTATGGAACTTGCTATTTTCACCCTACTTTTGAATTTTAATTATTTGTAATTAAAATTTATGTCTTTATTAATCGCCTTCCAACTTTCCCTCCTCATTTATCATATTGAGTGTGTCTTCGTTTGTTTTTCAACTTGCCAACCGTATACCCTTTGAAAAAGGGTTGGTCGAAAGGTATAGCATGATGTCCGTTTTGTTTAAATCTATCTATGTGTATGTGTGTGTGTTGTGAAAAGTGTGTGTATATAAATATAAATATATATATATATGTGTAATATATATATATATATTTATATATTATACTAGCAGCATGGCCCGGCGTTGCCGGTGCTTGATTCAAAAATCGTACGACTCATACAGCAATCGCTATCACTTAACTTAAAATATTTTTGCCTTTCCTTGCCTTTAAAGGAGTGCCCTTTGCTGTGATGATGTTGCTACATGCCTTACTTCTTGCCTATCTCACACTGCGAATTTTTTTCTAAGCTCTATACTAAACATTAAATCTGTTACGAAAAAAGAACTAAACAAAATGAACACAAAACGATCAGCTTTAAAAAAGGACTCGTAACTGGAAAAACCGAATGAAAAAAGAATGTTAACAGCAAATACTTTTTCGCACCCAATCCAGTTCTGCGGAATCAATCAACGTTGAGTTTAAGCAAGCGAATAAGTCAATTGGAGTAAAGTGCCATGCAGATTAAAATTTTTCCCACTTGTGACAAATGCAGCTATCGATTTTTTTTGCATGCTAACATGCTAGTTAACATTCGTGTCAGTCAGCTGTTGGCTCTCACGCTGGCCAATAGAATCTTACTGCCTATTCGTGGCAGCCAGCTATAAGCTCTCACTTTGGCCAGTAGAAAATAGCCGCAAACTACATGAAAACTGCCGTAGAAGCATGAAAAAATCGATGCAAAGTCGGCCTTGGCCTTCCGCTAACTTGGAGAATATGCATGTAAATTTTGGTGCAAATCCGCCGAAAATTGCGGCCGTGCACTCATTACACACACACACAAACACACATCCTGCCTTTATTAGATAGAGATGCAAGAAATATTCGGTACACATTCCATCTTTGAATTTCAGCAACCAAATGCGTATGTATGCAGACAACTGCACACATATACATACATATGTCAAGTCCCATACTGTCCACATATGTTTAAGTTTGTATGAGCCCCGGCGGGCGAGCGCGTGTGTATGTGTGTCTGCGTACCTCAGTGGGTGTACGGACATGCATTTATGTTTGCGTTAACATGAGTGACATCACGACGATGATCCCCCCCACTTCCATAATAACACCAATACACGCAATCTACATAAATCCAAAATTAAAAAAAAATTAATCAGTTTGTCTGACGATCGCATAAGCGTGAAACCCAGGATCACAAACTTACATCAATCCAACCAAATATATATATATATATATATATATATATATATATATATATTATTTATTATATAAATATATAAATTTACATACGCTCTGTCTCTGATATTCACCACTTTATCCCATAAATATAGCTCACGTTAAAACTATATTTCTTCATTATATATATATATATATATATATATATATATATATAGATAGATAGATAGATAGATAGATAGATAGATAGATTATAATTATTTTTTAAAATATGATTCCTTCGCTACATAAGAGTTCTCATGTTTCAAAAACAATAGCCAAGAGCTCTGTTTCCTCCACAAGCGAAATTTTTTGGAATAACTAAGCATATTCATTTTTAGCTCTCCTTTTTGAAACATGAGAACTCTTATGTGGCGAAGCAATCATTTAAAAAAAACATATAATAATAATTTAGGCTCTACATTTGTATTGAGCACTGTTTTTTAAAAATAAAAACAAAATACTTAAGAACTTCGGATTATTTACCTAACGTGTTCTTTCCTATTTTTCTATATATTTGCACGCATATATATATATATATAAATATATATATATATATTAGGTTGGTGCAAAAATAATGTCGGTTTTTGACGTATTTTTTAACGTCAAAAACCGACATTATTTTTGCATCAACCTAATATATATATAAATCAGTAAATGAATATTATTTTTAGAGTTGTGAATATCATTTTTTTATATTAGGCGGAAAGGAAGATTAGTTGTTCTTTACATGCATACACACACACGCAAGCACACACTTATACGCACTCATACGCATGATCATGCACACGTACACATCTTGTTTTAAAATGATGATAAGTATAGAAGACATGGTGCAATATACATAAAAAACGATTTAGCGTATGTTCTTTTTGCACCTGGATCTTTTATATTTTCTCATTCATCTATTTCAGTGTTTTTGAAATCACTGCAATTTCTTCCTCTTCTTTCTTCCCCACAAACCTCTTTGTAAATAAAAGAATTCATTCATAATTACATTTCCTCAAGTGATTGTATTATTGCGCTAATGGGTTTGTAAATGAGATCTTGATAAATGCTTCCGTCTTGAATGAAACTAGTTAAGAAAGTGGTCAACAATGAATAAAGACCTTCGTCGATCTCATTAGAGATTATTACCAAAATTCTGTATTTCGACGCAATGATTACCCAGTTTGTTTAATAGTATGAAAAGGAGCTTAATTAAACTGTAATTTAGAATAGAAAATAGGACTCTTGACTTCAAATAAATGAAAAACTCTGAGGAAAATACATCTATTAAATAAAAATGATATATAAAAAAAAGCTATTCTGTTATTAAGAACCTTTTAATGAATTATAATACGAAAAGATTTATCCTCTGTTTCCTCTTTAGGATTGGGTTTCAATTTCCTTCTAAAGTCTTTTTCATTTTCTTTCACTCCCAGTAGCCCCTTGTATTTTCGTGGTACTATCGCTGTTCTTGGGGTGAATTGATTAAAAGAAATTCCTTTATCTGATAAATTTATGAGGAAGAAAATTTACAGGAAATTGGATTTTACAGATTGTGTAAACTATAGAATAAAAACTGAAAGTGAATCTCCGCGTCCTGGGTATGACGATAAACTACGTCCAGCAGCAAGCCCTCTGATCAGGAGACTTTGAGGAGCCTGGGTTCACCTCTTAATTTCTTAATTTCCACCTTGACGCGGGATGGTAGCATCTGTTAGAGTCCCAAATATGGGCAAATAATTAATCCCCAAACTGGTGTTAAAACACTATGAAAGTTTAAAAATAGGTTTTATTACCAGTAATATATTAAAAAAAAAAAAATTACCAGTAATAAAAATCTTGTCGGCATTAAATAACCCATTGAGGTTGATATGCCGTAAAACAAACCAAACCAAACCAAAGTGAAACTATATAAAAGAATTTAGAACTTACAAGAAAACTGAAAAAAAAAATGGAAAAAGGAGGTAACAGTTCTTCCCATTTGCTATCGTGGTTCACTTAGAATCTTGAATTAAAAGATAGATAAGTATCCGAACATTTAATGTATAAATAATAATAATAATAATAATAATAATAATAATAGTAATAATAATAATAATAATAAAATAGTAGTAGTAGTAGTAGTAGTAGTAGTAGTAGTAGTAGTAGCAGAAGCAGCAGTAGTAGTAGTAGAAAGAAAGTGGCAATTATGGAAGAATTTTGATCATCTGTCCTCATTCCAGTGGTCAGTCTGATCGCATTCGTAGTTCCTTAGGGAGATTTCAAATATAGAATGCATAAGGTAGACAATAAAATAATACGATCTTTATTCTAATACGGTGGATCTCAAGTAGGCGGGTGAATTTCCTGGGTTGAAGGCAGAAGGATCTTTTATTTTTACTTGTCTTGCTGAACAGAAGGGTGTCTTTAGCAAAGGGAGAAAAACTGCTAAGTGCCACGCGAGATAGAAGGCTATGGGAAGCCATAGAAGGGAGTAGCAGGTTTCTTGGACGAGGCACTAAAACCTCAGGTTCCCGGACGATCAGCAACGTCGATTTTGGTCAATACTTAGATGGCGATTCCTTGGGCATAACAGGTGCTGTGAACTTAGATGTGCGGATAGTGTAATGGATAATGGCTCGTAATTTTTAATCAGAGAGCCAAGTTCCAATTCAAGTTTGGTTCGTTATAATTACTAGCGCGCAAATGCCAAATGCTCTTGGGATAGGTATAAATCTACCTCTTTCTCAAAGCTATGGGTTAATTATTAAGACTTGTATCACTAAAACCATTATTATCTTAAAAAAAAAAAATCGTTTGCAAAATATTTAGATTTCATTATTAAAAACTCATATGGGTTGATATACCGCTAAACAAAAGCAACTAATCAACCAGCCAATCCTCAGAAGGGATGTCAGAAAAACGAAGAATATTTCTGATTCATAATTTACTCCAAGACATATATGTCCACTGTGTAGTCAGCTTATTTTTTACAGGGCAGGTCTTGTTAACCGTATGAAACGCCATAAACCAAAATGGACAAATGAGATTGTCTGAAATTAATCAGCAACTAAAACTAACATAATATGGATTCGTATTTAATGCTAGATCATATTCTGGCCTAAAAAGTTCCCAGGGCAGACATATTCTATGACAAGCCATAAAAGCCTATGACTATTTAATGTGAAAAAATGACAGGTCTTCGAAGACATTTGAAGCTCATGAAAGACTCAAGCAACGGTTACTCGAAATCAAATAGTTAGCCATCATATAAATATAGAGCTAATGTATACGTATGTGGTATATAGGTATGCGGTAAGAGGGTTTTTTCTAGTTGATTTTATATGGATAAGTGTTAAAAATATCAACAAACTCTCTTTATAACAAAGTTGTAATGATTGTTAAATTACGACTACATAACGTTGGAACACCGCTTCTCATCTGATCACAGAAGTTAAGCAACCTTGGGCCTAGGAATACCAGGTGGTTTAAGCGTGGATGTGTGGGCGGTTTGATGGATAACGGGTGTGATGGAGAGCCGAGTTCAAATTTCAGTTCTGTCCGTTGCATTCCCTTACACGCAACTATTCTTGAGAAAGATATCTTCGCCCCTCGCCTATGGGATAAATAACACACTGGGTTTTATAGCTTTGGTTGGCAACCAGTCTATCTGTCATTCTGCTAAGTAAATCATAAATCAAACAGTGACATAATCACCCATGCGGGCATCACACATCGCATCTAATGAAGGAAGCAAGGCAATGAGTAAAGAAGTTTTAGATGTTGATAAATACTTCGGTTCTTGATGTCGTGGAGAATTAGTATTACAAAGATATAACAGGTTAAATATCTTATTATTGAATGCTCGATGCCCATTTCGATTGGTGGAATCAGCTGTTACTATATAGAGCGCCATGTTTCTCATTTACTTCAGGGTGTATTTGTAGAATAACTAGAATTATGAGGCGCACATTAAATTTTAATAAGGAAAAATTAAGCATGAAAAGAAAAAAAAAGAAAATAATAAATAAGTTTTTTCAAATAACCATTTATTTTTAAGACATTTATGAGCCTGCGTCCTCAAATGTATATATATATAAAAAAGACATGTCACACCACGATTATGTCACAACATTCTTCGGCCACGTTCTATTTGTCTTGACTTATCCTGATGATAAAGTCGAAAGCTTAGACTAGGGTTCAGCAGCCTTTTGCTATTTGCCGACTTAGGGTTTTAAAATCATTCAGTGTGCCAACAGTATACGTATTTTTATATAAGTCAAGGTCAATATACCTGTTCTATAATATATTTTATATAGTATATATATACTTTAGTATATATCAAAATGGAAACAGCTAAATATCTTCTTTGCGTTGTAGAAGTTATAGATTCGGACTTCGTGGTGTAATTTGCAGCTGAGTGCCATTGAAAATTGCTTGGCGTGCCACGAGCAGCAGGCATGCCTCAAGTTGCCGACCCCTGATTTAGACCATATTTCTTGTATTTTTCTTCTGAAATGCACTTCAAACAATTTCTAACGGAATTCCCTCCTTGTCTGATAAAGATAAAGATTATTCGTAATTTGGAAAAATCGATCATTGAAATTAATTGACGCAAAATGTATATTCTATTTAATAATATGTGCCATAAAAATATTTGCTGCCTAAATACAGAGGATTTTAAAGCGTAATGGATTGCGTCTTGGGTTGAGGAATGGAAGAGCCGAGTTCGAATTCAAGTTGACTTCCTTATTATTCACTTACGTACTAATACATTTAGGAGAGGTATGAATCCATCATTCCCCCCAGGTCATATGAAGAATAGACTGGGTCCTATAGCCTTTCGTGGCAACCGATCCCTAAGGAGGAAAACTAGTTCAAAACTGTATGTAGCCCTGGTGAAGCACATACAGCTAAGGAAAGAATCGTTCGTATTGACTTGATGATCCCGACTACGGTCGACTTCTTTTATATATATATATTTAAACATGCTTGTGTAAAAACAGTGCTTGATATGGTTTGGCATTTCTTTAATGTTAGGTCTTATATGTGAATATTAGCATAACAGTTTTCATTTAAAAAGGTTTATGAAGAATATACTATTTTCCTTTAAAGGCCGATAATGACTGATTTAAATCTTTTGTGAAGGCAAAAGAAAAGGATTATCCACTCTTTCTTAAAGATTAAAAATTTAGCAACCAGTTTAAAATATCAAATGACAAAGACTTAAACATGCAAGCCATGTGCCTGGTGTCGCTAGCTTTTAAAAAATAAAGGGGTTTAAATATAAAATATATTAATAAATTACTTTCCCGTTAATATGGGGCGCACCTGGCTAGCTTTCAGGGCGCATTAGTACACTCAGGCGCACCGGTTGAGAAACACTGCTATGAGTAAAGCGAATGTCGTTTTTATCGTGTATTTTTTGAGTGCACAAAAAGAAAACTTTATTTGATCGGATGTTCTTAGTGACATCAGAAAGAAACTAACAGAGTTAGAAATTAATTTCGCCCTTCATGAATAAGCCTGTCGCTATCAAAAGACTGTTTCGAGAGAGATCACACCTTTTTTTTTTTTAAATATTAAACCTTATATTGAAAGTGGTGCGACAGAATGATGCCTATGAGAGGGCATGTGCTGTGCACCTGGCAGCGCATGTTCATTTACACGTGTATATATCAATGCGCGCGCAGGCAAGAATAGTACGTGTCCTGGGCTTTCTGTACTTGTTCGTCTGTATCTTTTATGCTATCATTGTGTCAACTTGAAGAAAACTATTCTTATAAGGGAGCAGGCAAGTTTGAACCATCAAAGACACGTTTTTTTTTTATTATTTATTTTCGTTTCGGTTATTGACCGAAACCCTTCCTGTAAACAGCAAGCGATACCCACTTTGAAGTTATCATTGAATAGAAATTCCGCGGAGTTCATAGCCAATGAGAGATAAATAGATCCAGTGAGGAATCTTTGTTGTTGTTGTTGTTGTTGCTATTGTTATTGATGTTGTTGGCAGATGTTTCCTTTCCGATTTCTTCACGTTTTTGACTGATGGTCGGAGAATGAAACATAGAAAAAGGGTCAGATAGAAACTATCCTTCTTCAAAATGTACGTAATCTCGTAAAGGCAGCATTAAACGATTTCTTGGTGATACAAAGAAAAAATAAAGCATTATTTCCAAAAACAATAATAATCATAAAAAAAAAAAACATCTTTAAAATTTCCTTTTATGCCCTTTTAAATTTTCATCTTTTCGATCAGCCTATATCGAAGGGGGTCGTTGATGAATTTAAAATCAAAATAATGAAATTAAGAACGTTCTAAAATAATCCCTATCTGTTATCTCAAAAACAAGAAATATTTTTTTAATGATTTCACTTCAAGCAAGACACTAAAGCCACTACGACGCAAGGAGTTACTGTTTTAGAGAATATTAAAAAAAAAACATTCTTAAAAAGAGAGAACAACAAAAGAAGAATTGAGAACACAGAAACTAACAAATGAAATTGCATTTGCATTTTTGAATATCAAAGTTGGCTGGAAAGCAAGAATCTCGAAGAGAGTTCCACAAGCGAGAAGTATGACAAAAGAAACTGTTAAAATAGAACTTATGGCCACATCTAGCCATTTCGACCGTAAAATGATGAGACTGTGCCTTTTCTATAAATATGTTCATGGTAATTGCCCTCATGAAGTGTCCTCTTTGTTACGTCGAATTTATGAATTTAAACCCTATACTAGATTAGCAGCTATCATTTTACAGTTCAATACGCTAGCCGTAACCGTAAGTTCTATGCTAACAGTTTCTTCTCTCGAACTTCTCATTTGTGAAACTCTCTTGCGGCCTCTTGTTTTCCAAGAAAAAATTAAATGCAATATCAATCTTTATTTTTTGTCTTCTTAATTCTTGTTCTTTTATTGTTCTCTCTCCTTACTAATGTTTTTCGTTTTCTCATATTCTTTCACACTCAGTAACCGCTTGCATCTTAGTGTTTGTATTGCATTGCTTCGGGTCAATTGGATCCTTAGTGTGAACAATCAGTTGATACTTGTGCGCAAAAAGTCATGCTTGTTGTTATCGGTGCTCTGGGGACGGTTGCGAAGAGCGCCGAACAAAGAATGGGAAAAAGTGAAAACCATCTTTCATTCAAAAGAGAAAGGATACCGAAAAGGTGTTGAAATTTAAACTCTACTGTAAATCACCATTTACTACTGGTATGAATGAATGAATGAATGAATAATAATAGTAAAATCCCTCTTGCTACACTAGATATTAATTAAGCAGGGCTATAGTTAATATCCGGTTCAATACCACGGTTTTCCTCGCCATAAACAATTGTCATGTTCCTGAAAATACGATACACTGTGTATCTCCGTACATGAACGCGTAGTGGCGGAGCATCATAGCCCTGTTGTTAAGAGGGTTGTTTTTTACTAACTTTGGGATAGACAAGGCAACTTGGGCGTCACATCTTGTCGCTTTAGATTACAGCGCCTGTAGGTATTTCTAACCGAACCCTCCACCCCTCGGCAAAACATTTGGCTGTGATACATGTGCCTGATATACTTTTATTTAACTGGGTGTCATGATGAATACATTGGGTTTCATATATTTGTTGACGTACTGAACTTATCCGATAACAATAATAATAATAATAATAATAATAATAATAATGATAAAAATGATAATAATAATAAACAAAATGACAGGCGTCACTCTTCCAATATTTTCAACAGTAAAGAGAAGAGCGTGATTTAAAAAAAAAGATAAAGAAAAAGTGTTTGACAATTTTTTCAAGTATAAAAATATATAAATTTACAAAAAAACAATATAAGTCTTTGTACAAACTTATAATATTTTTTGTAGATTTATATATTTTTATACTTGAAAAAATTGTTTAAATATAACTTGAAGGCAGACATTCCGTTGAAATATTGTTTAACATTGTCAAACACTGTTTTTTTTTTCTTTTCTCTATATTTTCTTAAATCGCGCTCTTCTATTAACTTTTAATAATAATAATAATAATAATAATAATAATAATAATAATAATAATAATAATAACAATAATAATAATAACAATAATAATAATAATATGTGGCACATGGAAACATCAACAATTTCTGTTGTAGTTGGAGACCTAAGATTGGTTGGAAAAGATTCCAGTAGACTAATTAAAGTGGTTCCTGGAAGTCCATGCCTCAAAGAAATACAAAAACTTGTTCTCACACGTACAGCCCACATTTTACGAAGGGTTTTATCTATGTAAAATATGTAAAACGTTGCAAAAACTTATAATATTTTTTTTGTAGATTTATATATTTTTATACTTGAAAAAACATTTTGAATATAACTTGAAGAAGACAGACATTCTGTTGAAATATTGTTTGACATTGTCAAACACTGTTTTTTTTTCTTTATCTTTTCTTAAATCGCGCTCTTCTCTTAACTTTTAATAATAATAATAATAATAACAACAATAATAATAATAATAATAATAATAATGTTAATATTTTATTACAAACGTCTGTAATTTCGCATGGTGTACATTCTGAAAAAATATTCAGAATCTACCACCGATCTTTCGACGCTTTAAACGCACGAGAATAATTACGTATGTAAATTACTAACTTCTCGCCCCGGGGGAATGAACAGAATGACAGGAGATTTCTATTGGATTTATACTAAGCTTTTGGTTAATTCCTCTTAGTAACTAATCAACTAACGGAAAATTCCACGATGAGCAAGATCGCCATCATATTAAACACGTTCCATTTGCATGTCATCCCCACTGGCTGCGTTTCATTCGTTTTGACTCTTTCGTTGCCAGTACAACCGTTTTCTCAGAACATATCGGGATTTTTAACTCGTGGGGTGTTTTTTTCCCAATAGGTGCCCAGTGTATCTGAGGTATTCTGGTGTATAAAGAAGCGAAGGTGGCGGATAAATTGTTATTGTGAATGAGTATAACGAATGAATGAATCCGATTCGCTAAGGTATAAGATAACTAATGATGACCAACCTTGACCAGATCGACATAGATTTTTGATATTTCTATACTTGTATACAATTTTTAAACATAACTTGAATAAGACAGACATACTGTCGAAATATTATTGAACATTGTCAAACACTATGTCTTTTCTTTTCTTTTTCTTTTCTTAAATGACGCGCTTCTGTAAGTGTTGAAAAATATTGAAAGACTTACGTGAATCATTTTTACTATCAATATTATTATTAATAATAATAATAATAATAATGAATTTACTCTAGGCTACTGTAAATATCCTGTTCAGTAGCATAGATTTACTGACCTCAACAAGTTTGTCCTCGCCCCTCTGGCACTGTGCTTCTCACTTCATGAGCGGGTGTTGGGTGAAAGCATCATGGCCGGCTATCGAGAAGATACTTGTTTTCAGTTTGAAGAAGTGAAGAACCAAGTCGAAATGAAGACTACATATTGGAGAAGACCTTTCGAATACCCTTAATCGGAAACCATCGTATTTTTCTAAATTACCCGACTTGAAGTTATTTCTAATTGGGTCGTACCTCCATGGTTTTGCTCAAAACTTGTCACCATATCGTGAGTATATTACGCTGTGCATATCGGTAACCCAGCGTCACTTTGTTGGCGTGCTTTTCTTTCATTCAGTAATAATACACAGTTTGGAGATTATTATTATTATTATTATTATTATTATTACTATTAATATTATTATTATTATTATTATTATTATTATTATTATTATTATTATTGCTGCAATATACGTTATAAGTCTTCATATCTAGTCGTTCTTTTTGCGGATCAATAGATAGCAAGTTTTCTTTAGCTAATACGTAGTTAAAAAGAAATTTCTAAAGAATTAATGGATTTAGTTTTTTTTATCTGACATATTTTTATTACTTTAAATGTTATACTTAGTGGATACTCATGTTTAAGTAGACGTTCAGTTTATTTTATTTCATTTTGTCTACTGTTTTGCATGCTGGGGAAAGAAAATTTTTAAAAAAGCGCCCTCTGGCAGGGTTCGAACGTGCGTCCCCTTTACAATTGAAAGCAACATTCAATCCGACGTGCTTTAACAATCAGGCAATGTTCTATTTAACTTTAAAGTATATTTTACCCTTTTAGATTTTCTCGAAAATCATAACTGCTTAGTCTCGTCACCGAAACGCAAACAAATCTTTCTAAAGAATTAATAAAACAATCAAATTAAATAATAAAATAATAATAATAATAAAATTCAAACTAATTAATTAAAAAATAAAATCCATTGATTCTTTAGAAATTGCTTTGTTTACGTTTCGCATATGAAACTGAGTAGTTTATGACGTTCGAAAAAATTTGAACAAGTAAAGTTTGCTTTTCTCTTTTAATTAAAACCGCATTCTTGAAGTCGAAACTATGCTCGGACCTATAAACAACGAGAGGCCAATGCATTGAAAGCGATATTTTGTAAAAGTTCCTTTTACGTTCATATAATATCGTAATGAAATTCCTAGATGTTTCATCAATGTATTTTGGTGGGCATTTTTAAAACTATTTTTGAAAAGAGGCTTAATGTTGTTATTAATTTGTTTTTGTTAATTAAATCCTTTATTATTTTTTAATTAATCGTAACACATTCTATAAGTTTAGATAATTTTTTCAATTGTGGTTATTTAGTTGGTAGGCAGTATGATGTGACTAGTTTTATCAAGGTTATTAGTGTTATTTTTTTTTTGATTTTGTGGACTTTGAAGCTTATTTCTTTGCATTATATATGAAATATTAGGTTGGTGCAAAAATAGTGTCGTTTTCTCACATAGTAACATATGTGAGAAAACGACAATATTTTTGCACCAACCTAATAATTAGGATATTGGAGAAGTTTAAAAGCATTTTCAGTTTATGTTTCTTAATATTTTATTAATATTCAGGGATATACATTCTAAGTGTTTTATCTGGGCTGGAGCTGCCCACTCTTCACTTTCTGGTCTTGATAGAGTTCAAAAGCGTCTACGCGACCTTGTGGGTGATGAAATAGTTTCCATCTTATAAATCCTTTCCCACAGACGAATCTTTGCAAGCCTCTCTCTAATCCATTGCCATTTTCATGGAAAATATTCTAGCGAGCTACATTCTTTAGTTCCTCCAACCCTGACCATCCCAGAAAGTCTCGACAAGCTGCGTACAGTGAGGCGAATCCCCCATATTCCCTTTGTTTGCTTTAGTAAGGAATAAGTTCCACTATGCTCCGCAAATGTAGCAGCCAAATCCTACATTCGAATGCTGAGAGTGAGTCTTAGCACCCCTTGGCGACAACATCGAACTAAATCCAACTAAATCACAGCTCTATGAACCCATCACTGACACTGTTGGAGAGCAAAAGCGGAACTCACGAGTAATCTAGTGTTCTGGACACCTAGCCATGGCGCAAGATGCGTTTGTCGCCTAGCAACAACCCACATTGAGCAACATATGACACAGGATGCCACCTTCCGACCTTGATACAGGACCGTGATGGCTGGCATGATAAACACATGAATGTTTGAATTAGCTCGACTGAATAAAAATATAAAAAATAAATTCCACTCGGATAGCTTCTTCCCAAGAACTGTTGCTTTGTGGAACAGACTCCCAGGAGGATGCTTACTCAAAAATTATAATCTTCAAGTCTTGTATTAAACGTTATCTTTCCCACATATTCTCATATGCGCCCTTTATTTTTATCGCTCTCAAAACAACCGCCTTCAGTAACCTTCTACCTTGAGTAGCTCTTGAGCCTTGTATAGGGCAAACATTAGTAAAAATAAAAGCAGAAACCGATCATTTTTATTTTGTTTAGTACTATACAAATAAGAATTGTACTATTATTCATAGTCTTAATTTACTCCATTTAGTATGACTGAATAATGAAAAGAGATTGTCCCCTTACAATCGACTAAATTGTGTAAGCTATATAGAGTGTTTATTTACCATTCCAAATGTGTCTAGTTCCGAAATTATGCGTCTGCTAATGGAACGCTACTCTTAGAAGCTGAAGAATAGTTTTCTTTGGCAAGTCATTCTTTACCGGTTTCTCTCAAACTTTACTATTCCCATATTGTTTAAAAGACGATAGAGTTACTTAAGTTTAATCTAAATTGATTACTTTTCTCATATTCCAGCTTTTCCGATAAATACGTATTTCTTACTTTTTTCTAACTTTTGATGTTTTTTAATAAAATTTCGCACAAAAGGAAGAAAGACACGTTTTATTGTTTGTTCTGTCTGTGATACGCAGGACAATTAATGCGTGTATTTTTTTTTCTCACTAGTTGTAAGCAGAGACATCAGATAGTGTGCATCTTAACAAAAAGTCACCAAAAATCCTTTTTATTTGTCTAAACCAGTTTCTAACTGTTCGCAATTTCTTGCTGCTGTTGTTCGACATCTTCCTCATCAGTTATTTTTATTTTATTTCATTTGTATTGTCAAAATTAATCAAAGTCAGCTCTTCGGTTTCCGAGTCTGCTTTTTGTAACGATTTCATTACTTTGCCCGTTCGGCGGCCGAATTGTTCTGAGTTACAACGATCCCAAAGATCGGTTACCAGAATTCACAAATTACTTTGCTAATCATTGACTTAATTTGTTAATTAAATCTCTGTAAATCGATTTATTTATTATTGTTTTCTATCTGGATGGCTGTACACAGTAAAACAAACGCTCTCACAAAACTATATAGATTGTATTTGTTAAAACGATATACCCAGACACAAACCGAGAAAGAAAGATGCTAGGCGAGAAGGGGATAACGATATATAAATTTTTATATATCCAGAACAATTTTGGGGGATAAGACGTATAACAAAGTGGAATACAAATTAAAAGAGAGTCAATATAAATATAGATATGCAATAAAAGTAACGTTTAATTAATAAAATCGGTTGGATTAATAAAGAATCCATCGCTTCTTAAGAAATTACGCGAGGATATAAAACTGAGTAGATATGTATATTTGTAGAGTTAGGGAAAATTTGCGTTTAAAGCCACTATTCGACTTCGCCTGAAATTGGCACTTTGTGGGAAAGAGGTTTAAAGCACGTCAGATCTACGGTAGTTTTCCTTACCTAAGGGCGAAGCGGCACAGGTTCGAATCCTGCCAAAAAGGGCCTATTTTTCTTTAATTAGATTTCTCTTATATTCAGACAGGTAGAGTAAAATAAAGAAATAAACGGAGTGCCTACTCAGATATGTGTATACACCAAAAATAAAGTTGAAGTAATAATACACACACACACACACACACACACATATATATATATATATATATATATATATATTTCGTTTCGAGAAATAACGTCTTCAATAATATATATATATATATATATATATATATGTATGTATGTGTGTGTATGGTGAAATGGCTTAAATCAGACAATTATTTAATATATTTTCTGTTTATACGTTATTTTTATAGATACAATTTATTTAAGTAATTTTTTTTTAATTAAACAGTATTAATTACATTTACCGGCCTGAATGTTCTTGAAATTTCGTAGAAAATATGCATTATATGTTGTCATTGTTTACGTTAAGTTACTTTTAGTGAGCAGAAATGAGCAATCGAGAAAAATCGTCGAAGTTTGTGTGTTTATAAACAGTGATTCGGACTTTGCTAACCAGACGCTGTTTTGTAGCTTAATTGTACCGCGCGTCAGGTCAGATGACGAGTTCCGTATAGGAATACAGGTTCCATTCCTGTCGGAGAAAACATATTTTATACGAAATTTCTTGAACATTCAGTCCGGTATGTGTAATTAATACGGTTTAATTAAAACCAAAACAAAAATAAACCACTAAAAAAATGAGCCAGAGCATTTACTTAGATAAATTGTACCTATAAGATAACGTATAAACAGAATATATATATATATATATATATATATATATATATATATATATATATATATATTCTGTTTATTATGTGGAGAGAGAGAGAGAGGGAGAGAAGTAGATAAAATTGAAGAAGTTATTTTTCGAAACGAAATGTATAATATATATATATATATATATATATATATATATATATATATATATTATTGCTTAAACGATATGATATTGTAGCTTCATTTTTATAACACCATACACTTACGGACAAATACCCTCTTTTCAAAGCAGACTATTTTCCCTAGCCGTGTTTAGTATCTTTGGTAGATGGATCTCTCTAACCGCGGTTGACAACCATAACCTAACTTTTCAGCAATAGTCATACTCGCTTAGCGTGTAGACAGCCATCACATATGCTTGAAACGTAATGAATATATGGACAACGCTTTAATCTTTCTCTGTCTGAACTTCAAATATGCTACATTAGCCAATGGTTTATAGTAAGAGTATCTTGTTAACCTTTCTATCTAACGTGCCCGATGGTATTCATGAATGTTTATATTTTCGAGATGGTATGCAAAAGTTAGAGGATTATAAATAGCAACCACAGTGAATATAGTACGGACTTTTAACACTGCCTTTTGTGAATTGTATCCTTCGTAAAATTACTGGAGTATTTCGAAAAAAACAAACAAACAAAAAACAGTGGAAACTTCGTGTTCGTTTAATCAAAATAAATCGTGGTTAGATTAACTTCTGGGTAATATATATAGATGCAATGGATCGGTTTTGTACGTGTGTCTTTTTTTATTTATATAATTTCATCCATTCGGACGCGTTTGTCTGTGAAATGACTACTTGAGAACAAAATTATTGCGGATTTAGTAAAGTCAATAAGGAAAGTAAAATCTGTTGGTGACAATCGGTTGTGTCTATGAACCAAAATAACGATGATGACGGCAAAGAACGAGGAATGATTTTAACTGAGAGCTTCATTAGAATTTAATGAGGGATTAGACTGTCATTAAATAGACAGACAAGTCGATGCATAAGAGTTGCATTTGATGAAGTGTTTGCGTCTCTCTTTCTAGCATTGGTGAGAAAGACGCGGGAGTTCATTTATGACGGGCGTCAATACCGAATAAAACTATTTAATAAAGAAGACAACTCATTAAAATCTATTCCTGTAACTGGCTTGCTTCCACGTGTACATTAATATAGAATTTGCCATCGGCCGGTATTAAGCAAACATCGCCCGACAGATTTTATTGCGGGTACAACATCTAGGATATAGCGTAATTGTTATCAACGCGAAATGTGAAATCAAGGAGGAGTTCTACGTCCTGGCTGTTAACTGTAGTCTAGCATGCCCTCTAGCAGGGATATACTGTCAGCGTCGCACTGGCCTCATACATAACCATGGAGTCCAATCTACCCGCTTGTGTTAGATTTGGGGTGGCCAAATCTATGGTAAGAGCCACATACAATATAGTTTAGATGTTTGAGAGCTGTAAAACATGAACAAAATTTAAACATGCGTTTTTGTCACATGCACATTAAACTTACGTTTTAATCCAATGGGGCCTCAATACATGCCCCGTAAATAATTCAGTCAGTTATGTGTCGTGGGTGATACACGCTTAGGCGATCATGTATCTTTCGATACTGACGAGGCAGATTTTTTATTGCAGTAAGTTGCCATTTCTTTCTGAAAGGCTATAGAACCCAGTCTGTCCTGCTAGTTATCCCCATAGATGGTGGGTGGTGGGGAGAAGAAGTGGATTCATACCTTCCCCAAGAGTATTAGCAGGTGAATGTAATGCATTCAAATGGAATTCGAACTCGGCCCTTCAATTCCGCAATCCGGGTCGCTATCCATTACTCCACCTTATAAAGCTTTAAATTTTTCCTATTTAACTCTTATATTAAGTGTGATGAAAAAAAGGAGCTCAGCCAACATATTTCCGAGAGCCGCATATTAAAGTTCAAAGAACCGCATTTGGCTCACGAGCCGCATATTAAAGTTCAAAGAGTCGCATTTGGCTCTCGAGCCGCATATTAAAGTTCAAAGAGCCGCATTTGGCTCGCGAGCCGCATATTAAAGGTCAAAGAGCCGCATTTGGCTCAAGAGTCGCGGCTTCGGTCACTCCTGTGTTAGATGGCAGTGGACTTTACAAGAAGTTTAATCCACCTTTTGATTAATCTTTTATTTTTATTTTTTAAAATCCTCCTGGGTGTTAAGCTACCTTCCTCACCAGAAAAGCCTGGCGGAGGAAACCGTTTTATTTGCCATTGACCTGACCATGCGATAGATAGTATTGGATTACATTTTAAAATACAAAGCAGTAAATTTTCTAATGTTCCCTTTTGTTCTTATTGAAACTGACTCATTTATTAAAGGCAAGTCGTTAATCTTACAACGCTTTGTTTCTATTGTTATATTCGCCCGCATTTTCTCAGTAATATATTTTCTTTATAAATAAAATAGCGCATCTTAACCGCTCTTTCTTTACATTTTCAGATAACGAGTAAATAATTCAAAGCCCAGAGAACAAACGCAACCAGAGTGACCGTACGTCGGAAATGAGGTGGGTGCAACTGTGTGTGTTGCTGTTTACGTTCAGCTTACATCAATGTGTCGACATCACTTATCGCGTACAGGAAGAGAAAAACGCAGGCACCTACTTGGGCAACGTTGCCGACGATACACGGATCATGGAGAGCATACCTCACCAAGATAGTCGCCTCGTCCGCTTCAGCCAGCTGCGACCAGCCGGAGGTGCTGGTTCTTCCCAGCTGTTCAACGTTAGTGAAACAACAGGTAAACTATACACCGCCCAGGTTTTGAACGCCGAGGAACTATGCAGCCTGGACGTTGAATGTTACCTGATTATCGATATCGCTGTTCAGGTGGCTGAATCATTACTGAGACTGTTAAAAGTTAAGGTTATTATAGAGGATATCAATGACCAAAAGCCAGAGTTTCCGAGTCAAAGCATCCATTTACAGTTCTCTGAAGGAGACAGCACGATGAGAAAGCCTTTACCGAACGCCGTCGACAAAGACGTAAGTTCAAAGAACTCTAATGTAACATATCAATTAAGGACCAATCGTAACGAGCCGTTCGTTTTGTCCGTCTCAAATCGGCTAGATGGGACATCAGAGTTAAGTATATCGGTAAAAGAGAAGTTAGACAGAGAGGCCAAAGACAGATATCTGCTGGAGGTGATCGCCAAAGACCAGGGATCTCCATCCAAACAGAGCATCTTGTTTATTAACATTTCTGTCACGGACTTAAACGATAATGCGCCCGTTTTCACGCAGAAAATATACAACGTAACTATCAGCAATGATGAACCTCTCGCTCCTATACCTATTGTCGCAGTGTCCGCCACTGATGCCGATAAAGGGAGAAATGGCGAAATAACGTACCGTTTTAGTCCTCGAACACCAGAAGCAGCTAGAGAACACTTCATCTTGGATGAAATGTCTGGAGAAATTTATCAACGGAAAATTATAACATCGGGAGAACAGTCAACGTACAAATTGTTCGTTGAAGCCGTCGACGGAGCGAATCCACCTCTTAGCGCTCTTGGGATGGTTGTCATAAGCGTTTCAAATACTCAAAATACCGCACCGGAAATCTTAATCAATTTCGTTTCATCATCAGCGCAAAATACAGCTGTCATCTCGGAGAGTGTAAGCAAAGACAGTTTTATAGCATATGTCCAAGTCAATGATCACGACCTTGGTGAAAATGGTGAAGTCCGATGCGACCTACGGCACGGAAAATTCCAACTCCAAAGTCTAGGTGCTAAAGAGTACAAAGTAATCGTGAAGAAGCCATTGGACAGAGAGAGCCAGGCCTACTACAATGTGACGATCACATGCCAAGACAAAGGTGTTCCTCCTCTCTTCTCTAAGGCCTCCTTCTCGATTGAAGTCCTCGATATTAACGACAATGCACCTATGTTTACTCAGCACATCTATACGGCCTCTTTTCCAGAGAATAACCCTAAAGAAATGTCCATATCCACTGTCACAGCCACTGACCGCGATGCAGGCAATAATGCAGCCATTGTCTACTTTCTCGATGACCCCACATCGCGATTCAAGATAGGTGAGCTGACCGGTGTACTGACTGTTGAGTCTAGTTTTGATCGCGAAGTCGTGTCTTTCGTCAACCTGAAGGTGTTGGCTCGAGATCTGGGAAAACCCTCTTTCACAGCCAGTGCCACCGTTCAGATTTCGATCCTCGACACGAATGACGTCAGCCCTCAGTTCACGAGAAGCTTGTTCGAGTTTTCCACTTATGAAAATCAGCGCCAACGCGTTCCTGTTGGTTTTGTCAACGCCACTGACCCGGACCTCGGACTTGGCGGTCAGCTCAGCTACTTTTTAATTACAGATGATAAACGCTTTTTTCCGTTTCGTATTACGAACGACGGGTTTCTTTCTGTGATCGAACCGCTTGATCGCGAAGTTCAGGATCTTTATAAGTTCCAAGTTATGGTCGTCGACCATGGAACACCCCAGCTCAACAGCACTGTTTACGTTCTCGTTAACGTTATTGACGAAAATGATAACACACCTGATTTTGTTTTTCCCAGTCAAAACAATTTCAGTATGACAGTTTATTATTACCCATACGCAGAAAATGAAATCACAGTCTTACAGGCCCATGACAACGACAGCGGCGAAAATGCGAGACTTCAGTTTGGTATTGTCTCAGGTAACGAAAGAAAATTGTTCGCCATTAATCGGTACACGGGAGTTTTGTCGTTTGGACGCGCAGCTACGGTTGCCGATTCAGGAACGTACACTCTACGACTGGTTGTATCCGACAGCGGTACTCCAATGCTTTCTTCAACTGCAAACCTATCGCTAGTGGTAATTGTTAACAATGAGACGACCTTGATACCAGAAGATTTTCAAATGCATAAGGGCGTCATAATGCAACACAATTTACTCATCGTTATCGTACTGACGGCTATTACGGCTTCGGTAGCAATTGTTGTAATTACGACAATCTGTATCCTGCGCCGTAACGACCGGAGGAACCAGCCACCAGGCATGGGTTTGGGCCCACATCAAGTGAGTAAACAGTCACGGTGTATGCCGAAACATTTCGATTCTAATCATGATTTGTCGCTAGCAATGTCGTCTGATTCCGACCGCAAAAGACCGATTGGATTAAGACATCAGACTTTCCGGGACGAAACGAAAAATGAGCGCGCCGCGTCTTCAATGGGTGGAGACATATACCAAGCTGCCACTCCTACCAGACACCAGGTAAGCTTTTTCATTTCTTTCTTTCTTTCTTTTTCACACTCACAGAAGCACACAGAAGCACGCACGTACACACACAAACACACACTTTTAGCGATTTTAGAAATACAGACACACTTTTAAAAAAGAAAAAATACCTTCAATCGTAGATTAATGTAAAGGAATTTTGCATCAAAAGGTGAAGTCTGAGTTCAGGTTAAAGTCTATTTCAAAATCATTTCCCATACCTCTGGAAGTTTAGAAATGCAAAATAATCATAGAATCAAATGTTTAACTCATTGTCTTCAACATTAGAATAAAGAAACTAAAATAATAAATTTTTATTAAAATCACCATGAAAGTCACTGTTATTGTTCAATATTAAAAAAAGCTGTATAAATATCTTATTAATAGAAACACTCACGCTTTGCTGCGTGTCACACATTTTTTGTAAGAAAATGATGATTGATTTTAAATCATTATTATAATTTGTGCAGAAAAATGATGCATTTCAGTATTACTCAATGATCTTGCTGATGTGACCTCCATCTTCCGACTTTCTCCTTCTATATTGTGGATAGGCGTTATTCCCTTGTTCAAATTTAAATTTAATTTAAATCAAAGTGAAAAATGTTTAGTGGGGATATTGCGCAAAAAGAGCTTGATTTGGCCCTTTTGATATGCTTTTGATTGAATAAATTCATGTGCAGATTTCAACATTGATGTGACAGTTGAATTGTCGTAACAAATATGTATTGTAAGGTACTATCCACTGATTGGTGATTCAACTTGACCTCCATATTGTCTCTTTTTGATCTTGCCGATGTGACCTCTATCTTCTGGCTTTATCCTTTTATATTTTGGATAAGAGTCATTCTCTTGTTTGAATTTAAATTCAATTTAAATCAAGGGGAAAAATTTAATTGGGGGTGCGATACCCCTTTGATCAAAATGAAATGTATAATACTTACCCATGTACTGGAGGAGACATTCCCTTATTCAAAGTTAAATTTAATTTAAATCAAAGAGAAAATTTTCAGTGTGGAGGGGGTTGACCACCTTTGATCAAAATGATCTTGCCAATGTGTCCTCCATCTTCTGGTTTCTCTTTCTATAATTTGGGTAGGAATCATTCCCTTGTTCAAATTTAAATTTATATCAAAGGGGAAAACTCAGTGGGAGCGGGTACCCACGGGGACTCCCTTTGATCAAAATGAAATATACTTATCCAAGTACCCTGGTTAATGTAGTTTCAGAATATATATAGTTATGGGAGTCTATCTCCAAAACACTAGGAGGTGTTCGATAACAAACAAACAGACAGAGGCTACAACTTTACAGATATTACTTGAATACTAAATATTTTCATAACAAAGAACCCGTATATAGAATGTAATATTGATCGATATAAATGGTTTACATGTGTAACGTTTTTCTACGCCAACAGGAGAGTTCACTATAAAAAAAAACATACTGGAAACTTCTGGCGACGAAGTTGAAAGACATTTACCAGACTGGGCTACAAATAACGAATTAGTTACATAGGAAAACCCACAGCTTCTAAACTTTGAACCGCTTTTCAGCTCAAGCTGAACTTTGTCTTTTAAAGTAGACTCAAAAGTAGCAAGCGGCGACATTCGAAATCTATCGACTTCGAGATAGAGTTCTTCATCGTTTTGACTTCAACGATCATTTCGTAGTAAAACGATCATTTTCTGCACGATCTATGACTGCCACATCTAAACTGCCACATCTATACTACATCTTGAACTATTACCTCGCGCATACATCACCCGATTGTGTCCTTTTGAATATTATGGTAAGGGAAAATATACTTCTGTTTAAAAGTCTTTGACATTTCATTTTAAGTTTACACTGGCAAAAAATGAAATTGCAACTCAATACATGAGGATATCAATTTTGACCAGAGTGCAGTATTATGCATTTTAGATGGCAGTAGATATTTCAATAACATTCTTAAATTCTTCAGCCATTTTGTGAAATCAGACATGTCAGTGCACTGACTAAGGCTGAGTTTTAGATTGAGAAAAATGCTGCGATTAGTTTGAGTAAATTGAAAAAGTTAAATGCATGCCATGGAGAAACACAAAAGCTGTTATTGTTGAAAAAATGGCCATTTTGTAGAATTGCTTCGCATGTGTCGGTGCTACTGTGGTGTTGGTAACGGCTTAAATGAATATTCTTACATCTATAAAGCAGGTTCTGGACAGCCATATAATACAGATGATCCCTAAAAATGATGCATTGTAAGATCAGCATTTATCAGAGGAAATGTGACTCCAGTCATGTCAACACAAACACCTTTATTATAGCAGGAAAACAGGTACGAATGCCTGTAGCTAGATTTCACTTACACCACAACACTGTCTAATATTAGAAGTTTCCTTATAAGGAAACATACAGTATTCATTAACCAGATACCTAGTTCTATTTGAGTTAAACTTTTATTCATTCTTTGGGATGAGAACAAAATGTAATATCTGTTATATTCTGAAATAGTAATGGTTATATTAACCATTTTTTTCTAAAAAAATATTTGGCATTCATTGTTACTTTCGTTTAAAATTTACAAAATCTTCCCTTGAAACAATTTATCTGAAAATTGATTTCTCAATTCTAGTAAGTATTATCTCTCTTTAAAAGTATAAGGGTTTCTTTACTAAGCTTTTGTTTGGTGGCGTGTGGACCGTTGCCATCTTGTTTATGTTATTATACGACTCTATTACATCTATTATCCTTTTTAGTTGTTGCAAGTCCTCAAGTGATCTTGATTCTGCTATTTAGTACTGTTCTTTGTGATTATGTAGTTATGGTCTACAAGGTTCGAAGTAGACTGGTATACACTAAGACAGATTTTATCCGCTGGAAGCCATTTTTAAGCATTGGTCTGAGAAAGTGATTGTATAAAGTTGATAGTTTAAATATTTCTGAACGATTTTAGCGCCATGCAGGATATCCCTATGAAAGTTTCAATATGAACAGACTATTTAAAAATATTAAAGGATAATCTGACCAATCAAATAGCGTTCAGTGATAAGAGGAGGTTCTGCTTTCATAGAAGTGATGGTTGTCTTGATATTCTGCATCGACCTACAGAGCGATAACTTCTAAAGTTTATTGGCCAATAGCGCACCGGCCTAATATCATAATGCGGTGTACCGTAAATTACAACCCACACGCGCCTTTGTCGGTTGTAGAAGGAACGATGAACCGTGTGATATATATCTATAATATTATTCAATCGTTTCTGCTATTATTCCCGCAAACGAGAAGATGATGTACTGTTCCAGTAGGATAATGTCTACCCACATTTTTAATCATTTCCCGCCAAGCTAAGCAATAAAGCCACTAAGAGGCAAGGTGTTACTAAGAGCGAAATAACGAGGAAAAAAATTAGGGAGAGATAACTATAAAAGAACAGGAATTAAGAAGACAGGAAGATAACTATTGATTTTTTTTCATATAGGACATAAACGAATAAAATCGGCCGTTTATGTATATAAGCGGAAGTAAGCTGAGTTGAGGAGAGTTAGCATTAGATCTTAGCTGCGTGCTAGGCTCTTAGTGCTTGTTGAACTCTCTGCCTTCGGGCAGAGTGTAATCCAGACCAGGCTATAGCAAAGGTTAGAGTCTCGTCTGGGGAGGTAGACAAACCCAAACCCGTTATTACGGAGTCTACGGGGAATTTTTACCCGGGTCTACGGACTCGGAAAGATCCACGTTAAACCAGCCTTGTCTCACACCCCGCTCTGTGTGGAGCCCGGGTAAATACCAAGTTAGCATTGTTAAGTTTACCCTCGTGTAGTAAACCTTCTATTCCATTACTTACCTACGAATTTGCCTTCTTTATTTATTTCTCTCTGTTACCTCGAAAACACAAGATACAACAATATTATATTTACATTTTTGAATATCAAAATTGACTGGTAAGCAAGAAGTGTTCTAGAAGAAACTGTTAGCATGGAACTTACGGTTATATCTAACCATTTCAACTCTAAAATGAGGAGACCTTGCCGCTTATCTAGTACTGCGCTCAAGTTCATAAAGTCTAGGTTCCATAGAGAAAATTTATCAGAACAATTGTCATGAAAGGCATAATGAAGCTAAGTTACGGAACATGATGTCCATGCTTATCAATCTGCAATATAAGTTGTTCAAAAACTCCCTTAACAGTCACAGGACCTACCCCTCAATGAAAAAGACATGATGAGACAAAGTCTAGACCAATACCTACAACTCTTGCTCTATTGCATCAACAGGTACAAGACGCGTGGAATAATACACTGTAACCCGGATATAAGAGAAACCTGGATATAAGTTAAACCCGGATATAAGAGAAACCCGGATATAAGATACTTCTTCTCCGGTCCCGACAACTCTCTTATATCCGGGTTACACTGTATATACTAGAAGAACCTGTGAAAATTGCACAGTTGTCCTATTCGAATTTTCTGATGAATCTTAATTCTTAAGTTAATTATTGAATAAGCCCATTATTCTACGAGAATAAAATATCCATAGAAATTCCTCTATCGCATCGTTAAATATTTGTGAACAATTTTAATAAAATATTGCAATCACAATCGTAAATATGAACATTGTCGTTATTTTAAGAAGTGGATAGAAATGAAAAGATGTGAAATTGACAACATTTCTATTTCACGGAAACATCCGTTAAATACTTCTTCCTTTCTTTGCCTCTTTCTTTCTTCCTTTCTTTGCCTCTTTCTTTCTTTCTTTCTGTCACTGTAATCAACTAGTGTCCTGGAGGTATGGTGGAGTAATGGATAGCGGCTCGGATTGAGAGCCGAGTTCGAATTCTTGTCGAATCCATTACATTTACTAATATGCTAATACACTTGGGAAAGATATGAATCCTCTTCTCCCCCCGCCCCCCAGCTATGCCTAAATAGTAGGACAGATCGGGTCCTATAGCCTTGGATGGCAACTAGCCTACCGCAGAAAGAAATGCCAACCTACTGCGGGAAAAATCTGCCTCATGATCGCCTAAGTGTGTGTCACGCATGGCATATAACTGACTGACTTTCCGCTCTTTACACGCGATCTAAATAGAGCAGTCCATTATTTATGTGGTATTAGCAGGACATAACGGTCGTGCGAACTAAAGGATGGAGCAGCAAGCACAATTATTATATAGCTTATAATGCATCTATACATTACTTGCATTATTTACATTAGTCATACTGTTATCTTCATCTTCATTGACATATTCATATCCGGCTGTTGTACGCATTGGCCTTCTCAGGTCATTGGAATTTCGAACCGACCTCTTATTTCGTCGTTCGTAGATTGTTCTAGTTCTACATGCCATGCCTCTTCCTGATGAATAAAGACGTTGGTTAGATCCAGTGACTAGACCCAAAGAGTTGTAAGTTCACTACCTGGTCACAGCAGTGGTGAACCAAAACTGAAACATGAAAAATTTTTAGGAGTCTTTTTAGATATTTTTTAATAGTTTCGCCCGAAGTAAGGCGTTAAAGCCACTAAAACGCAAAGGGTTACAGAGGGTGAGAGAAAATGATAAAACGTTACTGAGGGGGAAAGGACAATAAAGAAACTGGTTTCAGGAAGATTGAAGATGGCGATTGGCGTTGCATTTAAATTTTTGAAGATTGTAGATGGCAGGAAAACCAGAAACTGAATGAGAGTTCCACAGACAAGAACATTAACTATTAGAATAGAACTTATGGTTGCATCTAGCTATTTCAACAGTAAGGCGATGAGACCTAGTTGCCAATCCAGTATTACACTTAAATGGTGGAAGCAACTACCATTAAATTATTTATAGAAAAATCACAGAGAAGCTAAGTTGCGGAGGTGGGAAATTGACTGAAGCCGAGATGCATGTTTAGGACAGATAACTTACAAACCTTTCTTTAGATTTTTTCAAGAATCTCGAGATTTTCAAGAAGCTCACCAAATTTCTTTGATAATTTATTTCGGAATTTTTAGATGAGGAATTATCCTCCTAAATTATTCGCACCAGAAGGATAATCTTGGTTGTTATATTCCCAACCTTTCTTCTAGCCTCTTTCAGGTGTCTGTCAAGGTACTCAGACACATCCTCGGGGTTTCGTATCGAACCGTTTATCAATCCCCGATAGTAGATTTTTCTTTCTATGCTTAGATGATATTTCACATCAGTTAATACTTTTAACCCAATGTAAGTAGAAATATTCAATTAATTCATGTGGCCATTATGAAAACTACCCAAATTTTCCCTCCCTAAATAAATGACAAGAGAGTTGGATGTTAAAGTCCAGTGTTGTGTCGCTTGTTCGTTTCTTTCACGGAAGCAGAGTATGTGATTTTTCAGCACTACTAGACCCAGGGATTGGACTCACTCTTGCCAAAGAACCAAATATGTTTTAACCAAGAGACACATAGCCTAGTCAATTCAAGCGCTAGTTAAAACACATCAACGGGCGAAACGTTATGAGTATATTAACCAAGATGAGCATATTGGTGCAATTATCAGGCCATAGAATAAGTTCATTTGAGTTCCTTACGCTAATTTACTCAATTGTTCTCTCCTGTCTTTCTTAGGTCAGCTTTCAAGAAGTCAACATTGTCACCGGAAGAATGGCCCCTGATTGTCGAAGCGACGTATCAACAGGCTCCTCCAACAACGATAGCGGAAGAGGATGGAGTGATGGAGATGCTGCACCGGCTCCAGATGAAGCAGGTAATGCAATCAATTTCAATGACAGTTTTTAGATGTAAGTTAATGAGGGAGAATTTGGCTATTAACGCTCCAGTTAGTGAAGGTCATAAATATTGTAGCATGGGAAAACGATCTAAAAAGGAATGATATGACGAATCGAAATTTAGCATCTTTAAGATTGATGGTCGGAATTATATTACAGGAGATTAACGGAAAAGAACTACTTGCACAGTATTAGAGCAACATTTAAACTGGGATGGTCTTGCATGGTTGGAAATTGTATGCCTTAAATGGTTTGGGGCCATGGTATCATATAAAAAAACATTATCGATAGTAAGCACTATCGTGAAATATTTGATGCGCCTGTATGAAAATGAAATCGGTGAACACTGTTCAAATTCTGGTTATGTTCCGTTGCACTTTAAATAGTACTGAATACTTTTCTTCTCCTGTCCTATCTCTTCTCCGGTCGCATCTCTTCTCCCGTCCCATCACTTCACCTGCCCCATCACTTCTCCTGTCCCATAACTTTTCCTGCCTAATATCTTTTCCTGACCATTCACTTCTCCTGTCCCATCACTTCTCCTGTCCCATCGGTTCTTCTGTCCATTCACTTCCCTGCCCCCATCTCTCCTCTTGTCCCATCACTTTCCCCTGCCCTAACTCTTCTCCTGTCCATTGACTTCCCCTGTCCGATCTCTTCTCCTGTCCCATCTCTTTCCTGCACCATCACTTCTCCATGCCCATTCACTTCTCATGTCCCATATTTTCTTCTGTCCCCATCCCTTCATGTCCCATCACTTCTCTTGCCTCATTTATTCTTCTGTCTCATCTCTTCTCCTGTCCCATCTCCTTTCCTGTCGCATCTCTTCTCCTAACCTTCACTTCTTCTGCCCCATCTCTTCTCCCGCCCCATAACTTCACCTGCCCCTTCTTCTGCCGCAACTTTTCTCCTGCCCATTCACCTCTGCCCCGTCACATCTCCTTCCCATCTCTTCTACTATCCCATCTCTTCTACCGTTCCATCACTTCTTCTACCTCATCTCGTCTCCTGTCCCATCTCTTCTCCTCCCACAACTATATATTAAATATTATATTGAATAAATTAAAAACTGGGTAGACTGGACGATCTAGCCTTGATTTTAAACAAGTTTAAGATACTCAGAACAGGAAATCGTAGATAAGGCAACGGGTAACCACTCAATATTTGTTTCATTATTATTACCACTCCAATATCTTTTAAAGAATTCATGGCAATTCACAGATAGAGAAAAAAAATGGAATCTGTGCAGATTCATAATCACCTACGTTCTGAAAGATTTTTTTAAGAGAAGGAAAAAAATGACTTAAGAACTTTAATTTAACTCAAGACCGAAATTGGTGTCAGGCATGTTCTCCCACCATTAAATAAATTGCTACTCTTTAGGTTATACGATTTTAATCACATTTCTCTATTCTTCCTAGAGTTATGTTGCACCTGGCTCTTTATAAAAATGTATACAAAGTATATATATATATATATATATATATATATATATATATATATATATATATATTGGGAAAATATATGACAGGAGAAAGTGTTCTTGTGACGCGTTTTTATTTGGTTTTCTTTGGTTTTACGGCATATCAACACATCAATGGGTTATTTAATGCCGACAGTTTTTATTGCTGGTAAAAAAAAATTTCAAAAAAATTATTGCTAGTAATAATTTAAGTATTTCTGGTATTAAAACATATTTTCACACTTTCATAGTGTTTTGATCCCAGTTTCGGGGTTAAATATTTGCCCATAACTAGGACCCTAATAGGTGTTACCACCCCGGGTCAGGGTGGGCCTGGGAACAACAGCAATTAAGAGGTGGTTCCATGCTCCTCTCGATCAGAGGCCTTGCTGTCGGATGTAATTTATCGTCATACCCAGAACGCGGATGTAGTTTATCGTCATACCCAGAACGCGGATGTAGTTTATCGTCATACCCAGGATTATAAATGTCTTATGTTGGTGCACCTACATCATACACACGAATGTGGTATGCTGGGAATTTAATTTTTTTTTTTTTAATCTATCCGATTTAATTTAGATTCTTTTTCTTTCCATCACTTAAGTTAGTAGGTATCCCACACTGTCATAATAGAAGTTCCTACAAAAATGGTTAATGGTATGAAAAATCGAGCTCATATTTACTATGAATGACCTTGTGATCAAGGCACTCGGTAGGCGTTTTGATCGTAGTGAATTGTTAACTCCTTTCTAATTAAAAGATTATATTGAACACAAAAGGAACATTTTACAAAGCAATACATTAAATGCATCTGTTACCCACCGTAAAGAGACTGACCACAATTTTGACAAAGGAGAAAACAATTTAGTAAGACGAAGATGTCTTGAGAGTGCCTCGAACGCAAGGTCATCTGCAATAAAAAAAAAAATAATCTAAATTAGATCGGCTAGATTAAAAAAAATCCTAGCATCCCTCGTTCGTGCGCATGTGTAGTCGTACCGACATAAGACCTAGTGGACGAAACACGTTCACAAGAAAACTTTCTCCAGTTTGTCATATATTTTTCCTCAATATAGTTCTTGATGTATAAAAATATACATCGTTATCTCATATATATATATATTTATATATATATATATATATATATATATATATATATATATATGAAATGGACATTTCATAATGTGTGACGTCATTTGTTTACATTTGGATACGCCATGAGCAGATGTGAATGTACGTGTGAGATTCATGGACGATTGAAGTTTAAAAACAGTAAAATCGACCTTGCTAACCAAGTGATCCTGTGTGGTTCAATCGTTTAAGGCACGTCAGGCTATATGACCGTTCCGTATAGGAAACAGGTTCGATTTCTGTCAGAGGACGAATTTTTTCTATGAAAATTTCTCCGACATTCAGGCCAGTAAATGTTATTTAATACTGTTTAATAGAGCATTTACTTAAATATTTGTATCTATAAAAAGAATTTATAAACATAAAAATGTCTTTGTATATTTTCTGTTTATACGTTATTTTATGCTCTGTTTTTTAAATAAACTGTATTAATTACATTTACTGGCCTGAATGTTCGAAAAATTTCGTAGAATCTAAATATGCTTCTCGGACATTCAGGCCGATAAAATGTACACTTTGGAAAGATATGAATTCATATCTTTCTCCCTCCAGTTATGGGTAAATAATAGGAAAGACTAGGCCCTATAGCCTTGCTAACCAACCAATCAAGAAAAAAACTGAATTCAAACCAGTGTAGTGAGGGTTGGGCTCCGTAGGGCTATCTTGTCCAAGACACGCAATAGCTGCACTAGATGGGGTACCCCCATAATTCTAATGGGTTACGGGAATCGTAATAGATGTAAAAAAGCTGTGATGCAACACAGCAGAAATAACAAATTTATAAAAGATTAGTTTTAACTAGAGAAATTTTTCACGGTTTTCCTATTTTAATATTCTGATGAATTTTAAGTCTTTAGTTAATAATTGATAATAACATAACTGTAGAAGTTCCCCTATCGCATTGTTAAATATTTGAGCTTAACCTCTTTAACAAAATATTGCAAATATGCAAATATGATCATAGATATGAAGGCTGGTAGTTATTTTAAGAAGTAAGGGGGTACAAATAAAAAAAAAATTGAAATTGACACCTTCCATTTCCCTGAAACAGCCTTAAATACTTCTTTCTTTCTTTCTTTCTTTTACTTTTCTTACTGAAACCCATTAGTGTTTTCCCCCCTCTTTCCACGCGATAAAAACGGAATAATCCATTATTTATGAGGTATTGATTGGCGCTTTCTCCCTTGTTTGTTTGTTTGTTTGTTTCTTTCTTTGTTTCTTTCTTTCTTTCTTTTATCACTGAAACCAAGTAGTGTCTTTTCCCTCTTCCCACGCAACCCGAACGGAATAGTCCATTAGTTATGAGTTATTGGCAGGTCATAACGGCCGTGTCATTAACGAAAGTGGGGGGGGGTGTATTAGCATAATTATAATATTATTTTTCCAATCGAAATTAAAATGTTTAAATTAACGAGCAAGTCATTAATCATATTTTCAAAAATATTTGGAGACGACACGTATAAAAAATTTAGATTATGCTTAACTTATTTTTCTAATGTTTTGCAGATGGAACAAACGTAGCTACTAAACCGTACCTGAGCCCACATCAAGAAAAGCACAAAACCTTTGCCACCCTACAAAGATCCTTCAATTCTGCAAATCACTTGACGACATTGCGCAGTTCATTCAAGCCGAATATTTCGGCTCAGACTCCGTGGGTAAAGGATTTATCGAATATGAAACTAGCCACGGTCAACAATGCTCGTGCCAGTATAGATTCTCTGCAGCGGAAAACCATAGGTACGTCACCACGAACCGGCCTGATGCTACATATGCCGCACGTGCCACAACCCCGAATCCCACAGAACCAGACCTGGTTGCAGGGCCAAATCTCCGTACCGACTTCCCCACAGGTACCTACGAACCTGAGTCAAACTTTAGTCTCGCAGCCAGACATAGAGCTGTCGGACCAAGGCCCTGTAGATCAAGGTAGGGCTTGTGGTGACCATGGGACGCTGGCGATTAACCACCGGCGACAAATCGACGAGCAGAGTTGCTCGTCCTCGGACAGCGGTCAGACACTGGAAAGAGTTCATGAAGAACACACATACAACGATCCAACTCATTTTATTCTAAAAGATGTTATAGTATAAAAATGGAGATCGCTGTGGCAAGAAATTCAGAGGCACTTGTCAATTAATACAAGTCAATAAGAAGAAAAATTATCCATTCCGTTAATTTAATGATGAAACGGATAAAACTGACGCCATCTTAAAAAAATACATATACACGTCTGGACGAGCCACAAACGGCAAAGTCATCACTGTTTTCATCTAAAAGCCAAATGAGAAAAATAATTCTGTAAAGTGAAGTTATACGAGGGGTGGAAAGTGTACTTATGTGTGTACGTCAGATTGGTATCATTTTTAGTGTGTTATCTAATTGGCTACCTTTTAAGAATTTGCCACGTCAGAATTTCATTTTTTCAATGTTTCTGATTATATATTCACCTCAGAATAAGCAATGATTACAGGAAAACGGAGTGGATTAATTAAAAATACTTATAACAGTTTTGATTGCTTTAACCGAAAGCAGACGTAACTTTATTAAGATGCCTTTAAAGGTAATCTTTAATTGATGGAATTACCATTTTCATAAACAATACATATATGCAAAAATATTTAAGCAGTTCTTTTTTTTTGGTATCACGTATCACAATATATATTGTTCAGAATCACGTGAAAGGAGATATATTTAAAAAAAAATAAGTTTCTTAGTTCATATTCGGTACAAAAATTGGATAAAAACCAGAAGATATCGCTGAAGAATATATTTACAAAAAAAAAAGAAAAAAAAAAAAAAAAGCAGAGGTAATTAAAATAGTTGTGAAAATGAAACTATGTTCAAGATTGGAGAAAAACCAGAACATTGTAGCGATTTTTTCACATACCACTTGGGAATTTTAAATACTAACAATAATTACCCACCGTTTTTCTATTAATGCAGACAACAGACAGACAACTAACCGAGTCAGATGGCTTTCTTTAACAGCCTTGCAACATGACTGCCTGGAGTGAATGCCAGATTTAATAAGCTACACCAAACAAGAAGATATTCCAATAACAGTAACGTTAAAAAAAAAAACAAAAAAAAAAAAAACTGGTGCGAACACTGAGAACTGAGAACTCACGTTTACGGACGTGAAAGCGAAAACGAATACAGGTGATTTGATCGTTCTCCACTAGGTGGCGACTCTGTTCCTTGAGTAGATTTCAGTTTTAGTTCTCTTGCGTACAGTTTAATCTGATAAGGCCTGCTTAATATTGGCTATAAAACATCAGTTATAAAAAAGAAGTTGCTGCTACAAAAAAAGAAAAAAAAAAAAAACGACAGTAAATTTAAATGTATATGTTTCATGCCAACAGACGTAAAAGCGCGATTGCTTTTCACGTATATGCAAATTACGTTCATGGTTCCTGTCTCTCAAAATAAACGTACACTTTTAATTGACATGTGAAATGAAAACTTCGCTCAGAAATGTTCGTTCTCTAAAAAACAACTTTGGCTCGTTCAAGGACAACAATGGATGAGAGATCGGTATATTAGCGTCTGTTAAATGATGCAGTTCAGATTCCATTGAAGTGAAATCTCTCTTACATCTTTATCCAAAAATGGCTGCTTAATGAGTACAATGATCGGAAGCTTCTCGTCGATAGCGACAGTCGAAAACGAGGTTTACTTAAGAGTCAAATTTTGAATACAGAATTGCAAAGCAGGCAAGCAATCCTGGACAAAAAACAACAACAACAACAAAACAAAAAACAAACTTACGCTGCACAATCTTTCTGTTTCCGTTAAAATAAATATATTCGCACTGGTGTAAAAGTCGCGACGCTAATATGTTTGTAAAATCGTAAAGTTCTGAAAGAAGTGGACCATTCTGCGCGCGTATTTCTATGTGAAACCGATAACATTTTTTGTTTTTAAAGTGTGAATCGCCTTTTTGTTGTTACTCCTTTTGTACTTTTTCTGTTTTTTTATGACCACCGAAATGACAAACTTGTTAAGAAGCTGAAGTTATTTGTTAAATCAATGTCCCATCTGTGACTCAAACATTGCGTAATATTGTTTACTAACGATGTCCACCTGTTGCCATTGCAACCACAATTCTCTTTTTGTTGCATAGCATCATCATACTAGGTTACAAACCACGCCAGTACAAAATCTTCATCGAAATTAAAATCAGTTCAGAGAACCTGATTTCCAGTTCAAGATTGCAGTTACTGCGACAAACATTTTAAAAGGCCCCAAATCTATATTCTTTACAAGCCAGTAAATCGAAATTAGAGAACGCTTATTTCATTTTCTACTTAGATTTTATCTAAATGATCCAATGTATTTTTTTCGAATAGAGATACTCAACTGCCACACACACACACACACACACACACACAAAATGGTGTGCCCCAGATAATTGCGAACACACTACGATGTAAAGAATTGCTAAGATAATCAATAGAAAAAATATTAGTATATTTGAAAAAAAATGACAGACCTAGAAATGTTTATTAAATAAAATAATAATATTATTGGTCTTGATCAGGCGACTCGGCTTCAATCGCTTTCTCGCCGCCGTAATGTTGTCTCTCTGGGTCTTTTTTATAAATACTGTCATGGTAATTGTTCGGATGAGCTCTTCGCTATAGTACCTAGACTTATTTTGTGCATTACTAGACTGGCGTCGAGATCTCATCAATTTACTGTTGAGCTGGCTAGATGTAACCGTAAATGTTTTCCGGCTCCAAACTTTAATCCGCAAAAATTTAAATGCAATATCAATCGCTATCTACTGTCCTCTTGATTACTCTTTTATCTTCCCTCTCATTATTATTGTTTCTGTTCCTAATTCTCTCACGCCCTTGTGTCTTAGTGGCTTTACTGCTTTGCATGGGGTAATACCGATAAAAAAATAAAGCAACCAATCCTGAGAACAGACTCACCGAGACCTTGGAAGTGACTGCTTTCTCGGATCAAGTGGTTTTTCGTTCGTGTTGCCCATCACATCACGTCAAATATGGCAGCTTCCATTGAGACATGGGTATTGTACTAATGGATGGTCTCCTTAACATCGATATCCCAGATGTAGTAGTGCAGGGGATTAAAACCAATAGATCTAGGAGGCTACCTCTTCATGGGGACATGAGCGTGAAAATACTTGGCTAACCTCTCCTGGGTCACGAAGGCCATGTAGCTGGGAACAGAGTTAGAATCCGCACACTTACCACCTTGCTCAGAAAACTTGACCACCGTATCTTAGTAGCCGGTGGCATTGACCCTGTAGCCCATCATAGACGATATGAACTTGGTTTGAACCTTGTGTATTTTCGTGGGATCCACGCAGTTCGTATCGTTCGACTTACCATATTTAAGAAGTTACCTTCGAGTTGTTTTGGCTGATGGCTAGTTCCACCTTTATGGTATGGCTTTCTTGTCCTGTGTCAAATTTGAAGTTACAATACAAATATTATGAATAAGCGAATTGCGAATGTTATGAATCGGTGCATGCGCATTCCGCTTAATACGACATTAGATCGTCTTCTAAACCTAACATTACACTCACTCACAGAAACACACACGCGCGCACACACACACACGAATATATATATATATATATATATATATATATATATATATATATATATATATATGCTGCGCTAAATATATTTCAGCTTTTTCTCAACCCGCTGCAGGAGTCAGTTCCTTAATGTCCATAAATCATGGAGTGTAATGAGACTTATCCTGCAGCACTTGTCCATGGCGTGTTGGCAGGGGTAGGATCCTCCTAGATTGATTGCATTATAAAAGCTAGATAATCCAGCTTTGACTACTGCGGGCAGAATAGATTGCATTATTGCCTTTTCCAATGGTACAAAATCCGAAGTGAATGCCACAGGTTCAGCCTGAATTTGAACTCGGTCAGCTGATTCCCCTTTTTTCCATTGAAAAGAATTAAGCTATCCAGTTTGATGGATTGAGACTTTTCTACTGACATCCATGCTCTAACTTTTCCATAAATGCAGTCTTAGACAAAAGCTCACTAATATATATATATATATATATATATATATATATATATATATATATATATATATATATATATATATATATATATATATATATATATATATGAAGTTATATTTAAGCAGCAAGTATTCATCCAAATAAGTTTCATTAAAAGAACTGACAAGGTTTGATGGTTTAATTTTTATTGTATTTTTCCAGTTTTTGAACAAAGTGTTGTGTAATGTGATGTAAATTGTGGATAAACAATCCGAATTTCAGGTTTTGTTGTTCAAGCATTTCAAGTATTTTCAGCCGTTTTAGTTATTTTCAAGAATCAATGAGGCGTCCTGTGTCGTAGGCAGAATTCATTTGTCTACATCCTGATATTCCTTGGAAAGTTGAAAGTTTGAAATAGTATATGGTGACATCCTGTGTAACGGTCATTCGGAGCGTGGCCACACCCAAAACATGCGAATTTTTCGTGCATATATATATATATATATATATATATATATATATATATATATATATATGTGTGTGTGTGTGTGTGCGCGCGCGTGTGTGTTATTTCAATTCCAAACAACAGACTACACGGTTTTCCTTTCAAAGTAATCCCACTCGAGTCTAATGCACTTTTCCATCCTTCTCTGCCATGCTTCTATGCACTGCTGGAAGGAATATTCTCGGATAACCCTCACCTCCGTCGTTACAGCCCTCTTGATGGCCTCTACGCCTTCAAAACGGGTCCCCTTGATAGTATCCTTGAACCTTAGACAAAAGAAAAAAGTAACACGGAGCAAAATCAGGTGAATAGGGATTTTGGGCTTTCTGATCATCATTCAGCAGCCTGGACACCATTTTTGTGCAGATTTTCCGCATGCCCAAATCTTCGGTGATAATCTTCCAGACACTGTCCTTTGTCATGTCCAATTGACTTGCGACCATTCGAACAATCAATCACGCATTACCTGCTTTACCCGCTCGACGTTTATCCCATTCCTACTTGTTGTTGGTCTTCCGCTCCTGGAGTCATCTTTCACCATCTCACGCCCCTCTTTGAATCTCTTGTGCCACACTCACACACACACACAGACAAAAACAAGTGTGCGCAACATAGTGTTATCTCCATACACTTACTGAAGCATTTCGAGTCCTTGTGACGGAGTTTTCCTCAACCGGACCAAAAATTTCAGGTTTATTCATTGTTTGATGTTCATCGTTCGTTCCTCAGTGCTCATAGTTCAAGGACCTGAAAAAGAGTTGTAAACAAAAGCATTTGAAAAAAATGCAATGGTTTCAGTAAGCTTAGATTACAGTTATATATTCCCAAGATATGTTACATGAGAACACAATTCGCTCATCCCTTTTTCGTCCATAGATCATACAGCACACCCTGTCCCGTTACTTTTCAGACAAACTTCGAACACACACACACACACATATATATGTATTAGGTTGGTGCAAAAATAATATCATTTTTGACGTTAAAAAATACGTCAAAAAACGATATTATTTTTGCACCAACCTAATATATATATATATATATATATATATATATATATATATATATATATATATAGATGCGTACATAAACCGCCACACCTAACGTCACCGTAGATGATTTCAAACTTTCCAAAGAATACCGGGATGTACAAAAACGAATTCTGGCAATCACAGGGACACCACACTGGTTCTTGACAAGACGATCGAAACAACACGGACTTCGGATAAATTATCAACAATTTACATTACAACAATTATTAAGTTATACTAAAATTGTAAAAATGCAACAAAATTAAACAGAAACTTCTTGTCATTTCTTTTTAATCAGGCTTATATATATATATATATATATATATATATATATATATATATATATAAGGTTAATGGTCAGAGCTGAATCAGACTAGGAAATAGTAGTATTAAAAAGTGCTCAATACACGCGTGAAAAAACAGAAATAAAAATAAAATGTAGACCTTTTAAATTTAAGAATCAGGTCAGTTGAATCCACTACCTTGTTTTCAACCTTCTCTAAAAACGCTACATCATTGTTTTCTAAAGAATAAATAAACAAAGGCATGACGTTATGTGTACTAGAAAGGGAGGAGGAGGATGTGAAGAAGAAGAAGAAGAAGAAGAAGAAGAAGAAGAAGAAGAAGAAGAAGACAAGAAGAAGTAGAAGAAGAAGAAGACAAGAAGAAGAGGACAAGAAGAAGAAGAAGTGTATTTTAAATGCATCGGTGGGGAGGTTAAGATTTGCAAGCTTAAATGACGACCTATGATTGTACCATCTACGCTTAAAAGTACATTTCCTACCGAGTATATATATATATATATATATATATATATATATATATATATATATATATATAATTGAAAACTTATCTTATGAACGTCTTTCTACTGAGTTTCGTAGAATCAAATCCGCTGTTCAGTAGGTTAATGATGAAAAGTCTCCTGAAGAGCTGATGTAATTCCACGAAACACAGAGTAGACCATATACAAATAAATTTATTTATTATTACTAATGATTTGCATTTTGATATCAAGCAATATAGTTACCAAGGGTTTTTTTTTTAAAAATCACTCCAATCAAGGCGGGAGTGCCACTAGCACGCCAGGAGTTACAGAGAGTGAGAGTAAAGAGGAGTGGTTTGAGGAAAGGATAAAGAGAAGGACAGGCATCAAGGTCAAGGCATTAGATGTCGATTGACATTACATTTGAATATTTGAAGATTATAGCTATCAGAGAACCGAGTGATAGGAAGGGGGTTCCACTGACGGGAGGTGCGAGATAAGAAGCCGTTGGAGTAGAAGTTACATTGAACTGTTTCGAGAGTATAAAGGTGGGGCCGAGATGCCAACCTAGAAGCACACTTAAATTCAGGCAGTGTGGGAAGCAGTTGCCAGGAAAATTCTTGTAGAAAAGACAGAGGAAAGCCACAGCATGTCTGTGAGATATCGGCTGCAGACGGGGTGCCAGATCAGGACCAACCACGTTGCATATCCGTCTCTGTATTTTGTTGAGGACCTCGATATGAACAGCAGGGGCACCAGACCATATATAGCAGCAGTATTCCATGTAAGGACGAATGGTAGATTTGTAGATTCGAAGGATGGACTCAGGCCAGAAAAAACCTGGCGGCGCAACACAGAGAACCAACTTTCCTTGCAGTATATGAAGCTATAGATTTAATGTAGTTGTTCTACTTCAGGTCACTGGACAGCGTAAGACGAAGCAGGCGTAGAGAGACGATCACGTGGTGTTGGGCATCAGCCATCCTGATGGGAGGCAGGTAGGGTTCTCTATGGTGGGTAACTGAGAGCATTTCGTTTTAGAGGCATTAAAGTTTAGAAGTCATTTCCTGCCCACAGATTAGAGGTCCTTCTCGAGGCCTACGTCCAGGTTAATTTTGTCAACGATACCTGATCTACTATTAAGGCAGCAGTAAATAGTAGTGTCGTCTACGTAGATGTCAACTTTGGAGTTGATGACATCAGGAAGATCATTGATGAAGATCAGAAACAGCGTTGGATCCAGGATAGAAACTTGGGGAACACCAGCGTTCGTGTGAAAGGAACTGGAAAAGAACCCGTTTAGGAGGACCTTCATTTCATGGTTTGACAGGATTTCGCCATAAAAACGTTATCTTCTATTATTAAACTTGTCGACCGATTTTTGGTGAAATACATCTTGGATATTGGTGTATACAGGGTGTAACAAGAATACATATACAAAATTTGACGGCGGGTTGCTCAAATCAAAACAAGAAAATATGTCCGCGAATCCTTCGTTTTTGAGTTATTAAATTTGAGAAACAGGAATTATCTAACTACCCTAGAAAACAGTTAAATTTGAAAATGAGTAGCCAACCATTATATATATATATATATATATATATATATATATATATATATATATATATATATATATATTAGACTCATCCAACTCTTTCCAAATCCTCTGTACTGTCCTCAGATTGACACACAAACACTCTGAAACGTTCGTATTGGAGCATTCGGCGCGAATGCCAAGCAATACACCATGTCGTTTCCAAATTTCTGGCGGAGTGAATGGCGTCATTCTGCTCTCTTTTCTCATAGATGTTGCCCAACATACCCTATTATATGGTGCAGTCAACAAAATAAAAAAAAAACAACGCGTATGCACAAAAATTAAAATATAATGTAGCGACAATTTACCCATCGCTCTCCGTGTGTGTATATATATATATATATATATATATATATATATATATATATATATATATATTGATTTTCTAAGCGCGGCTTACATGTGGCAAAAGGCCGAAAGTACGGGACACCCAGTAACTGATCTAGCAAGACAAGCTTTCTAAACATTAGACCAAGTCGAGGTGCTCTCGTACTATATATATATATATATATATATATATATATATATATATATATATTGGCAAAAGACCGTATTTAAATATAAAAGTGGACACTGTGGTCAATACGTCAGTCTGTTTGATACTCGGACGTAATCTTCAGGCCATGTGTCTTGTATTTTGGTTCGATATGTTGGCCAATGGTGCAAACATAATTGAAAGAAAATCTAAAATTCTTTACGATGGCGACCTTGTTACACAAAAATGCCGTGTCTAATTTGAAGAACTGTAATATTTAATAAAATTTAAGAAATCTAATCGTAAAAAAAAAACAACAATGAGATTTGTGCATAGGAAATACGTTAGTATAAAATAGAAATTTGGTGATAGTAGCGGCAAAATAAAATGAATGACGGTGATTAAAACTCTGATTCTTCTAAAATACATCAAAGTGTTTCACTACTTGAAGGCGCCATTTTTAATTTTGCTCCATACTTTCAACTACGGATAATTGTAAGAAAGTAAGTTTCAAATACCGGTTCTTATAGTCGAAAATCGAAAACACATTCATTTTCCTATTGTAACTGAAGATTACCCTAACTTTTTCTTTCTTTTGTCAATGATTTAATTTTAAAATTCACTTTCAGCTCGATTATTTTTTTCTTGTGCCATATTAATTATGCAACTGGTAATTACAACTTTGTTTTTTTTCCTTTGTCGAATTACATTGAAGATAATAATAGAAGAATCTGACTAAAAGAGACAGAAAATAACTAAATATTCAGATGGATTCAAGTCAGTTAAGCAAGTAATATATAATTTATTGAATTAGTGGGGTTTATTAATGATAGTGGCTGTTATTACTCGATGTCGAACTCGTAAAAATGAAGAAAAAAGCGTGAACTAGAGTAGTACAACAGATATGTCACAATTACCACAACAGAATTCTTTAAGTAAAAAAAGAAAAAAAAAAGGATTACAAAACAAACCCTTAATGAGAAGAACTGGAGAAACAATTAAATTTTGTCCTCGAGACAGAAAAGAAGTTTGACACGACGGAAATATTATGGAACGAATTCGGATAATAGTCCAAGAAATGGAATAATAAGGTGGATCAAATGGAAACTGATTTCATCAGTTATAATTCGCACCACGTGATGAAAACAAAAGACTCATAATTCCTTACAGGTTTCAGTGCACAAAGGCCGAGGTTAGTAGTAGTTAGTAATTAATAATTATTATGCAGTGTCGATTCTTAGAAATAAAAATGTAGTCAAGTTTCTAACAATAATGTTTTAGGCTAAGTACACTGTTCTATTTCTTAGCCACTCGGTACTATACAATATCAGTAAACAAGATCCTCTTTATAATTGTAATGGATTTGGTTTTGATAAGTAAATACCAGCTGAGAGATCAAATCTGATCTGATTTGATCTAATAACTGGGATTAAATCAATTCGTACTACAAATGGAATCATGGATTAAATCAAATCAAATCAAGTTGTATTAGAAATTAATTATGTTAATTTTTAGCATTTAGACATGTTAATAAGGCTGAAGGGGAAGTAGGGAAAGTCTAGTCAGTCCTGACTATCCTAACCCTAGCTAATTCAACTCGCGACCCCATTCATTCTAACAATATTCTCAATCACCACACGAACCCATCCTTCTCCAATGGATCCAATAATTACCATAATAACACATATTTGACGCGGCCGTACTAAAAAAAAAACACCCATTTTGTAAAATGTTTAATATATATAAATTTTATTATGAAATTATATACAAATTAAATATGTTATAGCAACAGATGGTACATCGTCCAATAAATTATAAAAAAAAAAAAATCAAATAAATTGGGAATATAAACGTAACTAATTCTATTCCGTCATATTAAAACATTCTTATGCGATTAAGGCGTTTATTTCACTGCTTTTTAAGAATTTTGTCATTAATTCGGAAACGATTCTGTAATGTGATATTTTCGGACTGTCAAATAATTTGATAAATGTGAGCACGTGATGCCATGGGTTTCAAATTATGGATATTATAGCAACTGTCTAAAATTCTGAGAAGAAACATTGTCATTAACCAATGAGTTATTTGAAATTGTATCCTTATTTTGGGAATTTCAATCACTATATTTCGGCCGATGCATTCTCAAGCCATAATCAGATGTTTACATCGCATTGTGAAATCACTGAATTCCTTATCTTGTCTACTATTTTTTTTTTTAACATTTATAGAAATTTCTCTCAAAGACTGAATCATTGTCAATCGAACCTGGGAAGTTTTTTTGAAGTAATGGCAAAAATCAGACAAAAATGAATAAACAAACAGTTAAAAAATTCTATACTATAAAACAATCAGACTATATAATTATCAGTCATGCAGCCTGTTCTCCCTTTCCTAATAATGAGATATTCCAGTGTTATGGTGACAGAAAGCACTACTAGACGTTAATAAGTTAAATTTTTGTGTTACCATAACAACGGAATATCTCATTTGTAAGCAACTAGAAGGTTTCAAATAAATAGCTTTTTTTAATTTCTTTTGTTTCTTGTTAGACTTCTTTAGTTTTACCTTTAATGATTAAAAAAGCAGAACTTTCTTACCTGCGAGAATGTAGTTACGTGTACAGATACAAATGTTATATTTTTGATTGATTGTTTGATTTGTTTTTACGGCTTATCAAACGTTTTCAGGTTATTTAAAGCCAGATTGAAAAAAAAAACTTTTTGGGGGAGATAATAATGATTTAATGATAAAGTCCTACTAATTAATCCAAAGAGAGGCGTGAGAAGAGGTAGGTTGCTATCTTTCCCGGGGATATTTTTGCCTAAAGGAATATAATGGACACGCCTTAAATTGATATTCTGCCTTCCGATTTCCAATTCTGTGCCATTTTCCATCACACCACCCGCACACTCAAGCTTACATCGCCTAGTGTTCCCAAGTGGTCACCCATCTAGGTTCTGATCAGGCAACATGTAGCTTAACATACGAGAAGCGATGTTTTAATGTGATATGGCCTATATTTTATTAATTTTCAGGTAAACTAGTAAATACATAATAAATAAAATACTTGTTCACAGATTACTGAATGTGATATACACCCGAGGAAGGTCGGAGAAAGTATCGGCCGAAACGTACTGAGCGAAACAATAAAGGATGAAGATACTAAACAAGATGTACATAACGGTGATATTTAAAGAGAACAGTGGTGCAAAATGCTTGTTGACAATTTTCTATTACGTGTGTGCACAGAATGCCTTACTGAAAGTATAAATAGACCTCACTTCATTAAAACAAGAGAAAAGAGAAATAAATACTGCCTTCAATAGATTTCTTATTATTATGGAAAGAAAAGTTTTGAATTGTCTCTGATTCGATGTGTTAACACTGTGAAGATTTTAAGGATATCCCTCTTTTTTTTTTTAACGTATCTCATATCCTCAACATAGAGGGTTTTGTACATCAACAACTGGGCTAAAATGTTATTGTTTGCTTTATAAAAATGGTTGTAAATCTCGAAAAATAAACTTGTGTGGCAAGTAACGAGAATAAACCAAGCAGCATCAGCAGCAGCTATACATATCCACAATTATTTTATGGACAAAGAATAATTATTATATAAAGAAATCTTGTATATATGTATGTATATAATGCTTTCCCCGGCACCTGTTGATTTATCTAATGTATTGCTGCACATCAAAAAAGCCCGAGACATAGATGAATGGAACAAACGGCCAAGTGAGAGAATGATAGTGACTCTTGAGTTGATCATTGGTTCTTTGTACCTGATTTTAATCTAGACTTGATTTGTCAATTTTGGATGTGTGACTATATATTAAATGAAATCTGATTTATGCAATAAAGTCCAAAGATAAAATATATATTAAAAAAAAAAAACGGTTTTAAAAATTAATTTGTACAGTTTAAAAATTTATGTGTACATATGAAAAGTGTGAAAAGAAGAGGCGATAGTTGTGGACGTTACATTCCATGTACGACTCAATAAACAAAGAAAAAAAAAACAATCATTTTTTTGTTTTGGGTTTCATTGATTCTTTCGTTTGATAAGCGAAATCAATTTATATTGTATGAAGGTTGGTTTCGTATGATTCTTATCGACTTTGCTAAGTTTTTAGAATATATGTTTGTGTTAAGAGAAAGTGCATATAAAGAAAACGGAAAATGAGAAAAACTTGCTGAAACCTCTTGAAGAGTGCACTGAACAATTGCAAAACGAGCATCGCCGGAACTCTAGTAGAGCTTCTGAATATTACATCAATCAGCTGAGAAATTTCATTTGTGTTAATCCCTATATATATATATATACAAGGTGTGATGAATAAATTGTCGTCTAAATGACGCAAAAATGAAAATAACACTGACATCTCATTTTAACAGATACATTTATCAAAATTACACAAAAATATCATTGAATAGTAAGTTTATTCAATAAAATCGCCATTGGCTTCAACCACAGCCTCCAGACTACTTCGGAATCTCTTGAAACACTTCAGTGGCGAATGCTGTTAGGCCACAAAATCAAAAACAAACAGCGCGCATACGCGACATTAAAAATCTAAAATGGCGACAATTTACCAATCGCACCCTATATGCGCGCGCGCGCACACACACACACACATATATATATATATATATATATATGTAAAATGAAAAAAAATGGAGACTTCAGAAAACCATGGTTATATTTTATTTCGTAAAAAAGAAATTTCGATTTCGTTTCATCAGACCAAACGGTTTCAACAATAAATGGATTTACAATACTTCCAGGGACAAAACGAAAAGCGAAAATTAACATAAATTCTGTTCTAAATAGCTTAAAATAGGGTAGGGAAGAAGAAAAGAAGAAAGTTAGGCGGAGGGGGTAACGTAGAAGATGAAACAGTAATGGTTGATAGTAAAGCTCTACGGATGTATATCCTCTTTGGAATAATCCATAAGGATTACCAATTAATTTTATCATATATCATATATGAAGTCTCCGCTCTTTTAATTTCATATATATATATATATATATATATATATATATATATATATATATATAGGGTAACTGACAAAGAAGGAGAAAATTTCGAAAATTTAATAAAAACAAAGGCTAAGAGACAGAAAAACATTCAACATATTACTGAAGTTAAAGGTTAAAGGTCGTTCAGCTTGTTTTTCCTCAACATGGGCACCATGTGTTGCGCGACAAGCATCGAAACGGTATTCCACTTCTTGCCACACTCGAATTAACTGATTTAAATTTATACAAAATTAAAAAAAAAAAAGAAGCATTTAAACATTTAAACAAGATTGAAAATCATTTATTTATTTTAATAACTTTGAACCTTTTCTTATCTAGTTGTGTGTTGAATGTGTTTTTGTCTCTTAGCATTTGGGAATCTGATCTTTCTTTTTGAATAAACCTGTATATATAGTTTTTCTTATTTTAATTTCATTTCTGATTGCTTCTGAACTTCTTTCTGGTTTCCGGGTAGAATTTGAACATAATGCTTCTAATTTGATCATTTTCAGCTTCCATAAAGGCTTATGGATGTCGAAAGCACTCAAAAGACATTAGATTGGATTTGACCGTACTGGTCTTGTTCAACTACGAATCTCGCCAGATTTTGCCGTTTCTCCCAGTAACTGTAACTAATGTCCGGCTAGCATAGATACAGTGTAAATGGCTTAGTGAGTATTAAAGAGACGCAAACATATCTGAGAAATATTTTTCCAACAGGGATTAGCTAGTTACCGTTACAAATGGTCAAATTTGAAAAGTAGAAAAGGATTATCTATCTATTTAGCTATCTCTCTCTCTCTCTATATATATATATATATATATATATATATATGTGTGTGTGTATGTGTATTATATATATATATATATATATATATATATATATATATATATATATATATATATGTATATATATATATATGATAAAAATATAATTTTAAGGTATGCAATATTCAATCTCAATATCAGAGAGCGTATGGAAATAAAAAATTGACTCTGAGGTCAAAACCAAGCCGCGACAGTCTGTTAAAAAAATTGTAATAACTTTATCCAGAGACCAGAAATAAATAAAAAAATAACTGTTTTTCGCCCAACACTGCTCGTGCGCGCTTGCACACAAACACACGTATATATATATATATATATATATATATATATATATATATATATGAGAGAGAGAGAGAGAGAGAGAGAGAGAGAGAGAGAGGAGGCGTTCGTGAGAATATTTGTTCTAATTTGGTTTTGCGGATTATCAACCCATTTGTGGGTTATTTAAAGCCGAAACATATTTTGAATTGTAATTATTGTGCGAGTGAATATCGCCTTAAGTGATTTTAGACGATAACGACGATTTCCCAGATGAATGTCCTACTATTTAACCCATTGCTGTGGGTACGTATGGATATTTAATTTTATAATCCGTACATTTTATGGACATTTAATTTTATAATCCGTAAAAAATCAGATCAAATTAAATGTCCACACGTACCCACAGCAATGTGTTAAATAGTAGGACATTTGATATTATTATGATATATCCATGTGTTTCAGTTTTAAATAAACTGAATTATATGGATTATACGAATAATTTCATTTGATAATGAATATTAAATTATTAAATAACGATAATTTCCCAGATACGTCTTACAATTGAACACATTGTTGAGGATACTTTGTTTTTACAGTGAGGTTCACCCAATACAAGGCCTGACACACACACTTGATGTAGAGGGTTACAGATTAAGAGGCACAGTTTATGCGGATAGGTGGGGAAGATAACGGTTAACCTTAGATATGCACAAGTTAAGATTTTAGTGACCGGGAAAACATCTTCATGAGAGTCGGTTCCACAGAGCAGTGGTTCAAGTAGAACTTACTTCTCACCAGTGGAAAACAAAGGGAATGAAGTCAGTTTTTATATATATATATATATATATATATATATATATATATATATATATATATATATATATATAAAAGCACAAAACAAACTATTAATAACGCAAATTATTGACATGGCCACAATATACTGGCTGTATTTAGAAATTAAAATATGCTTATTTTCAGCAAATTTATACCGTCTACAATAACACTTGCACACCAGTAGTAAGACAAAAAATAATCCTTGAAAATTTGCTGTTTAACCGAAAGCGTTCGGCATCAACAAACTATTGAACAATTTTTACATTCATTAAGACAGAAAAGAAAAAAATACACGTGGATACATGGAAAACAAAAATGAAACAAAAATAATTTCTCAGTCTTGTTCAACGAAAAACATATTAAAGTTGAACTTCTGTACAAATACACAACTATCTATACATACTGTGTTTTTTAAACTCATAATAACAGAATTCATATTTTATCGCAGGTTCAATAATTTTGTGTCATATATATATATATATATATATATATATATATATATATATATATATATATATATATAATAAAAAGGCCCAAACACTAATATTCCATGGTTATAATTTATTACATTGGAATCGTAATCATCATGATCCAATTCATCAGACCTACAAATTCAAAAATAAATCAGAAAATATGATATAATGGAATATGCGTACACCTGTGTTCCCCCTCACTGGAATATGATTGGCTGGTGTCCGTCATAAATATCGACGGACGTGTAGGTGAGTCAGAGCCTTAGTCTGAGAGCTAAGTCTATAACGACGCACATTGGACGACGCACATTGGACTACGCCATTGATCTATGCTTCTTACTTGTGACTACGACGCGTACCAGTCGATTACTGCTACCGTATTCTACTTGGTTATAGTAGCCAAAACCACTTAGCTACTTCGTTCAAATATATCCCTTCCGGGACATATCAATATGTAACTCTGGTTATAAAAGATAAAATTTTAGTGAGAGTTTATATGTGGAAGTGGAAAACAAGTGTAAGAGGGAAATGTATGAAGCACTAGAGAGCGGTAACAGAAGAATAAAGAAGAGGAAGGCCTAAAGGTGAAGGCGGGGATTAAAATTTAACAGAGAGGAGTTTTAAAGCGAATCGGTTGCGAATTATGCATAAAAAATAATTCATATTTATCCGTATCTCACTCATTTAAAAACGTTATTTAACTCCTCCCTTTAAAACTTCTCTCTGTTAAATTTTAATCCCCACCTTCAACTTTAGACCTTCCTGTTCTTTTATATATATATATCGAACTTGCATCTCTATTCCCTATCAGAGAATGTTGGATAAAAATTCTTTCAAATATATATATATGTATATATTATCCCTACTAATTATCAAATACTATATATATATATATATATATATATATATATATATATATATATATATATATATATATATATTATCTCTACTAATTATCAAATATTATATATATATATATTATCTCTACTAATTATCAAATATTATATATATATATATTATCCCTACTAATTATCAAATATTATATATATATATATATATATATATATATATATATCTATATATATACATAATATTTGATAATTAGTAGGGATTATTTATATATATATATATATATATATATATATATATATATATATGGCATTCTCTGATGGGGAATAGAGATGCAAGTTCGATGCTCGGTTTTTCATACAGCTCAACCTTAATTTATCTCTAGAGGCATTGAGCACTGTACGTTTTGTTTAACTAAACATTTGTTTTTTTATAATTTTTCTTTTGTCTTTAATGTTTTTCTCCTTTGACAAGGTTGGTATTGTAATAAGAGTGTAACAGTGTATGTAAGACAATATTAGAAATTCTGATCAATTACGTTTTTTTTGCTCCCTAACGTTCGTTGATTTGAATTAGAGAGAAACAAATGTGTGAAAAAAAATCTGTTGCTTTTAAGTTATTTTCACATACGAGATTTTTCTCTCGGTCGAGCCTTAAGGGAAGAAAAGCGTACCTGGAAAGTTTTCTAACACACACACACAAACACACACACATATATATATATATGTATATATATTTTATAGTAAAATAAGAAAGAACAGTATGATATATATATAGATATTATATAGATATATATATTATAGATATTTTTATTATATATATATATATATATATATACATATATATATATATATATATATATATGATAAGATAAATAACAAATAAAAAACTGTTATCAATCTAATAGGTCTCACTTTTATTAAACACTTGTCAGAGATTGAGAGAAAACAGACAAAATAAAAAGAATTTTAGTATTTTCTATTTGTTCTTTATCTTATAGTCCTGTTGGATTCGTATATATATTTTATCTGCATTTGATCTTAAACTCATATATATATATATATATATATATATAATATATATATATATATATATATATATATATATATATATAATAACATATACTTTGATGGTATGCTATATAATTTGGGTAAAATTTGTTCAGAAATAAAGCGGATGTATATATAATGTGGACACTGAGGTCAACACCAAGCGGCTACAGTCTGTTTCATGCTTGAAAGGAATCTTCAGGCCGTATGTGTTGTGTTTTGGCTCGACTATTTATATATGCTTGTCAGTGGTGCATTATGGGTAATAAGGTGTATTGTATTATGTTAATGTTTATTGGCTAGGCGGTAACAGTTATTCAAATGTTATTCTCGAGGTTATTGAGAAGAAATAATTCTGCGTCCGATGGTAGTTATTTGTAACTATTTTAGAATTTTCTTAACTTTCTACTCGTTATTACTTAATATTTAATATTACTTATTACAATATTACATATTACAATATTACTTATTATTTATTACAATATTATTTATTGATTACTTAATTATTTGTCTTTGATTATTATTATTATTATTATTATTATTATTATTATTATAATTATTATTATATTTACTTGCGCTTTCATATTTTTGTTAATTTGTTTATTATTTACTTAATTCGTTTATTTTTTCAGATTTCTTGATTATTTCATTTTTCTCTCGTTTTTTCAACTGCGGTGTTAAACTGCATATAAAAGCTATATTTCGAAAGCTGATTTTCAAGACAGACACCTGCCCTGATGCATTGAAAGGATTTTGATTTGCAAAATGTTTGCACATTGTCAATGAGGTCCTTTAAAGCATAAAACTAGGTCTGAAAAATATCAATAAATAAGCAGTGTTCATGGCTAACGAAACCACCTCCAGGCGCACGAAGTAAACTGGATATATATATTGGCTACACATTTTGTTAGCTAAATTTAGTGATGAGGAAAATATTCCTGTGAAGGGTATAAACACAGAACTGCTGGCTTCTGTACTGGCTGGAGCAGCTCGGCGCTGGCAATCAACCAGATAATATATAATACAGGAAGTAGGGGACAGGCACTGGGGTTTTGATGTTGGAAATATGTGGAAGCTGGGTCGACCAGACGGACATCAGGTGCAAACTACTTAAGGAGCCGACAAGGCATAAACTGCGACTATAGATTTAATCATTTCAGTCCAAGTAAGGCGATAATGCTACTAGGATGCAAGGGGTTACTGGGAGTGAAACAGAATCAGAAGAGGAGGAACGACAATCAGAATAGAGTTCAGAAAATTAAAAGGCGTCGATTGGAGTTGCATTTACATTTTACTTGATAGGAAAGCAACAGACTGAAACAGTCCTCCACATGAGAAAATTGCTAGCAAAGAAACTTCTAGATAGAACCCAAGTTAAGTCAACAGTAAAACGTTGAGACCTTTTTGCCAATCTAGAAGAACGCTTCATTTCAAAAAGTCGGGGTATTATAAGCAAAATAGAAAATAAAGAATCTAAGAGCGATTAGTTCGTTTTCTACGGTTTATCAACCGTTTGCAGGTTATTTAAAGCCAGAAAATATTTTTAGATTGTAAGAACTTTTTCAATAATAACGGGTTAGTGTTACAAATCATACTTATTAACTCATACCTGGATGTACAAAAGGTGGCTTCATACCTTTCCCAAGGTCATTTGCGCACAAGTGAATATAACGAACCTAAAGGGAATTGGGACTCGGATCTCCGATTTCTCATTCGACCCGTTATCCATTACAAAACTGGATATCAATTCTTACAGCACCTGGTATTCCCAAGCCGTCACCCATCTAGGTACTGATCAGGCTCGCCGTTGCTTAAATCGGTGATCGTACCGGAACCAATGTTTCAACGCGATGTGACCGGAAGCTAAAATAATAAGAAATATAGTATACATTAGTTAAACGGCAGCAGAAAAGACTACTACAACCACTACTACTAATACTACTATTACTACTACTTATAATAATAATAATAATAATAATAATAATAATGCAAAAAGTTTTATAATTGGCACGTTAAAAGAGAAAAAGGGTGGGAAACTGGTATGTTTTAGTTTTAATCGTATGAGCTGTCAGTATAAATCTATAACGGAAATTAGCAAAATTACTTTTGAGGAAAAGGAATGATTGTTATTTTTCATGTAAGTAGAATTTTGTAAGGTTAGGTTTAAAATAGTCGGCACTTTCTTCCTATGCGGATGTACGAGGTGTGTGAGGTCGATATGTCAATTTATCTTCCCGTCGTGATTTAGTTAGTTACTGACTCATTTTATCGTTATGAAATATGACTGCAAACAATTATAAACATGGGTGTGTCTTCTTTCACGTATATTTAATATTATATATCATATATACAATGTGCGTGAGGTATTTGGGGATACATTGAAGATCGTAAGAAAAACATCTAACAAACAACTAAATGTATTGATACAAAACTTGGTACACAGGCGCCTTAATGCATGGATTACATGTTTATTCGATGTAAACGACTTCAGCTGCAATGGTGGCTTCAAGATGGTTGATATGTACTCATCACATGATCTGTTTTGATATTAGACATTACTCAAGTAATGGTAGCGTTTAGGCAATCAGTCCTACTGGGGAAATATTGATTACTCTCCCGTTCAACAACACCCTTCATGTATTAGCCAAGGGAATTTAGATATGGCAAATTAGGTGGCCACATGTTTGGTGTGATGTTGTGCAGATTGAACGCCATTCAATCTTGAGTCACTTCAGTTTTCTGAGTCAGTGCAAGGTCCTACTGAAATGCATAAAACCTTTTATCGCATAAAAGGGCTTCATAACTGTGTCCAGTGCCTTAGTATAGCGAGCAGCATTCAACCGAAGACCCTGTTGAAAGAAGAATACTCACCTGATGTGTCCTTCACTAACCACCAATCTTAAAACCATCGCAAATGTGGGAAACTAATTTGCATAATGTGGAGGACCATAAGGATCAGCACATAACCATCTGTCGTATCTGCGGTTCAGATTTTGATCCTGGTTGAACTTTTTTTACGCCTGAAAAAAATAAAAAAAAAATAAATAAAAAACAAAAACAAAAAAAAAATATAAAAAACAGCGTATCAGATTCTTCTGGATGCTTTAATTTGCTCAGTTAACGTTTTGCTTGGAGCAACCGTTGTTTTGTGTGTGTGTGTGTGTGTGTGCAGGCATGAACTGCCATTTCCACTACATGTATGACTTGCACCGAATGTCCTCATGCACCAAATTAAGGATTTTTTACTTGGGCATCTGGAAGTCTCTAGCAATGGACGTTCCGTGATTCGAACTAATAAGGAACTGCACACGCTGTACTAATTGTAGTGTACGGAGACTGTACGAACGGTGTGAATGCTTTTTACCCTTCACCAAAGTACCCTCCTCCGGGCTGAAAGCTTCCAACTCCTTCCAAAATATGTGTAAAAAAGACTTGGTGACTTCCAAAAAATGTGCAATCTCAAATCGATGCGTCTATCAGAACAATTAGATCATGTTTCATCTCTTGCGTTAGTTGACCGATCATCATTGGTACTATGAAAGAATAAACAGAATATATATATATATATATATATATATATATATATATATTCTGTTTATGCGTCATTTTTATAGATACAATTTATGTAAAATGCTGTGTTTTTAATTAAACAGTATTAATTACATATTACGTATCTATAAAAATAACGTATAAACAGAAAATATATTAAATAATTGTCGAACTTAATCCATTTCATTATGTATGTATGTATGTATGTATGTATCTATATATATATATATATATATTGTTTTTCATGAAGGTATTATATTGGGAATATATTTTATATTATACAAAGGTAATCATACAATGAATCAATTAGTAATATTAATGTAATTCTATTCGTAAACAGACTTAATATAAGCATTAATTTACTAATAATACACTGAATGACTCGATCCTTGTGTATAGAATTGTTGTTAGATGGATCTGGTGTATTTTTAAAGCAGCAAGTACTTTCGAAAACTTCATGTTCTCATCGTCAGGTTGTAATATTTTTCATTTAGAAATAAAACTCCAAGACAAAATAAATTTATTTTAGACCGAAAGATGATTTTTTAAGAATGTGTTATTCATAAACGGTCATATAACATTGGAACGTGCAAGTCGCAACGCTAGAGTTCAAATATTTCCCGTGAGAATTTCTAGTGAGACATATCACTCTATTAATTGAACTACATACTTCGTTCATGTCACGTTAACTGGGAAACACTTGCAACAAAAGAATTCGTGTATTTACAACATTACAAAATTCATACAAAAAATTCTCATATGCGTGACTGGGTAATAGAATGACATAATATGTTACGACCATAGCAAGAACTCCTTCAGACTAACAATCGTTTTATCGATAGGGTCAGTTATATATATATATATATATATATATATATATATATATATATATATATATATATATATATATGAGACTTGTTTCATTGAATAATTTAGACGAGTTTTGTCCACTTATTTTCAACTGGAACCTTTCATATTCACGGACAGGCTTTTTGGCGTCATTATTGATGGACGAGAGAAAATCGCCGTGTTGATACATATTTTTTATTCCGAGTACTTTCGACATATCACAATGTCATCATCATTCAATGAAATGTAAATTATTATCTTCTGTCATCTTAAATTCTGTTCTTTTATTGTTCTCGTTCTTTAATAATGTTTTTCTTATATTATTTCAAACTCACTAACCCCTCACCTTACCCTGCGTGTCAGTGGCTCTACCTTAGTTAGAGTGAAATGTTTAAAAAAAAAATTAAAACTGTATTATCTAAGTCAAAATTATGATCAAACTTATGACGATTAACGGCTAATACACTGAGTGTATTTTTTTGGAAAATAACGCTTTCTTTAATTCCTAGACGTTTCACCGATGTAACATCACATCAATTTGATTTCTTTTCCTGTCGACAAGTAATCGCAGATCGATGAGGAAGAGATCAAATAAACAATCTTCTTGTTGTTACTCAGTAACAACAAGAAATGTTGAATTGGCAATCGATCTAACATCCCAATGGCAGATCAAGTGTCACTTCATAGTCAACACTGCAAACAATACTTATCCTATATGGCCTGGGGATTAAGCAGGTGCTAATGACAGTGTTCATTGTGAAGTTCATGTTTGCCATATAGAAATTTAAGCACAGGTCTCTCTCTCTGTCTCTCTCTCTCTGTGTGTGTATATATATATATATATATATATATATATATATATATATATGTGTGTGTGTGTGTGTATGTGTGTGTGTAAGTAAGTATTTCCGTACGCAAATAATCTCCTTTGGTTAGCTTCTTTCATATCTATCTATCTATCTATCTGAACACGCACATACAAGCATATCATGCATATCGCAGGAAATTTAGACCAATTGATTTGCTGGTGTATTTGCTTACATATAGAATGATATTTGTATTGCTTTTATAAACAGCTATATAAGCAAACACACACGTCTTTATATATATATATATATATATATATATATATATATATATATATATATATATGTGTGTGTGTGTGTGTGTGTGTGTGTGAAATGGACAAAGTCCGACAATTATTTTAAGACATTTTTTGTTTATACGTTCTTTTTTTATAGATACAAATATTTAAGTAAATGCTCTGTTTATGATAGACAGTGTTAATAACATTTACCAGCCTGAATGTCCGAGAAATTTTCATAGAAAATATACGTCCCCTGACAAGAATCGAACCTGTATTCTATAAGGAACCGTCATATAGCCTGAGGTGCTTTTACCGATTTAGCAACAGAAGAGCGTTTCGGTTAGCAAGGTCGATTTTACAGTTTTTAAACTACAATTCTGACCGAAACGCTCCTCTGTGGCTAAATCAGTAAAAGCATGTCAGGCTATATGAGGGTTCCTTATAGAATACAGGTTCAATTCCTGCCGGAGGACGTATATTTTCTATGAAAATTTCTCGGACATTCAGGCCGGTAAATGTCGTTAATACTGTTTATCATAAACAGGGCATTTACTTAAATATTTGTGTCTATAAAAAAAAGAACGTATAAACAAAAATGTGTATATATATATATATATATATATATATATATATATATATATATATATATATATATTCATAAATGATTCATATAAAAAACAAATATAGAGGTTAATGATTTAAATGGTGAGAATACATAATCGCAAACAATATAAATAAGACACACCAACCCCGAATCTGTATATGAATGATATGATCCTTGTTTATAAATTCCAGTTGCATAAGGTCTTTTTAATTTTTTACAAGCTCTCGTCTGTTCCTACAGACATCATCAGGTATGGAAGTAGCTTTTGCTATATATATATATATATATATATATATATATATGTATGTATGTGTGTGTGTGCGTGTGTGTTATGTATTAATTATGAGCGTAGTCACAAAGTGCTGGCAGTATTGGGATATCAAAACATTCTTATTGCTGCAAAAGAAAAAAAAGGTTGGTGAAAAAGATAAATCCTTGACAATGTCTAAAGCGCTCGAAACTACAGATGATTTGAACAATTCTTAAACACTCTTTATCCTCAACACTTAATCTCTTGTACGAATGCAGGAAAAGTACAATATAATGTAGCTTAATCGCAGTGATTTGTCAGTCGTTTCCAATGAAACCTGTATAAAATAGTAATTGCTACCTAAATACATAATCATACACACACGTATGTGAACACACACGCACTCACACACACACATATATATTCACATATACGTGAACATAAGATATCGCACATTGAGTGATAGTGTTAATAAAACAGTTCTCGATGTAAAATAATAGAGCTATTTAGTATATATTGATGAATACACATAGTATCCCTCACAGGTAGCACGACTAGGCACAACGTAATCTTCAGGTTCTGAGTAGAGACTGACATAATTAGACACACACACACACACACACACACATATATATATATATATATATATATATATATATATATATATATATATATATATATATATATATATATAAGTTTGCCTGTGTGTGGGGGGTGTATGAAAAATATTGTATTAAGTTATGGTATATTTATGGCTGAAAGTGCTCAATATCAAGGATAGAATATGTGTAAACACAGTCACAGTCCTGAAGATTGCATTCAAGCATGTAACAGACTGTCTACGCTCGGAGCCGAACTCTCTCTCTCTCTCTCTCTCTCTCTGACACACACACATACATACACACACACACACACACATATATATATATATATATATATGTATGCATGAAGATAGATTTAAAATACAGTGTAGTCCTTTCCTCCCTTCTCTTCCTCTTTTGGTCACTTCATATATGTAGATATTTGTATATATATATATATATATATATATATATATATATATATATATAGATAGATAGATAGATAGATATATGCTTGGTTATTTATAGCACAAATACACACACACACACACACACACACACACACATATATATATATATATATATATATATATACTTTTTCTTTAATTTATGATATGCCAATATCTGAAAGTACGTATCTATATATTTGAGTGTGTGTGTGAATATGCGTGTGTATGCGTGAGTCTGTGGGTGTTCGAATCTGTGTGTGTGTCTGTGTGTGCAAATGTATATTCTTCTGTTTGTTTAAATATATCCTTATCTGCTATTGAGTAATATATTTTATTGTCATTCAATCGATATCAGTTCCTCAATCAAAATAATTGATAGCGCATTCTTTTTCGGCGTTGGGGTGGGGGATCCTTCTATACATAAGGGCACTACATATGCTTGAAGGCCTAGAAGAAGAAAGAAGCATGAAAGAAAGAGAGAGAGGGGGGAGTGAAAGAGGGAGGGAGAGTGAGGGAGGGAGGGAGGGAGAGGAGAGAATGAACAGTTTGTGATCATATTCTCTTGCGATTCGTTAGCCTTGATCTTCTGGAAGCTCCGGCAAAAAAAGAGGCACCTCACATGGCATGGTCTGTTTTTCCCAGATACGGCACAAGGTTCAGCATGAACCATCCAGGGCGAGAAAAAGAGAAAGATGTCGAACATTTAGAAATGAAAACTAATGATACAACAAATAGTCGTTCGGAAAATGTAGCTGATATGTTGAATGAGTTCTCTAAAGAGACAAGTTTGCACGGACTCCGGCACGTGAACGACGGAAGAAAATACAGACTCCGGTGGTGAGTTGGCTACACACTATATTTCTATTGCCTTAACTTATTACCAAACTTATTTTTATTGGGTCGATCTAACTCGAGTATTCATGAACCTATCACACCAAACCTTCACGGTCCTGCGTCAAGGGTGGCACTTTGTGTCATAACATAGCTGATCAAGATTTACATTTGTTGCCGTATTTATCACAAAGTTTTGACCGTTGTACACCCCGGCCTTCTTCAGGTGGTTGGAATATCAAACTGAACCCTTTATTTCGCTCGCTGGAGTCGAGTGTTCCAGTTCCACGTACCATGTGTAATGGATGTCAGTTATCGGTTATCTCCTATTAATTCACCTCTCCAAGTTCTCCACTGCCTTAACTAGGTATTGAACTCATAACTCTTTGGGTCCTTAATAATACGTGGCACAGTGGATAAAGCCGTTGGTTAGATCCAGTGACAGGACCCAAAGAGTTGTGAGTTCAATACCTGGTTAAGACAGTGGAGAACTTGAAGAAGTGAATTAAGAGGAGATAATTGATAGCTGTCATCCATTAGACATGGTACGTGGAACTAGAAAAGTCTACTCCAGCGAGCGAAATAAAGGGTTCAGTTCGACATTCCAACCACCTGAAGAAGGCCGTAAAACGGCCGAAACGTTGTGATAAATATGGCAACAGAGATGAGGAATAATATAAAAAGTGTATATAATACCTGATCCCAGAAATATAGACAGATATAGCTGGTCAATGTAGGTAGTTGCTAGGCGACAAACGCATCTTGCTCCATGGATAGCTTCCAGAACAGTAGATGACCCGCAAGTTTTTGTTTTGTTTGCCAGCAGTGTCCTGCAAAGGGCATTCTACGTCCGTGTAAGATTGTAGAAATATCAGGGATGGGTTCATGGAGCTGTAATTTAGCTGGATTTTGTCTCAAAGAGATGTTAAGAATAGGTCTCGGCGTACCGAACGATTTAATATCAACTAGTTAGCATCAAGCTAAGCCATGTCTGTCTGGTGAAATGCCACAATAGAAGAATCTGTGTGAATAGGATTCAATTCCAACTGCGAAACGTTCATATCAATTATTGGCCTATAAAAAGCTCGTTGATTGTCTAAAAAGAAAAAGTTTTGAAAAACTCTCATCAAAATTAGGAAGACGTTAGCGAACTTAATTTCCTGAAAAACTGTTTTAATAAAAATGTAATTGATAAATTTCAATCAACAATAGCGCTAACTATTCGGTCACGGAATGTCAATATTTCCTGTATGGAAACGGCTAATTTTACAATTACTATACCCTGTATTAGTTTATTTACCATTCCTTATTTTTTCTTTCTTCTTACATTTCTTTCCTTTAATTCTGTCCTTAATCTTCCTCTCTTTTCTGCCGCCCACTCTTTTTCCTTGTCTTCTGCTCCATCTCTCTCTCTCTCTCTCTCTCTCTCTCTCTCACGCACACACATACACACGCGCACGTTAGGTGGGTGAAACGGTAGTTTTATTCCCAGAAGAATTTCGTACTGGAATTTAATTAAAGACTAAGGTATGTTTTTAATGGTTTAAGGTAGGCTATGAGGTAGATTGTCTCGTTTCTTTCAATAAAGGTTGACTACAATCATTCCTCATCATTGCACACTAAAATCTTATCAGCACACGACTGCTTATAAAATCTGTGCAAATCAAGTGTATTCGTATTTATCTGTAACTTTTTCCACAGATTCCGTTATTTGTAAAGTTAATTTTTTCTCTCCGATTTCCAATTCGAAGCCCTTATACATTACCCCACCCGCACATCCAATCTTACAGCACCTGCTATTCACAAGCGGTCGCCTACCTGGGTACTGATTAGGCTCGATGGTGATCGTACGAGAATCGGTGTTTCAACGTATTCTGGCCGTAAGCATATATATATATGTATATATATATATATATATAAAAGTGAACATTGAAGTCAACTCTTAGAGGCGACAGGCTGTTTCATGCTGTACGCAATCGTCAGGGCACCACGATTGCCTCTGGTATGAAACAGCCTGTCGCCACTAAGAGTTGACTTCAATGTTCACTTTTATATTTACACACGCTCTATCTCTGACATTGAGCACTTTGTCCCATAAATATAGCACATCTTAAGAGTATATATATATATATATATATATATATATATATATATATATATTGAACAATAAAAACATATTAAAAAAATTAAAATCTTCAGACACACTGGGTTGTAGATTAATATTCTTTCGTTTTTTTTTTTTATTATTATTATTTCATTTAGATTCCTCGACTAGTTTCGGCCAAAATGGCCATCATCGGGAGAAGAAATATTTCTGCCTGCTGGTAAACTACAGAAAATATATATATATATATATATATATATATATATATATATATATATATATATATATAAAATCTATCTATATATATATGATATATATATATATATATCGAAGAATATGTGGTTGCATGAGTATACATATTTACTTCATTAAATAATATCGCGCACACACACAAACACACACATACAAAAAATTATCCCGTATTACAACAACTTTTAGAATCATCCATAACATTTTTGTCTAATTTTATTTTGTCTGACGCTAATTTAATATATATATATATATATATATATATATATATATATATATATATAATGTACGTGGAGAATAAGAATACATCCATGATAGCCCTGTTCAGACCTAAGGTCATTTTGTTTTCGTTTTCAGTTCAATAGTGCAGTATTTAACATAAACTGAACAAATTATTATATCACTGACGAACTCATAATCCACAGAGGTATAACAAATCCTTATACGAGACCATAATAGCTTCAGCCTGTCATTATTCCAGACCAGTGTTTCTCAACTGGTTTTCGCCGGCACCCTAAGGTTCCCAAAGAGTTCGCTAGAAGTTCCGCGAAAAACCGTGATAAATAGGCTAATGAATTTCTGAATAATTTTTGTTTAATTTTATATTCGTAATTTTACGGTAGACGTACGGGATATTGTTCGAAAATCCTTGGTTGTTATAATAAAAGCTTCAACCTCTTATATTATTTAAAAATATAATAATCATAGGTAATCTATTTAGCGATGTCTATATGCTGTCAGTGTAAAACCATCTTCACTGCTTAGTGAACAGGACCTACACGTGGCGGATTCAAGGATATTATGTCCATAAATTATGTTTACCGTGTGAACTACAATAGAAATATAAAAGCGCTAGATATTAATAGTATATAACAGTTTTATGAAATGGTTTCCTTAGACATAAAAATGGTTCCACAAGGGTAAAAAGAGAGACGCTGCTCTAGACAGTACAATTCCAGTTGCAGGGAGCACCAGGTAAAGTCCACAATGTCTGATCGTTCCATAGGGAAAACATCGAGGAAGTGAAAATCTGATGAATTCCTTTTAGATAACGATTCGCGTTACATAGAATTTGCCCATTCTGTCATTCATATATTATCAAATATGTCTATATCAGACAGCGCCTGTCAATTTCTCTTTGTGTGTTAATATCTATCTACGTATTTTTATAAAATATGATGTTAATTTGGAAATTTCATTTTCAAAATAAATAAAAATAACAGACTGACAAAAATATTATTAAAATTCTAATCCTCATTTTAGACTTATTAATACCCGATACATAAGGTACAATGGGTAAACTGTTGCCATTTTGTATTTTTCATTTCGGGCACAGTATGGTAGGGTCAGTTAAGCACTGGCTATAAGAAAAAAAGACCACGATGACGCCATTTAATCCGCCAGAAATTTGGAAACGGCATGCTGTACTGCTTGGTATTCGCACTGGAAGCTCCAATACGAACATTTCAGAGGGCTTGGGTGTTAATGCAAGATATTCGAAAACAATTGGAAGAGTCTAATGGGATTAAGAAGGTATGGCATCTCGAAAAACTCACTCCCTTCGTTATGATAAGAAAAGAAATCCGGAATTTGTTGGTGAGGGCCTCAGACTCAACACGAAGGATTACATCGAATGCCTTGAGGAGGTAGTGCTGCCCTGGGTCAAGAAGGTGACTGCTGGAAGACCCTATGTCTGGCAACAGGACTCTGTACCATGATACAGAAGCAGGAGAATCCAGTCATGACTGTCACGCAATGTCTGCGACCACAGCTCACGTTACATCTGGTTACCTACCCCACCCCCAGACCGCAACACCCTTGATTATTATGTATGGGCTAATCTATCGGTATTACCATGACAAATGTTCTGACGAAACATATTCCCTAATTGCAACCATTTCGGATATTTATAGCTAAGACTCACCATAGCATATACACAGAGTTGAATCATTCTTATTCCTTTCGTATTCCATTCGTAAGGAGGAAGTTTTGACAGCTTCCGGATTGCTTCGTCCCAAGAGCCTCTACTATGGAACAGGCTCTCGAGAGGATGCTTTCCCGAAAAGTACAATCTTAAACTCTTCAAGTCTAGAGTCAACCGTTATTTATCCTACATATTTTCATAATATGTACTTACTTCTCCTTCGTATGTGCATACAGGGACCTCATTTACCAACCCTCTACCTTGAGGGTCATGAGCTCAAGAGGTCTTCTAACCACTTGCGGTTCGTTGACTCGCTGGACTAGGGTGATTCTTATATGGTATTAGGTATTATGTTTTTTACCAAGTCAGTATATATATATATATATATATATATATATATATATATATATATATATATATTATAGTATTTTCTTGTTTAAAAATATGATTCCTTCGCTACATAAGAGTTCTCATGTTTCAAAAACGAGAGCCGAAACCATCCAAATAATTATTAAAATTAAGTTGAATAGAAGTTTTTAGTCCCGTTTCATCTTCAAGCGAAATTTTAGGAATAAGCTATCTAACGAGACTAAACACCTCAATTCAACTTAATTTTAATAATTATTTGGTTTCGGCTCTCGTTTTTGAAACATGAGAACTGTTATGTAGCGAAGAAATCATATTTTTAAACGAAAAATATTATAATATAAGCTCTACTTCTGTATGGAGCACTGTCTTCTTAAAAATAAAAACAAAAATACTAAGGAACTCGGGATTATGCACCCAACGTGTTCTTTTCTATTTTCTGCATACCTGCGCACTTACACACACACACACACACACATATATATATATATATATATATATATATATATATATATATATATATATATATGATTGTCCAAATCGTGTAACAGAAAAATTGTTCAATTGTTAGGTTAAGCTTTGAACCGTTGCATCTTAAAAATGATTAAAGATATCTTACTGGAATTCTCTGAGGTTTTTTAATACTTTGACCAACAAGAATGTATAATCTCTCTCCAATCTTAACAGAAAAATCGTGATGAAAATTAAAATGACATGTTCATCTTTAATTAATCACAGCTAATGGTCGGAAGCTCATGAAGGATTGAAATAAAGTTCATATATATATATATATATATATATATATATATATATATATATATATATATATATATATATATATACAAACATAAGGTAACTAATAGTAACGGCGAGAATAAAAACATAAACAATAACATTAATATTTTTTATAAAAATCAGATGAACTAAAATTAAAAACAGGATGAATGCAGAAATAAGAACATTATAAAAAATGCATAACACTATTTGACAATTGCAAAAAAATTAGATTATTTGTTACACCAAATTTAAAGCTTCCAACCTTATAGTTAAAAATAATAATTCACCCCCTAGAACAAAATTAAATAGGGCAAATATTATTTACGAATTTAAATGTCCATTAATTGTATTCCTGATCAATCAAAATTCGTAAATTATTATATAGTCCACACTACATGTTTGACTCACAGACGAACACTACATCTTTCTAACAATAGCTCAATTAGATCTCATTTAAATATTCATGGAGACCTACCGGACATTATTCGTAACATACTTGTTGACAGCACTAATATAATAGCATCATCTACATGCAAAAAAGGCTAAAAATAATGAAAGCCTTATTAATAAAAACAAAAAATCAACACTTAATAATATTAACTTTGAACTTGGACATAATATCTTGACCTTGTTTTGAAAAACAAAGACATTTTATAAAACATACATACAAAAAACTATTTCTTATTTTAACAGTTAAAATATAATCCTTGAAAATGGCTAAATGTATAGCCGAAAGCACTCGGATAAAAAGAACTTTCGGACAGTTTTTATATAATTTATCATCCGAAAAGAAAAAAATTATTAGATCGCAGGAGAAATTGTATAAAAAAACTAAATAAAAGCACCTTGTCTGTCGTTTTCAATGAAATGTGCATGAAAGAAGGATTGCTGCCTAAATACACACACACACACACACACACACACACACACACTCACACACATTATGCCACGATCATTTCCAACTTATTCAAGATGACCTTTGCTCTCTAAAAACGTCTAACTTTTTGTTTTGGATTAACAAGCTGCCTCACAGGTTTCACATACGATTTTATTTACAAGACTTTTTCACTGCTCTTTGGACTGTGAAAGCTGAAACTTCTCTCTCACGTGCCAAACGTCTTATAGATTTGGATCTTTTCTAATTGATCTCTTTAGCTCTAAGTTGAAATGATGATCCCTCTTCCTGTTGTGACCTCCTGATCCAGTTTTCTTTCTACTGTTCCCTTTTTTAAAAACTTATTCACCGTCCTTTTGATGGTTCTTGAATGGACTTTGAAGATGGAAGCCAGAGTATAAATGTTCGTACCATTACCGAAGGCCTGAATAATCTTTTTCCTCTCACCATTGCTCAGATGGGAAGACAGTGGGGCTGACACAAAACGATTGTTTTCTTTCTAGCTGAATAGGTCAAATTTTTCGGTGATTTTTTACAACAGATGGTGTCAAGATGTCTAAACGTCTTATCTGAAAATCGGGATGAAATAAATTCAATTAGTTTCGTGTTTTTTAGATATTAAATATTTTGTGGGATGGGCAATTATGCTGTCACACAATTTGTACAATTTTGCTGTTACATCCGATATATATATATATATATATATATATATATATATATATATATATATATATATATCCAGAGAGAGAGATAGAGAGAGAGAGAGAGAGTGAGCTGGTATTAATAAAACAGTCCTCAATGTTATACAGCAGATCTATTAAATATATATGATTAAATAGTCCATATTCAGCACCTGAAAATTGCTTTTTGAATGAAAGTCGTGCTAGCGGTGGAGGATATATATATATATATATATATATATATATATATATATATATATATTCTTAACGATGGATTATTTTCCACTCAACAGCAATTCTCCTAAATTCCCTTCATATTCCATTGTTAAGAAGAAAGTTCCATTCTGACAAATTTTTCCCAAGATCCGCTACTTTAGGGAAGAACTCCCGAGAAGATGCATCCCCGACTACTATAATCTTTTCCTGGGGCGTATTTATGTAGACTTTGTGCTTATGCGTTCGATACAGCGATAACGTGCTTGTACAAGAAGATGCAAGTGTGTGGGAGAATGAGCCACAAACGATTAACACACACACACACACACATATATATATATATATATATATATATATATATATATATATATATATATACATTTGTATATATATATATATATATACATTTGTATATATATATATATATATATATGTATATATATATATAAATATATATATATATATATATATAACGATCTGAAAGAATCCAGTCTTTCTATTGTATTTTACAATGAGAAAATTACAACATATTGTTCTAAAACTGTACGCAAAATTGTTTAATTAACAGAGTAGATATGCAAACATCTGCTTGTATCTAATTACTTTATAACAAAATAATTCATTAAAATAGATTTCGATTAGCTCTTATTTTTTATTCGACTCATTCTTTTCAAAGATTTACTCTCATAGTACATCGTCTGTTTCATATTACAATACTTCTGGCTGATATAGCCGTCGGTCTTCACGTTAAACTCTGAGAGTTAAAACTAGAAATTGCTTTGAACAGGGTTCAAAATTTCGTAACGTTCTTTCGACGCCGATTTTATTATTGGCTCAAAGGTGGCTTAATCCCTGACTCAGTTCTGATCTCTAATTCTACCCCACTCCCGATTTCGTTCCTCGTTATTTTTGTTGATTACCTTGTAATAATAGTAAGAATCGTACTCAAAGTTGTCTGTGTTTTTTCAAAAACGTATTTTCTATTGTTCGTATTTCATTAATTTAATATTATTTTTATCGTTCTATTTCACAAGCCAATAAAAAGAGAAGAACAAAAATTGCTTAGAATAATGAAAATACTTCATTTCAAAAGTTAGGACGTATTATTTATTTATCTCTTTTCATATGTTATGATCTTATCAAGATAGATTTTTTTTTTATCTAATGCAAGATTTTGACAAGTGATTAATTGAAGTGAGGCGTCAATAAATATTTCGTTAAAAAAATTTTCAATTTGGAAGCAAATTATTGAAGTGATTTCTGAAACTTTCATGAAACTGTTTAATCTACAAAGATTTTTTTTTGTTAATTTAACATTACGAAATATGTTGGATATGTTTACGTCTAATTACAATAGAAAAGTGTGCTACTCAGTATTTTGAACATTTAATCTCCTAGTCTGTAAGTATATCTACTTCTACTTCATTTCTTCTATTTACCCTATCTTGGAAAAATCAACTCCCTGGAATGATAGAGAAAACAGAATAGATGATACCCTATCTTGCTTTAGGGTACCTTTACTATCGTGTTTTTAGAGGAAGGGGGAGGTTATAGTGGGTACATTTTGTTCGAGGCTATCACCATTTTAACCTTGTTCAGAGGGTGCAAGACATCGACCTTGGACAACCGAAATATTAAGAAACTTAAGTTCAATCAGCAAAAGCTCCGATCAATTATTAGCATTAACTAGGATTACGTCTTCAATTTTGTATTTCCTTCCAACACCATCGAAGCCAAAATCATGAAACACCACTTGAACACAACAGATTCCTGCTCCAGTAAAGCCAACAATGGCTAAAGACTCCGCAGTTGCTTTATGTTTCGTTATAAGGATCAAATGAAACAGTCTATGAAAAAAATAATATCAAACTGCTAAACTAGTAGGAACGAGCAACGAATCGTCCACTCTGGCGTTAAATTACTTTGATTGGTTAACATTACTTCGAGCGAGAACGTCGCAACCACTAAATGCAAAGAATGAACACATCCTCTGCACTGGCGTTAAATTAATTGGGCTACTTAACATTCTTCCGAACAAGTACCGACGTAGAAATATATAGTACAAGTGTCGAGACTCGTCATATCCAAGTAAGATCGAATCCAGCGATCAGGTGTCACCCATGTGGACAAATGTACCATGAATGTATCCGTCTTGCCAGCCACTAAAGGCAAATATATAAGTATTGAATAAGAATGAATATAGCACTGGATTTAAATACTCAGAAACAAGAAATAATCAACGATTTCTGTTGTATAAAATCCAATATTTTTGCTACTACCTCGTCGTAATTAGCGAACTAATCTTCACTAGATGCCTCATAAACGTTCCGCTGTTCCAAAACAGAAGTTTAGTAAATAAGTGATCAGTCTTTATAAAAGAGATTGAATGTACGGTCTACTGTATTTCAAGTTCAACTTGGAACAAATCAAAGTCATTTTGGTACTAAGCAAGTTCATAATAAAATAGCCAAGTTCAGAATGGGACGTAGCAAATTCGAAATGAATTGGGGCTAAGCAGATTCATCATAGAAAAATGTTTCGAACTTATCTTTGCTTTTCAATAAACAAATATCATGGATTAAAAAATCAACTGAGCGGTAAATCAGATAATTAAAAAGCACAGCGTTGCGTAGATTTTACTATCAATTCCTTACAAGAGGCTATACTTTAACGGATAAATTTGTGTCAAAATTAGAGTTTCTGGCACTTTCATTGATAAGACAATCAGGGAGAAGAAGAAAGAAGGTGATGGATAGACTGTATATAGTGTTAAAAAAGAGAGAGTTATTTAAAATGAAATGATTTGGGTGACAACAGGGCAAATCTTGAATGACCTAAGAAAAAGCAGCAAGGAAATACTGAATGCATATAACAAGACAGTTTTAAAAAAGATAGGTATAGTGAGAGATTTTAAGCGCTGAAAGTTGTATCATAAAAATATGCACCTTTCATGATTTTTCTTTATTTATTGATTGCTTCTAGAAGATAAAACATTCCAATAATAAAGTTGATTTGACCGTTATTATTTTATCATGAAACTTAGCAAAATTACTGCTCAGTCCCAAATTGAATTTCCTCATCCATTTTGAACTTGCTAAGTCCCAAATCAAATCTGCTTATTCCATTTTAAATTTGACTATCCCATTTTGAATTTGCTATGTCCCAATTTAAATTTGACTATTCGATTTTGAATTTTCTACATCCCATTTTAAATTTGACTATCCCATTTGGAATTTGCTCTGTCCATTTTGAATTTGACTATTCCATTTTGAACTTGGCTATTTCATTATGAACTTGCTTAGTCCTAAAATGCATTTGATTATTCCCAAATTGAACGTGAAATGGTAGTCTGTATTACCGATCCCACGTATTGGTGATGTAGACTTTACGATACAACATGGTAAATATATATTAAGAAATCACTTTACCTGTATCAATGTCGATATAAAACAGCTGCTTACACGTCCAGCGCCAAAATACAGTAATTAAATTCTTTGGTAAGTTCCAAATGACATTAATGATATAAACATTATCTTCAATATCTTCATTGTGGCTTCTTTGGAAACTTTCGTCATTATTTACAGCAATGAAAAATGGCAGCAATTCGATGTAAGAATTTCAACTGTCTGTAGAAAAACATCGTTTTTGTTTTTTTTTAATTTTTAAACTCCTGTCTCGGTAGTAAGTCAGATCATATCGATAAGGTCAAATTGGCGGCTGATCTAAAATGACCTACAGTCTGTTGGTAACTGAATCCTAGAATGGCTTGTTAAATTTAACGCCGCCAAAATAAAACTGCTCTCTACTAATCATCTGAAAGACCCCTTTCTACCTAACGCTTACCTCCGGGAGAATGACTCGTTGCTCCTTCTCGGGCTAACATTGACATGAAGTGGAAAGATTATATTGTATCCATTGCTAGGTCTGCTGCTAAGAAATTTGGTTCACTGTGTCGTACTAAATCTAAATCTACCAGAATCTATATTACATATCTATAAGTCTACCATTCGTTCATGCTTAGAATATTGCTGACACATATGGTCCGGTGCTCCTGCTATATATTTAGAGATTCTGGATCAAATCTAAAGAAGAATCACTAATATTATTGGTCCTTACCTGTGGTTTTGTCTTCAATGACTTTCCCACCGCCGTAAAGTTGTTTCCCTCTGTCTTTTCTACAAATAATTTCATGGTAAGTGTTCGGATGAGCTCTTCGCTATCGTTCCTAGACTTTATGAATTTAAGTACAGTACCAGATCAACAAAAAGGTCTCATAAATTTATAGCTGAATTGGCTAGAGGTAACCATAAGTTATATGCTAACTGTTTCTTTTCTCAACACTATTCGTTTGTGGAACTCTCTTCCGGCTGAATACTTTCCGGCCAACTTTGATCTTCAAAAACTTAAATGCCACGTCAATCGTTATCTATTTTTTTCCTGATCACACTTCTATTGGTCTCGTCCCTATATAATGTTTCTATTTTCTAATTCGTTCACACCGAGTGACCTTTTGTGTCTTTGTAGCTTTATTGCCTTGTTTGGTGTGAATTCGATTAAAAAGTTAATATGCAAATATTTTTCGCAACTCCATCGAATAGCGGAAAACAATAATATCAAAAGGTAGAAAAACATTTATGAAATGGGAAGTATTAGAATATTATTATATAATTGTCGAATGTTTTTTGGTACTTAACGTGTATGTGCACCCCCATACACGCACACATACAGACACATACACGCACATATATGTATATAATACATATATGTCAGTCTGTATGTGTGTGGGGGGCGTGGATGAATAAGTCGGTTGGCAGAGTTGTAGTAATAACTGAATTCTAACTTAAAGCATTAGCTCTATAATGGTAATGATAATATTAGCCGTTTCCTTATAAGGAAACGTTCGGCATTCGTTGACCGAGCAGCCAATGCTACTTGAGTTACGCTTTTCTTCACTCCCTGGACATCGGACTGGGATCAAAGTGTAGTATCTGTTCTCCTCATCTCTAATGGTAATGATAATATTAGCTGTTTCTTTATAAGGAAATATTCAGCATTCATTGACCGAACAGCCAGTACTGCTGGCGGGTGAAATTCATACAATATTTCTTTTACAACAATTTTCCTGGGTTTCACAAGTCCAGTAGCTGTTATTGCTCTTTCCATTATTGATGGGCGTCTTCTTCATAACCTTTTATTTTAAATAGTGTGGAACGTTAACGTCTCGATTATGTCACTATTTTCTGTTAGAGTTAAATGTGCTATCCATTTTAGTTGTTGCTGTTTATGTCACGTGGTACAATTCTATGTAGCGCCATTCGACAATGTTAGAAGAGGGGGATGATCTTCGCCAAGACCGACAAGCTTTACGCGAGGAAAATCATTTCAAACCATTGATCCTAGAAAAAGGTTGTATAGAGCTGATAATTTCGAATATTTCTGAACGGGTTTGGCGTGGTTAATGACATGCACATGAAAGTCTCGATCTGACGAGGCTATTTAAGAACATGACTCGAATCTTCGGATTAATGTTTTGATTTTGTAATATTTGAAATATGTTCCCAAAATTTCTATCGAATCAAGGCACTGGTAAAAAAGAAAATATCTATTTATTCCGTAAAAATAATTGTTTTATTTTTTTATCATTAAGGTACGGAATTACTCGTGTTCATACGAGCGTGTGTGTGTGTGAATGTGTGTGTGTTTATATCTTCTGTAACGCTTTTCAAAGGCGAGCATAACACTATCCTTCCTAAGAAGTCATGTCAGTTCACAAATAATAAAGAAAAGGTTCAGGAGACTATCAATTCTTCTTACGATAACATTGCAGGACTGTTCAGTCGAACGTTATGGAACATGTTCCATCAGCCTTTTGCACTAATGCCCTTGAGAAAAGCATGAATATGTTAATTCTCCACAGCTATGTTAAATAGTAGCATAGACTGAGCTCTTTAGACTTGAGCTGAAATCCAGAAGAAAGATTAATCTAAATTCAAAATTGTTAAGAAGGCAATGGGTAACTACACCACTGTCTTTTCCCAGAAGTCATAATAAAAAAGGAAGGTGTGGAGAGCCATAATTATTTTTAAGGGAAAAATGAAGTTGTTTTTACTTTAAAACTACAAAACACTGGATAATAATAATAATAATAATAATAATAATAATAATAATAATAATAATATTCCAGCTCAGGATATCACAATCAGATCCTATCACTGTCACATAATCAAAGATGGAACTAACCCTAAATTCAGGATCTGCGGAAAATATCATGAAAATGTCGACAATATTAGCTCAGGATGTCCAGAACTAGCAAAAAATGAATGTACCCACAGACATAAGAAGATAGCGACAAATGTGCACTGGAAAATATGCAAGAAGCACAAAATGGAAACTATGGTATGAGCGCCAACCAGACACAATTACCCAAAATAACGATGTAACTATCCCCTGGTATATGCCAATTCAAAGTGACAGGGAAATAAAAGCCAGAAGACCTGATATTACCAAAGTGACAGGAAATTCAGGGAGTGCGTGTTTATTGACATAGCAGTACCATCTGAGAGAAACAGCACCATGAAAATTATCGAGAAATTGTCCAAGTACAAGGACTTGGAAATTGAGATTAAAAGGATGTGGGGAATGAAGACTGGGACTGTACAAATTGTAATCGGAGCTCTGGGCCGCGTGATAAAAAAAAGGAACGGACAATTTTACTAACAGTGTCATAGGTAACGTCAACATACAAGTTGTCAAGAAGCACGCCCTCCTAGGAACATCACATATACTAAAAAAAGTACTATCAATTAAATGACAATTCTCCTATAGGGCCTAAGGACTATAGTTTGGACTCGGCTGTACAGGATGCAAAACAGGAAACAGGACATACACAAATAATAATAATAATAATAATAATAATAATAATAATAATAATAATAATCTCCTAAAACCACGACATTCTTGAAGTTTGTGAAAACAACAGAAAATGCTGACTATTTAATAATTGCAGTTCTTCGATCTCCGTCAATAAAATCCATCGAATCTGAGAAATCTTCTGATTTTGCTTATTTCAACATTGCATTTTCATTAACGTAAGCAAATAAAGGAGAAACTATTTCTCTGATGTCCAAGAACAAAAGATGTACGAAATTAAAACTTTATTAACGAAGGTAATTTACTTAAGTTAATTTTGCTATACAGAAGCATTGAGACACTCACTGCGAACTGAAGCCGCTTTGCTAACCATGGCCACATTGATAATATTATTACAACTACTACTACCACTAACTAAAGAAAACATGTTTCGCTATCCCTTTGTAGGGTATATAAGCAAAGTCACCAGACTAGATAAGCAGTAAGGAACGGCAACAGTGCACTAAGAGCGGGGGAGGGATTCAAAATGATTCTTTTACTCATTCACGCGTCTTCCTCACTAAGCTACGTGACACGTATACTCTTCTTCACTAAGCTACGTGACACACTTACGTTACACGTTTACGTTACACTTACTCTTTTTTCTCACTCATACATGCGAAGAAATTGCACGCTGAGAAAAATTTAGTTGTAAAAACACGAAAATAAAAATATCTTATATATTATATTTAAAAACTTTTCCCGCCTTTTTCTTGTGTGTTGATTCAAATCCTCAGCACTACAACTATTTCTCTTATGTAAGATTATAACATGAGTAATGTTGACTCTAGCTGCGCCCGTCCGAGGCTAGCGCAGTGGAATCTTATCAGCCCGTTTAATAGTTCTAAAATTCCTAGAGTAAATATTATCAGGTGTACCAACATCCAGATCCTAACATATGAACCCCATTAAGAGGTTTAATTTACGTATTATACCTCATATTGCATTATGTCAATGATTTTACAATAAAATTAGTTTCCAACAACCAATATTGGTAAAATTTTCAAGATATGACTATATTTAATATTTATTCGATTGAGCTAGCTCGGACATTTATGAGTCTATCACGCCAACCACCACGGTCCTTAGGTTATTAGGGATGTATTTTGTGTCATAACATAGCTGGTTAATGTGGGTGGTTGCTGGGCGACCAACGCGTTTTGCTCCATGACTAGGTGTCCAGAGTAGTAAATCCTTCGCGAGTTCTTGTTTTACTCGCAAACAGTGTCCTGTAAAGCGCATTCTACGTACGCATAAATAGTAGAAATATCAGGGATGGCTCCATAGAGCTGTGATTTAGTTGGATGTTGTCTCCAGGAGTATAACTCTCAGCATCCGAATGTAGGTTCTATCAAGTTTAGGCTCTAGGGTTTTAGTTAATTCCCAGGCAGTAGCACCATACATTAACACCGGCTCTATATGTGTCTTGAAAGAATCTCCGCTTGAGATTGTCAAATAAATCAGATTTCCGTTTTATTCAAGGCGGCTTAGGATTCAGCCATGTGAATTTTCACATCCTTTTCAGTAGAATTTATCTCGCTTCCTAGATAAACAATACATTGTGTGTGCTTAAGATGAGAATATCTGTCCTTATTTAGAAATATTGATAATGACTTTTTTGAGGACGTCAGATTTTATTGTGTAAACAAAGTGCAAAAATATTTTACTCATCAATAAATTCAAAGAAATATATATATATTTAATTAACTCAGTATGGCATAGGCAGAAACTTATTATTTTTCAATTTACTATGAAATCCTTGACACTCTATAACATTCATCGTTGATTTACTTACCTTCTCTATTATGTCAATTTTTATTGCTTCTCAAAGATCGTTGCTTATATATTGTTCTCATCTACACCTCCTTTAATAGTTTTTATTGAATATATATATATATATATATATATATATATATATATATATATATATATATATATATATATATATAAATTAATTTAAAGAAAAGACAGACCACTTTAACGTTCCATTGTAATAATTTATGTCACCAGAGATTTTATTCGCTCTGGCTTAACATTGAGTTCTCTGGATTTCATCCTTCTTGGGACTGTTCATACGGATTACCTAAACTTTCATTACTTTCATTATATATATATATATATATATATATATATATATATAGCCATTCACAGACAGACTGTTTCGCTGTATCACAGCTCCTCAGTGTGGCTAGATATCCGATTGCTTCAAGCCGGGGCCGAAAGACGACTGATTTATTTTCGACATCAATCAGATCTCTTACTTCTAGGCCATCATCGTACAGTTGGGAAGGAAGAGAATTATAACGTTTTTCTCAATACGAAACACGCCAGCAGCTCATAGAACTCAATTCAATTTTACTTGAGGAGTAATGCTTGATAGCAGTAAGACCAGCTGTTTTTTAAAACCACCTTTTCCACTAGAGAGCTCAACCGGATTTCCGGGAGTATATATATATATATATATATATATATATATATATATGTACTTCATTATACGATATTACATTCGAACATATGTATCCGCTACATCAATGCATCCATCTTTCGAGACCAATCATAGCATCTCATCAGGCGGTGGTAAGACTTACTGAGGAGATGCTTTGATGGTTTCGAAACATGGATGCATTGATGTAGCGGGTACATATGGTGGAATGTAATATCCTATTATAAAGAATTATCGCTCTACTATTGTATCGAGCCCTATTTTTAAATTAATGTATTAACTTATTAACTTATTAATTTATATTTAATTCGTTCGCATTACATTTGGATTTGTGTATATATATATATATATATATATATATATATATATATATATATATGTGTGTGTGTGTGTGTGCGTGTGTGTGTGTGTGTGTGTGCAGGTATGTAGAAAAATAGGAAAGAAAACGTTAGATAAATAATCCAGTGTTCTTTAGTATTTTTGAGTTTTTTTTTAAATAACAGTGCTTCATACAGAAGTAGTGCTTAGATTATAATTATTTTTTAAAGAAATATGATTTCTTCGCTACATAAGAGTTTTCATGTTTCAAAAACGAGATTTTCGCTTAAGCATGAAACGGGGCTTGTTACTTTAATTCAATTTAATTTTAATAGTTATATTGATGGTTTCGGCTCTCGTTTTTGAAACATGAGAACCCTCATGTAGCGAAGTAATCATATTTAAAAAAAATAATTATATATATATATATATATATTCAAGCATTATTATGTCTATTTATTATAATTTTAATCCTTTTAATTTCATGAATTAATTTCTTGGTGGCTGCGGAAAATTAAGCAAGAAAATCCCAAAATTTTCTTTTAAATAATTTTTATTTTCCCAAGTACTTACAATCCCATTTGAAACCATGTTCAGGTGTTGCATATCTATGGATGTATTAGGCGTTAACACTGTAAATTCAAAATAGATTTTTTAATTGTAGTATTTTAATTTAATATTTTTTATATAACACTTTGTTGCAACAAATATTTTAAGAATTTTGTTGCTATACTCGTAGTTTACTTTATCTATTTTTAGCCACAGTTCTCTTATATTAGAATTTTAAGTTTGTTATTATGTTGATGAAGCACTGGTGTATTTTCGACTAATATCTGTCTAAACTGTGAATGTGGACATGCTTGTTCCTTTAAATATTCTGATATTGAACTATGATCGTTCAAGTGAAGCGTAAGCCTTCTCGTCATCGTAGTTGTTGTAAACCCACATACGTATTAATATTTTTATTAGAGATGCGATCCCCCAAATGATATTTAAATTGATATAAATGTTGGTCTTTTTGTTAATGTTAATGTTAATTGGTTAGGCTTGATCATATTCCATCCATTTGGTATCTTTGAAATATTTTGTTCATATGGAAAATGGATGGTAATCAACATTACAAAATATGATGAGCATTGTCTTACACAAATATATTCTTTAACTTAAACCTTCTCGCTTGTGAGCTGTACCAGTTAAAATATATTTTCATTGCATTTATATATTGAAGGGGCCTGCAACTTTACTGTTATTATGTAACTAGCCCCCCAAATTACTCCACCTCTCCAGTGTCATCTTCTAAGATATGTTGGTTATTTTCAACCAATAGCTCAGCCATTACGTCCATCCAGTGAAGCTCGTCTTTTGAAAAATTAGTATTCCTGCACTTCTTCGTCTGACATATGTTCCTCTTTGTAATGTTTACTTTAAGGTGGGAAATTGGTTGATTTCATGTCTTTAGCCAATGTTTTTAATATTCTGCATATTTTCTTTTTTTTTTCTTTATGTTCTTGTCAATGTTTTCGATTTCTTTTTTAATTGTTCAACTTTTTCACGTTTTCTAACAACACTCAATGACTACAATATTCTTTTCTTTTTTAAAGTCATATTTCTAAAACCAACTTCAACTTTGAAGCGACCTGTAAATTTACTGCCAATGTTACTTTCCTAGAACATTATTCCACCTCCCAAATGTTACCTTCTAAGATGTGTTGTTCGAGTATTTCCATGAATAACCCAAGTTTTAGCCTAGTTATCATGTGCATTCAATGAAACTCTTCAGACATAAGTAAAACTTTTAGTTGACAATTCGGTTTTTCGCGTACTTCTTTGTTGAACTTATTCATTTCCCTTTGTGATACTTAAAGGTTGTATTTTCGTTGCTCTTATAACTTTATCTATTAGGTTGGTGCAAAAATAATGACGTAATAATGTCGTTTTTTGACGTTAAAAAATACGTCAAAAAACGACATTATGACGTCATTATTTTTGCACCAACCTAATAATATTCTTCATTTATGTATTTGCATTAAAAAACAATCCTTCAAATATTTCCTGGTGGTCAATCCACTTTACTCATTTTCATTTTAAGCATTTTAATTTTTCTCAAAACTGTTTTTCTTAAAGCCAATATTTTTTTTAGTTCTGAATTTTGTCAGTGCTTACGATTTCATTTTTTTTTTTATTGTTCCGCGATTTCTGTTCAAATATTTTTTTTTCTTTTGTGATATTCTTAAAACTAGTATTTTCTTTCTTTTCTTTTTTTGAATCTTGCCAGTGTTTATAATTTTATTCCTGATTGTTCTATGATCACGCTTAAGCTTTTTTTTCATTCTAATTTCCAACACTGTATTCTCATCACTCAGTACCATTTCTATATATTGTTTCTCTTCTGAATTTATTTATTTCTTACGCCTCATGGTAATCTGAATATTGAAATCATAGAATAAATATCAATAACTATAATATTATACAACATTAATTGCAATACAAATTACATAATAAAAACGCACATTACCAGATAAGTTATTGTAAATATTTCTAGTAGAAATTAAATATTCTTAGCTGAAATTAACATGGTATATTTATAATATAGGTATAAATATATACAGAATAATACCAGAGTTAGTTTTTTTAATAAATTCATTGTGAAAACATTAGCTTGCATAATAAAATCTTAAATTAGATATATAATTATGAGAGATGTCAGTGAATTCACCATCGAGTAGCGACTGTCTGTTTCATGCTTGAATGCAATCTGAAGGATGTGTGGTTGTGTTCAAACATGAAACAGACTGTCGCCACTCGGTGCTGACCTCAGTATACACTCTCACATTTACACACTCTCTATCCCGGATATTGTGTACTTTTACCCATACATATGAGAATGGGATTAAATTTGACGTACAAAGAAAATTTTGTATGTCTTTATTCTGTTTTTCTAGAATTCTTTCATTTTATGAGAACTAAGCCAATTGGAAATTCAGACCACCAATATAGTCTATATATCCAAGATTGTGATCCATATAATAAATTGGTCACATAACAAGCGCTTTAAGTAGACATATACCAACTTAAGTGAACTTAGTTTGATACTGAATCACCTAAAAATATTCATTTCCCCACACCAGTAAGTGTAGATAATAGTCATTTTATAAAGGTAATTGAAGTACTTTTTATTTAAAAAAAATTCAGAATTACATTTTATATAGCATGTTTTGAAATCACCCGAAACGCTAGGCACCCTAAAGTGTCTGGAACGAGAATCACCACGAACAGTTTCTACACACACACTTTGTTCTTAACGAAAAAACACAAAAACTCAATAAAAAAAAAACTTCCAAAATTTTCCTTGTCCATCACATTTAATGAAACATGTATAAAAGAAGGATTCCTACCATATATATATATATATATATATATATATATATATATATATATATATATATATAAGCTCTTCGCTATGAATTGAGCAGTCTGATAGCTTGGAATGCTTATATCCCGTATATAATGCGTTAAAATTTTCCTTTCTCCGCTGCTTGCGTTGATAGCCTAAGGTTGAGAGACTCCGACTGAGTTTGGTTTTCGATCCCGGCTTGAAGCAATCGCATGTCTATCCACACTGATGAGCTATGATACAGCGAAACATTTTGTGGATGACTATATATATATATATATATATATATATATATATATATATATATATATATATATATATACGATTTATTGTCGAATTGTTTTGAGGAACTTAGGATTTTCAAAGAAATCTATTGTAGCCTAGATTTATTGTAAAAACTTTCAGTTGCATGAAGATTGCCAAAAACAGAAGCCACTATGTCACATTCCATGAAATTCTATCACGCACTTTTGGAAATGTGGAGACTCTAAGATTACTGTGTGGTATCCATCCTCTTCTGTTGCAGTAAATGTTGGACAATTTCCCTGAGGATCAGGAAAAAAACTGGAAGCAGCAAAAATGTGGCTCTACAGAAAGATACGGCAAAATCCATAAATCGATGGTGGAGTGAAGGATGTTTAGCAAAGGGAGAAAAACTGTTAAGAGCCACATGGAAAGTTATGTAGAGCCATGATCTCCAATGTCCTGAAGGGACACGGCACATAGAAGATATCTAAAACAAAACAGACCTTACAGCACACTAATAATTACCGTAGTCATCAGGTTATAACATAATTCTTTATATGTTTTCACGAGGAGGTGCAGTCTATAAGGTTCATTTCTATTTTTTTTTTTTTATTATAGGATGGAGTAAGCACACCTGAGAAAGGCTGGCCCCAAACGGGCCCACTTCTTTTGTTAGACTAACGTTAAGGTTCAAAATAGCCGTCATAGATTTTTCAGAATCAATAGACAATTCTCCGTTGATTGGTACGAATGTGGGAAACGTATTCTTTTTGGAAAATGGCCGTGCTATCTAAAATCGAATTTCAGATCGATACGAGAAGAAACACTCCAGAGTTGATTAAAAACGATTTCTCGTGGAACAAGTGAAAAACGACGAAAAAAAAAATCTTTTTTTTTTCTTACTTTTGAATAAAATTTAGATAATCTCGTGATAATGCCGCAACAGACGTAACAAAACTCTGTTAGTCAAGAAAAGCAAACTGAACAAACAAAAATAAAATAGCTGTCATAATCTGCTTAAGTCTGTTTCTTATTTTTTTTAATCTTTTCCGTAGCTGCGTCCAACAGACTTCAAACTCAGGAAAATGTCCTTAATGAGGTTTTCTTCCGTTGTTTTCATGTCATTGCTAAACGATAGATGTTTTATCTGGCGTCTTTCTTCATGCTAATCATCGTGTCGGATAATTTCCACGACCACTAGTTTGTCTGATACGGATAGCTTCTCTGTTCTGTAAATAAATAAAAATTAACGTTAAATTTTAAGAAAGTTTAACTTTAAATATATATTAGAAGAGATAATGTAACTTTTTTTCTACTTGTTCATCCAATATAAATCCCAAGAGCCACTCAAGATAGTGGGCTACAAAATGTGGTTGCTGAAAGTAGATAATTTATAAGTGTGCGCAATGTAAGAACTGCCAACATCAACCCTCCTACATGACAGGTATGCTGGACAATCTCCCTAAAGATGAAGAAGAGAATTAAAGTAATAGACATGTGGTTCTACAGAAGGATGCTGAGAATACCATGGACGGAGTATGTGAACAACAAAGAAGTTTTCGAGAAAACGGAAACAAAAAGGACACTTATCCTTAACATCAGAAAGAGACAGTTGAAATTTCCAGGGTGTATGGTGAGAAAAGAGGGTTTAGAAAATTTGATACTCACAGGACAGGCAAGAGGGACAGCGGAAAACAATTCTTAACCAACCTAAGGATCTTGAGTAAATGGATGACAGGGAAGAGCTTGGGAGAGATAACAAAAATAATTATTAAGACGGGAAAGGATACGAAATTGTGGAGAGCAATGATCGCTAAAGTCCTAGGGGACACGTTGCATAAAAGAAGTGCATAATATAGTGAAAGAATGGTGACCAATCAAAATATTCTGTACTAACAACGGTACACTATTACGAAACATGTAAGAGGTATATATTAGGTTGGTGCAAAAATAATGTCGTTTTTTGACGTTAAAAAATACGTCAAAAATCGATCTTATTTTTGCACCAACCTAATATATATATATATATATTTTTAATTGGAAAGGATTTTTATTAGGTTGGTGCAAAAATAATGACGTAATAATGTCGTTTTTGGACGTATTTTTTAAAGTAAAAAAACGACATTATTACGTCATTATTTTTGCACCAACCTAATAGTAAAAGTTAAAAGTTCCAAGAAGTTTTCTGTTTAATTTTCTGTGTTGTATGTCTTTCAAAAGGCAAAGATCAATCAAATTTTGCCATCGCCTTTGAGGACGTGGGCGATCAAAACTTTCAAAAGATTCGTTTTCGTTATTATCTAAGATTTTCGATGATTTCTTGGTAAAGATAATTTAGCGATTTCCTGTTGCCTTCTCCACGATATAAAATTCAGAGTTTTCATTCTCTTCACGACATGGGCGATCACGGCTCTCTACAAATTCCTTTTCTTTATTATTTACGATTTTCGATGATTTCTTGGTAAAGATAATTTAGCGATTTCCTGTTGCCTTCTTCTCTTCACGACATGGGCGATCATGGCTCTCTACAAATTATTTTTCTCTATTATTTACGATTTTCGATGATTTCTTGGTAAAAATAATTTAGTGATTTCCTCTTGCCATCCCACGATTTGGAATTCAATATTTTAATTCTCTTCAGCCGAGAATATGCAGGTGATAAAATGGTTAGCAGCTCGGAATGAGAAATCTGAGAGTTAAGTTTGAATTTCAGTCGGGTTCATTATATTATCTTACGTACAAATACCCTTGGGAAAAGTATGAATCGATCTCTTTTCACCTCTCCCAGCTTTGGATTAAATAATAGGACTTGTATCTAGAAAAATCATTGTTAATGAAATGTTCTCTCGCGAAAAAATGAAAAAGAATTATTCTTAAAATCCCAAATAATTTTTGGCTTTAAATAAAAACAAACAAACAAAAAATCTCTTCGACTGAATTTCAGTCCAAGGCTAGAGAGCCTATTCAGCCCTGCTATTAAACCCATAACTGTCAGTTTCATTCCTTATTCATCTGAATTTACACGAAAGTGAGCACAACAGATTAACCCGGAATTTGAACTCGACTTGCAGATTTCACTTTCCGCTCCGATATTCGTTACTCCACCCTCACATTAAGAAAGTATAGATGCATGCAATAAAGATAATTTACATATAACCTATTAAGGATATTACATAGGTTATCATTATCAATTATAGGGGAATATCATTTTATAGATTTATATACGATATACAGTTATAACCAATGGGTCTTATATAAAGGTTGTCCAAAAAGTCTCGACGCATAGGCTAAAATGCATAATTTCAAGAAATGTAATTTTCAACATTTTATTGAATTGGAATATTAACAAACAACATCTTCAATATGATTTCCATCATTTATGATACAAAGGTTGAGGAACTTTGCAAGATTCACGTGAACTCAATGCAATAACTCCACGTTGACGTCATTTTTAGCCCATTCACTCTTTATGCATTCAATCAAGTGTGTTGCATCTGACCTTCTCCTTTAGCATACCCCAGAAAAAGAAGTCAATTCTTTTTTTCTTTTGACAAAACCATGTTTAATCCGTGAAGGTTAAAAAAAAACATAGTTAATGTGATTTCCTATGTGACCAGACTTTAGGGATACCCTGAAGTACATTTTTATTAATTTTTTTAAAAATGCTTTTAAATGTTTAATTATGCCTTCCAGTGACAATAAAAGTATAATATTGGGTTAGAGTAAAATTCGCAGCTTTTCTCAATGGGTGCCATTTGAACATATGATTTCGCTTTAAACGTTTGACTGATTTGTTTTTACGGCTTATCAACCCTTTGCAGGTTATTTAAAGCCAACAAATAATTTTTATATTGTAAGAATCTTTTTCATATAATAATGGTTTAGCGATACAAGTCTTAGTAATAAACCCATAGCTGGCAGCGAGAAGAGGTGGAGTCATACGTTTCCTAAGATTATTTCAGTGTAAGTGAATATAAAGAAACCAACTGGAATTAGAATTCGGCTTTTCGATTATCAATTCCGAGCCATTATCCATTATACCACCTGCACCTAGTATTCCCAAAAGAACACCCATCTAGATACTGACCATACTATACTTTGCTTAACTTTGGTGATCGTAGGAAAATAAGAGGTGTTTCCGCTATTTGAGGATCTTTAATTTTCAGAAAGCTAAAATCATTGCACAAATAGCAAAAAAGATATATGATGTTCATTGTAATGGTGCCGTAACTGTGAGTACCTTTCGTAAATAATTCGCTTGGTTGAGGATGGAGGTGCAGGTGTTATAAGAGTTAGCGGTTCTGAATGAGAAATTAGAATGCTGGGTTCGAATTCCAGTCGAAGTCGTTACATTCCCTTACGCGCAAATGCCCTTGGGAATGGTATTAATTCATAACTGATGTATGGGTTAAATACTTGATCAACCGGTCTAAGAGAAGGATAATTATGGTATTAAAAACCACATGTACGCCTAGCGAAGCAAATACTATGCAGTTAAGGAAAAGATCGTGGAGTTCATAATGACTTTAAGATCTTGATTGTAGTAGGCTTCCTTTTTAGCTTAAGATTCTGATCTGGAAGACTGAAATCATTCCGACAGGCCTGCAGTCGTTCATGATAACTAAATTTTAATTCTGATTAAAAATAATTTAGGTCACACAACACGGGACATCGCAGAGATACTCCATATACTCTGTATGAGCGTTGTAAAGCATTTGAAAACACGTGAATCACTTCGATGATTGGGTGCCTCATTGATTTGATGGACAAATTTTAACGAACCCCATTTCTATCTCCGATTCTCTGCTCAAATACAGCAAAAAAAAAAAAAATGAACCACTTTTGAAAAGAATTATCACAGGCGATGAAAAGTGGATATTTTACAACAGTTTTTTTTTTTTTTTTTTTTTTTTGAGCGGAAAAGTTCCTAGGGTCAAAGACAAAATGCTTGTCAGCAACGGAAGAGGGTGATAGGGTATTGTGTATTACGAGATCCTTCCCTAAATGCAAGCGTTAAATTCACAGAATTACTCTTCTCAACTGGATCGGTTAAAGGCAGTTATCAATGAAAAGCGTCTCGGTATTGTTCCATTGGAAATATTTCGTCTTATATTTAGATGAGATCAGACCTCACATCTCTTTGCAGACCAAGTAAAAATTGGTACAACTTGGCTCGGGTATTCTCTTAAACTCGTCCTAATGACGTAACTCTGTATCTTTGAATAAACATTAATTTCAATATTGACAAGATTCTTTTAGTGGGAAGAACTTTAATACTCTGAAAGCATTTAAAAAATCACTCAAATCATTTAATATCATAGAATGGTGTCACACTCTGGGATGGCGTTTCAAAGATAACGAAATATATTAGAGCAAAATGGCGCTTATGTGGTTGAATAAATCTTTTTTGTAAATATTGTCTTTGAAATTCACTTACAAATACTACAAATTTTATTTGCTACCTAATACTAAACTTGTTCGTTGCTTTGAGTCGATCAAGTTCACTAAACCTAATCTTAATCTTTTTATTTAATCGCAGAAAGTAAACATATAGCTGAAATTTAAACCAAAGTGAAGACATTTTTCCAAACGTTTTTCTTATTAATTTTTCTGATCTCTAAAAAATTAAGATTTAAAAAAAAAATTCTATTGTTGTATTCACATTTGTAGTCCAGTCAATGACCTCGAAGGAGCTGTAGCCGTTAACCAATCGACGACATTTGTTAAATCTTCAGAAAAAACTGACTTCGGTGTTATCCGTTTTTATTGCTGCAATAAAAACTGTGAACGATAAATTTATGGTAAAAATGTGGGTACTAAAAGTCTCTTATGAAATCCACCAATTTCCAGGCATCTGATGATCCAGTACGTTTTTAATCCGAACAAAACTACGTGGAAGTATTTGAATTTCCTGTGACTGCTACAAGTGAAATTGTATGTTGCACCAGTTTAACATTAGTTTCTAACAGTTGATAATATGGCAGTGATACGAGATATGCATAATTATGGCCCAGAGGTATATTAATGAATCAATAATATGTAAATCCTACTGGTTCGGCAACACGGATAATCCGGCACAGTTCTGGAATCATGGATACCGAAAAATCGATAGTGTACCTGCATTTAAATTAAATGTGATCTAAGAGTTTATGAGGGCGATGATTTTCAAGTGAGATATAGTTTTAATAAATGAATAAACTTAGGCCTTCTACAGGAAATAGTTTAAAATGCTGACCATAAAGTGCATCTTCAACTTTTATAATAAAACCTTGTAGATGAAAACGGTGAAAATTTCACGGTTTTCCAATCAGAATTCTTATGTAAATGATTAAATAAGCTCCTTACAAGTTTAGTAACTACGGAATACTCGTAGAAATTCCCATTTTGCATCGTTAAATATTTGAGTTAGACAACTTTAACAAAACTATTGCAATGACAATCATATTTATGAATGCAGGTCATTATTTAAAGCAGTAAGGGCGTACAAATAAAAAGATTTGAAACTGACAATTTTTCTATTTCCCTGAAGCAGACGTTAAAGAAATACGTGTATCGCCTCCTCTATATTGACTCTCTTTCTTTCGCTATTTTCTCTCTCTTTCTTTCGCTATTTTCTCTCTCTTTCTTTCGCTATTTTCTCTCTCTTTCTTTCGCTATTTTCTCTCTTTTTCTTTCGCTATTTTCTCTCTCTTTCTTTCCTTCTTTATCCCACTGAAACCAAACAGTGTCTCTGATATTTATTTTCTGTCTTTCTTCGTGATCAAAACGGACTACTGTACTGAATGAGGTACTGACAGGGCCTAACGGTCGCGCTAACACACTAAGAAATAAGAAGAATTATAATAATGAGGCTTCGGTTGTTTTTATTATTTCTTACAGGAAAATATCATAAAAGGGGAAAGGATCTACATCAACACGTTTTAATGCGGCTATTCATTATTTTTTTATGTCATGCACCTCCCGGCCGTAGGCAATCATGGCTCTCCACTTATTCCTTTTCTTTTATTATCTGTGAATTGCCTTGAATTAATGCGAAAGATGGACAGAGTTGTTTCCTGTTATCTTCTCTTTTTCTTTCTTTGTATGTGCTGTGTCTTTTCAGGACGTAGGCAATCATGGCTCTCCATCTCCCTGAATCCTTTGCTGCTCTCAATAAGTTCCTTCCCTCTGCTTCGCCCCCCCAGATAAAGTTCTGTCATCCAATTGGTTAAACTCGCCAGGTATGTCACGCGTTGTTTCCCTTGTCTCTCTTTCCCTCTATTTGACCCGTGTGTATCAGAATCTCCAGGCACTTCTTCCTCATTATGTATCCCAGAAACTTCAGCTGCCTCTTCCTGATGTTAAGTACAAGCCCCCTCCTTGTTTGCAAACTCTCTAAGACCTCATCGTTGCTCACACGCTCGGTCCATGATATCCGTAGCATCCTACTGTAGAACCAAGTCGCCTCGAGTCTCTTCTTCATCTTTGAGGAAATCGTCCAACATTCGCTACCGTAAAGAAGGACAACTCTACGGTTTTAAATAGTGATTTTGCTCAAGGCCACACTGTGTTGATATTTAATCCATAGCTTAGGGAGAAGAGACGTGTTAGTGACTTTACCACAGGCATTTGTGTGAAAGTGTATGAAACCGACTCGTCCGAAATGTCCACTTTCTTCGCTGATAACCGTTATACTACCCTACTTCCGCATTATCTTATTTATCACGAAATCAATTCATTCCTTTGGTGTTTTTTTTTGGTTTTTTTCAGGGTTGTCTGGACTGTGGCCATCGTTGGGATGATCCTCGCTCTCTTCATCTCAATCTTCGATCTCTTCACCGAATACAACAAGCATCCGTTTCTCACCCGTATCAATGTGGGGATCGCCGACAGCCTTCCTTTTCCAGCTGTCACACTGTGCAGCCTGAACCCGATAGACAGGAGCAAAATAGAAGACTTTGACAAAGTGAAAAGCTACTTTCTTGCGTTCACCAATTTGCATTTCCCTCCCAACAGCTCATTAAACTGGTCAAATCCAGATTTGAAACCTTTCACGTATCCGATGAATGAAAGTTGGATCCGATCTATGAGTCCGAATATTAACTCTATGTTGTTCATGTGCGCTTGGGAGGGTCACCAGCTACGACCGCCCTGTTCTCGAAACTTTAGCGAGCATTTTACGGACATGGGGATATGTTATACCTTTAATGATTCCAACCAAACTAAACAGTATGGACCACTGTACACCTCTCACACAGGCAGCATGACAGGACTTGTACTCTATTTATATATTAATGAAAGTACTTATATATTCAATCAGGAAATGTCAACTGGAGTGAAGGCAAGTTATTGCGACAAAGGAACTGGTGTCGCTTTAATTGTTAAGTTTCCATTTATAGCAAAAAGGGAACTGTTCACTTGACAGAACATCTATTGTAGTGAAAATCAGACGATCTATGGCTTGAAGTTTAACCGAAAAACGACTGTCATTTTCTTTTCTTCCTTTATTATATATAGTCGTCCATATCTATCTATCTATCTAGCTAGCTAGCTAGCTAGCTAGCTAGCTATCTATCATTACTCTACAGCTTAAGTACGGAACATTTTTTTCTGTTAGAACTGATCAATTTCCACGCAACTTTTGCCCCGTAGGTAAGCTGAATGATGATTTCTTTCGTTGTAAGTATCCCTCCCGCTCTCTCTCACTCTATGTCTCTCTCTGGCTATATATATATATATTATTATTATAAGATATTACATCCATATATATATATATATATATATATATATATATATATATATATATATATATATATATATATATATTATTACATTCATATATAATTTATTATAGGATATTGGATTCAAACATATTACATTACAACATGTTTGAATATAATGTCCTATAATAAAGAATGTTGCTCTACTATTGGATTGAGCCCTATTTTAAATTAGGGTTACGAACGTTGGAATTTATATTCGATTCATTCTCATTTCATATATATATATATATATATATATATATATATATATATATATATATATATATATATGTGTGTGTGTGTGTATCTGTGTGTGTGTGTGTTATGAGAATAATCTAATTATAATATTATAATAATGCCATTCACCTAGAGGGACTAGTCAAATTTTGTATTCAATCGATAACTGGTTAAGGCTAGCAGACGAGGTCAAAACATAGAGAACCTAGTTATACAAATAAAATATTGTGGGCATGTTACCGGTACTTACGTGCAAATACTTTTGAGATATGATTCCATTTCTTTTCTTCCCAGTTTTTTGTAATTCCAACGAACACTCGTTGTCATTTTTGTAATGCCAACGAATGGTCGTTGTCACTTTCGTAATGCTCGTTGTAGTAGAGACTTTGTAATACCAGATACAACTATATTACGCCGTTGGACAATGCTGGTGTCAGACGCCTTCAACTAACACTCGGGCAAATAATACTTGCTCGATAATTCTCGCTCGACAAGTAACCCGTATATTAATCTGAATAGAGAAATAGTATAGTGAATAGAGTAGAGAAATAGCGATCCGTGTAGTAATAGAGTAGAAATGGTGATCCGAATAGTAATAGAGGATAGACGAGGAATGGCGATCGTTAATCGCCAGCTACTTCCTGCGTATATGCGTTTCCTCTATGGCCACGTGGTCTACTTAATTTAATTATGGGATCCCCTGTGTTTGCTCACTAGCGATCTATGTTCAAACTCAATTGTCGGCAGCGACACTTTATTCCTATATAACAGTGATGTGGGTGCCAAAGTTGGGCTCACAGAAGTAAAACACGGAACACGGATTAGATGTAAGAAATATATATTAACAACAGGTTACAGAGATAGTGTAAGCGGAGCTTAATATATCACTCTCTATCACTCTCCATAGAGTGCTATGTCGCCTACTTAATATAGGCCTGGAAGAGTCTATTGTGTAGTAGTTTCCGGTCTCACAATACCCCCCTTCCAAAGAGTTTTCTTTTTTGAAAAGGAGCGAAAAAAATAAAATTGTTAATACTTTTTCCTCTTGGGATTTATTGTTTCTCAGCTGGAAGTAGAGATTTTGATGTGTGTGCCACAGCTTTTCGCGAACCATCTGGCAGTTTATGTAATATGCAAGCGCCTATGTCGTACGAGCTTGCATCACTTGCGACTATGATGTCGAGACTAGGGTCGAAATGTGTGAGGGAGAGGTCTGAAGTAAGAGTTTTCTTGATCTTCTCGAATGCGTCTTGGCATTCCGGGATCCATGACCATGGTTTGTCCTTTTCTAAAAGTTGGTTTAGAGGCCCTCTCAAATTTTGCATGTTCTTAATGAACCCTTGGTAAAAATTAGCTAGGCCGAGGAAGCTTTGTAACTCTTGAACGTTATCTGGGGCCGGCATGTTTCTGATCGCGTTGGCTCTTTCTGGGTCCGGCCGACGACCATCTTTATTTATGATGTGTCCTAAGTATTTAATCTCTGGTAAGAAAAAAGTTACACTTTTCCTCCTTAACCTTAAATCCGTATTCTTGTATCTTTTCGAATACGTTTATTATATGGTTCCGGTGCTCTGCCGTAGTTTTACTAGTAAATAGTATATCATCCAAATAGGCTGTTGCGTAGTCAAGATCGCCCAGCATGGCGTCCATGACCTGCTGGAAAATTGCAGGCGCAACCTTTACTCCAAAAGCTAGCCTGTTGTATTTATACAACCCTCTATGGGTGTTTATGCAGAGTAATTTGGAACTTTTTTCTTCCACCTCTATCTGAAGGTATGCGTCCGAGAGGTCGATTATAGAAAAAAAAAATTCCACCATTGAGTTTATTGAAAATTTCTTCAGGGCTTGGGAGAGGATAGTGGTGATCTTGCAAGACACCGTTTAACCCTGTGGAAAAATCTGCGCATACTCGTATTTGATTGGACTTCTTTTTTACGTAGACCGTAGGTGCTGCCCACTCGCTGAAATCTGTTTTTGACAGAATACCTGCTTGTTCGAGTCTATCTAACTCTTTATTGATTTGCTCTAGAGCAGCGAAAGGGACATTCCGTTTCTTTTTGAATACCGGTTGCGCACCGTCCTTCACCTTGAACTTAGCTTTCATTTTAGTACATTTCCCAAGGCCGCCAGAAAAAAACCTGGGGAAATTGTTGTTTGAGTTCCTTTTTTAGATTTACCAAATTGGACGTTGTACTTTGTATCTTGCGACAAAATGTACTCATTGGGCAATCCCAAAGATTGAATTTTTCTATCCAATCAGTTCCAAATAAGTTGTCTGAAGTTTTTAATACGTAGGCCTTGAGCTTTTTGGTAACTCCATTTAGTGTTACTGTAACTATTACCTCGCCTAAAATGTTAATATTTTCGCCAGTTACGGATTTTGCTGTTTTATCCATTTTTAATAAGGTCGGCTTGTTCAATTTTCGCCAAGTACGCCAGTTAATAGTTGAAATATCAGAACCCGAGTCAAGCTGGAATTTAATGGATTTATTGAAAATATCCACAGTTACATATTTTCTTAAATTCCCATCAACAATATTGTCAGATTGAGCTTGCCTAATTTTATTTTTGGGTTTTCTCGTTCTGTTGGCGTACCAGCACGAAGTTAAAGTATGACCACTTTTATTGCAATTTTTGCAATATTTTTTGTTCTTGACTGGACAGAATTTCATCCAATGCCATTTACCACAATGGTAACATGGTCCGGGCGGTTTCTTTAACTTATTTGAGTTTTGGTTACTGCGGAATTTAGGACATGAGATTTGCCTTTTGTCTTTTTGAGGGGAATAGGAGGTAGACTTGCTTCTGATTTTATTAATCCGAGTCACACCTGATTCCTCGATAGTGTTTGAGTCACGCTTTACAGATATTACTCTTTGACAGTCCTCTGCCAGTTTTTGGAGAGTCGATCCTTGTTCGTTCTCAAGCTTAGTCAGTACGCGTCGTCTGATTTCGGCGTCTTCTGCAGATACTAGACCTTGTGCGAAAATTAAGCACTTGAAATCATCGGCAGTCAGTTCGGCTAGTTTAAAATCATTATATAGCTTGTTCACCGATGCTGCAAACGTTAGAAAATCTTGCTGGTTGTCTTTGACTGTTTTCAGGCATTTCCAAAGTTTGTGGAACAAGGTTGTGTTAGGCCCGAATAGTTCCGATAGGAGCTTAATCGTCTCTGAAAAATCCAAGTCAGTCGTTTTCTTGGGTAGTATGAAGTCTACAAACCTACTTGTTCTGTAGTTCCCAGTTTTCTCAATATTAGACGTACGTTTTTTTTTTACTGGGCCATTGTTCACAGTTTACGTTGAAAATATCTTCGTAGCGCCTGTAAAAAGCCTGGAACGTTTTGCTGTTCTCTGGTACGTATTCAAAGGTTTCTATTGAATTGTAAATTGTACTCTGGGAGAATATTGTATCTTTTTCAGAGTTTGAGCCTTTTAATGCATTTACGAGTAATTCCTTAAGTTGTTTCTGTTGTAGTTCAGCATTCTGAAGCGTATTTTTTTGGAATTCCATTTGCTGTTTATGTAAATCCAAAAATAGTTGTTGTTGTCTTTCTTCTGATTTTTGTTGCTGGTCCAAATTTAGTTTTAACATTTGGGCAACTACTTTTTGCAAATCTTCCATATTTAAAAATCACAGCGCTTTTTTGTTGCTTTGAAACACGTGTACTAAGAGGAGGTACACAAAAAATCTTGATAGATTTTTGTTCCTTTTTTTTTTCTTTTACAGAAAAAAAAATATGGACAGGCAATAGTTAAACTAAACAAATTATGTGTGTTTAGCTTTTTTTTTTTTCCTGTGTGTGGGTGTGTAGAAATCGTTCTCGTATTGTCCTGCTTTTTCATTACGTGTCCCAGAAATTTCAGCGGCCTCTTCCTGATGTTAAGCATAAGCCTCCTCCTTGCTTGCATCCTCTCCAAGACCTCATCGTTGCTCTCGGTCCATGATTTCCTCAGCGTCCCAGTCACCTCAAGTCTCTTCTTCATCTTTGGGGAGACCGTCCAACATTCTCTGGCGTAAAGGAGGACAGACGTCATGTAACAGCTCAGTACTCTTTTCTTTGTTATCAATATAATAATGAAAATTATTAGCTGTACCAGATATAGTAGTGGCAGTATTGAGATTTAAGCAATATTGAGCCATTATTTTAACCTGGGATTTAATCCTTTGACCCTTGCGTTCCTGAATTATTTGAACCCTTTTGCCTGAGCGCCTGAGTCAAAATTCGCAAATAATTGGTATGTAATGTTTCACAGTAGATATAAAAATAATTACAAGTGTTTATCCACCGTTCAATCGCTATTGGTGTTATTAAGGTTTCTTGTTTATTTTTGTTCTATGAGCTCTCAGTAAGTCTGTTGGTACAATTCTATGCAGGCTTACGTGTGTCCGTATTGAGCTCTGAGCAGAGAGTTGAAAATCAGTCGTCTTGATAGGAGGGTTGTGGTTGATTCAATAGAATTATTCATGGATGTCATTTCATCTTCTTGAAATACAAGAAAAATATTATTAAAAAAATAAACAAAAGTATCGTGTCATTTTTTTGTTCAAAGAATCAGACACACACACTCTCTCTCTCTCTCTCTCTCTCACACATATATATATATATATACATATATATATATATATATATATATAGAGAGAGAGAGAGAGAGAGACACACACACACAGATTGTGCAATGGATAAATTGTCACCATTTTATATTTTTAAGTTCGCCCATGTGCGTTGTTTATTTTGATTTTGTCGACAGCACAGTATAGTTAGGGTCAGTTGGGCACCGTCTATGAGAAAAAGAGCACCATGACGCAATTCACTTCGCCAGAAATCTGGAAACGGCATACTGTACTGCTTGGCATTCGCACTGGAAGCTCTAATACGAACATTTCAGAGTGTTCAGATGCCAGTGCAGAGGATTCGGGTGAGTCCAATGGTGATTACGAAGATACAGTAGATCGGAAAACTCACTCTGATCGTTCTGTTAAGAAAAGAACTCCCAGATTTGTTGGTAATGGCGTCAGTCTCTATAGGGAGGCCTAAATCAAGTGCCTTAAAGAGATAGTGCTGTCCTAGGTTAAGAGAATGCCTGCTGGAAGACCCTATGTCTGGAAACAGGATTCTACCCCATGCTACAGAAGCAAGAGAACCCAGACATGGCCGTCAGAAAATTTCTTCGACCACATCACCATTAATCTGGCTACCTAATTCCCTAGACTGTACCCACTTGATTATTATCTGTTGGGCGCAGTTGAGCAATAAACCAAAAAAAAAAACCCGTTGAAACACAAATTATAAACTGAAGGCAATGATTATGGCAACATCCACCAATGAGACTGTCCAGAAGAGTTACAGGAGATCCAGAAGTCATTTGGCGGCCGTGGTTGAAGCCAATGGTGATTTTATTGAATACATTTACTACTCTTTCCCGTTTCAAGCTACTTTTGCGTAATTTTGGTAAATATATCTTTTAAAAGGAGATGTCAGTGTTATTTTCATTTTTACGTAATTTATCGAGAATTTATCCCTCTCCCCCTGTATATATTCAGACGCATCAGTATGCTAATAAAAATGCTAATAGTTAATCGAACTGTTTCTTCGATTCGATCTCAGCGAGGTCTCGTATACTTGAGTAACAGTTTGCTACACCGAGCTAAATTTTTGTAAATATCAATTAAGTCAATATATCAAATAAAAATTATAATTAAATCAATCTTTGAAGAACCGGTGTCTAGTAATGCTGGACAGCCAATGTTAAGTTTTTCAAATGTTTTACATATGTACATATGCCTTCTCATGATATAAAAAAAAATAATTAAAAGAAAATTTATGCTCTAAGAACGTCATTTTTGAGTTAATTAAAATTATTTTATTTTGGTATTTTCATCTGATTTCAGTAACTAAAATAAAAAATGAAAGAAAAAATAACTGTACCAAAATTTGGCTTCATTTTATAAATTTTTAGTCGGATTTCTCATTGGTATTTTTCGCAACTGGATTTTATCACAAATAGATTTTTGATCGTTTTAAAGGCTCTGAAATTACTTAATATCAAAAGAATATTGATTTATTTTTGGCTTTGCCTTCTATCTATCTATACTTTATATTGCTTTTCTCATCACATGCGTCGATTTTACGCTAACTGCAGATGCATTAAGTTTTGCTTTCAGTAGGAATCTACGTATTTGTTAATCAGCAGCAATTTTTTTTAAATACCCAGATCTACCCGTCTATCTGCAACGATCATGCCTCGTTCACATTCACTTAAATAAACTTTTGTTGTAGTACTGGTGCATGAAATAAAATTTAGCAGGTCACCATATTTAAATGCCAATATCCATTAGATTTTTGCCATGTCATTGGCTGATTAGAAATTTTCATAAAAGTGTATTTGTCAATATGAACTTAAACTTAATTAAGTGACCTGTGATTGTCTATATACAGTTCACCAAAGAAAAAGGACTTGATTACATTGATTCAGGAAACTGACAGTTATCATGCAATGTTGATTCCTATGTAAAAATATTTATATCTACAAACCCCCTCTTTCCGATATTGAGCATTCATCACATTAAAACTCTCTCCTTTTCCTATGTTTGTATATATATATTGTTTATATATATATATGTTTGTATATATATATATATATATATATATATATATATATATATATATATATATATGTATATATATATATATATATATATATATATATATATATATATATATATGTTTGAGCCTTTATATTATATTCTTACTCTGAGTGAGAATATAATATAAAGGCTCAAACACTAATATTCCATGGTTATAATTTATTACATTGGAATCGTAATCACGATCCAATTTATCAGACCTACAAATTGAAAATTTTCCGATTTCTTTTTGAATTTGTAGGTCTGATGAATTGGATTGTGATTACGATTCCAATGTCATAAATTATAACCATGGAATATTAGTGTTTGAGCCTTATATATATATATATATGTATATATTCTGTTTATACGTTATTTTACATATCGTGGTATCTATCAGGGAGATAAAATTTAAATTTTTATTATTGCATTATTCCAAAATGTTAATACATCAGCAGATAGCTATTAATGTCAACAACTGAGCACAAATAATTATTAATTAAAAATATTAATAATTAATATCTAATATTATCCATAACTACATGTCTAATAATGTCAGCTATGATAAAAAGTTTAAAAATAATCATAAATATGTAAAAAATGCGTATATTGTCGAAAATTCATTTTTTCAAAATATAGCTATTTGTGCTATGTTATAAGGCTTATTAGCTAAACAATAATGATACTGAATAACTTTTTTAAACATTAATGTATATTTAATCACATCTTCCTAATATCTGTCGCGATCGGTTAAAAGATACAATTTATTTTTTTTAAATAAACAGTATTAATCACATCTACCTCCATGAATGTTCTAGAAATTTCGAAGAAAATATGTGCTTCTCCGATAGGAATCGAACCTGTAACTTCAATGGGAACCACCATTTGATCTGATGTGTTATTTCACCATTCAACCACAAAGAAGCTCCTGGTTAGTAAAGTCCAAATTAATGTTTATACACAACATCTCTTCGACGTTGTCAATGTTTACGTTAAGGTACGTTTCATGAGCACAAAGTAAACATTTTATATATATATATATATATATATATATATATATATATATATATATATATATATATATATATATATATATATACGGCCTCCATTAAACTACTCTGTGAAGCATGCTGCTACATCCTCACCCAAACTAGGTTTTAGTGCTATGATTACATGGACATTTACTACATGGAGTTATTAGTAGCACTAATCGGTTTTGAATTCCGACATGTGGTTCTTCCAGACTGGTGGTCTATCAAAGTTCGAATGCCGATTCATCCCAAATATTTAATCTATAGCTGAGGATAGAATAGACGGATTAATAGCTTATAGAGATAGAGAGATACATATTAAATCCATATACACTCCGTTTGAAGTTATTATGTAAATCACATAAACGTCAATAACTGAATTTGCTTCGAACATTTTTTGTCAAATTTTAAACGATTAATTTAGATTATTAGGAATTTTGTTTTTATATTTAAGTTTTAGGTATTTGGAACATGTTTTATTAATCTTACTTGATTTATTTAAAAAAAACGCCAGTCTAAAGTTATGTAAAAAAAGAAAATCACTTTTTACTTCAATAACAAGATAATAAAATCATCAACAATTGATCAACATCTATAAGAAAACAAATAACAAACGTAAATGATAAGTCTTAGAAGGATTTCCATTTTAATATACTCTCTTTTTCTCAATAAAACCCTGTACTTTTGTTAATTTTCCTTTAGTATGTTCAATTTCCAACATGGTTATTTTAATTGCTTCTAATAGATCTTCTTTGCTGCCATATTGTTTGCTCATATAATTCGTATAATTTATATTCTCTCTTGTAAACCTTACGAAAATTCACGGGTAACTTTAGATATATAAGAACGTTTATTATCGTGCATAAACACACACGTCACTTTGAAACTTCGATTCTGGGTTATTGTCCATGAAATCGCAATATTTAGAAATGTTCTGTTTAAATTCTTGACTTACTTTTGAAAGTCCAATAATGGTTTGGTTGATTCAAGCCCATACCATCACATTGCTGCCTCCTTGTTGCCTTCTTTTAGCCACATGCATGTCTTCATTGGATAAAATCTATCCTTTGGCCCATCCATCAGGTCCATCGACTTTCACCCTAGATTCGTCTGTGAAAATTACTTTATAAAAGTGAATTTTTATGTTTTTTCTTGTCGCAATTTTGACATTTTAAGACATTTACTTTACTAAGAGGAGTTTGTCAAGAATATTTCTTGACAGATCCCAATTTGTAAAATTATTTTACATGTTTGTCCTTCTTGATTCCCTCAATTCTAGCCTGTTCCAAGATCTGAACACTGGTCAAAGTTATTGTTTTCGCTGTAACACGCTTTAGTTTACGTGCCCCTGAAGGAGACAAGTTCTTATAGTTTCTCTTTTCATTATCGATTTCACATCAAGGAAGGCATTAAAGCCACTAAGGGTTATTTGGTGTGGAATAATTAGAAACAGAAACATTATTAATTAGTGGGAAGAGAAAAGAATAATCAGAAGAAGATTAGACAGCAATTGACATTTCATTTAAATTTTTGAAGATTAAAGTTGGCTGGAAAGTATGCGGATTGAAGGGAGTTCCACAAGCGAGAAGTGCGAGAAAAGAAACAGCGTAGAATGTACAGTTACATCTAACCATAATTTGATGAAATCTCAACGAAGTCTAGTACTACGCTTAAATTCAAAAAGTCTAGGTACCATAGCGAATAGTTCATCCGAAAATGTATTTATAGAAAAGACACAGAGAGGCAACTTTACGGCGGTGAGAAAGTGACTGAAGCCGAGCTCCAGATCATGACCGATAGTATTTCTGATTATTCTTTAGATTTTATCAAGGAACTCAAGGCACATTGCAGGAGCGTCGGACCATATGTGCCAGCAGTAGTCTAAGTCTGGACGTATGGTAGACTTATAATGTAAGATAGATTCCGGAGAGAAAAAATATCTCGCACAACACAGTAAAGCAACTTCTTTAGCAGCTGACTTAGCAATGGATTCAATATAGTCTTTCCATTTCATGTCAGCTGAGACCGTTAGCCCAAGAAGGCACAACGAGTCACTTTCTTGTAGGTTAGCATCAGTCATGCTGATGGAAGGCAGAGAGGAATCTTTCAGATGATTAACGGGGAGAAGTTTAGTTTTGAAGGCGTTAAAATTAACAAGCTAACCTTTGTCCCAGTTAACAACAGACTTGAGGTCGTTTTGGATATCGGCTACCATTTTGACCTTGTCGAAATGGCCATACTTACCATCGAGGCAGAGTTAAATAGTTTTGTCATCAGCATAGATACCAAGTTGAGAGCTTTTTTACTCCTAGTTTTCAACAGCACTCTTTATCGTTCGATGATGTCTGCAAAACTTCTTTGATTTCTCCAATGTGTACAATTCTCTTTTAATTAATTTTTTAATTTTCTGCTTTTTAGCATTTGTTAGATTTTTTCCATTATTCATGTTTCTTTGTATATGGAAAAAAGAAAATAATATTTTTATTAAATTACAGAGGCCTTAAACTAGTATTTAATCTGCGTAATAAATTCAGACTGCAGCTTTTATAATAAACCCAATAACTTTAATAAAACCTGTTGAAACTACCTAAAATTTTAACTTAAGCTTTCTTTAAATTAATCGTTTAAAATTTTTCAAAACAACTGAGAGTTATTGTGGTTTATGTGATTTGCATAATACCTTGAGACAGAATGTAATATTACCATCATGTTGGTTTTGAAAATAATTACGACCTTATTTATAGCAAAACACAAGCTTCATTATTACATAGCATTTACATATATTAATGACAATATTACAATTAAAATTACATATTAAATTCATGCAACAATAATACCATAATATTACTGTTCCATTATGTATAATGATATTAAAATGAAAATGCTGGTCCGGTATTCAAATTTTTCAATATTTTTCTGTAGATATTGCTGCATCATCCAAATGATGAACCAGAAGCAAGCCGGGAAGGGATCCTCGTCTCCCCGGGTTTCTCGACTCGTTTAAATCTTAAACAAATAAAGGTGAGTATTTTTGACATTTTAGGCTCTTCATCCTTCGTAGTCATGCCAAATGATTTTTTCTCTTCCAAATTTCTGGTTTTTATATGATTATTGAATATCCAAGGCGCGTTAGCGAGAAATATCTTCAAAAATGTAAACAGTTTATTAAGAAACAGGGAAATAAGTAGCGCATTAAGAGATAGGAAATATGCTTCCAGAAACTAAGCAAAATAGTGAGAGAAAAGAAAGATGCCTCCTGGAAACTCAATAACGCTTTACGCGATAGGAAAGATGCCATTCAAAAGCTAAACACAGTATTAACAAACATTAAAATTCCATTAGAAAAAAAAGAAAAGACAGCTGAACTGTCGTGTAATATCAGTGACCGGTAATGCAATGTCATATGTAATATGACAAAGACTGATGAAGACGAAACTCTATATAACAAAAATGATGTTCTATCGAAGGATTTAGGCCAGGGGTCGGCACCTTTTGAAGAGAGCGGACTAGAAAGCTATGCATTTTCTTGGAGGAGAGCCATGTTACCAAATGTATTATAACAAATTTTTTTGATCTTGGACTGCTTTGCCCAGAAGTCTGCCTTGGTTTGGAAGTTTAAAGAAAAAACAAGGAAGTTCATCCTATATTATTTAAACAAGGTTCCTTATTTTACTACAGGATAACAATTAACACAATCAAAAAAAAATCCTTAGTACAAATGAAATACTGTTAGAAATGGCAAATTATTTAATGCTACACTTGTTTCTGCTTATTGTTTGATAACATCTTCAAATTGGGGGAGAGATTTGTCGATGACAGGAGCCTAAGATCATCCAGGTAGTCATCATCTAATCTTGTTCCTAAATGACTTTTAATATATTTTTCTGCAACTTGCTCCTCAAATTAATTACATAATTAGTGCCCAGCTAGCGGATCGGACACAAATACTTCGCGGGCTGGATGTGGCCCGGGGACCGGGGGTTGCCGACCCCTAGTGTAGATAGACAAAACATCTGAACAACGAGAAAGTTTCAAGGAAAATAGGAATAAAAAGAATAATTGTAATTAGAATCAGAAAGAGACTGCCGAAATTTCGGGGACATGCAATGAAGAAAGAGGCATAGAGAACATGACACTCACATGATGCAATAAAGGCAAGAGAGAACAGCAATTAACTTATCCGTCGAGCTTGTGCAAATGTATAACAGAACATGAATTGTGTTGGTGGGCGAGCAAGGGAACAAATATTGCTTAGAGCTATAAAGGATAGAAACTTGTGGAGGCAAGTCTTTCATGTCATACTCACTGCTGGTTATTTTTATACTTCTAAAATCTACTACATGCAATATTATGGTATAACCACTCTATACCTCGCCTTCTCTTTACCCTAAAAATGGCCCAACCGCAATCTATTAATTTCTTACATCGAACAACGCTTGTTTTCTTTCAGAAAACATCTCTTGAAGTATAGTTGCTTTTTATACTGGATAAAAAAAAAACTCGTTTACATGCCATATATGCTTTCAAAAACCGCTCCATGCATTTTGAAGAAACATAAATATATACACATGCATTCTTCTAATATAATATTAGTTGAATTAACTTTGCCTCATTAGCGGTGTAATAAATAATTCTTTTGTCAAAGACTCTTTTTTGTGTTGTTTCTTTTCCAAGTTCTTCTGAGACTGAAGAAATTCTGTAGAGGTTTCTGTCTCTTCCTCGCTCAAGGAAACGTTTTTCATTAATCATCCATTTCATGTCGATGCCAATTAACAAAGCTAATTAAAGCGAATAAGAAGATTCGGATATTGTAATAAAAATAATCTATTTTATATTCGTTGCAGTACAAATTCCTGCCTCCGCCGTACAAAGCATTTCGAAATTCTCACTGCCTCGACACTACGTCGCCTAGTTTTCGCAATCGCCTGAAGCATCATCAGCGTTACAGCTATAACGCCTGCATTCGTGAGTGTAGAGTTGAACATATTCTACGCGTCTGTGGCTGCCACAGTGCACTGGAACCAGGTATGTCCCTTCAAGACGTAAGCGATCGTGGCTCGCCACGACTACCTATCTCTTGTAGATCTTAGTAAAATGTTTCTCTTTACAAAGACTCCGACCTCCCATTCCGTCATCCATTCATGCAAACCCACCGGGTAGGTGGCCCACATCCTTCCTCTGTCCATCTTGTGAGTGTCAAATTTTCCAAGTTCTCCTTTCTCATTTCAACTGTCTCTTTATGATTAAGTGTCTCTTTATGTATAAGTGTCTTTTTATTTATATTTTCTTCGAAATTTCTTCTTTGCTTATAAGTTCCGTCCATGCTATTCCCAACATCCTCCTGTAGAGCCACACCGCAGTTGCCTCCAGTTTTTCATCTGTGAAGAGATTGTCCAGCATTTACTGCCATACAAGAAGACTGAGATTACATAACAGCGTAGCACTCTTTTTTTGTTGTTTCCGTTGCTTCAAGTCTCATCTTCATTTGTGAAGAGATTGTCCAGCATTCACTGCCATACAAGAAGATTGAGATTACATAACAGTTTAGCACTCTTTTCTTTGTTTCTAACAATTTTTCCTCTTTCTTAGTATATTGCATAGCTTTCGGAATGCATTTTTATTATTCCAATATTATATTACAGACGGTATATAAATGGTATCGGTTTAATAATATGAATTCAAATCTGTTTTCAGCACGCTCTCGATATCTAATAAGTTTAGCCCAGTACAGCTTAAGATTATAAGTGTGAGGGCCCAGTCGGGATCGAACGCAATACAGCAGTAATTATTGGTGTGTCTACCTTTATAGCCATTATTCTGCTATAATAAGATGTTTTTTTCATATTTTCGTGTTTGTATAGTACAAAGTAAAAAAGTATTCATCTTCAGGAAGGGTCGAACACACAGCAGTAGTAATAGTAAGCGAGCCAACCCCTGTTAAGTAAGGTTGGTTGATTTGGCGACATGCCAACTGTTCCTGGGTTATTTAATGTTGAATTTCATATAGGGTATCAATGGATTAGTCTCGCTAAAAATTTCTACACACCTTAATCTATCTTAGTAACCACTATTCCACCATAATGTGATTTTGTTTCCACGCTGTCTGAATCAGACTGGCACAAGGCTACAGTTTTGGGTTTCTAGCGGAATCGTGCACAGAACAACAGGTATCATCTGCTAGTTTACATTCGCCAGGTTAGATTGATTGATTTCACGACTCTTGGGTTGTTCAATTTTGTACGGGGTATCCAATGACGATCTGACACACTAGTAATATCTAACCGGACAAGCCTCGTTTACTATTACGGTTTGGTCTTCTTTCATATCCACTATTTCATTACCATGTGATTTTTCTCGCTGTCTTGTTTAGTCCGGCACAAGGCTGCAAGTTTGAAGCCCCAGTGGGATCGAAAAAACCAGAGCACTAATTGTCTACAAGTCTACCTCGGTAAATATTGTTTTTCCGTGATGCACTTTTCCTTCCTCTTCAGTTTAATCGAGTACAAGAGTGGTCCCCTCAGGGAAGATCGAATTCATTTTAGTCTTGAAGGACTTGCTTTCTAGACATTATCCCAAAAAGTGGAAACTTTTGAATGCTTCAGAGTTATAGCTTCGTTAGTGCCCTAGATCTTCTTCTTGTACGTGCCGTGTTCTTTCAGGACGTAGGCGATCATGGCCCTCCACATCTTCTTTTTTATCTGTGCTTCTTATTGTTAATTCAAATTTTTAAAATTGCTATATATAAGCAATGTTTTTGCCAATAAACTTACCTTTTTTAATGTTTGTATAAAACTAATTTATAGCCGCCTTGTCAAAATTTAGTCGTTAGTTAGAAGACCTACAGCGTTCGTAATAATAATTCTTGCTGTCATCTGATATTTCGCATTACTACAAATTAGTCGAATAGAGATTAAAAAAAAACTCTGTGAAATTATCTAAATAAGTCAAAATAATATGTTTACTTACATTTTCTTAAAACTGTCTGGAATTATTTAATGAAGTGAAAAATAGTAAGTTTGCTGGATTAACTATAATTATCAGTAAAAATACTAGAAAATTATTCAACTATTTCTTTCATGGCTAGCTTTATGTATCTATGTCCAGGTCCCTACTACCCCCCCAACCCCCAAGCCTGCGGAGCCAAGCCTGATTGAGTGCTATCTTATAAACATTTGATTTTTTCGACATACAGTTATATACGTTAAAAATTAAACTATGCACACCTATTAAAGGATAACAGATTTGCGTTGATTTTAACGTCATTCTGTTTGTTTTGTCAAAATCCCTGAATTTGTTTTGCTCATGCTAAGTCTTGAAAAAACACTATATAAAATTCACTAATTTTTATCCATAATATTGAATGTGTTAAAATTATTCAACTATTTAACAAGAAAAATCTCAAGTTGATGTTAAAATTTCCCGCAAAACATTGTTGATCTATTTAAGATGGAATAATCTATTATGACATGTCTTACTTTTTTTCATATATATTGTATTTATTTTCAATTTTTCTAGTTGAATTGTTCGCCTATATTACATATGATCCATTACACTGGTCAAAAAAAAAAAATAAAAAAATAATAATAATAATTGAAATGGTGTCGAGACATAAAACATCTTTTTTAGCTAATTTGAGGGCCCTGTTTTTTCATTTGTTTTTTGTATATATGATATTGATCGATAGAAATATTTCTCAAAATAAAATCGTAGAAACCTCACAATTAGTAATTAAACCAACAAATATTGCTCTGCTTATTTTGAAATACTATTTTTGCAATAACAATCAGACCCGAAGTCTTCAAAATAACACTATTGAATGCACTAAGACCAACAAATATTTTCATCAAATCATTTAACAGACTAACAGCAGAAATAAAACCTTCGTGAACATAAGAACTATGGTAAACATTTTCTCTTTCTTGATTGTCTGTCAAGTTCAATATTATTTAAGTCCCTTTTGATACTCCAGGAGTATCATGTACAATGGAATAGGTGCATTCAATTGGGATGTCTTTAGTTGGAATTTCTTTCCATGTGTGAAAACAAAATGCTCTCAATATGCTTGGTTTCCTTCCGTACTGACGAGATATATTTATGTATATCAAACAGATTTTAGGGTTTCATTTTTTATATCACCTTAATCATCAGGTTCATTGAAGTGTATTACTGATAAAGTTTATCATTTAATTTGAATTTTTCGATAAATTGGAAGAATTCCATACTTCTATTTTAAAGTTTTTGACTCAAAATCACTTTTTTCTCATACAAATAGTTTATTTCAGGTGGCTGACATAAATTGCTCGGCCTACCTGAAAATTGATCGGTTTCTAAGTCCTTTATTAACTAAATTTTGCGATCAGCCAAGATCGTAAATTGATCTTTTTTTCCAAAATAAGCAATTTCAGTATATAAAAATGGTAGCTAACCATGAAAAATTATGGTCATTTTCGGAATCAGCACCATCAAATTAGCTAAAAAAATGTGTTTTGTTTATTGGCCCCCAAAATCTTGTTGACCTGTGTTGTTGTACATAATTAGATTTTCAAAATTCACTACAAAAAATGTCAATATTCAATGCATTGCTTTTTTTCACTTTACTCTCAAGATGTGCTCTAAATGCTAAGATTATTTCCACTGTCAGGGTTGAAAAAGGTTTATTTGAATAATGAAACAATTTAATTATAAAAGCTATAAAAAAACAACGGCTTATTCATAATGATTCTTGACGACCTTATTGAAATTAATTAATAAAACATTCTTAAAATTTAGATTTTTAAAGCTAAATATGCCAAATATACATCTCCATTAAGCAAGGACTGCTAAGTTTGACCAGATATAAGACATATGCTGGTAGATTGTAGAGTAATTGGCCATGCTTAAATGTAATTGGTAGATACTTCCAACAAACGGAACTGACAAAATTTGCAATAAACAATAACAGAAAGAAAAGAACAGAACAAAAAATAATATTAGGTAAACAATATATATAAATAAAAAAGCAATAAGTCAAAGCAACAGTAATGAGATAAAATATTCACAAACTAAAAATGGTATTAATACACAAGAAGGTGCATTGACAAGCGATCGCAGCATTTTGACTTCAAGGCAAGTGAGGACAGAAATATATTGTATGAGTAGCCTATCTTATTGGCTATAAAGTAATCCCAGCATGCATCTGTATATTTTGTCGATAAATTTGAAGAGGGGGTGTTTCAACAGACATACCCATATGAGATGGTCACTTCAACGTGGTGTAACGGTTAGCAAATGTGTCTTATTAGATCAATTTTTCGGCTCAATAGTGAGTTCGATTCTCACTGGGTGCCTCATACTTTCGACCCTGTGTCACATCTAATCTACGCTTAGAAAATCGCCACCTCACGGGCTGTTTTGTAGGGTCCCTTGTGAATATGTGATATTATGGTACATGTAAGATTGAGAGGTGATGGACAAGTGCTTGTGGTGATTGAGAATGTTGTATTGAATGAATGTGTCGTGATTGTGATTAACTCAAAGTAGGATTGTCAGTGAAGCCCAGCCTTTTCCCTCTTCCTCTTCGGCTTCGGGCCAGAATTTTGTATTAAAATGCAAAATAAATATACATTCCCATATGAGATTGAAACCAACATATATATGAATGATAATGTGACATTTCATGTGATGTTTGCCTACACAGACACATACACATGGGCAGACAACAAGCTATATATATTTTCAAGGTTTTGAGAAGAAAACCCGCACAAAATATGATCTTTAAATATTAGTTGGGATCTAGTACTAAAGGCAACTATTGTCAATCATTAAGGGCTTCCATATAAGGATCAGCACAAAGAGAAAATATATAATAAAAACAACACGTTTGCATTGCATAAATAGGAATTAACGACCAGTTAACGAATTTTAATGATTTTTTGTAATACGAGAATGTGTATTGCGCAGTATACAATTTTTTACGCAACACTGACACATTTGACGGCGCGTGAAGTATTCGATTGCTTGATTGATTTGTTTTTTACGGTCTCTGAACCTTTTTCATATTATTTTAAGTCAGAATATATTTTTAGATTATAAGAATTTTTGGAGATAATAACGATTCAAGCCCTACTAATTAATAATTTTTTTGGAGATAATAACGATTCAAGCCTTACTAATTAGCCCATAGTTGGGGAGAGAATAGGTTGGGTCGGACCTGACTGGAAGTGAAACTCGGCTCTCCGCTCTTCACTTCTGAGCTGCCCAGTCTACCCAGGTGGTCACTCGTCTAGGTACTGATAAGGCTCGACGATGCTTAGCTTTGGTGGTCTTACGAAAATACGTGATATGGTCGTAAGCAATTATTTATTAGAATTTAGGTAAATTAAGAAATGTATTCCTCTAATAAAGTGTTTCCCAATGTGGGCGCTAGCACCTCCTTATAGGCACTTGGTGTTTTTATTTCATTTGGGGTGCAGATAACATATTAGGGGTTGGGGATATTTGTACATTTGTTTTTCAAATTTTCAAAAATTATTCAATATTGCTTACAAAAGAAAATTTCTGAAATCTAAAGCTGTGGGAAGCTATCAAACTTTCCTTCATTGTTTTTCCAATTTCCAATATGACTGAATGTGGTTTCAATGCAATTACAGGGCTTCTTACTAAACAAAGAAATCGTCTGCAAATTACAAAACAAGGTGATTTACGATTACTTCCAAGAATCATGGAACCTAGAGCCTTAGCTAGTAAGCAATTGAAAACATCGAGATAAACTATCAAATGCAAGTTTCTTTTTAGCATTTAATCATTACCATTTATAATAGTATTGAAAACATTATTAAAATTATTTTTGCACTAATACCTAAGTGTTATCTTGCTATGAAAGATGAGGTCAATATAATATTAGAAATTTAATTTGACAGGGGTTCGTTGACAAAATGTTTGTTATGAAAGATGAAGTCAATATAATATGAAAGATGAAGTCAATATAATATGAAAGATGAAGTCAATATAATATGAAAGATGAAGTCAATATAATATTAGAAATTTAATTTGACAGGGGGTGGGGCGTTGACAAAAAGTTTGTGCCCAAAGGGGGCGCTGCTTGAATAAAGGTTGGGAAACACTGTTCTGGTAGATATTAAACATTTATTTATTTTTTTTATCTTCGATGTGATGTTAAGTTCAAGCTATTATTAAATATTTCAAAGTTTTATATCAATTTGTTTTTATCAAATTTCATTTTATTGGCTTGTTATAGAACGGTGAGTTTCGCAGGAACGCACTCTTCAAAATTGTGTCACGAATGTCCAAGATGTGAATGCGTTTGGCAATTAATTTGAACAATCATTTGATTCATGCAAAACTTTAGATTTTACAAACATTTTAACTACTTATGTATGCTTGTGAGTTTAGTACAGTTCAGCATAAAAAAATCGAGTTTTCTTTTTAGCAAATCTTACACACAGTTTTATTGAGCATGAAAATTGAGTGTTATCGGCGCGGAGAGTGAAATCAGTCTGTTGAGTTCAAATTATGAGTACACTTCGCATTTATTCGCTTGTAGAAGGCTTTAACCCATCGTCTCCTCTTTATGTGCTAAATAGCAAAACAGACGGGGATCTTTTTTATGGTGGCAGCCAGTAATGAGAAAGAGCATTCAGAATTCAAACACTCGTAAATAATAGGGCAGACTGGGCTCATTAGCCTTGTTAGAGCAGCTAGTCTTGAAGAATGACAACTTTTAATTTTAAAGCAACCGGATAAGGGATGGTCTGTTACTACATACAACCCGAATGTTTTTACGCGACGCTTGATTCTGGTAGTGAATTAGACATTGGGGTGTTTTAATGTGAACTGAATAATCAGACGCAGTCGTCATCTTACTGCTGCTATTTACCACAGCGTTCTTGATCAAATAAACTGGGACTGCTAAAATCAATACTGTGAAATGAGAATAAAGTAGTAGTTTCCAATAAAGCTTAAACTCGCATCTCTTATCCAAGGAGGATATCTTTTATGAAAGAATTTTAATTATGACTAACGGAAACGTATTTTGCAAACATTTTTGGTTTGGTTTGCTTTGTTTTGTTTTACGGTATATCAACATCAATGGGTTATTTAATGCCGACAAGAATTTTATTGTTGGTAATATTTTTGTTCAAACATGTATTGCTGGTAATAATGTATTACTGGTAATAATTTTTCTTAAAAAGATTTATTGCTGGTAATAATTTACCTATTTTTACACTTTCATAGTGTTTTGGCCCCTTTTGTGGGGGTAACTATTTACCCATAGTTGGGACCCTGACAGGTGCTCCCACCCTGGGTCTGAGTGGACCTGGGAACACCAACAATTTAGAGGTGGTTCCACGCTCCTAATCAGAGGCCTTGCCATCGGATGTAATTTATCGTCTTACCCAGGACGCAGATGTAGTTTATCGTCTTACCCAAGACGGGCTCCAAACTTGGTTGTGCGAGTGGTGTAATGACTTGGAATTGTTAATCGGAGAGCCGAGTTCCAATTCCCGTTGGGTTCGTTATATTTACTTACGCGCAAACAGGAAAAATATGAATCCACCTCCTCTTCCTTACCCCAATTAGTAACACTTGCATCACTAAGTCATTATTATCTCAAAAAGAAAAAAATATTCTTAGAATCTAAAAATATTTTCTGGCTTTAAATAACTTCCAAAGGGTTGATAAGCCATAGAAAAATGAATGATTCAATCAATCATTTATCACTGTTTCGAGCATATTATTCAGTCAGTTATATGACATGCTTAGGCAAGTCAGATTTTTTTTCACGGTTGCTATATCTTTCGGCAGTAGAACTAAGCTATAGAATTCGGTCTGTTCTGCTATTTACCCATAGCTTGAGGGGTGGAGAAGAAGATACATACCTTGCCCAAGGGTATTAGCACGGAAGTGAATGTAAAAAGGTACGATTGGAATTCGAACTCGGCTCTATCGATTCCTCAATCCGAGCCGCTATCCATTACTCCATCGTGTCTCCTACTCCTAGTGGTAGGATTCTTTGATAACATATAGTCAATAATTTCAGTGTTTTTTGTTTTTTTATTTTGAAGTTTTCAGGAATCTCGGTTTTAAATTAAATAAAATATCAAATATTCCATCAAACACGTTACTGGACTCATTTTATGCTAATCAATTTATATATATTATTATATGTGAAAACTAGTCGGGTGTTGAATTATTTTCATGATGCCGTTTTGCTAATTTACATGAGACCTGAAAATTGTAAGGAGAAGTCATTACCATGACAACCGAATTACAAAACACGCTACACTGAAATTGAAATATAATAGCATCGTTGCATTTGTAACGAATTTTTCCTTGGAGTTTTCAGTAGTTTTATGAAAATGCTCACGTAAAGCACGTCAACACAAAAATTAAAATTAAATTCAGCATCCAACTGGTTTTCACATATTCCGTTTGTACATATTTTGTCAAATGGTTTGCATCAATCATATACATCTTATATATAAATTACAGTATATGTGTGTTTGTGCGTGTGTTTGCCAAAGCAATACCTCCGCTCCCACTGGCTGGATTTCAATGATAATATAGCTCATTCAAAAGTTCTAGAAAAGTTAGGTGCATGAAACGATTTTATTGAGCTGAGATTCAGGGTTGCCAGATTATGAGAGTTTAAAAATATATATTAATACATTATACTAGCCATTATCTTTGCTTTGATGATTCAAGAGGAGTAACTCTTATTTTCCTTTTGTTTCCAAAATTGCAGTGCATGTTTTATTATAAACAAGTTTAAAAGCCGCCATATCCGGCAAATATAAGCTAGCCCTTTTGGAGGACTCTTGGTTTGGCTATCATCACAATAGCTAAGGAGGAGTAGATGCGATAGGCATCAATAAACTGCACAGAAACTCAAAATTGATCGCTGCATTTAAGTATTGAATTAATGTTAAGCTTACCTTTTCAAAATTTCTGAGATTAAAAAGCTCCAGTTCTTCTTTATAGTAATTTGGTATTGACTCGACCCCCCAACGAAGTCGCGTTGCGACACAAGGTCGATTTAATGTGGTGAGCCCAAGCGCGTATACCGGCACTAGGAACAAAAAATCCCCGAGACCCCGCAGCTGTCGATTGCGCTGGCCTTGGTGCGAGCACCAATCCCTCTCTTTGGTTCAATGAGAGGACGCGGCCTCGTGCAGCTGCTCCCCAGGGTTGGGCACCTATCAGTATAATTTGTCTCAGTTGCGACTCAGTCCTTCAACGGAGTCGCCCCTGAGCACACTTTGCCCCAAAACAGAGACGCAACTGAGAAAGGATAAATAAACATGTTACAAACTACTTTATAGTAGACATTTACTTGAAAACACCGAGTCAGGTCATTTTTTAACTTGGAGACCCGAGTGTTTTCACTCACGCAGCAGGTCTAAGCAGGTTATATCTTATCGAAGCTGGTCAAAGATCGTCTAAGCATGTCATAGCCGTGATACCACCAGCGTCAGGGAGAGATCCTTAACTCCCACACTAAAAGTTCAATATCAGTATTATATATTGTGTACTTTTTTCTTTTCTTTTTTTTAAGCATTTCGCCCCAAGCAAGGCGGGAAGCCACTAGGACGCAAGGGGTTACACAAGATTTGGAGCGAGAGCAGATAGGAGTGATAGAGGAAAGGATGAGGAGAAAGATAGTGGATAGATCAAGGCAACTGGAGATGTCGATTGACATTACATTTGAATAGTTGGAGATTATAGGTCTCAGGGAAACAGGAATAGGGAAGGGAGTTCCACAGGCGAGAGGTGCGAGATATGAAGCTATTGGAATAGAAGAGACAGCTACATTTAATAGTTTCAACAGTGAAAGGGTGAGAGCGGGATGCTAGCTTCGTAGGGCGCTTGAATTCATGAAGTCTGAGAACCAGCGAATTGAGCTCCTCGGAGCAATTACCATGAAAGTATTTGTAAAAAAGACAGAGAGAGGCGACGGCGCGTCTGTGAGAGAGCGACTGTAGACGAGATGCCAGATCAGGGCCAATTATGGTTTAACTAATTTGCATATTGATTTTAGAAAAGTTTATTTTATTAATTAACTGTCCTTCATCTCCGCTCTTGGATTGTTTTTATTTTCATATCAAAAATAGTTTTGTTTCGGAATATCGTCTTATATAGTGCAGATAATTGTTTGAAATGTGCATTTTACTTGGGCTTCAACAAGTTGGCATCTATTTGTAAAACTTTCCTTAACTACAACAAGCCAATTTATGAATGAAATGTTCATTTAAAATTTTTGTTTCAAAGATTTCAAGTAGTGAATATATATCTTATTTTGCGAAGTGATAGCGAGCGCGAGAAATTAGGTAGTAGATTATAAAGGATAGCTTCCCGTTGCCGGACACACATGTCAGCTAGGGGGGCCAAACAATGCTTGTTGCAGACATCTGCTCAGGAACATAAGTGTTTTTTTTCAACATACACAGTTTACACTGCGACTATGCTGTGCATACCGTAGTTAATTTCTGAGATAGAGCGAATAATGGCTACCAGTAAGCTCAAACCATCGGTCACGATGACTGAACACCTCGTGCTAGCACAACCATTGGTGGCTTCTGAAAGAGCTAGGTCTACTCAATTTCCCACTCATGGCTTAGGCCAATATTCCAACGGTACCGTACCCTAGGATCCCCACTCCAATAACATAAAGAATTCATCATCCTGACAAATCGACACTGGTAAGATTAATGGCTAGAAAGCTAACGGTATAAATAATTGGCCACGCACGTATAATTTATTATTATTATTGTTATTATTATTATTATTATTATTATTATTATTATATAAACCACATTGGACTTGTTTTATATTAACGAAATGTATAATTTAATCTCCTACACGCACTTAATACAAGTAAAGGGATTTAGTATCGTATAAAGTAAAGGCTTAAATAATCAAGAATTGAGAAGTTTTTAAAAAACAACCAAATTTATACAAATTATACGCGCATTTTTGCGTTGTTTAAAGAGAGGGCAGCGGGTCTATATTCACTAGTATGATACAAGATGACAATAATGAAAAATCTACGAAAACCAAACTCACTAACAAAAGCTTGCGAGAATACCTAGTCGGGAATAGCTATTAGGTTGATGCAAAAATAATGACGTTTTTTGACGTTAAAAATATGTCAAAAAACAGACATTATTTTTGCACCATCACCTAATACTTTGCAACTGTTCTTTATTAACTATTGAAGTAGAGAGTACAGAGTAAGGACTGAACACATTAACAACGTTTTGCAGTATAAACTTATTAAATATTACTCTAAAGTATGTATGCGAGAATAGGGTGACAACGATTCAGAGTTAGAGTAGGAGTCGGTGAAACGCCTTCTTCAGAGGAGTGGCGTGTAAAGGGAATTTATTGGAGCACTACCCTCGATATAGTTCTGAACTCAAGCGATTAATTAGCTTGTATATTTAAGCTCATTAATTTAGCATAAAGGGTTTTGTTACGTACATGTATATATATATATATATATATATATATATATATATATATATATATATATATATATATTTAAGCTGCTTCCATCGGTTATTTAACGCATTTTCATACGAACATAAAGTTGGGTTTAAATATAGTATACATATACACGCGTTTAAAATAAGTTTATTTTAATTTAAAATTTTGCGTTTCTTTGTATATGTATGTACACCCACAAAGTAACCTATTTTGAGACGCGCGCGCACACAAACACACGTACGTACACACACACACGCATATATATATATATATATATATATATATATATATATATATATATATTCAATAGATCATAGTTGCCTTTCAAATCAGAAATATATGATTATATTATATATATTTATATGTATATATTTATATGTATATATTTATATCTATATATTTATATATATACATATATATATATATAAATATATATATATATATATATAATATATATATATATATATATATATATATATTTAATATATATTAATTCTGTCTTTGAATCTAAAATGATAATTCATTTTTGAGTTCTCATCCATTTCCAATTATAAAATTAAATATAAAATTTTATTTAGTGAAAGTGTAAGTATAAAAGTGGACGTGCTTGTAGCTTCGTGGATATCGCCGTGGAAGGTGGGATTGGCTTACTGACGTCAATTTCTAAGCGAGATCGTTGCGTTTGTTTTCGTACAACTAAGAAACTGGCAGTATGAATCCACCTCTCAGTGTTTCGTAGCTGGACATGATGAGTCCTCTCGCTTTGGATGACAAGCAGTCTACACGGACATGTTAAAACATAGTTGGATGTACGTCTAACAATTCCAACTCATATTGAAGTTGTGATCCCTCTATTCCACAGCGTTGTTTAGATAAAATTCATGTAAAGTATAAGGGCTCTGTCTATATTTCTGAGATGAGGTATCATGTACACTGTTCGGACTATCGTCCTCCTCTTTGCTGCCATATTTATCACAAAGTTTCGGCCGATGTACGCTCCGAACTAAACCCTTTATTTCGCTCGCTGGAGTTCTAGTTCCATGTGCCATGTCTAATGGATGTCGGTTACCAGTTATCTCCTGTTAATGCCCTTCTCCAAGTTTTCCAGCGCTTTAACCAGGTATTGAAGTCACACACTTTGGGTCCTGACACTGGATCTAACTAACGACTTTATCCACTGTGCCATGTATCCTTGAGGACATCTGTGTATGAATTTCTGGGACTTATAAACCTAATGTCTTCAGTAACCATTTTTACCAGTGCTCATATTTCACTTTTTGCTGTTATCATTGCATGTGGAACTAGAACAGTCTACCCCAGTGAGCAATCACCTGAAGAGGGCCGGAGCGTACAACGGCCGAAACGTTGTGATAAATATGGCAACAAAGATGAGGACTATAGTCGGAAAAACATAAAGTATAAGGGCTGTTTGTGAATTCGCCTTTAGTTCAACCCTGAAAGACAGTAAAAGTGCATTGTTTCATTAACGACGTGCTTTTGAGTATTAGTGAGTTCTTCCGCCGTTCAATAAATACGACTGCCACTGAATGGAGAAAGCAGATATAACACTGGTCAACACGATTTTTGGCGCCAAGAAGCAAAAACACGTTTTTTAACTAATTTGATGGTGCTGATTCCAAAAATGACCTTTGTTTTTCATGGTTAGCTGCCATTTTTGCTGTACTGGAATTGCTCATTTTTGGAAAAAAGACCAATTTACGATCTTGGCTCATCACAAAATTTAGTTATTAAAAGTCTTAGAAACCCATCAGTTTTCAGGTAGGCCGAGCAATTTATGTCAGCCACCTGAAATAAACTATTTTTATAAGAAAAAAAGAGTTTCTGAGTCAAAAATTTAAAACTAGAAGTACCGAATTTTTCCATTTTATCTCCGAAATTCAAATTAACCGATAAACTTTATCAGTAAAACACTTTCATAAACCTGATAATTAAGGTGACATCAAAATATGAAACCCTAAAATCTGTATTTATATTCATAAATGTATCCTATCACTTTTATCCCTTCACTACGAAAGGAAACCAAACACATTGAGAGCATTTTGTTGTCACAGTTGGAAAGAAACTCCAACTAAATTGAATGCACATATTCCGTTGTCCATGATATTGCTGGAGTATCAAAAGGGACTTAAATCACATTGAACCTGAGAGTCAAGAAAGAGAACATTTTTTCACATGTTCACGAAGGTATTATTTCTGCTGTTTATTAAATGATTTGATGAAATTACTTGTTGGTCTTGGCATATTCAATCGTGTTATTTTTAAAGACCTAGGGTCTGATCGTTATTGTAAAAATAGTATTTCTCAATAAGCAGAGCAATATTTGGTGGTTTAAATTCGAATTGAGAGGTTTTTACGATTTTATTGTGAGAAATATTGCCATAGATCAATACCATATATATAGAAAACAAATGAAACAATGCTTTCTTCCCAAAAATGAGTAATTTCTATAAAGAAAAACGATAGCTAACCAAGAAAAAGTTCATTTTCAGATTAAGCGTCCTCAAATTAGCTAAAAATGATGTTTGGTGTTTCGACACCATTTCAAAATTTTTTTTTTTTTGACCAGTGTTGTTACTCTAATAAGTACCGTTCTCACTACTACTCCGGACTTGTTACCTTATGTCATACTAAGTTAAAATATCTTACTATTAATGAGAATCTCATTGTGAATCAATGCTTAACCCATTATTCAGTCAATGCTAATTTAGATGTTTGATTAATTTGTTGTTACGGTTTATAAACATTTTGCAGGCTGAAAATGTTTTCAAATAATAAAGAATTTTGAGGGGTTGGGGGAGATGATAACATTTTAGGGATACAGCTCTTACTAATTAACCCATAGCTGGCTGGAGAGAAGGTGGATTCATATCTTTCCACAGAATACTTGTGAGTAAATGAATATAATGAACCCAACAGGTATTAGAACACTGTTCTCCGGATAACAAATGAGAGCCATTATCCATTAAAACCCCCGCACAACCAAGCTTACAGCATCTGGTATTCCCAAGCGGTCAAACATCTAGGTACTGACCAGATCGACATTGCTTAACTTTGGTGAATGTATGGGAACCGGTGTTTCAACGAGATGGAGTCATTAGCCCTTTATACCACGCTAGAATTCAAGCTTACAGCACCTGGTAATCGCAATCGCTCACACATCTACCTACTGAACACGTTCGACGTTGCTTAACTTCGATGAATGTTTCAACTCTAAGGCACATAGAACATTTTTATCAATGACGAGCTTACCTGTTAATAGAAACGCCAATACTTTATTAAATATATTCCTTGTTAAAAAACAAAACAAACTTTCTTTTAAAGGTTCTCTCAGCTTTATTCGAGTCTGTGGTAGTTTGTGAAACAGCATAACCCAGAATGTATTCTGGTTGTAAACCGCCTGCATACGAATAAAAACTGAAATTACATAAAAGAAAAAAATGGAGTTAGACAAGAAGGCATATTCTCATTGGATTTATTTAACATGTACATCAAGGTGATCTTAAGAGAACTAGAAGTCCTACCAGGATTTATTATTAGTAGGCACAATCTTACCACCATAAGATACGTAGAAGACACTATGTTGTTGGCAGACATAGAAATAAGACTGCAAAAACATTTACATAAAGTAATAAAAGAAGGCAGGAAGAAAGGACTAATCATCGATGGTAAGAAGAGAGAATGAGCAGTTGCCATCAAAGAGAAACAACCCAAGATGCAAGCTACAAAAATCTATCTTGGAAGTTTTTTAATAGATGACAGAAAATGTGACACTGAAATCCGAAGGAATAACGAAAATATGCCTTCTAAAATCTAAGCAACATATTAAGCAACAGGAAATCTTTGTTAAAATCAAAGAAAAGCGTACTGAACTCTTATATGATATTAATTCTTCTATATGGCAGGACAATGTCCTTACCGATGATGAGGAGGCAACAGAGATGTGGTTCTACAGAAGGATACTGAGAATACTATGGATTGAACATGTGAGCAACGAATATGTTTTACTAAAAATGATAACAAAAGAACACGTATACGTATAGATATTTGAAATTTCTGGAACACATAATGAGGAAAGAGAGTTTGGAAAATTTGACACTCACGTGATATATTGAAATGAAAGGGGACAAGATAAAGAAAGAGTATTCTACTTAACACGTTTGTGCAAATGACTTTCACATCAGGGAGCAGGAAGGATAGTAAAAGATAAAACTTGCTAAGAACTACAAGGGACAGGAAGCTGTGGAGAGCTATAATCGCTCACCTCCAGAAGGGACACGCCACATAAAAACAGAAATTGGTAAGACTAAAAAATATGAAATAGTAGTAAGGTGCATTTTAATCTGGTTTGGTACGCTAAGCGTAACTTATTATATAGAGAAAACTAATATAGACTAATAGTTGTCCAACTAGTCTCACATTCCATTCGCTTGCATCGTGATTTGACCTTCTTTGGTCAGCTTGCATTTCTGACCCTGTGTCAGTGTTATAACAGTAATATTGACGTATCCAGTAGGCTAATTCTTACCCAGACGCCATAGATTACCACTATTTGTACAGAGTTTAACTCGATAATATTGTAATATCGTATTACAATTGGGCTTGTCCTTACCTTTGTTAGTTCGCACAACCGTTACGCCCTGCCAATACCTAATAAATAATGGACTATTCCGCTTTAATCGAGTGGAAAGAGGGGGAAAAAGACACTAGTTGATTTCAGCGAGAAAATGAGAGAAAGAAGAGGCGATACTACTCTCGTGTTTAACGTTTGTTTCAATGAAATGGAAAAAAATTGTCAATTTCAAATTTTTTCATTTGTACCCACTTCTTAAAATAACGACCAGCATTCCTATTTATGATTGCTATTGTAAGATTTTGTTAAAGTTGGTAAGTTGTTAAGCTGAAATATTGAACAATGTGATAGTGGAATTTCTACGGCTGTTTTACTGTCGTAAAACTCTCCATGTGTTTATTCAATCATTAACTTTTGAATTCAGAAAATGAAAATGGGAAAACTGAAATTTTCACGAGTTAAAACTAGGTAAATATATATATAGGACTCATGGCGGTGTGAGGGTTAGCAAGCTTGTCTCGCTAGAAAAATTCCGACCGAGTAGTGAATTCGATCCTCATCTAAGCTACGCTTGGAAAGTCGCTATATGACGAGCTTTTATGTGCGATCAAATAAAATACGTTTGCAAAAATCAAAATGCTCGGTGTTAACTTCAAATTGAGATTTCATATATTAGACGAAACCCTTATTATATGAATTGCAAAGTCACTAAATACCAAAGTGAACCTTCCAAATTTATGCCTTGTAAGGAACTTTAAAACAGACGCGTTGTGTTTCATAATTATTTTAACACTGGTTGCTCTAGGGAAAAAGCCCCATTGCAATATAATACATCGTTTTTATAATCCATATCTAAACTTGTCTGGGTTCTGTTTGTTTTGTATCTTCTAAGAAAAGTATTTGAATGTTGGTTATCTTAAATAGAGGGGAAAATACGAAAACAAGGGAATCAACGAGAGAAAAACTCATGAATGCTTGCTTGTATGAAAGACAGATGTACATTCTGAATAGTTTTGTCTACAAGTCGTTTTAAGTCGTGGGGAATTATTTTATTCTTCTCTATTTCTTTAGAAAGTTTTGTGATTGCTTCAAGAGAAGATGAAATATTTTGAAACTTCATGAGTTTCTTGTTGGCAAATTGGCAAATGTCTTGAACAAAGCTCACGAAAAGTAAATATGCCTATTAAAATTAATTTCCCATCAATCATCATTACGTACTGGAGGAAAGGAACTAATGGAATTACATCCTGGTATTTAGATATGCACTTTCTACAAAAATACAAAATTACACACACACACACACACACGCATATCTATAAGTGCGCGCGTGTGTGTAATTTTTCATTTAAAATTTTGTATTATATATATATATATATATATATATATATATATATATATATATATATATATATATATGTATGTATGTGTGTGTGTGTGTGTATCCACACATGGGCAAATTGTCACCATTTTATATTTTTAATTTAGAGCATGCGCGTTGTATAGTAAAGTCAGTTGGTCACCGTCTGTGAGAAAAAGAGCACAATGCCGCATTTTACTCCGATATCTCTTATATATATATATATATATATATATATATATATATATATATATATATATATATGTGTGTGTGTGTGTGTGTGTATATGTGTTTGTGTGTGTGTGAATTACATAATAAAACTCAATTGTACTCCATTTTTATAGCCATTTCGCTCTTCGGGAAAAATTTCCTGGAGCTTATCAATACTCGTTTTAGTATTGATATCTTCATGGAATTTATCCCGAGGAGCAAAATGGCTATAAAAATAGGATACAATTGAGTTTTATTTTTATGTTATTCATTTCTATGCTCTATAATAAATATATTGAGCTCTCTTTTGTGGATCAGTTTTAATATTTTATATTAATAGGATTCACTTGGATTTCTTACCCTCGGATTTTTTAATTTTTAATTTTTTTTAACACACACACACACACACACACACACATATATATATATATATATATATATATATATATATATTTGGTTGGAGTTTGTGATGTGATATTTGATGTGAGTTTGTGACCCTGGGTTTCACGCTTTTGCGATCGTTTTTCTGACGATCGCAAAAGCGTGAAACCCAGGGTCACAAACCCACATCAATCCAACCAAATATGTTAGCTCTATCTCTGATATTGAGCGCTTTCTAATAAATACCGCGCATATAATATATAAATAATTATATATATATATATATATACATACATATATATATATATATATATATATATATATATATATATACACACACACTTTTCACACACACACACACACACATATATACATATATATATATATATATATATATATATATATATATATATATATATTAGGATATTACACTGAATTACTTGTTTTTGTTGTAATATCCTTAAATAAAATACATAATATTGCTATACTCTATATTGAGCCCTCTTTTAAATTAAATGTTACGAACGTTCGAATTATACTCTATTCTTATATATATAATATGAAACGAGCAAACGCTGAGTAATAAATGCTCAACGTTAAATGTCAGAGCTCATGGGGATAACTACTAATAAAATTGTTTATATTTCTATATAATACACCACAACTAGATGTTCCTTGTATGAAACAATCATCAGGTATGAATATTAAGTTTTTTTTGCCTGACACTCGGAATCATGGTGTGGTACGTAGCAATATAAACAGTTTTATTACTAGTTCATGATCTAAAAAATGGCCAACATTCCGTTGTTAACTGGGGTAAGGACTAGCTTTTTAATTTCGATGCAGCTAAAATGAAACTGCACTCTATTAATCGTCTGAGAAAATCCTTTTTACCCTCCACCAGCATGACTGATGCTAGCCACTAGGAGAATATCTAGGACTAATGATTTCCCCTGACACTAAGTGAAAAGATTATATTGAATCAAATGATCGGTCTGGTGTTAGGAAATTTAGCTCACTGGATCCTGCTAGACAATTTTTCACACAAGAATCTATTAAACCTATTTATAAGTTTAGCATTCACCAATGCTTAGAATATTGTTGCCACATGTGATCTGTTTCTTGTACTATACATTTAGAGATCCTTCATAAAATCCAAAGAAGAATCTGCAATGTGATTGGTCTTGACCTGGCATCTTGGCTTCATTCACTTTCCCACCGCTGTAATGTAGCTTTTCTTATAAATACTTTCATTATAATTGTCCTGATGAAATTCCCTATATGGTACCTAGAGTTTATGAATTGAAGCGCAATACTAGATTGACGGTTAGGTCTCATAATTTTATAATTGAATGGTTGGATGCAACCATAATTTCTATGATAAAAAATTCTTCTCACGCACTTCTCGTTTGTTGAACTCTCTTCCTGCTTCTTGCTTCTAAGTCAACTTTGATCTTCAAAAGTTTAAATACAATATCAATCGTTATCTTCTGCCTTTTGTTCTTCTTAGTCCTTAATAATGTTTTGCTTTTTCTTGTATTCTCGGTGGGGGTTACTGAATGTGAAATTCAGTTTTAATGGCCTTGTTGGATTGCTTTGGGTGAAATGATTAACACACACACACACACACACACACACACGCGCACACGCGCACACATATATATAATTGACTTTGAGGAGACAGAAAGTGCTCACTGCTTGATATCAGAGCAAATGCGATAATTATTTATAGGAAAGGTGTCTCTAACAGTTGACCTATAAACAGCATTTCATGTGCACATTTTGTATCCTCAAGTGGCCGACGTTATATGCTTGTTTTGTCGGCTTTGAATGCCAACCAGAGCAAACCCCAAACATAAAATTCTATTTTTTGTTTCTTGGCCACTGTACAGTTAAAAAGACCGCCTGTTGTTACATTTAATAGCAGCACTGAAAAAAAAAAAAAAAAAAACGACAGTCGAATTGAATTGCCTCTGTGCAATGGCCGTCCCACTTAAAAAAATAGCATAACTTACTCCCTAAGATCTCCTCTTCTGAACAGCTGCAGAAATCATCCAGAAAGAAAGAAAGAAAGAAAGAAAGTGTGAGAAAGAATGAAAGGGGCATAGTAAAAAAAAATATTTGTCATATTAAGCTAGGATTGGTACAATGCTATATTTGCTGAGCTCATGACAAGAAAACAACGGAACAAAGTGAAGAAAGGCAAAGAAAGAAAGAAATGAGAAATAAAAAGAAAGAAAGAATGAAAGGTGCATAATAAAAAGTATTGGTACAAGGCTATATTTGTTGAGTGCGCGACAAGAAAACAAAGAGGAAAGAAAGAAAGAAAGAAAGAAAGAAACGAAGAAATATTTTCAAAAAGAAAGAAACAAAGAATGAAAAATAATTTTGTCATACTAAGCCAGGATTGATAGAAGGACATATTTGTTGAAAGTGTGACAAGTAAACAGAGGATCCAAGTGAACGACAAAGAAAGAAAGAAAGAAAGAAAGAAAGAAAGAAAGAAAGAAAGAGCTCGAAATTAAAGTAAGAAAAAAATTAAAAAAAAAAGAGCCGTTCCATCGAAAAAATGTCAACAAAAGAAAGAAAACAAAACGATGTAAATTAAATAAAGAAAAGGTGAGGAGGGAATGATAAAGAAAACGAAATTTAAGAATGAAAGAAAAAGCGAATCAAGCTATAGTCATATTTATGCTAATTTCTTAGATGCTAAAAAAATAGAAACAAAATTATGGTTAACTAAGATATGTGTATAATTATTTGGTAACGTTTAAATCAATGCAAAATTAAGATGGCTACCTCGCGCTGCATGTTGAATAAATGATCAGTGTTTAAAAATAAACTGTTGTATGACAATAATATATAATATCTTAATTGATTACTTACATTATTTACATTATTCGGACTATTATTCTCATCTTCATTGCCATATTCACAACATTTCGTCTGTTGTATGCTTCGGCCTTCTTCAGGTGATTGGATTTTCGAATCGAACCCTTTATGTCAAACACCGTGCCATGCGTCTTTCGAATGTCTCAGTTATTTCCCTTTAGCACAACTCTCCAATTTTGGTTCACTACTGCTGTGACCTGGTATTGAAGTCACAACTAATCACTGGATCTAACTAACGTCTTTATCCACCGGGACATGTGTCATTGAGGACATCTGTGTATGAATTTTTGGAATTTATAAACCTAATGTTTCAGCAATCATTTTTTACAGGTGCTCATATTGCAATTTTTCTGTTGTTATTATTATTGCATTTTTTTATCAGAGCTTATGTTGCAATTTTTGTTATTATTCATTGCTTTTTTCTAGCACTCCTTATTACTAGTTCATTTTTTCTAGTACTCCTTATTACTGTATTCATTTTTATGTTTTGTCGGTTCAGGAGATTTTTGTGGCATAACATATGTGCTGATTCCTTAAATTTTCGTATTTTCCAATAATGCTCTCTGTCTATTATTTCAAACTCATCTCACAGGGGGCGGTGATCACCCTTTTCCTTCCATATTTGTTAAGCTACGCCTGGTTTTTCTATTTCCCCTTGTGTTACCGATTTACGATGTTCTTATAGTCTTACCTTAAGGGGCCGGCAAGGGATGGCGAACACACATTCCTTAGTCATGTTCTCCTCTATGCCGGTGGAGGTCTTACTCGGAAGAGGTGTCTACGAAGTGTTGAACCAGGAGCGGAGCGTACAACGGCCGAAACGTTGTGAATATAGGAATGAAGATGAGGATAACAGTCCGAATAATGTAAAATAATGTAATCATATCTCAGAGATATAGACAGATATATTAATTGAATTAAATGCAAGAATGGAAATATGCAATGTTTTTCGATAAAATTAGCCACGTGTCAGTGTCTCATTCTTTAACAACAAAATGAATATCAGTTTATTTACTTGATGTACGCGTGCTTAGGTCTATGGATGAACAAGTATATATTTATATTTGAGCGCAAAGGCGTGCGCCCCAAAACACACAAAACGATCCAAGATAAATATATCCTGAGACCTGGATATGCATTTTCCATGTTCAAGTGTTGTTAAATACATATGCCAAAAAAAAAAAAAAAAAAAAGAAGCAAGCTAACAACAAATATGAACACTCATTTTTTCTTTTTATATGTCGTGCCCTTTCAGGGTGTAGGCGATCATGGCTATCCAACTTCCTCCAATCCCTTATAGCTTTCAATAGGTTTCTCTGCCAACTCCCCCAGACCCCGTTCTCTCATCCACTTGCTTAAGCCCACTAGGTATGTCATACGTTGCTTTCCCTTGTCTCTTTTACCCTCTATTCGACCTCATTTCTCATTACGTGTCCCATAAACTCTTGCTGTCTCTTCTTGATGTTAAGTATAAACCTTCTCCTTGTTTGCATCATCTCCAAGACCACATCGTTGCTCACAGGCTCGGTTCATGATATCCTCAGCATCCTTCTGTAGAACCACATCTCTATCGCATCTATCATCTTTGAGGAGACCGTCCAACATTCGCTGCCGTAAAGGAGGACAGATGTCACGTAACAGCTCAGTACTCTTTTCTTTGTTACCGAAGAATTCCTCCTGTCTCGCAATACTCTACCCAGCTTTTGGAATGCGTCCTTGGTCATCCCAATACGTCTATAGATCTCAGTGTCGCTCTTACTATGGCTGGGAAGCAAGAAACTGGATGATAGTTCTACAGGCAAGAAATACGAGAAAAGAAAGTATTAGAATAGATCTCATGGTTGCCTCTGGCGAATTCAACAGTAAATGATGAGAAGTAGTTGCCATTCTAGTAGTACGCTTAAATCGAGGTGCCGAGGAGGAAAACTCATTGGAATAACACCCATGAAAATATTTATAGTAAAGACAAATTGAGATACCAGGACAGGACATATTACATTACAGACACTTCTTTGGATTTTGTCGAGGATTCTGATATATATATATATATATCAGGAGTACACAACCAGATATATTCAAACCAATCGGATATGAAGAGCACAGTTCAGTGTGGCTATGTCTGATTGAAAATAAATCCGTGATTTTTTTTTCGAAATTGCTTTGTTTACGTTTCGAATACGAAACTGGGCAGATTAGGAGTTTTAAAGAAAAATAACTTAGTGATGATGTGTGTTTTCCTTGGTGAATTGTGACTTTTTTTTGTCGTCGAGGAGTAAAGAACGACGGATGAAGCTGTTGTTTTTCTTACAAAGCAGGGCACAAGGTTCGATCCCTGGCGGAAAGAACATTTTCTTCATTGAGATTACTCGAATACACAGGCTGACAGTCGTAATACACAATGTTTAAAAAAAAAATGAAAAATGGAGCGTCAGTTTCAAATTCGATCACCCATTTTAATAACGTTTGAAGTAATAAAAATATCAGATTAAAAAGAAATGTATTATTTCTCTCTCTCCATATATATATATATATATATATATATATATATATATATATATATAACAAGAAAATATCCATGAGTGTATGTGCGTGAATATACATATTTACTACAAATGCATGGACACAACTATAGCCATTACGTGCATGAACTCAAATATACTATAACTCAGGTTATACCGGGGTTGAATAAGACTGACGAATTTTGTTGGTTGAAATAAGCTTATTCCCCATATGTGGTTATTTGGGATTTTATCGTGTACTAATTATTTGCTCTGTAATAATAAATACATTGAGCTCTTTTTGCGAATCAGTTTTAATATTTTATAGGATCCACTTTGATTAAATGCAAACGGATTTTCAGTGTTGCTGAAACATGCTCGTCCTACTCAAAATCAGTAGTTCAGTAAAAAAAAATTAGAATACTAATTTAACGAGTTGGTTCAGTCTGCGAACTTTTCAGTACACCCTTTCTGTACCAACGCCTATACATATTTAAAATGATATCTCCGATATTGAATACTTCTATAAATATAACTTTTTTAACAATATATACATATATATATATATATATTAGGTTGGTGCAAAAATAATGTCAGTTTTTGACGTATTTTTAACGTCAAAAACCGACATTATTTTTGCACCAACCTAATATATATATATATTTATATATATATATATATATTAAAAGAAGCTACATATCGAACAATACATGGTTGCATGAGTATACATATTTACTTCATTAAATAGCTTCGTCCACACACACAGAAACGCACACACAGACACACACATACAAAAAATTATCCCGTATTAAACCAACTTAGACAAATATGTTATGGATGATTCTAACATCCATAACATATTTGTCTAATTTTATTTTGTCTGACGCTAATTTAATTTAGCGCTCCATTAAACCGAAATGAAAAGGATGTGTCAAATATGGTAATGAAATAAAAAAGGAGACCTGCCCATTTGGGTTGGCTGTCTTTACAACGCAAAATGTGTTTAACTATCCTTCTTTTTTTTCTGTAATTGCTGAAATGGCAACTTTTTCTTCCTCCGCCCCAATTTTATATAAAGAGGGTGGATATTATATTAATGACATGAAACTAAAACTAATATATTTCAAAATTCATATATTGAAACATTGATATTTGAATCAATTTTATATCGTGATTTTTGCTGATTGAAAACGTGCACATATGTTTTGTAGAAAAGGCATTGTAAAATGCATACACTATACCTTTGGCAATTTTTTATTTGTGCCTGTGAAGCTATACAGTGTTGAATATATGCGTTCAAATTATTCGAATAACAATAAATTAATTTTAAAATACAGAAAATGTTTTAAAGTTTGACATAAAAACACAAGTATAAAGGAACTGACATTATTCTACTCCGGTACGTCTTGTCTGCGCATGACTTGAATTTTCTAACTCGATGAGACGTGCTAGGGTTTGCTGTAGAAAATTTGCACACTTAAAATAGATCATCATTTAAGCGTAATCATTTGTTGTTTCTCTTTCTAAAATTTATAATAACCTTATTCATTTTGAATGTCTTTAGACACTATAACTATTAAACAAAATATGTATCAAGCTTAAAGGACGTGTATGTGTGTTTGTGCGTATACATTTGCGCACACATACACGCACACATACATGAAGAGGTGTTGAATAGGATCCATTTTCTATGATTTGACCAAATATCAAATTTTTTTAATATCTTCGTCGGGTCGAGAACTTTGTAGCACCTCCTAATATATTATTATTATTATTATTATTATTATTATTATAGACAACAGACATTTTGTGTCGATTTATTTTACTGAAAGAAATTTCCAAATTACGAATAATCCTTATGAATACTCTTATCCACTCAGAGAATGTTTCTCTGTAAATAAAAAACACAAAAGAAACTTTGCATAGGATATACAACAACCACAATCACACGGAGACTCACCTGCTATCAAACCAGAGTGCCATCAGACAACACATTAATAAACAGCATAAGGATCATAGTAACATTAGTCAAACAATACCAAAAATATTAGCAAAATCAAATAATAAAAAAAGTTTTACGATAGTTGAAGCAATACCTATACAACAACAAAAAATCATGTATAAATAAAAAAATTATAAACTAAGAACTCGAAACCTCAAACGTATATGTATATAAAAACACGCACACACAAATCCCAAAGTATTCTTTCGCTGCGTCACAACATTCTATGCTTACGTCACAACACCCACTAGTTCAAAGAAACTTACTACTTATAACCTCAAGAAAGACAAAAGCTTGGACCATGTTTCTAGTACTTTTCTTCTGAAGCGAACTTCGGACAATTTCTGACGGATTTTCCTCCTTGTCTGAGAAGAATTATTCGTAATTTGGAAAATTCGATGAGTAAAATTAATCGACAGAAAATGTTTGCAGTATTTAATAATATGGCTTAACGAAAATACACAGAATACACAAAATATACATACATACACACACACGCACACACACACACATATATATATATATATATATATATATATATATATATATATATATATATATATATATATATACATATATATATATATATTAGGTTGGTGCAAAAATAATGTCGGTTTTTGTCGTATTTTTTTACGTCAAAAGCCGACATTATTTTTGCACCAACCTAATATATGTTCTGTTACAAGTATTTTCGAAGAAATTCGCTACTCCATCGTCAGGTATTAATATTGTTTTCATTTCAAGTAAATTTCCAAGACGAAAATAAATGTATTGCAAACCGAAAGATGCTTTTTTTTTAAGTCTACTATTTATTAACGGTACAATTTCAGAATGTCTGGTGTCGCAACGCTAGTGTTGTATTTTGAATATTTCAAGGGACATTTTTTTTTTTAAATAGGAACGTATCAAATCCACGAATATTTTTTTGTTATAAGTGTTTTCTGTTAAGGTGACATGAACAAAATGGTCGAATCGGTAGAGTAGTATCTTAGCAATGTTTTCCAGCGATTTTGCACAGCTGATAAGTTTATAAGTTGATTATATATATATATATATATATATATGAAGAAATAGTATTAAGGTGTGCTATATTTATGGGATAAAGTGCTCAATATCAGAGATAGAGCGTGTGTAAATATAAAAATGAACATTGAAGTCAACACTTAGAGGCGACAGACTGTTTCATGCTAGACGCAAAAGGCGGCCTGACGATTGCGTCTAGCATGAAACAGCCTGTCGCCTCTGAGTGCTGACTTCAATGTTCATTTTTATATTTATATTTATATATATGCATATATATAATTACTGGTAAGAATAATAAATATATATTTTGTTTCACACCGTTTGGTACGTTTTACATCGAGCACCGTGTTATTACTACCAACTCTTGCTGTGCGATATTTTATATATATATATATATATATATATATATATATATATATATATATATATAGAGAGAGAGAGAGAGAGAGAGAGAGAGAGAGAGAGAGAGCTTGTCGTTTGAATTTAACGAAACTTGTTTGATTAAATTTGTGCTGCCGAAATACAATATGTATATATGTGTGTTTGTATACTTCATTGTATGAGACATGTAAAAAAAACATTAACAACGGAACCCTTGCAAATGGCTAATGAATTGGCCGAAAGTTCTTGTGACAATAATCATTACGGACATTTTCTGAACTCTCTCCATCAAGAAAACTTAAAGAAAACTGTAAGAACATTAGAAAATTTGATAAAAACTTGTAAATGTTTCCTTGTCTGTCACATTCAATAAAACATATTTGAAATACCTTTTGTTTCCCAAATACACAATACATACATACATACATACATACATATATATATATATATATATATATATATATATATATGGCCTGGCGATTGCATCTAGTATAAAACAGACTGTCGCCTCTAAGTGTTGACTTCTATGTTCACTTTTATATATATGTGTGTGTGATAAAATAAAAACAAACAAATAGAAAACGCATATCAATCTGACATGTTTCACTTTTATTAAAGCTTCCTCAGGGATTGAGAGAAAACAAGCAAAAAGACAGAAACCCTAGTATTTTTAATTTTGTTTTGGGTCAGTTTACATTGGTCAATCAGGTATCATTAGCATTAAAACGTAGATAATGATGAAGATTCTTGTAACATACATATAGACATTGATGCCACCTAGTGGCAACATTCTGTTTCATGCTTAAACGCAATCTTCAAGCCATGCGATATTTTAAACTTAAAGTAAGTAATATTTGTTTCCAATCAGACTAATTATACTCTAAATCAGATAATATTTCTCAAATAATGTTTCAGAAAAGTATTTAATTTACGTTGCGATGAAACACGACTACAAAGGACGTTAATCGTCTATTTTTGAAAAAATCTCGTTCAGTCTGTTTGAATTAGTTTTTGAAATACAGCAAAGTATTTTATTTATTGGAAATATTAAATTTAATCTATTAGCTTGAAATTAAAACTAAAATAAAACCTTCATAAAAGATTGTGTCATTTTTAAAATTTCATTTTAAACCTCAGGCATCGCGTTTTGCGTAGAGGTTCCTACTATCAAGAATTACTGTTAAGTCTGTCACAAGACTTGATAGGGATTTAAAATTAAGCATTGACTGTAAAATACCACCTTTGAAGCCAATGATCTACTGGATTCGAATATTATGTATAACTGTTTCTTGAGGTATTCTACAAAATGTTCTTTATTTTTTTCATGTCACAGAAAGACACTAACGATGTCTCGTTCCTTCTTTTCAGGGAGCGGCCCGATCTGTTCAGGGAAAGAACTATTAACCTGTAGAGTAGACGCTGTTGGTAAGATACAAATATTCACATTATTCAGAATGTGTCCAGAAAGTATCCAGCCACTTAATTTTAACGCAGAAACGCGGCCGGCCAAGGCCAACGGAACCGGAGTTCCCTTCACATTGCACGTCTTTGGGCCTTCATGTGCTTATTCCAGCATGCATTTCACTTATAGTCCGCAAATTACGATTTCGAAATTGCTATCAGCTGACTCGTCGCAGTCTATGAAATTTCGGCAACATCCTGAAATGTATCCCCTTTTAACAGTTAAAGCCAGAAATCGAAGGGGGCCAAATCTACACTGTAGGTGGAGGAGCTGGCATGATTGGGAGAAATGGTGATTTAAAAATAAATTGCACTAGACTTAACTATGTTTTTTCGTTCAATGATCATCAGTGCGATAGTGATACGGTAAGCAAGTTCACTAAATGGAGTGAAACTGTCGACTGAGTAACCCCACGAGAGAGTGTCAGTTAAAGAATACGAAGTAAAGTCTCATCAGATTGGTTGCGGAATTACATTAAGCCTGATTTAGTTCTTCTTGAGATATTCTTAATGGATCTGTTTATTTCGGACATATGTTGTACACATATTCAGTTTAGTCTGATACAAAGTCACATTAGGTCGCTAACCATTACCTTACGATTGCTGTTTATTAAATATAAGCTAAAAAATTAGAAAAATGTCAAACAGAAGAACTAATCACTTAGTTAAGCATTTGTTAATACATCTCGGTTGATCGTGATGTCCGGTTGACTATGGAACAATGGTAAGCAACTTAGTTTAGGTAAACCATTACAGCTGTAATTAGTTCGATGCTCACGATTCACACAAAAGAGGAACAATTTTAGTTTTCAAGTGCCACAATTTTTTTTCAGTGTTTATCTCCAGAATTTTGGATTTGCTTAGTTTTTCAAAAATCTCCGCAGAGTTGTTTTTGTCACTTGGTACGTTCATGTCAATCAATGTTCACACCTTTTCTTTTCTCTCTTTGATAATAATTTGCAAGGCTATTTGCTTGTAGTGTTCGATTTGTGTTGATTGATAAAAACATTCCAGAGATTGATTAACACCTGCTCCTTCAACAACAGATTCATACCAGTTGTTGTTATTATTATTATTATTATTATTATTATTATTATTTATTTATTTATTTATTTTATTTTATTTCCTTTGATTTCTTATCTGTATACATTTCTTTCCGGGTCTCGCGCAGGTGACTAAGGTTAGAAATGGCATCAAAAAATTACACAAAGCCCTTCGTAAGGTGTGGGCTGTACTCGTGAGAACAATTTTTTGTATTTCTTTAAGGCATGGGCTTCCAGGGACCCCTTCCATTAGTCTACTGGAATCTTTTCCGACCAATCCGTGGGCTCCAACTACAACGGGGATTGTTGATATTCCCATGTGCCACATTTCTGAGATTCCGTGTGATTGTGTGAGAGAGAAACGTGCCAGGAAAGTGCCATTGGGGTTCAGATATATGAAACACAATATATTTATCATGACAGCCAGTCTGATAAAAGGTATACGAGGCACATGCATCAAAGCCAAATATGCCCGTAATGAGTGCTAGTGTTGTTAAGCTAGTATTATGATAACCTTAGAGAATTTATGATTCATAAACAAATGATCCGTCATATTTTTTAGTGCCATCTCCCTTCAAGATGTGGCCTGTTGAGGCTTCCAACAGATTCTTTCTTTAATGTCTATGAATTGTTAAGATTTTTTGGGAAAGATAGTGGAGTGTTTTTCACAGCCTTTTTTGAAATTCAGAGTTACATTCTCTTAGAATGGTTGCCAACCAAGGCTAGAGAGCCCAGTCTATTTTATCTATTTAGCTATGGGAGAAGAGATGGATTCTTAACATTTTCCAATTGACCTTATCCAGCTGGGCATTTTTCCACGGGACTAGTACAAACTGAACCTCTATTCATGAACGGATATAGTGTGGGCTGTATCATGGCCGAGTATCGAAAGATTTTTTTATTTTGAAATCAAGCTTAAAGTCTAAAGAATCAGGGGGCGTACTGACCTTCCCTTTATATTTAAGGGGGGGGGGGGTCTCTAGAGTAGGCGCCCTTTACGCTTCTAAATCAAAATGGAGAGCCAAATTAAATGATTACTAAAATTTAGTAAAATTTGTACGATCGATTGCAGAAATAGAACTTGGGTTTCCAAATTCTGTTAGAATTTGTGAGTAAATATACCTTTTACACGTTTTTGAACTAGAGCTGCCTCATTCTTCATTATTTCCTGATGTTACAGAATTCGGAGCCTGGGTCAAGATGCTTAGCGATTGGTCAGAATTAGGCGTGGCATTCTGATAGAGATGGATTGCCTTTGCCTAAGTTTTGGATACAAGAAAAATGGCGCGAACTCGGCAGAGGGCTGCACGAATTTTTAAGCGTCGATACGCTTTCCACATTCAGATGCTATAGACAGGCTAAGGCTGTACGTGGAGGGACGCTAAGCCAAGGAGAGGGCATGTGTTCCATTGAAGTTCTTCCTCCCGCTGCTTCGTAGACTCGATACTACCACGTCTGCCTCGCTCTCATAATGAAGCGAATAAGAAAAAGAAAACATTCTTTCGTTGTTGCAATTGGGATATGTCTAAAATAACCTTCAGTTTGTTGTTTACTGGAGCAAAGGATGGCTTGTAAATTTTAACACCACCAAAACTAAACTGCTATCCACTAATCATCTGAGAGACACTATCTGCCTCCCTCTAACCTCCAGGAAAGTGACTCGTTGCGTATTCTCGGGTTAACGTTAACATTAAATGGTAAGACTATATTGAATCCATTGCTAGGTCATCTGTTAAGAAGGTTGGTTCACTGTGTCATGCAACACAAGTTTTCTCTCCAGAATCTATCATGCATATCTATAAGTCTACCATTCGTTCATGCTTTAGATATTCCCGCTACATATGGTCCGGTGCTCCTGCTATTTATCTAGAGCTCTTTGATAAATCCAAAGAAGGATCAGCAATGTTATTGGTCCTGATCTGGCATCTCGGCTTCAGTCACTTTCCCACCGCCTTAAAGTTACCTCTCTGTGCCTTTTCTATAAATACTTTCATGGTAATTGTTCGGATGAGCTCTTCGATAGTGTACCTAAACTTTTTTTTAATTTAAGTGCATTACTAGACTGACGTTGAGATCTCATCAATTTACCGTTGAGCTGGTTAGATGTAACCGTAAATTCTATGCTTTCCGGTTCCAAAGTTGTCAGTTATCTCCTGTTAATTCCCCTCTCCAATTTCTCCACTGCCTTAACCGGGTATTGAACTCACACTCGTTGTAATAATTATGGCGACAAAGATGAGGACAATAGTCCGAATAATGTAAATAGTGTACATAATAGCTCATCTCAGAAATATAGACAGATAATAAATTTACATAATACATATAATAGCCCAAGCTTACGTATCTGCTATTCGTTTTTTTTTAGAATATTGCTGTCATATATGGTCCGGTGCTTCTGCTATTTATCGTGAGCTCCTTGATAAAATCTAAAGAAGGATCAGCAATATTATTGGTTCTGATCTGGCATCTCGGCATCAGTCAGTTTCCCACCACCGCAAGGTTGCTTCTCTGTGTCTTTTCTGTAAATACTTTCATGGTAATTGTTCAGATGAGCTTTTCGCGAGGCTTCCTAGATCTTTTAATTTAAGCCCAGTACTGGACTGGCGTCAAGATCTCCTCAATTTACAGTTGAGCTGATAAGATGTAACCGTAAATTCTATGCTAACAGTTTCTTTTCTCGCATTTTCGCTTGGTGAAATCTCTTCCGGCTCTATTCTTTCGAACAAACTTTATTCTTAAAAAATTCTAATGCAATGTCAATTGCCATCTATTGTCCTCCTGATTACTCTTTCTGTTCTTGCTTATTAGTAATGTTTCTGTTTCTATTTCTTCCACACCCAGTAATCCTTTGTGTCTTAGTAGCTTTACTCCATTGCCGAGGGTGAAAAAAAAATTAAAAAAACGAACAAAAAAAAAAAAAAAATTAAAAAAACACGAACAACCCCCACCCCAATGATTTAAAGGAAAATGATAACCTGTTTTTTTTTGTTTTTTTTTTCAGCTGAATTCGATAAAGACTCTCTGTCACAACAGAAATGTAACTGCATCTCACCGTGTACACTGACCCACTATGAAACACAACTTTCCTCAGCTTATTACCCGTCTGTCCTTTTTGCTGAAATGCTGAAAAATTCTTCTGAGTTCATCGGTCAGCCCAGGTAAGTTAATAGCGCTCTTGTAATTACTAATATTGTTATTATTATTATTTGAGAGGACAACATGCCAAAAAAAGAGTGACGTTGGTGGTACATATATACGAAACCGAATATACGCATAATGACACTCAGTCTGATAAGGGTAGACTAGGCACATGTATCACTGCGAAAACTGCGAAATATAATGAAAAGTTTTGATAAAGACGACGCATATCCTTGCAGATGGAACCCATTTAGAAATACTTTCAGGTCAGGTGACCCTGTCCGCATAGATTATCACACATTGAGAGTGTTCTCAGGTATCTAGATGTGATACCCATGTCATCTTGGCTGCCTCATCATTCAGTTTAAAAAAAGTTAAAACTATCGACACCTGGCTATGATGCTCTCTCAATACATCTACACTTGAGCCGAGATGCACTTTGCGCCAGCCTCAAAGAGACATGCACAATTGATTAAAATCGGACTGGTGACAAGCAAATCTTTGGTACAGAAGGGAATATTTTCAGTAGTCCATTTTACTTCACCAAGATAAAAAAAAGTACTTGTTAACACCTCTAATCAATTAAAATCGGAAGCCAAGAGACCCAGTCCTAGTTTGTCATCACGACATTCTTCTTCTTCTTCTTCTTCTTCTTCTTCTTCTTCTTCTTCTTCTTCTTATTATTATTATTATTATTATTATTATTATTGATGTTGTTGTTGTTGTTTTTTGGGGTGCCTGTTATTCTACACTTGGAAAAGGCATTTCTTCTTCTCTAGCTATATGTTAAATAGCGGAACAGACTGGGCGCTGTAATCTTTAATAGAAAACTTTAAAAGTAATACGCGGTGAAACATAATCGCTTACGTCCCGAATGGACAGACATTATAAAAAATGTCGTAATTGATAAATCAACTATATGTTGATTGATAATTCTTACTAAGATCAGATACACACGCTCCCAGGTTTTCTCTTCTACTTCCTATGCCGCCTTTCTGTACCAAGGTGCAAAACATCGATACCGCGTTTCTGCCTTTGGACAGTTCACGGCTTGTGATGAAGTGAGTTAAATTTCATCTCTGTATCAATATTGCTCTCATGGCACCGACAAAGGTAGATTAGATTATTTTTTCCCTATATATATTTATACACAAACACAGACAAATATATATATATATATATATATACATATATATATATATATATATATATATATACACTTTTTTAACTGATATGAACAGGAAAGTGTATATTGAATCAATTGCTAAGTCTGAATCTAAGAAATTTGGTTCACTATGCCGTACTAGACAATTTCTCGCCAGAATCTATCTGACATATTTATTCGTCCTTGTTTTGAATATTGCTGCCACATCTTATCTGGCGCTTTTGCTATATATTTAGAGTTTTCTGATAAAATCTAAAGAAGAATCTACAATGTTATTGATCTTAGCCTGGCTTCTCGTCCCCAGACTATTTCCCACCGGTATAAGTAGCTTTTCCATGCCTTTTCTATAAATATTTTTTCATGTTAATTGTCCTGATTAACTTTCTACTGTGGTACCTAGATTTTATGAATTTAAGAGTAGTAGTAGAATGGCGGCATTGTCTCATCATTTTACAGATGAAATGACTAACTGTAAGTTCTATGCTAACAGTTTCTTCTGAAGAACTCTCGTGGAACTCTCTGCCGGCTTCTTGCTTCCTCGTCAGCTTTGAACTTCAAATATTTAAATGCAATGTCAATCTTTGTCTTCATAATTCTTGTTCTTTTTTTTGTCCTCTCGCCTTAATAGTTATTTTTTATCAAATTCTCTAACATTCACTAACCCGTTGGTTCCTAGTGGGTTTATTGCCTTCCTTGGGATGAAATGATTCATATATATATATATATATATATATATATATATGAAGAAATATAGTATTAAGGTGTGCTATATTTATGGGATAAAGTGCTCAATATATATATGATGTATTTGACAGAAATATTTTATTGTACAAATTTGATTAAAGACAAACATTTTTTTTTTGTTAGGGATTTTTTCTTATTTTATTCGATTTTTCTGATCTTTTTTCTGGTTTCATTTGAAAGTTTGAATATAATGTCCTATATATTTATCCGTTCCGTTTTCATAAGCTATTATCAAAGAGCTTTTGTTATTAATATTCTGACAATTTGTATGCATTGTACTTTTTGTTTTGTCAGTTGCATCTTTTTTTCAAATAAAACTTTTTTTTTTTTGACCTATCAAATATATTTAGCATGTTTATTCCTAGATTTGATCAAATTGTATTGATATCATGATTCTTTTTTTATGGATAATGTTTCTAATAACCGTAATCTTTTTTTTTTTTTCCTTTTTACAATTTATGTGATATAGTATTATGTGATATTGATAAAACTTTGTCGGGTCTTGTGTTGAGTGTTGATTTTCGATTTAATTGATCTATTATCCGATAAATGGCAAGTTAATCAACGTGATGGTGCAGTTGTTATGTAACCAATGTATATGTTTGAATTATTATTATTAGGTAGGCATTCTCCAAGTGGATAACCGAATTTATAGACATTATTGTTTTTGTTATGTTTTATGTTTTTTCCTTTAATGTATGTAAAACATTAACATTATAATTATCATAACTTTTTTAGGTGAATATAATTTATAATTGCAATATTGAATGGCGATTTGGGGTAATTTGAGTATGGAAACAAACCACAGATAGGGTGTTTTTAAGTCTAGGTAAACAAAAAGACACTTGATTGAATCGCTAATCCCATGGCCATAAAATGGCCGCAGCTGTCACTTAAACATCAAGAAAATGTGCTTACTTTGGGTATTCAAGCGAGTTAAAGAATAATCCTGTGTATCTTTCGACTAGTGAAGTTTATCAAATTAATCTGGCTGACTGTTGTTACTGAGTTTGGCCCACATTATTGTGAAAACGCTTGCCTTAGAGCACTGTTTCCGAAGCTAGCTTCGTAGAACCCTCGCTATGTACGCTATGAAATGATCCTGTCTAAGCATCAGCGAACTTCTCGTGGACTAGTTGCTTACTCCTTTATTTTAAAGCGATAACATTTTGTAAATAGAAGGTTCCAAAAATAAATGGAACGTTCCGAAAATCACTGTTCTGATGTTTGGTTATTGAAATACTGATTTTGGAAAGTGGACCGGGCGGGAATTTTCCGTAAACTCTTGTACCTACACAAGAAATAGTCCTTCGGAGTATGATCGAAAGGAAGAGAAAGAGGGTGTGAGTGTATGTGTGTGTGTGTGTGAGAGAGAGAGAAAGAGAGAGAGAGAGAGAGAGAAACAGAAAGAGAGAGAGAGAGAGCAAAGTTTATGCTAGTGTGAGCATTCAATCAAACATAAGAATGGTAATCTCAAAGTCGTAAACTCGTAATGGTAAGAATGATGTTCTCGCAGTCGTAAGAATGAACCGATGCTAGGAATGATATTCTTGCAATAGTAAGAATTGTAATCTCGCAATGGCGAGAATTTTAATCTCGTAGTGGTAAAAATGGTAATCATACAATGGTAGGAAATATAATCACATAATAGTAAGAAGACTAATCACACAAATGAAAGAATCATATTGTAACAATAATACGGACAATAATCTCACATTGGTAAGAATTTTAATCTCGAAGTAATGGAAGTGGTTATCTCACAATATGAATAACATTATCTCAATAGTAAAAATAATAATTTCGCAGTGGTAAGAATTGTAATCTTGCAATGGTAAAACAGATACTCTCGAAATAATATGAATTGTATTCTCGTAATGGTGAGAATGATAATCCCGAATTAGTAAGAATGGTAATCTCGCAGTGATAAACTCATAATGGTAATCTTACAATTGTAAGAATTGTAGTAATCTCACTATAGTAAAAATGGTAATCTTGCAGTCCTAAGAATGATAATCACGTACCCCATTACTAAATTATTCTTTCCTAACTCTGTACTTTGCGAATTTTGGTTCGTACCAAAGTTGATTGTTGATAATAGTTGTAGCAGATAGGGCTATAACTGTTATCTGTATTTTCCGTAACAAAAAAAATAGAAACTCGAAAATATATATTCCTTCGATAATCAAATTTTTTTTTTAAAAAAAGCAGTTAAATTTTGTTACGGTCTTTATTTTTGCAGTCATAACTGAAATTATGTTTTTGGTTTATAAGATAAATCCAGTTTTAAAATTTCTAATCTTCACTAAATGATCTTTAGCGATTACTTTCTTTTTTCATTTTTACCCCAGGACACATAACGGGGAAAGAAGGTTTGGGGAATTTAATATTCCCAAGGTATATTGACGGTAAGAAAAACAAAGGAAAACAGTAAGAATTTAGATGGAGAAAGTCCCTGAAGAAGCAATTACTGCTGAGGGCAACAAATGAAGGAAAGTTATAGAGAGACACGGTCACCACATAAACACAATGATCTTTTGATAAGTAACTGAACGTGACTGGCTGTAAATTATGATGATCTTGTTAAACTATATGAGTCTTCACATGCATTCACATGCTTGGTTTAGGTAAGCTGGAACACAGCGTGAATACACGAATCACGTGATATTCATTGTCCAATGGGAAGGCATAAACAAACAATAAAATTTTCCAGCTTT
>OZ010578.1:12354077-12394077 GCA_963932145.1 Acanthosepion lycidas
GTATATATATATATATATATATATATGAAAATTGTATATATATATATATATATATATATGTGTGTGTGTGTGTGTGTGTGTGTGTCTGTGTGTGTGTGCAATATATTATATATATATTATTTATATATTATATGCGCGGTACTTATTGTAAAGCGCTCAATAACAGAGACAGAGCTAACATAGTGAACCCAATAACCCGAAATTTAGGAAGAAAATAGAAAACGTCCTAAAAACCATTGGATTCGAAATAGGAATAAATGCAGGTACCACAACAGTAAACTTCCTTGTCGTTACTCTCAACCTGAACAACAATATATACGAACCGTACAAAAAAGATAATGACACCCCAACTTCTGTACACATATCCTCAAACCATCTATCCTTCAATCATCAAATACCCGTATCAATCAGCCTCAGACTATCTGATAACTCATCTAACATACACATTTTCACTAACAAAAAGACACCATACGACGTGGCACTAAAAGCAAGTGGATACACACAACAACTACAATATACACTTCCACAGCCCAAACACAAAACTGAAAAAGAAATATCTGGTTTAATCCACCATACAACATGACCGTCAAAACGAACATAGGTAGGACATTCCTAAACTTAATAGAAAAGCACTTCACTGAAACAAACCCATTAGCAAAAATATTCAACAAAAATAACGTCAAAATCAGTTACAGGTGCACAAAAAATATAACTAATAATAAAAAGCCACAACAAAAAATAACAATCCACAAAAATGAAACCAAGGAACCACAATACAACTGCAGAAATAGTCCAATCCAGGGAAATTGCCAACAAATGAATGCAATATATAAAACCAAGGAAAGTGAAAACACCACCACAATGTACTACATCGGTGCCACTGAGGGTCTATTCAAGAAGAGAAAAAACAACCACAACCTTCCATTCTCCAACAGAAAATACTAGAACAGTGCCACTCTATCTACATACATATGGCATCTAAAAGACAGAAATATTACACCAAGAATACGCTGGAAAATATTGAAAAAAGCACCTGCCTACAACAACATTACAAAAAAATGCCTACTTTGCGTACACGAAAAAGTAGCAATAATATTTCATACCCGGCAAAAGAATTTACTGTTCATAAGATCGGAAATAATTTCCAAATGTAGGCAAGAAAATAAATAACTATTATCAGAATTTATATCAAAAGGATAAAAAAATAAAAAATAAAAAACACTACATAAACCACAAGTGATCCTATAAACATGAAAAGAGAAACATCTGATACCATAACGCCAACAGTTACTCTCTAATCCAGGCTAGTATCATAATAATTGCATTTATTATTATCATTCCACTATCATTACTAAATTACTTCTATCACTTTACAATAACTATTTGCTACTACAATTATTATTATCACCAACCCTCCATCCATTATTACCACATCACAATTACTATTGCCATATTAGTCCGCAATCTCCATTAACGTAAATTATTCCTCTCACCCCCCCCATCAAAATTAATACAACCGCAAAAAAACGAAAAAAAGATTACAAATTGGAATTTCTACTATTTGAATATGCGCAATCACCAAAAACAAGCAAATAGTCTGCGTGGTGACTTCGCTACATTCAAGAGAATTATTGGCTACATATCCCATCATTGAAATTCAGCAATCAAATGCGTACACAACAGTACACATGTACATATATATGTCAAGCCCCATACTGTCCACATATGTTTATGTACATCTGAGTTTCGGTGGGCGAGCGTGTGTGTATGTGTATCTGCGTATCTCAATGAGTGTACGGGCGTGTATGTATGTTTGCGTAACTATGAGTGGCGCCACGATGACAATTTTTCCTCCCACTTGCATAAAAACATCAATACACGCAACCCTACATAAAACCAAAATTTAAAAAAATTAAGCAGTTTGTCCGACGATCGCAAAACAGTGAAACCCAGGGTCACAAACTCATCAATCCAACGCAATATATATATATATATATATATATATATATATATATATATATATATATATATATATATATATATATATATATATATAAGGACGCCAGATGTAAAATAACAGTACACGATGTAAAATAACAGAGCTAAAATTTATACTAATAATAAATATATATTTTGTTCCTCACTGTTTGGTTTAGCATAGAGTTTCATGAAGATAGATTAAAAACAGACAGTTATAAAATTTAAATATAACCAATAAATCTAAACCAATACAACCGGTTTATTACCACCAACACACACACACACATATATATATATATATATATCCTCTGACGAATGAACAGAGCGATTGTTGGACTAGAGGGTTCGTCTATGAAGCTCTAGAGTCGGGACGTTCAAGGTATCATCAATCAGTTACGTAACAACTTTTATATTTATATTAATTATACACACACACACACGCTCACATACATATATATATATTATATGTGTGCATATTTATAATTTATATAAATTGTATAGTTTACTTTAATAGCTAATTATCTGACAGTATAAACAATCTTTTTGGAACTAAAAGCAATAAAATTACATTGATTGCTGAAAAGTTCAAAGCTAAACTCATTCCCAACTGCCTGCCCAAGTGGCAATATTTGATGGTGGAATAACTTTTAAGCACCGTCTCGTAGATCAAGGACAACTAACTAAAGTTGTAATTATGTAAACATAGAATCTAAAATCAATTAAAAATTGATATTTTTGGTTCAGAAATTGGTATCAAATTTCTGTACTCTTTATTTATACAGTCAAAGCATTCGTTTGTTTATTATAAAATTTATGTGATATTTGATCCCAATAAATATGAACAATAAAAAGAAAAACGCGTCGTCATAAAACCTCCTAAATTCCATTCGCTGTTGGAGTTATGGCAGCCGTCTCCTAAGAAGTAATTGTACAAAGAGCAAAGATCCTGGGCGATTGCAATTATCATGGAAAAAATTATCCCGTTAATATCTCTCTCTCTCTCTCTCTCTCTCTATATATATATATATATATATATATATATATATATATATATATATATATATAACAACAATAAATGTATTCAGAGAATTATATAGACTCCTATGTAGAAGGCATAACTTGAATATTTAAACCAGAAATCAACACAAAATCTAGAAAGTAGGTTAAAGTAATCGTTGGGTAATGTTATTAATAACCTTCTCAAAAACATCTGCTGACATGGTGGCCTATCAGTGAACAATAGCGAAAAATAATAACTTCTAAATAATGATTCTTTTATTTACTGTGTACCTTTAAGGTGTAGGCGAAAACGGCTCTCAAAATTTTCTTGTCCTTTGTAGCTCTTAATAACGTTTGTCTTTTTTGTTATTTCTCCTAAAACAAGTTCCGCCATCCATTTATTCAAGCTCATTAAGTAAATTATCCATTGTTTTCTCTTTTCCTACTGCATTCAATCTGTCCTGTGAGTATCAGATTTTCCAAGCCCTCGTTTCTTATTATGCGTTCTATAAATTTCAAAAACAGTGCTTTCCATTTTTTTTTATTTGTGATGCAAGTGTGATTATTGTGTTGCCAATATTTAAACAGCATAATCTTTTACAATTACTTTTTTAGGATTTATATTTTAGATCTGAATTTTGTCTACTTCTTACTGTTTAGGAATCTTTGGTAGTGGCATTAGGTTTCTTTGGTAATCTCAGAATTCATACAGTTCAATATGTTGCTCATGATGACGGTCGTCTTCGAGTATAGAAACCAGAGGTTAGCAGTGAATATTTCGGAGACAGTAGGAAAGCGTTGTTCAGGTTAGCGGTGGATATTTTGGTAAAAGTAGCAGAGCGTAGTTCGTCGTTCTGTTTCTCTTCGCCTGATAAGCTGGACTGGACATTCGGGTAGAGTAGACAAAATGGCCGCCTTTATACACGACGGATTGAATGTTCTACGTCTTCTGATTGGTTAACTGCAACACAATAGTGTAGGGTTAAAAGCTGAAACCGAGGGTTTTATTCTTGCTGCACAAGACCAACGCTTGATAATTAGAAAGTACGAAGCACACGTACTAAAAAATTGTCTTTACCCCAAATGCAAATTCTGTGATAAATATCCAGAGACAATTGACCACCTTGTATCAGGTTGCATGACATTAACACCCACCGAATATAAAACTCGCCATGACAGAGTGAGCCAATATCTGCACTGGAAAATCTGCTGTTATTATGGAAAGAACACTAGTCAACTCAACGTAGACATAAACTTTGTCCGATTAAATCCTAAAGGACAAAAGGCGTCACACAAAAACTTTTTCTACTTTGTCATATATCTTTCTCCAATAATAACATTTATGACAACTAAAGTGCGAAGAACAGTCGAAAACAAATAAAGTATATAAAGCGTTTATTATTAAACCTAAAACTCTTTAGACACTCAACTTTGTTCTTTGTATATTTGCATATTTTTTTCTAAAAAAAAGTAGTAGAAAGTTGAGATTAGGAGGATAAGAAGGATAGTTAATGATTAATCCTTAATTTGAAGAGGTAAAAATTGAAGTGTTTAGGGAAGCACTCATGCGGGTAATCAAGATGTTGAAACTTTTTAAATGTACAAAGAAATCTAGGTATCTGAACAATGTGAAATTTGTTCATAAATATTCTGAAACTGATAGAACATCGTGTTACACTTTTTTGTATTTCTTGTTCACCAAATCGGTTAGAAAATTTTAATAACATTTCTCTTCATTCAGAAAATATTATGTTTATCATGAAAAATTTTATAAATCGAAATCAATTAACAAAAAAAATTTAATTGTTCGCTTTTTATTAAAAAACTGTTTGTTTTTGTTAAATATTTTATAATTATCTTTTTTATTGAATTGTATGAATTATTTATATATCTATAATTCTGAGATGAGGTATTGTAACTATTTACAAAATGTACCTTATTCGGACCGTTGTCGTATTCACAACGGTTCGTCTGTTGTACGTTCCGGCCTTCTTCAGGGTTACATTCCCCAAGGACACATAGTCCTGTGGATAAAAGCGTTAGTTGAAGTAATTCAGTATCTTGACCTAAAGAGTTGTGAGTTCAATACCTGTTCACAGCAGAGGTGAACATAAAAAACTTGCAGAGTTGAATTACTAAAGGGAAATAACCGAAACTGAGATATTCGGAAGAGGCATGGCACGTGGAACTAGAACAATCTACCCGGTGGACGTAATAATGGATTCAGTTCGAATTTCCAACGTGTATCACCTGAAGAAAACAGGAGCGTACAACGACCGAAACGCCGTGAATATGATAGCAAAGATGAGAACAATGGGTGTATAAATTCAGTGTTACTCTCCAGCGTGACAATGCAAGAAAGCGCTCTGCAAAACAAACCGAAGAAAGAATAAAATCGTTAAGAAAGGATAATTTTCCACATCCTCCATATAAATAAAATCATTTTTTATTCGCGGTCTCTGATTTTAAGCGTATTTGTTTTGAAATAACGAAAGAAAAGACTCACATTAAGAATCATAAGCTTTAAAACATATTCTTACGATTCCAAGAAATCCTAAGGAAAACTTTTACATCCTAGATTGCTTTTACATTTATATAAATATATCAGGATATAAAATCCACTCATGTCAGATTTTACAAGCAAAGTTACAGTAAATGCTTGGAGTTGTGATCAGTATTCAGTTTAACATGGGGTAGTGCTATTAACCATTCGGGAGGGTCTTCACTTTGCCAGAGATTTGGTGCGCGGAAATTTCTCAGATATGTTAGACTAGCATAAGTAAACAAAACTCGGTGGTCAGTACAATGATTTTTTTTTTCCTTAAAGAAATACCACATATGGGAAATATCTCTTAAGTGAAAGAAAGAAATAATTGAAATATCCGAGTCGGTAAGTGGGGGTGATGTTGGCTTGGGTAAGGATCAGGGTATGGGGCAAAACGTCTTACATTAACACAAAAGATATAGGACAGAATAATATGTCGGCCAAAAATGCTATGTAGTGAAATTCTTAGGGAAATAAGAAACCATAATGTTTCTAAATTGTCCAGACACCAGAAGATGGCAAGGCAAATGAAAAAGCTTGACGTAAGACATTAATTTAGGAGTGTGATATCCCAGTTCCAAAACGTCTTCTTCTGTGTGCCGTGTCTCTTCAGGCCGTGGTCGATGATGGCGCGCCACAACTTCCTATTCTTTGTAGCTATTAACATTTTTACTACTATATCTGTATCATCATCGAGAAGGAAAAAAACAAGCGAACAAAAACAAGCCCACAATACTAAGGACTCGCTGAAGGCCACCATCGTAAAGGCAATATCCAACATGAAAGAGAACCACTAGATCGATGTATACAGTCGGTTCCGATGTCATATTGAGGCCGTCATCGAAGTTGAGGACGATTTTATTGATCAAACTTTTTTTACAATTGGAACATGTGTACAATATTTTCAAAATACTTCATTTTCTGTTCAATATCTATTTTTGTTATATTTTTTCTTTGTATATATTTTTAGAAAATTTACTTTTATTTTTTTCGTGGGAGACTGTATATATTTTTCTTTAATATTGGAATTTTGTATCAATTACCCTCACGTACACTGTTTGTATAGATCTCTAATCACATGTATCCGGGTAGTTTAACGGATAAAGATGGAATCGGCGAACGAAGTTCAAATTCGGCTGTTGCGAACAATTTCATATTAATACCCTTTGGGAAAGGCATGTATCAATCTCTTTTCCTCTGTGCTGTATTATAGGGTAAACTTGACTGTCTAGCCATTGGTAAAAACCACTATAAAAAAATATTAGTAGAAAATTTTCACACTCATGTCACCCCGGCCTCAATAGGTGATCCCCTAACTCTCTTGATTTGCATCTCCCAGGCTACTATATCTAGGGTGTCGTCGAAAAGGAGACCAACATGTTGTCCCACAATACCAAGGACTCGCTGAAGGCCGCCATCGATGGCCAAAATGAACTAGAAACATCTGATCCAGGTGTACATTTAATTTTGAGGCCATTATCGAGGCTAAGGTCGGATTTATTGAACAAAGTTTTTCTGTTTTTCTAAGTGTATCCCCTAGACATAGAGGTCTAGGGTATCGTCGAAAGGGAGACCATTCAGCTGCCCCACAATATCAAGAATTCAATAAAGGCCACAATCGTGAATGTGATGGTCAATAGGAACGATAACCTCCTGGCAGTAGTATAGAGTTACTTAGGAGGCGATACTAATGCCGTGTTGAGGAAGGTCTTTTTTAACAAATCTTTTCTTCTAAATTTAATGTGTATACAAATACATGCTGTATTGCACCCCCGAGACTATGATGTCCAGCAGAAACCAGAACCACCTGCTCCGATTACATGTTTGCTTCCTTGGCGATCTTGAGCCCGCCATTGAGATTGAGGACGGCTATATTGAACAACCCTTTTTTCTACTTTTCTTACTTGAAAACGTATACAATTTTGACGGTGGGTGATCTATTGATTTGAGACCACCCTCACTACGAAAGACTCGTTGAAGGCCGCTATCGTTGATGAACATGAACGAGACTAACATGTACGAGAAACACCTGACCCAGTTATAGTGGTTTTCCAAGAGCATCTTTGATGTGGTACAAGGCCGAAATGATGTGGCACCCCGTGAGGATCGAACTCGCTACTCAGCCATAGTTGTTCTAGACAAGCTTGCTAACCATTACACCACCTCGAGATGCCAGATCTAGTTACATAGTTTATTCTGAGGCTCCGTCGAGGACGTCATCCAGGTTGGAGTCAATTTATTGAATGACCTTGTTTCATTTTTCCAATCAGAACATGTGTCCAATTTTTGGTGAGAAATATACTGAATTACGTAATATAATTTGTTCTCAATTAACTAACGCACGCTGCATACAGAAACCGTACCAGCCGGATGGTAAACCTTCTTATCTTGCTAATAAGATATATTAACACGGTAATATCTCATAATTATGGTAGTCCGCCGAGAACGTATATAAAATAAGTGATGCATTGTATTCTTCTGTCCCTCTTGACTTCAGTCTGTCCCGCGAATATTAAATTATTCAAACCACCTTTCCTCATTATATACCTTGGACATTTCAACTAACAATTTAGGACGACAATAAATTCAGTGATGAATGTAATATGGAACTACTCCACTACCTTTCGAAATGGTAATTAGCATTTAATCAATGGAATCTTTAGAGAGCAATGATTGCCTATGTCTTGAAGGGACATGGCATTCAAAAAATATAGGCGTAATATTAGAATATTAATATTCTATCGGGTGCGTCTATTTTGGCGTCAGTCGGTTTAGTAGACAGATGTAAAATATTTCTCCCAAACATGACTCATATGGAATAAGATGTTCTAAACCCGAAATCTTTTAGGGACTATCTATGATGTTCTGTTTGAGTTATCACAGATCATGGCCCTCTACAATTTCCTGTTTTTTCTAGTTCTTAATAAAATTTTGTCTTTTTGTTATGTTTCATAAACAATTTTCTCCCGTCCATTTACGGTTGGTAAGTTATGCACATTTTTCTTCCGTCTCTCTTGCATTCAATAAATTCTGTGAGTGTAAAAGTTTCTAAACTTTCTTTCCTCATTATGTATATTTTAAATGTCTCTTTCTGATGTTATGTATAAATGTACTTTCTGTTTCCATTTTCTCTAAAACTTCGTCGTTGCTCACATAGTATTCTCAGCATCCTTCTGCAGAACAACATTTGTATTGCTTCAACTCACAGGAGATTGCTCAGCATTCATTGTCATATAGGAGGACTAATGTAACATATCAGTTCGATAGACTTTTGTTTATTTCTAACTAATTTGTTTCGGTTTCTTAATATTTTGCTTAGATTTGGGATGGCTTCTTTCGCTATCCCAATGCACTTTCGGATTTCAATGTCGCATATATGTTAAAACATTTCCCAGATATTAAAATTGTACTTGCTTTTTTTAAGTAAAGTTCACCTTGTATATGGCCCATGAGTCACTCGAGGTAGAGGGTTACGTTAAGGGATAGTTTATACTGATAGGTGGGGTAGATAATGATTAACTCTGTTAGACTTAAACAGATTAAGATTGGGGAGACATTCTCTTGGGAACCTGTTCCATAGGGCAGTGTTTCGAGGGGAGAAGCTGTTTGAGTGGAACTTATTCTCATCGTTAGAATACGGAAGGAATATGGTTGGGTTGTGAGTCGCATGGAGGGTCCTAGCCGTGACTTGATTTTGGTACCTCCATTTTATAACTTGCACGTTGGACAGTTCCTTTTTGCTGCCTGTTTTAATGTTTCTAATATTTTTCCTCGTTGTATAAGACGCTCCTAGGTTCTGGCTTTTTCAATCTTAAAACCTCTGCTGATATGCAGTAATTTACGGAGATTTTTATTGGTATTATTATTATTTTATTCTATTATTTCGTCTTTTTTCTTATTATGCATTACACCTAACTGATGTTGCTGACATCTTTTTCCCGAACCGTAATGAATCAATACACTGTTAACAAGATTGTAAATTGTATGTTCGCGCAAACGAAATGCCAGTTTTACTCATTTGATGTAAACTCATCTTCAGGAATGTGATTTAGGCAAGCCAATCAAAGCTACCATTTTGCCTAGGCAAACGTGCCAATTTTGATTTTTCTTTGGGTTATAAGTACCGCTTAATTGAGTCCGTGCAATGATGTGGAAACCTGGCTTTTTCCTTCCGGTCGATTGATCAAGCATTTTTGTTTACAGCATTCATTCATAACTTGCTATTTTTTTTGGTTTTGTTTTGTATTTTTTCGTGGCAAGAAATTTTGGTACATAAAGTTTTGCTCGATGTTATTACACCCAATATTCGCCTTCTCATTCCTTTATTTATTTATTACAGAAAACGATTTCTGGAAGTGCGGATATGTTTCGAGACAATGTTGTATCGAGAAATTATCCAGATACCACAGTATACACTGTTAAACATTATGGGTAAGTGGAAACCGGTGAAGCCGGTAATTTTCACCTGATACCTTGCTTAATCGTAATTTCGTTCGCTTGACAATCGAGGAAAATATAAAAAGACATGGAAGAACTAATTCTATACTTTCTAACAAAGACCTTGGGTAAATGAATTGCGCATGCGCGCGCACACACACGCACAAACACATACATGCAAGATAAATGGTTCTATTGTTCAATTACAGTCAATATAATGATGTATTCTGGTTAACTCGCCATAGAGTAATGGTTAATAAGCTAGCCATTACATCCGTAGTGAGTTCGATACTCACTAGGTGCCACATATTTGTTACTTTTTGGCGTACTAAGCTAAGCATAAAGAATGTTGATTCGAGATGCATTCCAAATATTTTGATGCTTTTTTAGGAGAGCCAGCGATATAACAAAACGTATCATTTGAATTTTCATGAATGCAGCGCGCAACAGAATCAGACCGGAAATAGGACAAGAACAATGCCGGTTCGTTAAAGATGCTGAAACAAGGATTGTTATATTTATGCTCAAAATGTTATCAGAAAGAGAAATATAAATTCAGAAGGACGTATACCCTGTATTTTATAGAATTATGCAGAGGTTTTTTCATAATGTACGTCAGAAAGGCCTGTTGGAACTGCTTAACCTCAATGAAATATTCGGAAAGGATAATAGAATAATCAAGAACGTATACTGACAGTGAAATGAAATCAGCAGATATTCAAAAATAGAAAGGTGTTTAAGACAAGGATGTGTCTTCTCACCGGACTTATTCCACCTATACATTGAGACGATTCTGAGAGAAATATAAATACTAGAATGGTTCATTATTAGCGTCTACAATGTTAGCAACGTAAGATATGCAGATGACATAGTGTTGATAGCAGAAAGGAAAAAAAAAAAAAACTACCAAAACTTCTACAGAAGGTAGTGAAAGAAAGCGGGAAGATGCGATAAAGTTTAACTACAAGAAGACTGAATGCATATTTGTTAGCAAATGGATGAGCCCAAAATGCAAATTACAAATTGTAGATATCAAAATCAAACAAGTACAAAAATTTAAATATCTTGGTAGTGATTAAACAGAGGACGGAAAGTGCATCACGGAAATCCGAGAGTGCATTGTGAGAGCCAAAGACGTTTTCCAAAAGCTAAGTAGAGTATTAAGAAACGGAGACATTTCGTTAGAAGCAAAGAAAAAAGATTACTGAACCTATATGGCAGTGAATGCTGGACAATCTCATCAAAGATGAAGAACATATTTGAAGCAACAAGAATGTCGTTCTACAGACGAATGCGAATGATACTATGGATAGAACATGTAAGCAACGACGAAGTTTTAGAGATAATGGAAATTTAAAGGAAGCTTATACTTAACACTAGAAAGAAACAGTTGAAATTTCATGGGCGCATAATGAGGAAAGAGGGTGTGGAAAATCTAATATTCACAGTACAGTTTGAAGGCAAGACGGACAGAAGAAAATAACGCATAACATACTTAGTGAGCTTGAGTAAATGGAATCCGGAATAATTTTTAGGAGAAAAGACAAAACGTATTAAGAGCTCCGAAGGACAGGAAATTGTGGAGAGCCATGATGGCCAGATTGGAGCAGACGGCTGTAACACTTCTTTGAACAGGCCCTACTAAACAATGTTTGTCATAATTAACTAGTTTTGTCATAATGTTTCGTGTTGAGAAAAATGAACATCAAAATTTTCCCTCGTCCTCTCTATAGTCCAAACCTAGTTCCCTGTGATCCCTGGTTGTCCCCTCAAACTGCAGGGAAGTTCAGGGGCAGTCGTTTTGAAGACATTGAGAAGAGGGTGATTTTCATGGAACATTCACCAAGTAGATGCAGCTGCTATAACAATTACAGTGAAATTAGAGTATCCTACTTTGAAAGAGAGTTTTGTATTTCATTGAAATTAATAAAAATCCCTCCTGAAAGTCTCGAAATTTCTGAAATACACTTCGTATAATGATCTATCCTGTCTGCTGACTATTGAAGCCGTTCGATCCGCACTGAGTGCCGGCTTAGGAAATATAATATAACGATAAATGTTGAGCACTGGCCTGTAGCGCAACAGTTAATAATCTAGCTACTCAGACCATTATCAACGTTGTCAGTTCGATCCGCACTTGGTACCAGCTTAGTAAGTATAGATATGATATACAGGATGATTTAAAAGTAACTCCCTATTTTATGTATGAATGGCCAGCCAGGAGACCCGACTTAAGACCCTATGACTTTTTTCTTTGGATTGGTTAAAGAAGCAAGTCTTCTATAAAAAACCAAGACTTTGGAAGTGCTTGAAGGGAAAAAGCGATGTCTTCCATAGCACTAGAATTCCAGGTGAAATCACTTGACGCGATTCCTGGGCATCTCGAGAATCTAGTGTCGAAATCTGATGCCCATATCGAATTTTAAATAAAACCTCACGCTTAACGCTTTCCCCTCACATCTACTTGCAAAAATTATCGTTAACAAATAAATTATAAGTATTTTAAAATGAGGGGTTACTTTTCAATCACCCTGTATATAGCGTGCTGTGCAAAAAACAAAAAAAATGTCTCCACAATAATTTTTTCAATTATTTAGAAACTTAATTACAAATATTTTTTTATTTATTTTTTCAATTACAAATATACATATTATTAGTAAAATTAAAAAAATAATTCGGAACTACTATTTTTTTGAAAAAAATAAAAATAAAAAAAATGAGCATTTTTGAGTATTTAACAAGTTTTCAACTGTGGAAAAAACATTAAAAAATATGTCATTATATTAAAACACCTTGTAATTTTATCTCCATAATTTTATTCCAGAAAATTCTAGAATTATTTTAAAGTATGTTAAATAAACCAAAATTATAATTAGTTAGTGATTTGTTTTTATTATGGGGTCCAGCCTTTTCTAATATAAATGGACTCGTCCTGCTGCCATAAAATAGCCACAGTCAGTCAGAGAGTCGGATAGAGAGGAACAGGGTGGAAAGTACATAGACACTGTGATTGAGTTGACGTTAGAAGTCAGTTACAAGTACGCCCGACTCTAAGGAAGTTTACTACGAGACTGTATATAGCGATCTTTGATTAATACTAACCGACGTTCCTGGATTTTACTAACAGCATTACCTTTTGTATTTTGTGTAAATGCATTTAATTTCTTAGCTTAAATACTTTCGTTTGTCATTTATTGGAGACCGATTTTTCACGCGGAATCCACAACAACTTGGCGAACGAGGATTCGAAACTCACGCGGATAACCCACAAACAACTTGACGAACGAGGATTCGAAACTCACACGGAAAGAAAAACATTTCGTACGTCTAACAACTAACAACTTGGCGAACACACAAATGCAGAAATACCAAAATGATCAACAGTTACAGCTACAAGAAAAATGGCAAAAGCAAATATTACAAACGCAAAAGGAAAATCAAGATAGACAAATAGAGCTCCAGGAACTAATATTGAAAGTAGCGGGCAGCAAGCAATCAGATATTGAAAAAAAAAACATTTTCGCAAGACGCAGTGTGGAATACCATAGAGATTTTCAAATATTCTCTAGATGGGGACAAAATTTTTAGAGATTACTTCAGAAGACATGCAGACATCTTTAACATAGACTGTCAAAATTGGACAGAAGCAAAAAAGCTACGTCTATTGCTTAGAAAATTAGGAATTGAAGACTATACAAAGTTCGTGGATTATATCTTGCCAAAAAAGACGAACGAATTAAAATTTGACGAAGCAGTGACATGTCTTAAAGAACTCTTCAGCCCCAAAACATCACTCTTCCATAGGAGGTGGAAATGCCTTAACCTGGTAAAGGGCGATAATGAGGATTATTCCACGTTTGCCGCAATCGTAAATAGACATTGTGGCGACTTCAAACTAGCGGAATTAACACCGGACAATTTTAAATGCCTCATCTTTGTTCAAGGGCTAGTTTCTACAAAAGATAGCGAAATGCGTAGAAGAATGCTTGCAAAATTAGAAAATGAACCGGGTCTAACATTACAGCAATTATCAGAAGATTGCCAGAGATGTTTAAGCATAAAGAAAGACGCAAAGGACATTGAAGATTCAACTGTTTCTCATATACGTAAGTTAAATAAAAGTCTACGTTCTTCACCCTCCCCGGAAAGAAAACTAAAATTTTAAGACGATGAAAAAAGATTCTCACCCTCTCCGGAAAGAAAAATAAAATTTTGTAAGAGAAAATTTTACAATAAGAAAAGTACAACATACAGGACAAATTATGACGGATATCGAAACAAATATAAGCCCCCCCCCCATCAGCATCGATGTGGAGGATTACATTGGAACAAGGATTGCTGCTTCAGATATAAAAACTGTCATAAATGTGGAAAAAAAGGCCACAAGGCATCCCAATGTAGAAATAGAAAAGATACTAATAGAATAAGAGCTACAAGGATGAATAATGATGACAACACCAATGTAAGGAAATATGTAGAACTGGAAATTTTAAACAAAAAGATTAAATTACAACTGGGTTCGGGTTCCGACCTCACGATAATCAACTTATAGACATGGAAAAAACTCAACAGACCTACCATGTTACACACTCAAAAAATTGCCAAGTCGGTTACAGGCAAACGAATAAAATTTGAGGAAGAAATAATAGTGAATGTTAAATTTCATGGCAAAACAAAAAACTTAAGATATACGTCATGAAAGATACTGAAAATTTAGTAGGTATCGACTGGATGCAGAAATTCAACGTTTGGGACCTACCTATCAACTCGTTTTGCAAAAAGTTAGAGGTTGAACCATCAGATACCATAAAATTGAAGGAAGAATTATACAAGGAATTTCCTGAGGTATTTTCAAGTGGGTTGGGACGATGCAACAAATTTAAGGCCAAAATAGAATTAAAAGAAAACGTCCAACCAATTTTCAGAAAGAAGGGAAATGTACCGTTTGCTACTATAGAAAAAATAGACAAAGAATTGGGGAGACTTGAACAAACTGGGATTTTATCTAAAACAGAGTTTAGTGAATGGCCTGCGCCGGTGGTTTACGTAAAAAAGAAGTCGGGAGAATTCGCGTATGCGCAGATTTTTCGACGGGACTCAACAAAGCAATAAAGGACCACCATTACCCACTACCGAGCCCAGAAGAAATATTTACAAAGCTCAACGGTGGTAAGATATTTTCAAAAATAGATCTTAGTGAGGCTTATCTACAAATTCCAGTACAAGAGAGTTCGAAAATCCTTGGCATTAATACGCACAAGGGATTGCACAAATTCAACAGACTACCATTCGGAGTAAAAGTTGCTCCTGTAATTTTTCAACAAACAATGGACACAATACTAAATCCCCCCCAAAAAGGGATCTAAGGAGGGGAGTATTATGGGGTCCACCCTTTTCTTATATAAATGGACTCGTCCTGCTGCCATAAAATAGCCACAGTCAGTCGGATAGAGAGGATAGTAGAGGAGTGTAGAGAAACAGAGTGGAAAGTACATAGACACTGTGATTGAGTTGACGTTAGAAGTCGGTTACAAGGACGCCCGACTCCAAGGAAGTTTACTTCGAGACTGTATACAGCGATGTTTGATTAATACTAATCGGCGTTCCTGGATTTTACTAACAGCATTACCTTTTGTATTTTGTGTAAATACATTTAATTTCTTAGCTTAAATACTTGCGTTTGTCATTTATTGGAGACCGATTTTTCACGCGGAATCCATAAGTTTTGAAAAGCTATGAGCACAATCTGTTAAAGTAGGAATCTATCAAAAGCTGTTAAATCGACTTGAGAAATTACAAATAGTATCTACACTCCTCATCAAATTTTGAGAAGCTTCAATTCCACTGAAACATTTGTCAAGGTAGAAAACAGGGCTAAAAAAACACAAGATCGATGTGAGAATCGGCCGCAAAATCATTAAAAAAAAAAAAATAACCAAAACCGGTCCATTACCAATACAGAAATTTCTACAACCTTGAAAAATAATCTCGAAATGTCAACTCCTCTATTGTACGCAGATGTATCGTGAACGAAAGTTACAAAGCCTATTCATAATTTTTTAAGCCGCTGCTAAATAAAATACATAAAGCTAAAACTTTAGAATGGGCAAACACTTACAAGTCCTTCACTTGGTCTGATTGGAAAAATGTTCCTTTCTACGAAACAAAAATTGAAATATTTTCAAAAGAGCGAAAATTAGACAGAGGAGCGAAGAAAACAATTTGAAAATGACAGTTAATACTTTGAAGCATCCTGCCAATTTTATGGTTTGGGGTTTGCTTCTCATTCAATGGGACTGAATTTTTTCAAACCAGTAGACAAAACGCTGAACAGCACTTAATACTCAAAAATATTGGAGACCTGTTTATTGACATTTGCCGAAAAACTCGAAATTTAATCACTCAAATCTCATTTTTATGCAAGACAATGCTCCCTGCTACACTTTAAAGCAGATTAAAAATTACTTTACAAAAAACATGTCAATGTTATGGGATGGCCATCGCAGTATTCTGACCAAAACCCAATCGAGAATTTATGAAGCGTAATAAAATTAATTGAGAATTTAGAAGAAAATCATTCAATACAAAGAGGCTTTGATTGAAAAATTTATTGTGGAGTGGAACAGTTTTCTAGGAGATGACATCTGCAAAGACTTCAGTAAGTGTCTGCCCGACCGAGTCAACAAAGTTCTGAAAAACAATGGTGGAAGCATAAATTACTAAGGAATTATTTTCTTTTGGGTTTTTATTTTACTAAATTTTATTTTTTAAGAAAATATTAAATTAAATTTGTACATAGTTGATACAGCATAAAAAGTGAGTCACTTTTTTGCACAGTAAATATTTACCCTACAAACAAAAAAATAACATGCTTTAAGAATTTTTTGTAAAATTGCAGACAATTTATCATTTCCCTTATTTATACAAAGATTTTTAAGCTCTATTTTAAAAATATTAATAAAAAAACAATTTTTTTTTCAAAGAAATTTGACTAGGTCACTTTTTTTGCACAGCACAGTATGTGTATACATAAAGCAGCAGAATTTATTTTAAATTTAAAGAGTATTTTTATATACCATGTCCCTTTAGAACGTAGACGATCATAGCTCTCCAGGAATTTATTTTTCTTTATTTTCTAGGGATTGCCACGTCATGAGAAAGATATTGTAGTGGTTTCCCGTTGTCGTTGCCATAGATTCAAATGCATTGTTTTTTCTTCTCTTAGTTTAATTGTAATCCTAAACTAGAAAGACCAGTCTACCGTGAATATTTAACCCATAGCCAATTTAGAATATTTAAATTCATGCCTTTGTCAAAGCCAAATTTGTGTGGAAGTAAACGCAGCGGGCAAGCTTGGAGTTTGAACTGTTCTAGCCAATTCTTGTGTTATTTAATAATTATTCCAAACTACCATCTTGCTTTTATCAATATATTTCCCACTGAAATAGCTGAAAGTATACCCTGTAAAATGTCCACAAGTCAAATTCAATTAGTATTATTAGCTATTTCTTAAATTAAAAATGGTGACCAGCAGTTAAGTTCGAATCATTTCGATAGCAGTCTTACAGATGGTATCAAGAAGTTTCAAATGTTTGGTATCACACCCCTTTCTACTCTGTTATTTCATCCATATTTGATGAAAGAGAAACGGTAGATTAATGGATGGCAGCTCTGACTGAAGAATCGTCGAACCGAGTTCGAATTTCTGTCGATCATTACATTCATTTACGCACTAATATCCGTAGGAAAGGTATGAATCCAACTCTTCTCTCCCTAGCTATGGGTAAATAGTTGGACAGACTGGGTTCTCTAGCCTTGGGTGGAAACCAGTCTAAGGGAAAGAAAACTCTATATTCAAAACTGCATGAAGTCCTGGGGAAACACATAATAAAGCTAAGGAAAGGATCGTTCGCATTGACTCGATGATCCCGACTATGGTCGACTTCTTTATGAATAAAGAAGAAATAGATTTTACATTGATTGATTTATTTTTACGGTTTATCAACCCTTTGTAAGTTATTTAAAGCCAAAACATATTTTGTAAGGTAATTGTAAGAGTAAATTTTTGCCGGTAAATATTGGATTTTTTTTTTTTTTTGGACATAATCATTTTCTCATGGCAACTGTTACACGGCTAATAAGATTTTTCGCCCATCTTGACTACTAGCGATTAATTAAGGGCCCATGTAACTCAGAAATATACTCAGTGTAAGATGTGTAGAGGGCACTAGTGTACTAATAGACACCAATATTTTTAAGAACCAATCTTACTTTCATTGTTCTCGTTTCAGGAACTCTCGGAGGGCAGATGGGCCTATATTTGGGTGCCAGTATGCTGACTGTATCGGAATTAGCCGAATTCCTTACCCTATGTTTTGTATCTGCAGCACAGTATCTACTGGGGCTAACAAGGCAAATACATCCGAGGCCGTAATCACATATTGCCTGGTATCTCTTCAAATCCCTTCTGAATTCTTTCTTCGAAAATTCTTCTATGAATTTTGCTCATTAAAGTTAATTAACATTCTTAGAATAGTTCAATTCTCAGAACAACTGAGCCACAAGCATTTATGACTTAATTAAACTGATTATATTTATTATTATGAGGACATAAATACAAAAAACAAGCATATATATATATATATATATATATATATATATATATATATATATATATATATGTAATGACATCAACATGTTCGCGGCCAAATGATCAAAAGAAAATATTTCAAATATGATTAAAGAAAATATTTATTTTACATTAAAAATATTTATCCACATTAACTTTGTCAATGTACTTTATTTATTGGTGAATATTCATTACATTAATTGAACATTATACAATGAACATTCCATGTCAAAATTCAGCTAAGAAGGAGCATGATTCGGATTTATCGGTGCAACTGTAAATGTTTTAAGAGGAGTGCTGAAAAGTTATCGGTTAGAAAACAAATCGGATTGAAAAAGAAACCTGATATTTGGTCAGATTTTAGGAAGTGTGAACCGGAAACTTTTCTTTTCATCATCTGTATATCGTGTGTGTGCTGGTTAAAATTTGATATATTCATGGGGGAGAGTGCTTACTATTGAAGACAGAAAACATCGTTATAAATTGTGTTGATATCTATATCAACGCAACAAGCTTGACGCCTTAAGCGCTTATTATATATATATATATATATATATATATATATATATATATATATATATATATGCGCATTTCATTGAAAACGACAGACAAGGCGATTTTATTTAGTTTTTTTATGCGATCTAATTTTTTTTTTTTTTTTTTTTTTTTCGGATGATAAATTATATAAAAACTGTCCGAATGTTCGGCTATACATTTAGACCTTTCCTAGGATTATATTTTAACTGTTAAAATAAGAAATAGTTTGTTTTATATATGTTTTATAAAATGTTTTCATTTTTCAAAACACGGTCAAGATATGTCCATGTTCAAAGTTAATATTATTAAGTCTTGTTTTTTTTTTGTTTTTAATAATAAGGCTTCCATTATTTTTGGCTTTTTTTTGCATGTAGATGATACTATTATATTAGTGTTTTCAACAAGTATGTTACGAATAGTGTCAGGTAGGTCTCCATGAATATTTAAATGAGATCTAATTGAGCTATTGTCAGAAAGGTGTAGAGTGAGTCTGCGTGTCAAACATGTAGTGTGGCCTATATAATTATTTACGAATTTTAATTGATCAGGAATCCAATTCCTTAATGGGCATTTAAATTCGTAAATAATATTTGCCCTATTAAATTTATATATATTTGAAACAAAATGGCTATTTTTGTAGTGACTTTGATATTTTTATGCTATAATTTTCGAATAAATGATTATATTTGCTCTACTCTGTATTGAGTACTCTTTTAAGAATAGTATTTGTTGGTTATTGGAAGTTATTCCGCATACACCAATCCTATACTTGCTTATATATATATATATATATATATATGGGATAATGATATATAAAATTTTATATATCAAGATTAGTTTTGAAAGAAAAGATGTGTGACAAATTGAAAAAAAAGTTTTTCACCACGCGTTTCATGCGTTAGGACTTCATCGGACTGGGTTTGTTTCGTTGTTGTGAATACACATGTACACGAACGAGAGGCGCTAGGTGTTTTAAATTTAGAATTTTTGGGATGTAATCTATCCAATTTCATCTAGATTCTTTTTCTTTCTATCGTCTTATCAAATATCCCACATTGTGATAAAATAAGATCTGCCAACGTTGTACCAACAAAGATGATGGAAACAAAAAGAAAAATAATCTAGATTGGCTTGATTGTATGTAAAAAAAATCTAACTTTAGAACTTTCCAATATACAATTCACACACACACATATATATATATATATATATATATATATATATATATATATATATATATATATATATATATATATATATATATGTGTGTGTGTGTGTAGTAAGTGCTGTTTTTCCCTCGTGGAAAAATTTGGAAAAAGGGACACTTGTTTACTCATTCCAAGAGATAAAATCATACGATTAAAATGTTCAAACCGTGAATATTAAAATGATAAATCCTTCAATATCATTATATATCTTTTGCTTCTTACGAAAAAAAGAGAATGGCAGAATAACGAAACCGCGTTCATTCATTCCAAGATTTAAGGGTGTGTATTATTATTGTTATTATTGTGCGTTATGTTTCTTGCTTTGTCTTCTGTAGAGCCGGGTCCAAACTATTGTCCTTAAAAGAATTGTCATTCAATTGTGTCATATACGACGAAAATTAGTAACTATCGACACCGAGGTTGCAGCGTGACACTCTGGGCTTATGAATATGTTTTCTGCCAGGTGTAAAAAATAGCGGTGTCAGGCTACTGACTGCAGTGATTATTGAGTGGAACTATCCAGTCGAATTAGTGTGAATTATTGTGCGTCGATGATTTGGGTTTTGATTTAGGATTTACTGGAAGTTAAGCCGAGCCTCGCTCTAACAAAGTATTCACTGAAATGGTTAATTATCTTTATTTGACTTTTAATTCTTTGTTCTTGTTAAGTATTTATTTACGATTATAATTAAATACTGTTTTATCTTAACATTGAAATCTTGAGTTATATTTAATTATTAACGGCCACTGTACGTCACAAAATCTGATAACACTTTTCTTAGTATATTGGATGTTCCTAGTAGGGCGATCTTCTGGACAACTTTGTTCTGATGTTACCTGTGACATGTTAGTAAAATTGTCCATTCTTTTTGTCACGAGGCTCAGAGCTCCGATTACTATTGGTAGAGACTTAGTCTTCAATTCCAACATCCTGTCAATCTCGATTTCCAGGACGTTGTATTTGAACAATTTCTCAATAATTTTCATTGAGGTGTTTCTGTCAAATAGTGTTGCTATGTCAGTAAGCATACACTTCCTGAATTTCTTGTCTTTTATTATTATTATTATTATTATTATTATTATTATTATTATTATTATTATTATTATTATTATTATTATATACATACGAGAAGGTGCTGATAATTTTTCGTGCAATCAAGGAATGATTCATACAAAATTCTGATGATTGCTCTGGTTTTAAGAAGTGGATCAAAACGTTATTTTTCTATATTTTATAACTGCCAGTGAAAAAGAAACTGGAACAAACGTCGCTTGTGTCACTCTTGACTGCCGCTCCTTTCTGTAAATGCTCGGCAAGCTTCAATGAATGTCAGTCATTGAAATTGTTTCACCGCATAGAAGAATTCAGTAACAAAGCTCTGCTTCAGACGAACTTTCATGTCGGACGACGTTTTGCCAGAATGCTGCTCAGCTGCTGTTTGTAAAACAAAATACTATAAAGCTGATTACTTTCGAAGAAATACTTATATACGAGCTATAGTCTAAAATTATTCGCACTTTCGCCATAATATATATTTAGGTTTATCGCACTGACCTCTGCTCATGCGTAATCATAGTTGGCACTATTTTCATCACGTGATCGAACTCGGACACTCCGTGAGCAGCTAAACCAAGGAGCAACAAAGAGCAGTGATTCAAATCTACAGAGAACATACTATCTCATCGATGATAACGCATGTGTTCGTCATTACCATCTTTCGAGCTTGCTGAATCATCTCGTCAGTGGTAAAGTTTGACAGGTGTCCCGCTCTTTTTCGCGCGTTACGCTTGTCCGACCACTTTTAAACTTCTCTATTCCCTCATATACGCGGTATGGTACTATCGCTGTATTGTGTTAAAGCCTCCGATCAATTTAAGCCCCTGACACACCTTCCGACCAGAGAAATCGGGTCACTACTCTTTCTATGGTTAAGCATACCCGAGGAGAGCAGAGATGGATTAAAACTTTTCCCGGGGGAATTATTACGTAAGAGAATGTAATGAATTCGACTAGAATTCAAAATCGGCTCTCTGATTCCTCAACCCGAGCCGCTAACCATACCTCCTTAAACACATAAAAAGTTTAATATGAAGAGATATTGAGCAAAAAGCGATTTTATGTAGTGGCAAGTGTAATTAATGAAGCATAGATACCATAAAATATAAAGGGAACGGATTAGTTAAACAGTTCATGATTTTAGCTGTGAATTCTTTATCTCTGCTTTTATCCTAGTAAGAAATAAGGTCAGAATATAAATAAATTCTATTAATTCACTAAAAAGGTTATTTAAAGATTCACATGTGAAAGAAAAACCTTGGAATAAGAAGAAACTAACTAAACATATCGCCGAGTTTTTTGATGCTATGAGTAGAGTTGATGAGGCGGAAGTGACGTGGCAGACGGACGCAAAAATCTTTTGACATTACAAATTACGAACAATCGAATTTTAAACATTTTTTTATAAAAAGAATGGTAATCATTGTTGGATTTTTCTTAAATTAATTTAACTTGAAACTGGGCGTAATCAGCCGACGAGATCTGTCTCAGACAAAAGAAGAGAGAAACGCGTATTAAGATAGCATAAATATAATGTTGAAGTGAAACAGAGAATCAGATAAAGATGTCACAGTTGTATTGGCATATGCTCTTTGTGCATTCATATTATTCATTATTGTTTTGAATTTATTGCTTACTTCTTTAATTCAGCAAGGAAATCTTCTTATTGGAAATAGATCGACTAATCTCTTTCATGAGAGCGCGTGTGTGTGTATAAACGTGTGTGAGAGTACGACACTCGCAGATACGTCAGTATCAGACGCCATATTGTTTTATTGAGTCGAAGTGACAACTTCGAAATTATTTATAATTAATCACTTCGGTGCTGCCACGTTTGTTTCGTTCTAGTTCTTGCAGGGATTTATCGTCCTCATTAAACTTTAAATCTTATATATATATCAGATATATAATATATAAGAAATTTATATATATATATATATATATATATATATATATATATATAAGAAATTTATATATAATAATAATCGACTCTCCCGTCGAGATTCGACGTATGAGGGTCAAGCAGATCAGTTTCCAGGAATCCGACACCGGCACATGAGATTTGATTATAGTGGTGAAGGCCTCGTGCAGGACCATCCACACTTTTTGGAGGGACGAATACAGAGACCTGGTGCACCGAATGCCACAAGGTTCCCAAACGACCCTCCGCAGGTTTTGAATTCAGAGTTGTCCTTCTCCTAGACCACTTGCCATCCAAGGCTATAGAACCCAGTCTGTCCTGCTATTTTACCCATAGCTGGAGGGAGAAGAAGAGGATTCATACCTTTCCCACGGGTATTAGCACGTAAGTGAATGTAATGGATTCGACTGGAATTCGAACTCGACTCTTCGATTCCTCAATCCAAGCCGATATCCATTACTCCACCATATATATATTCTGTGTAACGCGTTTCGCCCTTTCGGACTTCATCGGACGAAAGTAATGATGTTTATATTGATGCGACTACACGTGTGCATGGAGGGGAGGGGATGCTGAAAATAATTTTATTTTCAGTATATGTCTCTCCCTTCTTTCACACACACACACACTCTCTCTCTCTCTCTCTCTCTCTCTCTATATATATATATATATATATATATATATATATATATATATATATATATATATATATTTTCAGCGTCCCTACTTATAAATAAATAAATACACATAAATACACACGCACACACACACACACACACACATTTTTCTTTATCAACGCGTTTCTCACCTTTTAGGGCCTCTAATAAGGTATTTGTAAGGACTTTATTTTGCACCATCTTCTAATAATCAGAAGGAAAGTGGAGGAAAAATATCGGGAAATTTATCAAAATGTTTACATTTAAGAAAATTCTAAAACATTCTTAAAGCTGTGTAAGTAAAGCTAAATTATGGAAGATGCTAAGTGATGTAATTTAATGCCTAATAAACGAAATTGAGTAAATGTTATTGTTGAATTTTATTTTCTTATTTGTTTATATGCATGTATTTTTAATGTAATTATTATTCAATAATTTATTTTAATTTGATAATTATTTATGTATTTATTTATTTTAAACAATGGAATTTCTTGAGTTAACCGATTTCTTTTAATATTTTTTCATGGTCATGTATCTTGTTTTTGGGAATGATTATTTCTTACAAGAGATATTTGAAAAAAAAAACAGGGTGCAAGTTAACATTTTGGCAAGAATTGATAGTTACACTCTCAATAATCATCCGTCTAAGTTATTTCCTTTTTAATTAGTGTGGCATTCTTGCGATCGGAGTTATTGAAGTTATTTCTATTCATAACTGATGCATTTGACAAATTATTATGTAGATCATTTTGTGTTCATAAATAAGTTTTTATTTTTAATTTCTGCAAGTTTCCCCAACATAATGTGAGGAACAGTTGAGACAGTTTATTTTACATATACCTATTTCAGAATTACTGTTCTTATGGACATTTTTGGTTCCGATAATATCCATAATAATTTTGTATGTAATTGTAATTATTTTGATATTGTTAAGATTGGATAAATTGTTTTGAATAATCGATGTTAATGAGTTGGTAGGCAATATTACATAACTTTTTTCTGGTTTATTGTTAGTTTTGTTGATGTTAATGTCATTTTTTTTTCTATTTGTAGATTTTATATGCCTTTTTCTTAACATTGTGGATGAAATAGTAATGATACTGGGGGGGGGGGGGTTAAAAGGTGTTATCTATGTATATTTCTTCTTCAGGTAAATATTGGTGGCTGCACATTTTTAGTGCTCTTAAATAAAATCCCATAATTGTTCTAGATTTTATTCTGCTTATATATATATGGAAAGAATTTACGACTTTATCGGACTGAATTTGTTATTCTGGTGCGACTATACTTCGGCATGAACGAAGGACACTGGAAATTTTAAATTTTAAATTTCATCTTTCTTTTTTAATCTAGCAGATTTAATTTAGATTCTTGATACATAAAAATATATCACATTATCCCGTATAAATATATATATATATATATATATATATATATATATATATATATATATATATATATATCGGAAATGTTTATAAATTTAACATGTTTTGCCTTCAACAGAAATTTGTGGAAATGAATGATGGAAGAGAATGTTCCGGTATTTTGAGTTCTGTGTTCTTTGTTTTTCATTGATCAAGTTGATCTCATGGGGTTTTTGTCTTATGTTGTTAGTGTGTGTCTCTTGTGGTGTTAATGCATGCACGTGTGTCCGCGTGTGCGGCGTGGGGAGAAGGATGGTTAAGGAATAAAAAATAATAAAAACTATGTAATGCAAAACTGTAATCGGCGTTTGTTGCATTTCTCCACTCCTACTTCCCACCTCATATATACGACTGACGTCATTGATTATTGTTCCGAAGAGATTTCTTTTTCGGAATGAAACGTGTCACTTAGGCGATTCTTTTTTTTGTTTTTTTCAGTTTGTCACTCGCTTACACAGCATATATCTATGAATATATGTATGCGTGTACAATCTGCTTATATGTGTCTTTATTTAAAAAAATGATGTTTTCGTGAAAAAGTTACCTAAATATTCCTCTATTCAGTGCACTTTGTAAGATAATGAACCTAAGCAGTCTTTCAGAACATACAGTATTGATTGATTGATTTGGTTTGGGCGGCTTATCAACCTTTACCAGGTCATTTAAAGCCAGAAAATATTTTTAGATTCGATTGGTCTGGGTTTGGCAGCTTGGCTTCAATCATTTGCTCACCATTATAAAGTTGCCTCTCTGTGGCTTTTCTATAAATACTTCCATAATAATTGTTCGAATGAGCTCTTCGCTACAATACCTACACTTCATGAATTACAGTACTAGATTGGCGTTAAGATCTCGCCAATTTACAGTTGAGCTGTCTAGACGAAACGGTAAATTCTACGGAAACAATTTCTCATCTCGCACTTCTCGCTTGTGGAACTCCCTTCTGGTTCCATGCTATCCAGCCAATTTTAATCTTCAAAAATTTAAATGCAATGTTAATCGCTATCTATTTTCCTCCTGATTACTCTTTTCACTCATTATTAATGTTTCTGTTCCTAATTTCTCTACATCCTGTAACTCACTTGTCTTAGTGACTTTACTGCCTTGCATAGGGTGATACAGATTAAAAAAAGGGTTATTTGCGCGTAAGTGAATATAACGATGCCAACTGGAATTTGAACTCGGCTCTCTGATTTCAACTTCCAAGACGTCCCTTCTTAACCTTTTATTTGAAGTGGTTTCTTTTGATTGAATTGTTTCCAACAAAAAAATTTGTAGGTTATTTAAAGCTAGAAAATATTTTTATATTATAAAAATTTTTTTCAGCTAATAATGATAGGTAGTATGCCTTCTCTTACCAAGGTGTAGTTTAAGCATCTAATCGAACGAGACCAATGACGTCGTCTTGCAGTAAAATTACGATGCGAGTGTTTGTGAATTAAACTATTGATTTTGTCTGATGCAATTATCAGCGGATAATTCCATATAATTCGGATAATGAAACAGTTCTAGGCGCCGGGGGATGGTTTTAAAACTATTCTTTCATCTCACCATCGTTAAAATAAATACGTTTTAGCAACATGTTATAATTATATAATTACAAATTAAAAATGTTTTACTCAACCTGAATATGCGACCTTGAAAAACACGAAAGCTTTCTTTTCAATTATGATCACACAGCAACATTAATAATTACCATTTATGACAGCTTTATTAAGCCTAATTTCTGTTGGGTATGTACTAGAAAATGTTTTAGTGCTTTAAGGATATAATCTTTAAAACAAGCTATCGGTACATTACAAAACAATGCATGAGCAGAAAACATTACTGTATTTAAAAAGCAAATAGCAAACTAGCAAAATATTACAAAGCATGTAATATATAGAGGTATGAACCCCAGGTTCAGCAAAAAAAATAAAAAATAAAAAAGAGAAAATGGGTTCGTGTCGACGAATAAAAAACAGAAGATGAACGTTTGTAAATAATTTTATATGACAAAAAAAACAACAGAATATGTAAAGAGTATGGGATTACAAACATAAAATCAATAAAAGACGCTTATCTGATACAGGGTGTAAGTACAAGTATCCGTGTTTCATGAATTTGTAAGTTGTAAATAGACGGAACCTCCTTGAAAAGTTCAAATAAAAGTCAGTTATTCTTCCCGCAATATAAGCTCGGTGGCTCTGGAATGGTACGAGTACTTCGTCTCCCGTATGGTAATCGAACTACATCCACCATGAAATTGGGATGATTTCTCCGGGTATAATATTCTTTTATACCCTATAGTCAAGTAGTCGAATAAAACATTAGTGTATATAAAAAGCTAAAAGCAAGTTAGCGGTATATTACAAACATGCAAGCGCAGAACATATTACTGTATATAAATGACGGTTCCGTATAGGAAACAGGTTCGAATCCTGTTGGAGGACGAATATTTTCTGTGAAAATTTCTCGGACATTCAGGCCGGTAAATGTTGTTTAATACTGTTTATTATAAACAGAGTATTTACTTAAATATTTGTATCTGCAAAAAGAATGTATAAACATAAAAATGTCTTAAAATATTACTTTATATAAAAAGCAAGCTTGAGCATAAAGTAAAAATCACAAAAGCTAAAATATTCGGTATGATTACTGTAATAGATCTGAACCTCGCTGGCAATTTCTTACGATATTTTCTTTTGTAGTACCAGTAGAAATGGTAGTACCATGTTTGCACGTACGAAATGTTTGATTAGAGGGGGCTACAGGTGGAGCAACCATAAAGTGTCACAGTAGGAAAGATAATTTTTATATGAATGAAAAATATTTTAGTCACAAACCGAAAAGGGTACTAGAAAACAAACACTTGGACTTCCAAATCGAAACCGATTGCACGCTGAAAATTACAAATGCAGATATTACGGCAGTCGACCAAGCTAACAGGAAGTGCTCCCTTGTTGATGTTGCGTGCCCAGATCAAACTGTTGTCAAGAAAACAGTTGAGATACTCAACAAATATATAAAAGTCTGTACTGTGAGCTATAGATACTGTGGTTATCCCTATTATCATTGGCGTGTTAGGCTCTATTTTCAGGATAATGTGCAATAACCTAGAAATGCTTGGAATCTGTTTCAACTCTGCAGAAATCGGCATTACTAGGAACTGCCAACATCCTGCGAAAGGCGCACTCTGTCTCCAGTCGAAATGATTTGATGAAGAGCACCAAGCTCTGCAGTATAGCCAAATGATGAGCGAATCAAGAAAGCAAGCCAGTAAGAAGTAATAATAATAATAATAATAATAATAGTTATAGTAATAGTAGTAGTAGTAGTAGTAGTAGTAGTAGAAGTAGTAGTAGTAGTAGAAGTAGAAATATCCAGATGCTAAATGCCCTCATAACTTAATTCATAGAAGAGACTTGAAGCAATAAATTTTGTTCTAAAGAAGGATGTTGAGAATGCCATGGATCCAAAATGTGAGCAACAACGAAGTTTTAAAGAAAATGGAAACAAAATGTACACTTATACTTAACGTCAGAACGAAATATTTGAAATTTATAGTCCAAATAATGAGAAATGAAGGCTTGGAAAATTTGATACCCACAGAACAGATTAAAGGCAAGAGAGGCAGTAGAAAAAAGTGCCTAATCTACCCAACGAGCTTGAATAAATGGATGGCGGGACAGGGTTCAGGAGAGATAACAATAAAACATAACAAGACAAAAATTTATGAAGAGCTACAAAGGAAATTAAATTGTGGAGAGCCATGATCTCCAACGTCCTGAAGAGACACGACAATATAGAAAAAAAAAAAGAATTCCATGTGCTTATTTTGTATTGGCGAATTAATATGTGCTACACTGTCAGTAAATGCCTCATTCAATATAAAATATTTGATTAAAGGATTAGGCCTTCGCGCCGACTTGGGGATCACATAAAGATACTTGAAAATCTACACAGTCGGAGACCTCTGAGAGGACTGGGTTAAATGATCTGAAGGTATTCTTAACTAGGGCTCAGCTGCAATGTTATGTGCTGCTTTTATCAAAACGTTACCTGCAAACTCGAGTCATGTTCTTAAATAACCTCGACAGGTCGAGATTTTCACGTGGATGCCATGCATGGCACCAAAATCGTTCAGAAATATCTAAACTGTCAGCTGTATACAACAACTTCTTAAGATCGATGGTGAAAAAAGATTTGAATGAGTAAAGCCTGAGGTTCTTATCAAAAGTCTACCTTCTTTGAATTTTATGAACTGACGCTACAGAATCTCAAACAAATAACTTGAACAAATGACAGAAACTACCTCACTTTAGGACGTCCAACAGCAGAAACAAGTAAAATGGATAGCGCATGTAACTAGAAGAGACAATAATGACATAAGCAAGATGCTAACATATTGCACCGCCATATCACGTTCAAACACAGGTTCTCGTACGATCATTGAAGTTAAACAACGTCGAGCCTGTTTAGTTCCAAGATGGGTGACCGCTTGGGAATACTCGGTGCTGTAAGCTTGGATGTGTGGGTGGTGTAATGTGTAATGGAGTGGAATTTTTAATCCTAGGTCCAATTTCAGTTGAGTTTGTTATATTCATTTACGTACAAATACCTTTGGAAAGTCTATGAATCCATCTCTTTTGCCCCCAGCTAAAGGTTACTAGGACTTGTAGCACTAAATTATTATTATCTTTTTAAAATTGTTACAAATTAAAAATAGTTTCTGGTTTTAAAGAACCTTCAAAGCTGTTTATAAACCGTACAATACAGGACAATCAAATCAGACCACTTCAAATAAACGGTTAGGAAGGACTCCCGCCTCCCGCAATCGATACTGGAAAGAGCGATAACAGATACTGGACTTGTGAAACCTGTTTTCCTAAAACATTGTTTTAAAAGAAAGCTCTCATAAATTTCAGACCGAAAGCAATACTTGCTGCTCGGTCAATGAATTCCAAATGTTTCCTTATAAGGACACGGCTAATATTACCGTTACCATTTCAATATATTTCGCATATTTGGTTGTGCTGTCTGCGTCCGTTATGACCTTATCTGATTAAGTATAATGATTGGTATATTAGGCTTCGTATATTTGCACCTCAAGTTGGCGGATTCCCGCGTCGTAGAATGTTGATGCTTCGTGACTACAAGATCCTGATTTTGTCAAGAAAGCAATATCTCAACAGATACTGCCATTGTCGCTATCATCATTGGCGCGTTAGGCTCTATCGCAAGGATATATAACAATAACGTAATGGAATCAAATCTAGTGTTCCAACTCTGTAGAAATCGGCATTACTAGGAACTACCAACTGTCTATCTCCTGATTGGTTTTGTCTTTTTAACATTGTTTGATGAATATCGGCTTTGGTTTACAATATCTAACACCCAACCGTCCTGTCCTCCGACCATCAAAGCAGATTCTAGTCATTACATGCAGTATGCAGGATACGATGTTTTATAACTATTGTATATTTTGTCTCTATTTATTATTAACTTAGAAAGAGATGTCTGCGTGAGTGTAAGTGGCGCTGACAAAGAAAATCACTCGTATGCGAGCCATTCTTTGATCAGCGCAGAAGAGAGATTAAAATAAAACAAGCCAGCATGATTCATTGTAAATCTGTTTAATTTGCTTATTTTATTAATAGATATGTTATCGATTTAGCCATTAGTTGACGCTAGTTCTCTGCTGCTTTTAAATATTAACTATTGGCTTACATGGCTGGAAGTACTCCTTGGTGCCTACGTATTTTAAATAAATCTTTACAGGCAATGGGTTTACACGTATTGCACTGTTGGTTGTCATTAAAAGAAATAATAAATAGATTTAATTATACGAGAAATTAAAAGAACAATCGTCATTTTAAAATTTTCTCTTACTTGTGAATTTAACGAGATATTTATTTTAATCGAAAGCAAGCAAATGAGCGAGGAACATATTGAAGATTTACATTCTCGAATAAATGACGGTTAATGGTGGGGTTGTATTTTAATTGCTATTTATTGCAATTACTCGGACCGTCTGCGCGCATCAAAACCCAGGGTCTTCTCACTGGAGGAGAGCTTCCCTGGTCAATAAGGTGTATAGCCGTTCTCACCACGTTAGAGAGGCTATTTAGCCCATAGTTAGAGGTTTTAAATTCAGAGTTGTCCTTCTTCTAGACCAGTTTCCACCCATGGCTATATGACCCAGTTCTGCTATACGCACATAAATGTGGCGGGTGGCAGATAGATTTATACCTCCCCCAAGTGTATTTGCCCGTAAGGGAATATAGCGAACTCGGTTCTCAATCCATTACTACAACGCGTCTCTGTAGAATAATGTCGAAAAATAAACATTAAAAATAATATAACTATGTCTAATAAAGTAAATGAATTCAATAAACGATTGTCTGTTATTAATTTAAAATGCATTCAATCTTTTCGGAATAGGTAATCGGCTTGGATAATGAGACTTGCAAGAGAATGAAGACGATTTTCAGCGAATTCAGCAAGGTGTCAAAAACTTGACCTCTATTTTCCTCGGGACGAGAGTTAAAAAATATTCCAAATAATTTTTCATATATTTAACAGCATTAGAATCAAGTAGAAGACTACGCTGTTCACTTCCTTTGGTCCTGAATCTTATGAAAAGTGAATGTAAAACGTAAGACGAGAGTGAGGGGGAGAGAGAGAGAGAGAGAGAGAGAGAGAGATTGCGTCTGGTATCGCGATGCAAATTGGCTATTAATCTAAAGAGATATGGTGGATAGGTCCAAAGTGAGGCTAGAAAAGAGAGAGGAAGAGAAAGTTTCAAAGAAAGAAAAAGGGAATAAGTCTAAAGGGAGAGGGAGAAAGAGATTGAGTCTAAAGTGAGAGAGAAAAAAGAGATTGCGTCCAAAGAGAGAGGGAGAAAAGAAGAAAGAGGGTAAGAGAATGCGTCAAAGAGTGGAGAAATGAATTAATTTCAAGAGAGAGAGAGGGGGGAGGGATGAATTGAAGCGATAGAGGAAGTGAATAAGTTTTAGAGAGAAAGAGATTTTATGATAAAGAAAAAAAAAAGAATTAATTTACGGAGTGGAAGAAAGAGAACAAAAAGAATAAAGAAATACGTCTAAAAATTGCGCGCGCGAGAGAGAAGGAATGAGTTTAAAAGAGATCGGTAGAGAATAAACTAAGAGGAGAGAGAGATATAGTAAGAGAATGAGAATAAAGAGAGAGAGAGAACGATAAGAATATAGAGAGAAGGAGAATGAATCGAGAAAGAGACGAAAGAGGATAAATCTAAAAAGCGCGCGAGAGAAAACGAATGTGTTTATGAAGAGAGAGAAAAAAAAGTTACCTAAAAAGAGAGAAAAAAAAAAAAAGATGTTGAAAGTAAAAATAATCGCCAGTCACAAGATGGTGGGTGAAGCTTATTCAAATAATTCCCTAGGTGAAACTGTATATATAAGAAAGTATTTTGTACATATTTTTCAACAATAATATATTATTTAATATTACTTTAAGCCGTTACATTTTTCGGCCTTGCAAAATTTTTTGAAAGAATATGCACGCACACACACACACTTTCGTTAAACATGATGGACAAAGAAAATTTTATTAATTTTTTATTTAGTCTTTTTCAGCTTTTTTATATTTTTCCGTTTATCAGAGTGTACAAAATTATCCGCATTGTCCCAAACGCTTTCAACCACTTCTTCAGACATTTTCAAGGGGGTCTGGATTTGGGGTTATAAGTTTCTTTTCATGTTTTGACTGTGAGATGTATTGTTTGTGAATTCTAGTAGTAGAGTTAATTCCGAGGCGTTGTGTGTTGGGCATGGCTGGAAATCGAGTGGGCAATGTTTTATTTTTAAAATTCTTACCGCATCCCCCTCCTATGTATGTATATATATATATATATATATATATATATATATATATATATATACAGGGTCTGATGGATAAATGGTCGTCTAAATTACACAAAATTAAAATAACGATGACATCTCATTTTAACGTATGTATTTACCAAAATTACACAAACATATTATGTTGGTGCAAAAATAATGTCGTTTTCTCATATAGTAACATATTTGAGAAAACGACATTATTTTTTCACCAACCTAATATCTTGAAATTCCAAACAGTAAATTTATTCAATAAAATCATCATTGTCGTCAACCATGGCCTCCAAACGACTTCGGAATCTCCTGCAACTCTTCTGGACGGTCTCATTGTTTAAGTTGGTGAATGCTTTCATAATTCTTTTCTTCGGTTCATCTTTGGCGTTACAAGGAGTTTTGTTGGCTCTCGCACAACTGCACCCCTTGCATAATAATAAAGGGGGTTGCAGTCTGGGGAGTTAGATGGCCAGGTGTAAGAGGTGATGTGGTCGCAGAAATTATCTTACAGCCATGACTGGGTTCACCTGCTTGTGTAGCATGATGCAGAGTTCTGTCGCCAGACATAGGGTCTTCCGGCAGCCAGCCACTTCACCTGTATGTAGGCCACCGAATTGAGTCTGTGATCTGTGAGAAGATTAATGGAGGCATAACGTCTCTATCACTAGTGATCACTTCAAACACATTCGTAATCCCCATTAGACTCATCCAAGTCATTCCAAATACTCTGCACATATCTGTCCTCAGATTGAGATCAAAACACTCTGAAATTTTCGTAATGAAGCTTCAAGCGGTAAAGTATGCCGTTTGGAAATTTCTGGATGATTGAATCGCTTCATGTTGGTCATTTTTTCACAGACGGTGGCCAACTGACTCTACTATACAGTACAGTCGAAAAATTCAAAAATAACGTGAATGCACGAAATTAAAAATCTAAAATGGCGACAATTTTCCCATTTAACCCGATACATACATATATATATATATATATATATATATATATATATATATATATATATATATATATACGACACACGACAAAAATTTCCAAATACATAGATCATTACATACAACCGCTAGCTAAGGAAGTAAAATCATACATCAGAGACACAACAGATCTACTGAACAAAATTAATCACATACAAACAGTACCAGAGAAAGCTACTCTAGTGACTATGGACGTTAGGTCACTCTATTCAAACATTAAAAACATCGAAGGGCTAACCGCCCTTCAGGAAGCACTTACTAAAAGAAGAAAACAAGACCCCCCCACAGAAGTCATCATAAAACTCATGGAGCATGTCCTTACATTGAATACTTTCAACTTCAATGGAGCACACTACCTTCAAATAAGAGGTTGTGCCATGGGCAACATAGCAGCTCCATCATATGCTACAATATTCATGGGAAAATTTGAGGAAACCCATATCTATCCAATCATTGGTAGTGACTGCCTATTCTATACAAGATATATCGATGATATATTCTTTGTATACACGGGTAGTGATGACAAACTTACCCAATTCCTTATGACCCTAAACACAGTGCACGACTCAATTAAGTTTGACTATGAAAAATCCACAACATCAGTAACATTTTTAGACACCCGCATTTACATAGATGAAAACAGGAAACTACAAACGACACTACACACTAAAATCACCGACACCCACATCTATCTACACTTTAAGTCTTCCCACCCTAAACACCTCAAAGAGAACCTTCCCTATTCACAAGTACTTAGACTCAGAAGGATATGTTCCAAAAATGAAGAATTAAATAAACACATTGAAAATCTGGAGCATCAATTCACAACACGTGGCTATAAACAACACCTAATCAGGGAACAAATAAATAAAGCAATTTCCACACCTAGAGAAGACACCCTAATGTACAAGATTAAAAATAAATCTAGCCGCATCCCTCTAGTAACCACTTTCAACCCCACTCTGCCTCCACTATCCCAAATAATCAAACGTCGCTGGGAAATACTACATCTCAAACCAGACCTAAAAAAACTGTTTAAGGAACCTGGCCTTCTTGCATATCGTAGACCTAAGAATCTAAAAGAAATCATAGGTAGTAACCACATTTCAGGGGACAAGGTAATCCGTAATAAACTAAGAACAAAAACAACAGGATTTTCCCAACCATGCAACAACAAAAGAAGTTTATGTTGCAACCATGTTGAAAACACGAATTCATTCACTAGCTCAGTCACTAAATCTACTTTCAAAATCTACCACGATTCTAACTGTAGAAGTCATAACATAATTTACCTCCTAGAATGCACACTATGCCAGAAACAATATGTAGGAAAATCTGAATGGCCCTTTCACTACAGAATTAACAATTATCGTAAACGAATTAAGTCGACTCCCCATGAAAAATTTTTACCTGTAGAACAACATTTCCGCCTGGAAAAACACGATTTCAAAACCCATGCCAAATTCACTATAATTGAGAGAATAGAAAAGTTCAGAGCAGATAACATTAGAAAGATTTTAGAGTCGCATGAAAATAAGTGGATACAACGTCTAAAAACAAAATATCCAGCCGGGCTAAATCTCAAATTTAACAATATATAGATTAAATCAACAAATAAAAAAAACTACCCACATTTCTCACCCACACAAGACAGACAGGCTTACGGAGGTGTGGAGGCCTCACACTTATACACTCACCCACACGAATAGACACACTTACACACATCATACGCACTCACTCCCTAATGAGCCAAATCATAACACACACCCACAGCAATACACACGCTTACACATATCATACTCCCTCACTCCCTAAGAACCAAATAACACACACACACAAACAAACACTAAACAGAGACACATCCCCTCACCAAGTCCAATAAAACTGTCAAACTGACCAGAGAATTCATAGCAGCATCCAGCTCTGATCTCAAATAACAACTTAAAAGAGACTGTTTGACCAACACAAAGAATGTTAAAAGATTCATGTTAAAAAGATAAAAAAACAAAAAAAAAACAAATGAAAACTACAGACAAAAGTTCATTTTCTCCATCAAGACATTCATTTCTGTAGTTTAGTGCTAGCAGCAAGCAGAAATATTTCTCCTCCCGATGATGGCCATTTCCGCCGAAACTAGTCGAGGAATCTAAATGGAATAATAATAAAAAAACGAAAGAATATTAATCTACAACCCAGTGTGTCTGAGGATTTTAATTTTTTAATTTTTATTGTTCAAAATATATATATATATATATATATATATATATATATATATTGAACAATAAAAACGTTAGATAAAGAATAATGAATAAAACCAAGGTAACTAAGTTTCACTTTCAAAGGTGTAGGATCGTCAGGTCAGATAAATCATTATCGTATGTCGCTCTTGGTTTACGCTTTAATTGAATAAGAGACCAGAAATAATGATGCCATGTTTGCAGGCAAAGAAAAAGATTAAGAACTTATATGAAACCCAGATGATACTCATATCTGCGCCAACAAAAGAAAAACTAAGAGTCAGCTAGCAATATTTAAGCCGTAAACGACGAGCGACATACGATAAAGATTTAACCTGACCTGACGTTGCTTCATTCTGAGGGTAAAACTAAAAAAATTGATTTTTCATTCTATATTTACCTTACGTTTTATAAGTTCTTCGTTGTATTGAACAATTGCCAACTTTATCATTGTTGATGTTTTCCAAGCACGATTGAGTTTGCATTATATATATCGCGTAAGGATGAAACTTGAGTTACGACTAGGACCATCCTTTCATAGGATTTAACGTTGTTAAGCATTTTTGCTTGGTCAAGGCAATCTAGGCTTCTAGCAGTTTAATGAATAGGTAATTTTGCCTTTAGGCTTTTTTATCGCTTTCTTTTATTCAGTATTGTCGTTTTTATTCCAGGTTGTATCTGCATAAGAGTTTTACTGTTGGTTCCATCAACGTTTTTTGTTTTTCTTTAATATATATATATATATATATATATATATATATATATATATATATATATATATATATATATATATATATAATATCAATTGATAATTAGTATGGATAATTCCGAGGAGGACATTGATCCAAAGAGAGCTCAATGTAAGTAGCAGAGAAATATAAAAATGATTACAGACAACTCTTAAAAATCCATTCAGTTATAATTCATTTCATGAATATAAAATATTCGTCTTTTCAGACCGAAGTTTTTTAATAAATGGAATCAATTTATCCAGACGAAAGAAAAAAGAAAAGAAAAAAAATTAATATTAAAAAAAAAAAAAAATTTATAGAATGTTTTTAAAAAATTGGGGGAGGGGATGAGAAGGAAAGAGTGAGAGATGGATGGAAAGAAAAGAAAAGAAAGAAAAGAAGGAAGAAACATATCTGAGCCGAAATATATATATATATATATATATATATATATATATATATATATATATATATGAAAAAAATCGCCGGTACTCTCGTTTTCCGAGCACATCAGTTTGCTATGGTGTCCAGCCAATCCATGTTGCTGACAGCTGCTCAGACACATTTGTGTTTGTTCAACACGCACAGAGCCAACCGGTGCTGAGCGGACCTTACTTACAGTTTCTGGGAGAGAACTCGTAATCTGTCATGATCAGCAGTTTAAACAGCGCCCGTACGCTCTCTCCGTCATCCACAGTGACTTGTGGGTTCGCTCTAGCATAACCATTGACGAATAATTCCGTCTAACCGATTTCACTAACAAAGCTGATATCAACTCATGGTGTAATTTTCGGACACTTTCTAAAAATGTCGTATAGGTCCCCTTCCAGACAAAACGACCTGACAAATATACGAACCTGGATCTCATGGTCGGAATACAAGTAATTATTAGGTTGGTGCAAAAATAATGACGTAATAATGACGTTTTTGACGTATTTTTAACGTCAAAAAACGACATTATTACGTCATTATTGTTGCACCAACCTAACAGCATTTTTGTTGTTTTTATTTTTTTTAATCTGACATTATTTTCTTTTACCTTAACCCTTTGAGTCCTGACCACCGGTTGAACGGTGGTAGAGAAAAATGACGTAATGTCCAGCCACCGGTTCAGCAGTGGTAGAAAAAATAACTTAATTCCCAGCCACCGGTTCAACAGTGGGTAAACACTTGTAACTATTTTTATATCTACCCTGAAACATTACATATCAATTATTTGCGAATTTTGACTCAGGAGCTCAAGCCCAGGGGTTAAATTGTTCAGGGCTCAAAGGGTTAAACATTGTATTTAGTGGATGCACGTGTTTAAGTAAACATACCTTTTTTTAACAACGAAAGTGGCTGGTAGACATAAATTTTCAGTTTAAAGAATGTCTTCTCAAACACACTCGCTATTTGACATGAGTCACGAACGTGAAGGATTTTTCAGCCGCCATTATACTAATTCTACTTTCTATCGATTGCAAAAAGTAATCGTAGCTCTGAGCGCCTATCAGTTTTGTGCGTTAGTCGAGTAACTGCCACCTCTTCTCAAATTCCACCTGTGCAATAAACTCGGCATATGCTTCGTTGGAATTGGAATGTAGTATTAAGTAATGCGTGTACATTTTTTATGGTGTAACTTCGCTCAGTAAGACATTTAAAAACTTATAAATGGCTAACCAATTTTATGACTAGAATCAAAGCAAGTGTAGAGATTTTCCAGGGTGCGTGTGAGTGCATGCGCTCGGCAGTATATAGAGTGGAAGGATCAGAGACAATGATCGACATAACTGTTTAATAGCTTTTATTCATGGGCAAAAGAGAATGCGAAATAGTGATATTTTGCGGGTAAAAAGTTGAGTTTCCCAGTTAACAGAGTTCTTCCCTTCGGTAGATGTTTCGAAGAGACATTTATTCACGTGTTCCCACGAGAAATATCAGTGTCAAGCTGCCAGAACTGCTACGTGTCTTCTGCAGCAAAGTTTGGGAGTGGTTCTTCGAGCTGGCCTTGAAGGTAGCGGCCGCTGAAAAGTGGAAAAAGAGACTGAATAGGGCTCGGTTCGCGTTTTTATGAGTTCTGAGGACTTTCTATCTTTCTCTGTTGATTATTTCTGTTGCTGCTACTGTCGACTCAAGAAAAGTAAGCAAACGAGATAGTTGTTATACAAGAAATTGTATAAAAGGAAAAGAAGATACGAAAAATATCTGTACTACACGAAAGGAAAAAAGCTGGTAGATACAAGATTTTATAAATACACACACACACACACACACACACACACACACACACACACATATATATATATATATATATATATATATTGATGCATGTTTTATTAAATAATATAGACAAGTTTTGTCTATTTACTTTAAGTAAATTCCTTTCATATTGTCTGATAAGCATAATAACATTATCATTGAATGATGAAAGAAAATCACCATATTGATACATGTTTTTTAATCCTATCTAAGCTTTCGGCTTACATAAGCCATTATCAAAGATGGTGATTACATTTCAATATATTAAGCAATACACGGACAAAGTAATAATGATAATCTGTTTTTTTACATGAACGATTTCCAAGTAACGACAAACTCGTTTATACGAGACGCGGAAGCGAAAATCGCCCCGCAGATAGTGACGTCACACATGACCACGCGAGAGAGAAAACGAGAAGTATTAAGTATGAGAAGCCATTGGTATAAACCAATGGCTTCTGTTATCAATTATAGTAATTTAAGAATATTTGTGGAGATTTCATAATTTATTTTGTTCAGGTTAGGTTTCAACTGTTTTATGCATATAGCTTCAAG
>OZ010578.1:12404077-12559077 GCA_963932145.1 Acanthosepion lycidas
GGACTTTTTGATATCTCTCCCAAATTCTGCACCGCCATCTATTCAGGTTCCCCAGACAGTTTGTTTTCATTTGTCCCTATTACCTTCAATCTGCCCTGTGTATATCAAATTTTCCAAGCATTCTTCCCTCATTATGTGTCATAAAAATTGCAGTTGTCTCTTCTTGATGTTAGGCATAACTGTCCGTTTTTTTTTTTTCCATTGTCTTTAGAACTTCGCCATTTCTGCCATGTTCGGTCTCTTCCCCTCTTCATCAGTTAAGATATTGTCCAGCTTTCGCTGCTGTATAAGAAGACTTGCATTATGTAATATTTCAGTACTCTTTTTGTTTTCTTAGCTTTTCGAAGGCATCTTTCACTATCCTAATGCTCCGTCTGGCTTTCTGTTAAAACGCTTCCCAAATATTTAAGTTGTAATTTGGTTTTGGTAACTCCAATTTGCAATTTGCATGTTGGGAACAAAAGTAATGTCGGGATGTATACATACCAAAAAATATTTTGCTGGAAAATATGGGACTTGGATGAAAATGAACTGGATGAAAATGAACTGGAGTAAAAAATGTCTTTTTAATTTTAACGTAACCGAAACGAAACTGCATTCTTTTAATCGTACGAGGGAACCCTTTTTGACTTCCATCAGCATGCCTGATGCTAACCTACAGGAAAGTAATACATTGCGCCTTCTCTGACTAATGTTTTTCTTTGACATAAAGTGGAAAGATTATATTTAGTTACTAGTTCTGCTGCTTGGAAAGTTGGTTCATTTTTCTCGCTAGAATCTATTTTACGTATCTACCATTCACCCTTTTCTTTTTTTTTTTTTTTTTTTTTTGACTATTGCCACTCTATTTAGTCTGGTTCTCTTGTTTTATATTTAGACATTCTTGATAAAAATCCAAAAATAAGGTTATTGGTCCTGAGCTGTCATTTCTTTCAGCTTATGTCACTTTTCTACCGCCATAAGACGGAAGGGCCTTACTGAGTGTTAGAAAATATGAGAAAACAAACATTATTAAGAGAAAATATTAAAAGAACAAGAATTAAAAAAAACAGTAAATAACGATTGACATTGCATTTAAGTTTTTGAAGATCAAAGTTGACTGGGAAGCAAGAATCCGAGAGAGAGAGTTCCACAAGCAAGAAGTGCGATAGAAGAAATCGTTAGCATAGACCTTATGGTTAAATTTACCCAATTCATCTGTAAACTGATAAGACCTTGCGACCAGTCTAGTACTGCATTTAAATTCATAAAGCCAAGGTACCATTAGAGGAAGTTTCTTCAGAACTATTACCATGAAAGTGTTTATAGAAAAGACACAGGGAAGCTACATTACAGCAGTGGGAAAGTGACTGAAGGTGAATTGCCAGGTCAGGACCAATAAAATTACAGATCCTACTTTGGATTTTATCAAGTATCTCTAAATATATAGCAAGAGCACCTGACCAGATGTGGCAGCAATATTCAAAGCAAGGACGAATGGTAGACTTAAAAATATGATAAATTTTGACGAGAAAAATTGTCTTGCATGACACAGGGGGGCCAAATTTCTTAGCTGCAGACATAGCAGTTGAGTCACTATAATCTTTCCACTTCATATATTTTATATTTATATACGGGGTGGGGGTGATGAAAAGTTTTCATTCCGACCAAGAAGAGATTAAAAAAATAATAAATAATAATAATAATAAATAATGTTTGATCATTGAATCAAATTTTGGGAAGTGGGTCGTGATGATAACCTCTCAGCACCCGCTCTTACATAAGTATTTTTTCCACATGTACATCTGTGTGCGAGAGAGAGAGAGAGAGGGGATGAGAGAGAGAGAGAGGGAGGGGGAGAGAGAGAGGGGGGATGAGAGAGAGAGAGAACGGGAGTGAGGGAGATAGAGACAAAGAGACATAAGGTTTACATTTTGAGAACTGATGAGTTTGGTGCCGAAGCGTGGAAATCAAGTTTCTGTAACGCTTAACTACATCATTAATATATTTTACATATCATTGGCAGAATTTGATAGGAATAGCGATGGAACTTGCTTTGCTTGTAAAGAAGAGAAGATAATGGAGGAATTATTATTATTATTATTGCTGCTGCTGCTGATGATGATGATTTTGTCATAAGAGGCAAGACATAAAAGACTTGCCTAAGGTTAAGAATATTGGCTGGCTTGGCCAAGTTGCTGACACAAACGCAATTTTTGGAAAAACGTACACGACGTCCTGTTTCAACTGGATTAGTTTCAATGCTTTTTATGATGACTGCAATTGAATATATAAGGAAGATGAAGTTAGTGTTATTTTTTAGTTAAATTTTAAAAGAGAGAAATAAACAGAAAGAGGAAATGAAAGAGCAAAAATAGAAAGATTAGGCGAATGAAAAGAAAGAAAAAAGAAACAAACAAATATGATGCCAATAGGAAGAAAAAGAAAACTAAATATAAGGGAGAGAAAAAAGAAAAAGAAAAAGGACACAAAAAAGAAAAAAAGGAAGTAAAATAAGGAAGAAAAAAAAGGAAAGAATGAAAGGTAGTTGAAAGAAATAGAAAGAAGAAAGAAAAAAAATGTTGGCAGAAAATAAATAAACGACGTGAGAAAACAAAAGAGATATGCTGCAAAAGAAGGAAGGAAGGAAGGAAGGAAGGAAGGAAGGAAGGAAGGAAGGAAGGAAGTATTAGTTTCTTGTATAATGTAGAAAGAAAAGTGAGAAAACGAATAGAGGGAAAAGAAAGAATAAGCAAAAAGAGAGAAAAAATAAAAGAAAAGAAAAAGAAAGAACGAAATGAAAAAAGAAAGAAGAAAGATATCAGGAAGAAAAAGAAAGAAAACGCAATGGCGGAAGAAAAACAAAAAAAAGTGAAAAAGAAAAGGAGGTAGGATGCAAATGGGAAGAAAGAAAGAAAGAAAGAAAGAAAGAAAGAAAGCTTTATATAAAGAGAAAAGGAAGAAAAATCACATAATGATAAAAAGAAAAAAAAACAGCAGTAAATGAAAACAGATGCATACGAAGAAGAAAAAAGGGGAAAAACAACGATGAAAAGGGAGAATGTGCATATGAAAGAATAACAAATGGGAGAAAGAGCTAGAGAGAAAGGAAAGATAAATATCGTTATATAGTGAGGAAAACGAATATAAATAAACAGATAGAGTGAGAGCAACTAAATAAATAAACAGATAGAGTGAGAGCAACTAAATAATAATATGCTAACAGAGAAAACAGAGAAATAAGCATAAATAAAGTGATGGAGACGAATAAAAAATGAAAAAACAAAACAAAAAAGAAACGAATATTGCATGTCGAGAGAACAGAAAGAAAAAGAGTAATAAGTGGGAGAGAGCGAGAGAAGGACGAGGCGAGAAAGCAATTCATACGGATAGAAAAAAAAAAAAAAGAATATCCAAACAAAGAAAGAGGTGTGGAAAGCCATAAGCGAGAAAGAAAACACTGTGCACATTAAAAAAAAAAAAAAAAAAAAAAATGAATTCACTATCAAAGAACAAGAAAAAAGAATTGTCTGGACGAAAACGACGCAACGTTACTTTCAGGTCGTTCGTGGAATTTTAGACACCACTTCTGAAAGATCTTTGAGGTCTCAGAAGTCAATGTTGAAATCTGTGATGGAATGGTGTCAACAGAATTTTCAAAACCCACGCATACCTCAGTTTTCCTATCGCTAGACTTTCAGCCAGGCCAAGTCATTCTCTAACCAGTAAAAGAAAGAGAAGGAGAAAGAAAGAAAAAAAGAAAGAGAGAAATGCAGTAGTTTATCGTCTGATACTTTCATTTTCCTTTCAATAGAAAAGTACGTGCAATCACATTATACATGCTTTTGAAGAAGAATAATGTCGTAAGGTGTCAACACATTGCGTAAAACGCAAAGGCTCTGTTCACAAACTAATGTGATAACGATAATAAATATATTATTTCATTTTGTTTGATTTTAACGCTAATTATTAATATCAAAGTTAATTAATTACATCTACATATCTCTAAAACATTGAGATTGATTAATTAAAAATTAAATAGGAAAAAACAACGAACCATAGCAACATATTTGTAACAATACGTTACTCTATAAGGTAACAAAAACAATAAAACAAGGTTCACTAAAACCCGGCGGTGGATTGCTTAGTTAATGTTTATTTGTTTTCATTCCTCCTCGAACAAGGTGAAAGTACCACTAGGTCGCAAGGGGCTACAGAGGCTGAAAGAGAAGGAAAAGGCTTTAGTGAGAAGAATTGCGGAAAAGGACAATAAGGGGACAGGATTCAGGAAGACAGATAATAATGATTGATGTTACATTTGAATTTTTTGAAGATTGTTGGTGGCAGGAAAGCAAGAAATCTGAAGGGAATTCCACAGGCTAGAAGTGGGAGAAAATAAACCATAAGAATAAAACTGACGTTTTCATCTAGCTAGTTCAACAGAAAAACGGTGAGACCTAGGTGCCAATCAAGTAGCATATTTTAAGTCATGCAGTCGAGACACTAAGGAGAAGAGCTCATCAGACCAATTGCCATGGAAATATTTTTTAAATTGACAGCGAGAAACCACTTCACGACGGTGAAAAAGTGACTGATACCGAGATGCCAAGTCTTTTTTTTTCCGCACTTCTCGCTAGTGGAACTCCCTTCGCCTCCATGCTTTTCAGCCAACTTTAATCTCTCAAAATTTAAATGAAATGTCAATAGCTATTTTCTGTCATCTTTATTACTCTTTCCTGTTCCAGCTCATTATTAATGTTTCTGTTCTTAATTCTTCCACACCCCGTAACCCCTTGTGTCTTAGTGGCTTTACTACTTTACATAGGGTGATACCGATTTTTAAAAAAATGTCAGGTCCGATTACCTTACAGACACTTCTTTGAATTAATACAGATATTAATATCAGAATTGTTCTATTCTACAGAGTGCTCCACAAAAACAGGAAATTTGGTACTGTTTAATTGTTGGAATTTTTGTTACAGTTATCTGAAACAAGAGCATAGACATTTAGTAGCTTACAACAAAAAACAAAAAAAAATAACCACATATGTTTGATGTGGTGATCAAACTAAAAATGTTATGTTTTTTATATGATAGTTAATACTTTTTCATCATATATTAGGTTGGTGCAAAAATAATGACGTAATAATGTCGTTTTTTGACGTTAAAAAATACGTCAACAAAATGACACTATTACGTCATTATTTTTGCACCAACCTAATAGTAAATCTAAGACTTCTTGTTTTGGGGGAGCATCCTGTACATATAATATAAATTCATTGCTGTTGAGTTCATTATCAAAACACATTTAAAATTACTTTATCACAAGTTTACATTGCAAATAAGATAAAAAAAAACAACAGTTTGTTGGTGTTTAGGAATTAATGCAAAAAGTACTAACAAAATGGGGATATTGTATGTATATTTTTCAATCACAGTCACGTTCATTCATCAACTATATGAATCCACTATTCTGTTAAACCTAATAGATAAACTATAAGTAGCGTTTTTGTAAGTATTTGCGGCTACATTAAAACAATTCAAGTTGGCATATATCTAAAAAAAAGCAATGTAAATTTCTACTACCAACATTATGGTATCACGCAGCTTAATTGCGGATTCTTACCGTTTTTCTATAAATCCATTAAATAAATGCCAAGCCCAATCGCCATCTTATTATTCTCTAGGGCAGTGATTCTTAACCTTTTTCTTTGTCCGCACCCCTTTCAAACCACCAACCAATTCTCGCATCAACTTCCAGAATTGATGAAAAACAATATTGATCTTATGTGTAAATAACAAAACCGTTGTGTTTCTTTAATCTTTATTCACATAACTGATAAGAAAATAATGCACTACAAAGACCGAGACTACTTTCGTATTAGCAAAAAATATAAAATTACGCTAATATGTACTATGCACGGTGTGCTGAAAATGATTATATTTGAGCAACAAACTTAGGGACTTTTTTGCTGTTTTCTGTTTATGATGACATAAAATCTTGGTGTCTTGGTGCTAAGTGTAACTCGCATGTCACGTTGAGGATCCAGTCGATGCCTGCTCTTGGTTTTAATGAAAATCAGACAGGAAAATCCTATTTCGTTCAGGTATGTAGTTGCGAAAATTACCAGCACAACGGGAGGCTTTTTTTTTCAGTACAAGATACATTTCAAATGAGAAGCTCAAGAATTGCTTCAGGCGACCATCGGTGAACTCCATTTGAATTCCTTGATTGTTTCTCAGATCGATGAGATATTCCATGATATCGCTGTCATCATCAACAATACACTAGAGTTTCCTTACTAAACCAACCCTAATGATTCTGCATCGTCTCACTCCCTAGGAACCGATATCGCGCTTCTAAGGGGTGAGAGGTTCTCTGTTTAAGAACCAGTGTCTTAAAGTGACGTTATTTTTAAATGTTCGCACAGTAATCTTACAAGAATGTATTCCATTTCTATTGAAGCAAATTCCTGCAAAACATTTTAGTGTTCCTGGGTCTGTAATCCATATAATTTGTTGAGAGTTAAATTTTACCAATATATTTTTAACATTGATTTATATGACTGACTTAAATATTAAGATCTGTTGTAAACTGTTATTTTTAAGCTGTAAGAAGGATACTGGGAATAACAGAAACGGAACGTGTGAGCAACGACAGAGTTAAAATTTCCATGTTACATAATGAGGAAAGAGGACTTGGAAAATTTGATACTCATAGGACAGATTGAAGGCGAGAGGGGCAGAGGAACCCAACGCATAACCTACCTTGCGAGTTCGAGTAAATGGATGGTGGGGTAAAGTTTAAGAGAGTTAAAAATGGAAAACATCAATTAAGAGCTACAAAGAGCAGGAAATTGTGGGGAGCTATGATCGCTTACTTTCTGAAGAGACACCGTATATAGAAGAAGTAGAAAAAAAATAAGAATAAGAAGTTAATTCTTAAATTTGTGCATTTTTCCTTTCACTTATGATCAACAGTAAATATCTTTTCTTGAATTACGAATAATGGCTTGAGATGTTTAATTATCTCAAAATAAACGTTCATTCCGTTGCAATATTAAAGTTATCATGAATTCTTTATAATATCTGTGTAGCAGACGTCACAATGAGACAGAAGATAACTAGTTAAAATTTGGACTAAGAGATTGTTGTAGAGCTAGAGATTGTTCTAAACTATATTTTCTTACTCAATTTTCAAAAATGTCGACCTAAGTTGCATGGTATCTTATCAACTTGAAGCGACAAATATCTGAAGAGATGATGTACATAAACAAGGCGTGATCCCTCTCATGGCTTAGCGGTTAAGCACGCCTAGGTCAAGGGTCATTTCTCAAGACAAAAAGAATACATGTTCGATTCCTGCCCAGAAACATATTACCTTAATAATTCTTGCGATGGATAATTCCGGCAAATGGTCATTTCACTGTTTAAAAAAGGGACGTCTACGAAAACATGAGTACCCACTAAATATTAGGTTTGTCATAAAAAAAAAATAATGTCGGATTAAAAAATTCATTAACGGATTAAAAATTAATTCCCAATCACCAAAAAACCGTTTTTCATTTTCAACGTATTTTTGTTGTAAAAGGTTTTGCAATGCGTTTCGGTAATAACGGATGTGCAGGTGGTGTAATTTTTAGCAACTCGGAACAAGAAATCAGAGAGATGAGCTCAAATCCCAGTCGAGTTCATTACATTCACTTTCAGGCAAATACTTCTGGGAATGGTATGAATTCACCCCTTCTCCTCTCAGCTATGGGGTAAATAGTATGGCAGGTTTGGCTCTTCGACCTTGCTCAGCAATCTAGGAAAACAATCAGGTTGAGCACAGGATTAGTAATTCCAATCTGTAAAAAACAACTTTGTACAGAAACCACAGTATCAACACTTAGTGTGTTAAGAACTGTGACTCCATACTCCTCAGCCGAATCTATGGGGCTTGATTATGTGATTTATAAAGCAAAAACATTAACGAAGTATTTACATTACATATTATACATATAATAATCTTATTCTGTTAGTAATCGTTGTATTAGTTCCTGACTTCTGACAATCTATTTTTGCATATTTTCATTTTGAAACATTTTGATATACTGCCAAAGCTTGCCAAAAGAAATCTTAAGTCGAAAATTGGCAAATTCTGTTTGATCATATTTTTTCTACCATCGGCGATATTTTTTTGTTAGTGAAAAAAAACAGAAAATGACTGAAAAAAAAGATGATCCTGTTGTGCAGTAATGGTAGATGCAGTAAATCATAATAAGAAAAACTGAAAAATTAAATGCAGTCGGTACCAACATTATGGCTTATTTTTTTCCCTCCATTATTATCACTATTTTTAGCGAATACTTATATTTGAGTAGATGCTTCATTTATTTATTAAACAGTATATTTATTTATTTTTGTCTACTGGCTTGAATATTCGAGAAATCATATTAAAGAAAATATGCACTCTCCGACATATTTTTCTTTAATAAAATTTCCGACAGTCTATCTATCTATCTATCTATCTATCTATCTATCTATCTATCTCTCCTCTCTCTCTCTCTCTCTCTCTATATATATATATATATATATATATATATATATATATTAGGTTGGTGCAAAAATAATGACGTTTTTTGACGTAAAAAAATACGTCAAAAAACGTCATTATTTATGGACCAACCTAATATATATATATATATATATATATATATTTATATATATATATATATATATATATATATATATATATATATAGTACAGTTAATCGATCCGATGGTATATGATTCGAGAGTATCCTAGAAATATTAATAATTAAAACTGATCCACAGAGAGCTCGACGTATTTATTATAACAGAGCATATAAATAAATAACAACATGGGATAGTCTATTTCAAGCCGTTCAGTACACGGCTATTATCAGCCCTAGGTTTATTTTCAATGTCAGTCCTCGTTTCTTACCTATGCCAGGTAAGAAACGCCACATAGCAGAAACTGATATTAAATTACAAACAACGACAGAAAGAAATAAACTCCAACCTCAGACCATTTCCCCCTTGATAAGATACCTTACACCTCGACCAGTCGCTAACATAAACCCATTCTAACAAGGCGTCTACCAGAGGAAGACTGACATTGAGAATAAGTTTTAAAAAATGCTCCGAGACAGACACATAGGGGCTGATGATAGCCGCGTAGAGAATGGGTAGAAATAAACTATACGATGTTGAGGTAACTTTTGTTTTTTGCTGTAATATATATATATATATATATATATATATATATATATATATATGCGTGTGTATGTGCGTCTGTGTGAAAAAATGCAGGTTTAAGGTATGCTGTATTTATGGATAAATGCCCTCAGAGATATGTAAATAAAAAAGTATAAATGTGGTGACTGTGGTCAACATCGAACGGTGACAGTCCGAAGATTGTGTTCAAGCATGAAGCATACCGTTGCCACTCAGTGTTGACCTAAGTGTTCACTGATATATATATATATATATATATATATATATATATATATATATATATATATAGCCAAGTTTTTATAGCTGCACGAAGATAATTTTTAAAACAGGGATTATAATTTATTAATAAAATAGGATAAAAGTGTAAAACACCGAGTAAAATTATAATGTAAAGTACATTTCCACCGACTCATCTTGAGAAATATGTCGTCGCTATAAAACTAAATTGCTATCATGAGAGTGTATAGAAATTATTACATTTTTATTCAAATAAATCCTCCCTTTCATATTACAAAAACAGTAACGATATAACTATGTCATATAGATAAAGCATAATCGATATCATTAATTGGCCAATATTGTTCAGATACTTGACCCTCTTATTATTAATTCTGTTTGGTAACGCAACCTTTCACCTAATCCATTCTGAAATCTTTGTTAGAGGTATTTTCTGAGAAAAGGACGAAGAGGATGACCGGTTTAATTGGAATTTAATGTGACTTCAGCCACTTTTCCACCGCCGTAACGGAGATTCCCTGGGCTTTTTCTATAAATGATTTCATGGTAATTGTTCTGATTCGTCTTTGGTACCGAGACTTTATGAATTTTAGCGCACTATTAGATTGGCGGTAAAGTTTCATCTTACAGATGAAAGAGCAAGATGTAAAAACTAAACTGCTCTCTATTAATCACCACAGAGATCCTTCCCTGCCCTTCATTAGATTGCCTGACGCTCAACTTCTCGAGAGCACCTCTCTGCGGCTGCTCGGTCTCACGTTGATTGCTGACCTGACATGGAACAAATACATTGAGTCAATTGCTTTGTCCACCGCAAGGAAAGTTGGCTCCCTGTGCCGCACCAGGAAATTTTTCTCCCCGGAATCGATCCTTCAGATCTACAAATCAACAATTCGCCCTTGCATTGAGTATTGCTGCCATATATGGTCTGGAGCCCCTTCTGTTTGCCTCGGGGTTCTTGATAAGATCCAGAGGCGGATATGCCATATAATTGACCCTGTTCTGGCATCTCGTCTGCAGTCACTCTTTCACAGACGCGCCGTCGCCTCTCTCTGTCTTTTTTACAAATACTTTCATGACAATTGCTCCGAGGAGCTGCATTTACTGGTTCCCAGATTTCATGAATTCAAGCGCCCTACGAGGCTGGCATCCCTCTCTCACCCTTTCACTGTCGAAACTATTAAATGTAGCCGTCTCTTCTACTAGCTTCATATCTCGCACCTCTCGCCTGTAAAACTCCCTTCCCTATTCCAGTTTCCCTGAGTGCTATAATCTCCAACTATTCAAATGTAAGGTCAATCGACATCTCCAGTTGCCTTTGATCTATCCACTATCCTTCTCCTCATCCTTTCCTCTATCACTCCTATCTGATCTTGCTCCAAATCTTCTGTAACCCCTTGTGTCCTAGTGGCTTCCCGCCTTGCTTGGGGTGAATCGATTAAAAAAAAGATAAAAGTCCTCAAGTTCTCTTTTCTTTCACTTCTCTCTTGACAAACTCTTTTCCGGCTTCTTGCTTTCCAGTCAGCTTTAATATTTAAAACTTTAAATTCAATGACAATCGTTATCTTCTGTGTTTTTAATTCTTGTCCTTTTATTGTTCTATTTCTTTGATAATGTTTTTTTCTCATATTCTTTCACACTTAGTAACCTTTTGCGTCTTAGTGGCTTTATTTCCTCGCTTGGAGTGAAATGATTAAAAACATCAACATAATCAATATCTGTCTATATTTCAGAGATGAGGTATTATGTACATTATTTACATTATTTGGACTATTGTTCTCATCTTTGTCGCCATATTTATTACAACTTTCCGTCCGTTGTACGCTCCGACCTTCTTCAGGTGGTTGGAATATCGAACTGAAACCTTTATTTCGCTCACTGGAGTAGACTGTTCTAGTTCCATGTGACATGTTTAATGGATGTAAGTTATCAGTTATCTCCCAAAGAGTGTGAGTTCAATACCCGGTTAAGTCAGTGGAGAGCTTTCACAGGGAAATTAACAGGAGATAACTGATAACTGACAGTCTACCCCAATGAACGAAATGAAGGGTTTAGTTCGACATTCCAACCACCTGAAGAAGGTCGGAGCGTACAACGGCCGAAACGTTGTAATAAATATGGCGACAAAGATGAGGACAATAGTCCGAATAATGTAAATAATATACTCAATCAAGTTTCAAAAATAAGAGTAAAGCTAACCATTTCTATAATAAAACATATGATCTGAAATTGAAAGCAGTGATGACATCTAAACTGAATTAATAATTTAAAAAAACTTTAGTGGCTTTATTGCCTTGTTAGGGATGAAATGATTAAAAAGGAAATTTTACCAAACAGATCAATCTGTTTCGGCAGCGGAAGTTAGTGTTATTAACCCGTCGATTTCAAATTATTACTGGGTAAATTTCCTAGCGCTCGCTTAATAATGCTATTAACTTATGCAAAAAAATCGATAGCTGCCGCCTCACACCCAAACGATGGTTCAGGTTAATTATCTGGACCGTTTTTCGTAACCAATTTCATTTTCTGATTTGGAAGAAATAAATTCCTTTACTTTCTCATAGATCATAACCGGCAAGGGCGTATGCTGTGCAAATATCAGCAAATATAAGTAGAGAAAGCTCAAAAGTCCGAACAGTGTTAGGTAATTTAATTATTATTCTTAAAATTAAAGACAATACTAGAATACGGTAATTCTTGAACCCTTGATATGGACTTTGGACTTGTACTTTTTCGTTTTCTTTATATCGTTGATATAGCTTGTGTGCGTCTATCTTGCAGCGTTGAGATAGTATAAAACAGAATAATCGAACCTAATTCTAATTACTTCATGTATTACGTTTGCAGTAAAGCATCTGAAAAAAAAAACTCGGTGTACTTTGCTCTATCACCAAATACATCGGCAGAAGTCTCTTCAGAGCTTTACCATACAAATGCTACGTTTGACCTACTTTGGCAGCACAACTAATTCCGAGATCTAACCAACGTTTATCTTATGTAAGATGTGAATCTTGCGAAAAAAAATATCTATGGTTAATATTTGATTTTGATCTTCGAATCCTATTCTCCCGGGCAATTGTTGTTAGCCTTGTTGATGCTAAAATAACAGTTGTCTCTCTACTGGTTGTGCCATGAAAATCTCAGCAAAATAGTCTCCTGAAAATTGAGACATTTACAAACTTTGTTGTTTGCTTTAAGCTTGCGAGTCATTTTCACACGTGAATTTCGGCCTAAAACAACCAGTGACTTAGAATTCAGTAGCAAGGATTTGTTTGTTGGGTCGTTAAAACTTCCGATGAGGATAATGGTAAATTTTACTCATAAGAAAATTGCGGTTATTTTCAAGATAAAGAAAGAAATAAAGAACGAAAGAATAATCAGTTCCTGTCAAGATGTACAAAGACGATAAGAAAGATTAAGAAAGAAAGAAAGAAAGAAAGAAAGAAAGAAAGAAAGAAAGAAAGAAAGATGTATCAATTCTTTACAAGATGTCGAGAGATGAGAAAAACTATTAGAGAGGAAGTAAGGAAGATAGAAAGGAAGGGAAGAAGGAAGGATCAGTTCCTTGAAAAATGTCGAAATAGAGGTGAAAAAAATAGAGAGGAAAGAAAGAAAGAAAGAAAGAAAGAAAGAAAGAGATAACGATTTATCTGTTCCTTGTAATGAAAAGAGAGGAAAGGTAGCAGAATATTAAGGATATTGGCTAAAGACATGGAAGTAAACACATTTAAGCAGACATAAGAACTAGGATTGGCAAATTGATTGATTTTTACGGCTTATCAACCCTTTTTGGGTTATTTAAATAATTTAATAATTTATTCTTCCGATTAGGGAATTTCATCGAAAATATTTTATTTAGTATTTCCTATTGTCATTTAAAATAATCTAAATGACAACAGAGAATTTTGTTTCATGCTTGTAAAATTTCCATTAATGTTCTCTTATAAAATAATTTAGCATACATTTTCCGTTAACTAATAAATTGATAAATTTAATTATTAAAAGGCATCCACATAAGTACTGTATTTTGCAAAAAAGCAAATATAAGGATTTTCATGCACTTGAAAATGGATCTCTGACAATGCTGATAGGAAATTATTGTTGAACAGTACACATCAAACGTTTGAGCCCTGAGCACCGCTTTATCAGAGATATAGAAAAAAGACGTAATGACCAATCACCGGTTAAACAGTGGTAGAGAAAAATGACTTAATGCCCAAGCCACCGGTTGAACGGTGGGTAAACACTTGCAACTATTTTTATATCTACCGTGAGACATTACATACCATTTATTTGCGAATTTTGACTGGGGACTTCAGGCAGAAGGGTTAAAATTGTTCAGGAACGCAAGGGTCAAAGGGTTAATGATAAATGTAGAGCTACATTGGGTAGACGGCTAGAATAGTGGTTAGGTTCTTCATGAAAATATGTTGAGTCATAAGTAATTTCCGTTTTAGGGAACCAATTGTGATGACGAATATATCTTTCTAACAACTTATCATATATAGCAGTTAAGAATAAATTTGTGGTACACTAACATACATTATGTATATCGAACTGAAACCTTTATTTCGCTCACTGGAGTAGACTGTTCTAGTTCCACGTGCCATGTTTAATGGATGTAAGTTATCAGTTATCTCCCAAAGAGTGTGAGTTCAATACCCGGTTAAGGCAGTGGAGAACTTTCAGAGGGAAATTAACAGGAGATAACTGATAACTGACAGTCTATCCCAATGAGCGAAATGAAGAGTTCAGTTCGACATTCCAACCACCTGAAGAAGGCCGGGGCGTACAACGGCCGAAACGTTGTAATAAATATTGCGACGAAGATGAGGACAATAGTCCGAATAATGTAAATAGTGTACATAATACCTCATCTCAGAAATATAGACAGATCCTAAAAATCTTGTCGGAATTAAATAACCCATTGATGTTGATATACCGTAAAACAAAATAAACCATAAACCCAAACAGGTAGCTTGAAAGGAGAAGAGTACTTGAAAACACACGCGATATACTTCTTTCATAATGACCTTTCAGGCAATAGGAACAGAAGAACTTTTGTCTGTTATCAATCCGGAAAAAAATGGAGCCCAGAACATCAATAAAATCGAATCGGTAATAATAAGTATAGCATCATAAAATTGGGTAGACAATTATATCATAAGAATGGCGTAGAATCCTAAGAGAATTCCGTTTCTTGAGCGGATTCATTTCTATTGTTTTAAACTCAGTCTTCCTTGTTATTTTTTGTGCTAACGATTCTAATTATTTTGGTAAGTTGCTGCCTCTGAATTGTTGATGTTCGTTCTTCATCTTAAGCACGAAGGCTGAACCTGCAAATACAAAGTAGTACAAAGAAATAATCAATTTTAATTCAATACATATTCTTTGTCATTAATTTATTTAGAAATCGAGAAATATAAATCGATCTGCAGATCTAGTGGGACTTATTGACTGGCTTCTTTGTCTTAACTTTTTATGGGTCATTAGAAAATTATTACTCAGAGAAATCAAAATGAAATTATCTGTTAAAATCTGCTAATATTGATTGATTAATTCGTTTTCTACGGTTTATCAACCGATTGCAGATTATTTAAAGCCAGAAAGTATTTTTAGATTGTAAATTTTTTGTGGTGTGGTAGAGATAACGATTTAGTAAAACAAGTTTTATTAATTAACCCATCGCTGCAGGGCGGGGAAGATGTGGATTCATAGCTTTTCCCAAGGGTATTTGCAGGTTGCAGCACCTGGCATTCACAAGCAGTCATCCATCAAGATAGTGATGAGGATCGAGATTGCTTAACTTTGGTGAACGTTCGGGAAGCGGTGTGTCAACGTTTCGAGGCCATGAGTCTCTACTAATATTCTCTTATGAGAAGTTTCCAGCTGGCGTTAACCGACAAAGATGGTTATTTCGCCCCATTAGGATCATAGACATAAGTATTATCAAAACACTAAACGAAATTATTCGTCGTTACGAATAAAGTTTTATAATAGAGAGATAAATAAAACAAATTTTGAGATTCTCGCTAAGCGATGTCCAACTTGAGACCCGCATTTCACGTGATCAAAGTCGATAATAGAGTCCAAAAGGGTCTCAAAGTCCTTGTAAGTAACAATTTTCCACACTCCGAGCTCCGACGTGGCAAGCCTATCGCTACTTCCGTAAAAAGTGCTCGGACGAACTGCATTACTTAGTTCCAACAGTTAGAACCTTCGCGGCCAGGACCCGCCATGTCACCCGCCATTTTGTAGCAAACTAACCACATTCCCTCCGTATTCCATTGGTAAGTAGTAGGTTCCGCAGGAGCAGCTGCTTCTTGGGAACCATTGCTCTTTGCAACCGAATCACTAGAGAATGTTTCCCCGATCTATACAATGTTAACCTTTTCAAGTCTAGGGTTAACCGATATGTTCCATTCCTGTATGCATAAACTGCCTCTTAATGTAACCCTCTACCTTGATTGACCCCTGGGCCTTGTACAAGGTGAACCTCACTGTTAAAAAATACACGAAAAGACATTCTCCACTTCCACTGGAGACAGGATGGTATAAAATGCAGACTCTGATAAAAAAAAATGAATTGTCCTTTGTTGCCGGTCTCCCCCACCCACAGTTTACAACCAACTGGAAGTTTTCGTGTATATATAAGATCTATAAGAACATATTAACCATGTTTGCTAGCACTTGTGAAAAGCGATTTTCACTCATAAAAGATATAAGGTCAAAATACGAATATGATTGGCGGATTTAGCAAACGAAAGATTTGGCGAGTTCAGTACGATTAGGTTTTTCGGAAAATAATGTCCGATTTTTTGGGTCAACTTTTCTTCCTGAATTAATATATTTAAACAGTTATTAAATCAGTCAAAATAGAAACTCTGGACATCTTTACATTTTTGCCATAGAGATACAAGGTTGTGTATGCCTTTATAATAAAACTCTAAAAGTTTGGATACCAAAAATATTTAAATGCAGTTGCTGTATCTTCTTTGCAATGAAATGACTTTTAACTTAAATAATTGTCAAGATGCTTGAAAAAGTAGTACTTAGTAGGAGAGAAATCAAGGGGATATATTGGATGTGACAAAGTCTTATATTCCATGTCGGCTCTATTCTGCAGTGTCATCCTGGCCACATGTGGCCAGGCATTGTCATGAAGCATAATTGGATCGCGTCGATTAACCGGTGCTAATCGCATTTTGTTTAACTGAATGTGCATTTCATCCAGCTGCTCACACTAAGCTTCAGCAGTGACGCTTTGGTTAGATTTCAGAAAACTGTAATGGATAATGTCAATGGCGAACCACCTGACTGTCACCATAATCTTCTGTTGATGAAATTTCGGTTTTGGAAAGTGTTTGGTTCCTTCGTCATGATCAAGCCATTGAGCCGATCGTTTACGATTGTCATAAAGGATCCATTTCTCGTCACAAGTCACAGTTCGATCAAGAAATGGGGGATTCGATTTTCGCAGATGCAGCGTCGAACACACTTCAAAACGTTGAATTCTTTGTCTTTCATTGACTTCGTGTGGAACCCATTTATCCAATTCCTTCCCAATGCCGATTTTCTTGAGATAGTTCGATATTGTCGAAATACTGACACCCGTTATCTGACACATTGTTCTGAGACTTTCACGTGGGTTTTGCTCCACTTGTGTTTTCAGACACTGATTGTCAATTGCAGATGGATGTCATCTATCGACTGATCTTCAAGATCCTAGTGCAAAATTTCAGACACCAGCGCCGTACAGTTTGAAGTGGATCCTTCACCCAATGTTCTGTTGATGTTGGCAGAAATTTGAGAAGCATGCAAAAAAGTAAATGCATTTTTTCATGTTCAAGGTGAGGGGCATATAATCTTTTAATGTAAATTCTGAAAGAAACTGATATAAATTTAACAAAGAGGAGACTTTAATCCTTAGGAATAAGTAATATATTTTTGTGTAACTATTATAACAATATATTAGAAAATGATTAAATGGTTTATTCTAAAATTGGACATTATTTTCCGAACAAAAATAAAAAAATAATTAATCATTAATTCGAAGAGAAATATTTCATTTCTTTTAATATAAATCTTTTTATTTTATTTTTTCCCCTTTACATCGGTCTTATTTACATTACTTACTTTTGTACCCATCTTTGTTGCTGTGAACTTAAGCCTTCATCAGGTGATTGCTAATCTGGGTAACATTTATCGATAACCACCCGATGTAGACCGGAGGTCACAAAGACTGAAACTTTGTGATCACAGCAACAACAAAAATGTTGGCAATAGTCAACGTCTAAATAATAACAGCTTCTCATTCCAGAAATTGAGACAGAAATACACATGCACTTTGTTTTGCAATTATAATAAATTAAAACAAACAAGGTTTTTCCCTTTCACTTGTACAGTATAAAAGATATTCTGTACATTAATAACCTTTTGAACGATTGTAAAATCGATACGTTCGCTCTCATACTGATTTCAGTTTTATTACTTTAACTGATTTAAGTCTGAGCTTTAAAACGATAATTTATGAAATTATTTAGGTTATACGAAGGATGCCTGAAAAGGAAAGTACAAATTGCCATAGATCGGCTGGAATTAAAACATGAAAACTGCAAATAGAATCCAAAAGGAGGGGTGTGTAACAGTCTTGTAATAGCCGGAACAGCTCTAATAATGAGCGCATGCGTATGCGACATCACATCAAAGATATCTGTCACTATAAAACAGTGTACAAACATAGAAGCTTGAGAAGTAATATGACTTTTGCAAACCGAGGGTAAAAATCCAAATTTGTTTTCCCAAAGCAACTGACTAACCAAAAATAGAGCATTGCTGCTATATCTGGATTGAGTTTGCCCAATCCACACTTTTCATCCTCGGCAGAATCTAAAGTTGTTCACGCGATCTTCTTGAGAATGACATATTTCCTATCCTCCACCACTTTTCACAGAGACGAAACGTCGAAGCCTATCGTTCATCTATCGCTAATCGCGACACCATTGATACTTGCCTAAGTTCACTAGCACCACAGAGTTTAAAATGTGTAATGCATTTCTTCAGTTACTTCCTTACCATTATGTAGGAGGTATTTGTGGGAGGTATTTCTGCCTCACATAATATCACATATCTAATTCAGTAATTCTCTACTTTGAGTGACTCTTGAACCTTGAAGTGAATATGAGTTAAAAATGATAATGAAAATAGTAATAACAGTTGTATTTTAGAATCGATTGTTTTGAAGCCGAGATATATATAGATACTATATACTTTCTTTCTTAATACGTCCCACTAACCTTATAGAAACCTCCCTCATTTCGCTTTAATAAATATATTTTGACCTTACGAAAAAGAAAGCTGAACAAGCACCAAATTTTGCAATTTATGGTCTGTTAGGTTTTTAAAGGAGTTCTCTTTAAGAACTGGAAACTACACAGTAGAAAAGCGTTTTTTTTCTCTCTCAAGAAACTTTTACATATATCTAATAAAAATTTGTTTCAATAACTATCGGCACTCAATCCGTATGATGTGTATGGAATATGAAAGAAAAAGGATTGCCAAAGAGCAAGAATTGATCCAAGTTATTAATATCAGAATAACATTTTTTTACGCAGAGGTTCACACTGTACAAGGCCCGAGGCCGACTCTAGGTAAAGGATTAAGGAGTAAGAGGCATTTTACGCGGATTGGAAGGTTAGATAACAATTAATCCTAGGCTTGGAAAGATTAAGATCGTTGTTAACGGGTAAGCATCCTCTAAAGAATCACTTCCAGAGCGCAGCGGTTCGCGTGAAGAAACTGTTCGAGTGAAACTTCCTTTCATCAATGGGATACGGGGGAAATGTAAGTCTCTGTCTATATTACTGAGATGACGTATTATGTACACTATTTACATTATTCGAACTATTGTCCTCATCTTTATCGCCATAATTATTACAACCTTTCGGCCGTTGTATGCTCCGGCCTTCTTCAGGTGTTTGGAATGTCGAACTGAACCCTTTATTTCACTCACTGGGGTAGACTGTTCTAGTTCTACGTGCCATGTAGAAAAAAGAAATGGATAGAAGTAAGAAAAAAGGAAATGCATAGAAATAAGAAAAAAGAAATGCATAGAAGTAAGGAAAAGGAAATGCATAGAAATAAAAAAAGAAAAGAAAAAAGAAATGCGTAGAAATAAGAAAAAGAAATAGATAGAAGTAAGGAAATGCATAGAAATAAGAAAAAAGGAAATGCATCGAAATAAGAAAAAATTAAAAGAAAAAGAAATGTATAAAAGTAAGACAAAAGAAAAGAAAAAAGAATATCATATAAATAAGAAAAAATAAATGCATAGAAGTGAGAAAAAAGAAATGGACAGAAGTAAGGAAAAAAGGAAATGCATATAAATAAGAAAAAGAATAGAAAAAAGAAATGCATAGAATTAAGAAAAAAGAAAAGAAAAAAGAAATGCATAGAAATAAGAAAAAGGAAATGCATAGAAATAAGAAAAAAGGAAATGCATAGAAATAAGAAAAAGGAAATGCATAGAAATAAGAAAAAAGTAATGCGTAGAAATAAGAAAAAAGGAAATGCATAGAAATAAGAAAAAAGGAAATGCATAGAAATAAGAAAAAGGAAATGCATAGAAATAAGAAAAAGGAAATGCATAGAAATAAGAAAAAAGTAATGCGTAGAAATAAGAAAAAAGGAAATGCATAGAAATAAGAAAAAAGGAAATGCATAGAAATAAGAAAAAGGAAATGCATAGAAATAAGAAAAAGTAATGCGTAGAAATAAGAAAAAAGGAAATGCATAGAAATAAGAAAAAGGAAATGCATAGAAATAAGAAAAAGGAAATGCATAGAAATAAGAAAAAAGACAAGAAAAAGAGGAAATGCATATAAATAAGAAAAAAGAAACTGTTATTGGTTAAGTTTTAAGGCAACCATTACTGATAGAATTGGTCGGATATCCGTATAATCTTTATTTAGTCTTGACTAGTTTGTCACGAGGTTATATGGAAATCTATTGTATAATCGCATATATTTTTTTAATTAAACAAAAATAAAACAAATTAACAAACAGAAAAAAAAGAAGCTATTTATTAAGAGTAAAAGGAAGTTGCAATCAGTTTATAAATAGAACTTAGCAGATCAGGATAATTCCAAATTTTAATTTCGATTTTATGGATTAAATTTTAATTAGTTGCTGAAAACAAGTTCTACTTATCCTCGTCAACCTCCAGTACAATTTTCTCTCAAGTGAAGAAGTGGCTATCAATTCAATGAAATAATTTAGCTCTATTTAATCATCTAGAAATGGCAATACTTGGGGATAGCAGTTATTGATTAGAATTTAATCATTAGTATTTAACTTCTGGATGTATTTTAATAATTGTAAACCCTCCTATATGGCAGAGAATGATGGACAATCTACTCACAGATGTAGAAGAGACTTGAATTAACAGAAACGTGGTTCTACAGAAGGATATTGAAAAAATATTATGGATCGAACACGATAGCAACGGCAAAATTCTAAAGACAATGGAAACGAAAAGAACAAATACTTAACATCAGAAAGAGACGCTTGAAATTTCTAAGGCACCTGACAGATTGGAGTCAAGAGGTACAGAGGAAAACAGCGCATAACCTACTTAGCGAGCCTGACAGGTTTGGTTTGGTTTGGTTTGGTTTATGGCATATCAACCTCAATGTGTTATTTAATGTCAATAGAATTTTTAATGCTGGTAATATTTTTCAAAAATGTATTGCTGGTAATATTGTTTTCCTTCAAAAGATCTATTTCTGTTAATTTTTTTTTTTTAAATCTATTTCTAGTAATATTTTTTCTTTAAAAATGTATAGTTGGTAATAATTTTTTCCTTCAAAACTTTATTGCTGGTAATAACTTTTTTCATAGAATTTCCAGTATTAAAGTCTATTTTTACACTTTCATAATGTTTTGACACCAGTGTGGGGGTTAACTATTTGCCGATAGCTGGGACCCTAACAGGTGCTACCACCATGGGTCAGGGTGGACCTGAGAACACCAGCAATTAAGAGGTGGTTCCGTACTCCTCAAGACCTCTTGATCAGAGGCTTTGCTGTTGGACGTAATTTATCGTCTTACCCAGGACGCGGATGTAGTTTATCGTCATACCTAGGACGGGACAGGCTTTAGGAGAGATAGCAAAAATGCAAAATTTTTTAAGAGCAGAAGATTATGGAGAGCCATGATAACCAGCGTCCTGAAGGGACATGACATATAAATGAGCAACAAACATAGGTTCAGGAACATCAAAATCAACCAACATTTTCTCTTCAGACAATTTGAATTAACATTGCGGATACTACTTTGTATATATATATATATATATATATATATATATATATACATGGTGGCAATGAAGTCACTATTAGTTACTTAAGAGAAAACAATTAATCAACATATTAAATATTAGTTTAGTTGACTATTATTTGGGCGGTGGGTATCTCAGTTGCATTTTCCGGAGGTTGACCTTCGATGTCACATGCAAGCCAAATAAGGTCGTCAATTTTGACAGGCTGAGCTAGCGTGAGAAATGAGTTAGGAGAAAAGTTTCAGAGAGTAGAGACTTAACCGTCAAGCAATGTTGACGCGTTCTCTTTCGTGTCTGAAACGGCTCCGCATCTGAGTGGGGACGACCCCCACTAAATAATACATGTCGACATTAATAGAATAGATAAGTTAATAATGTCTGTGTTCATGTCATTCATTGCAGTCCAAAATCAACTAGCGGCCACGAGAAAATGAGATGATATCACCCCTTCGCGGGGGCTATACAACAAACAGTCCAGAACTTTATTATTAAAATGGTTCTAGTTAAGCAATAGTAATTTAATTAGTGATACTATTCGAACCGCATGCCACCCGCTGCAATGCTTTGCTTTTTTTCTTATAAGTAACTATATAATGACTTTATTTCCACCCTGTATATCTATCTATCTATCTATCTATCTATCTATCTATCTATCTATCTATCTATCTATCTATCTATTTATCTCTCTCTCTCTCTATATATATATATATATATGTGTGTGTGTGTGTGTGTGTGTGTGTGTGTGTGTGTGTGTTTAGAGGAGGCAGTATTGCAATTCATCAATGCCACCCATGTACTCCCTACGGAAAAGTATGTCGCGTGCTGGTATTGCCAATCACCGCAGTGTCTACTAAAGGGCGTGATGTTTTATGTTATACGTTTTATGCTATGCTTTATATTCTATAGATTTTATATCTCATACGTTTTATGTTTTATATACTACACCGGGTATCCACTGAAAATAACGCTTGAAGTAATAAAAATACGTCGAATTATAAGAATTAAAATCCATTAATTATTTACAAACATTTTGTTAGATATTTTATGCTTTATGTTTTTTATGCTTTATGTTTTATGCGTAATATTTTATGTCTTATATGTAATATATTTTATTCTTTATGTTTTATATGTAATATTATATGTTTTATATTTAATATATTTTATACTTTATGTTTTATATATAATATTCTATGTTTTATATGTAATATGTTTTATGCTTTACGTTTAATATGCAATGTTTTATGTTTGTGGATCTGGTTATATATTTTATGTTTTATGCTTTATATACTTGTTTATATATTTTAATTTTATGCTTTATATATATTTCATGTTTTGCATGATTTATGTTTTATGTGTTATCTATTTTCTAATTTATATTCTATATTGTTATCTATTTTCTTATCGGTGTTGTACATAGTATTTTGTTTTATATGCTATGCTATATATATTGGGTTTTATATATTTTCTGTTTTGTTTTATATGTTTTATATGTTATAGCAACCAACGATTTTATTCACTGGACCATGTGTCCCCAAGCGTTTGTTGAAGTAATCTAAAAAGTGACTTAACCCAAAGAGTTGTGAGTTCAATACTTGGCGAAAGCAGAGGGAACAAAACCTGGAAAGTTGAGTTACTAAAGGGGATTAGCCGAAACTGACATGTCCCAAAAGGCATGACATGTGGAATCATAACAATCTACCGTAGTGGACTAAATAAAGGGTTCGGTTTGAAATTCTAACGTTTATCACCTGAAGAAGACCGTAGCCTACAATGGCCGAAATGTTGCGAATATGACAATAATTCTAAGGACAACAGTCCGAAAGATTTAAATACTGTAAATAATTAAAATACCTCATCTCAGAAATATAGAAAGATCCTGACGAAAGCCGCATCGTACAACGGCCGAAACGTCGTAACTAGTGCAATAAAGATAAGGAAAACAGTCTGAATGATGTAGTGTAAATAGTTACACTACCTCATTTCGGAAATATAGACAGATTTTTGTTTTAAATTTTACATGCTTTTTATGTTATATGTATTATGTTTTATTATATATATTTTGTGGTATATTTTATATTTTTATATATTTCATATATTGATGTTTTAAATATAGTATTTATGTTACGTTTCATGTTTTTACTTTATGTTTGATGTTTTATATCTTTGAGTTTTTACTTTATATGTTTGATGTTTTCTATATATAACTTTTTACGTTATATGTTTGTTGTTTTATATGTTTCCGTATTGCCAATATTTAAATCCTTCAGATTTTTCACGTACTTGAATATTTTTTACATCGTGGTATTTAATCTATAGTAACGGAAATAGTGAAAGAAATTCTCAAATAATGTTTTGTTTTTATGGACACAATTTGACTAATCCTCCTTCAATTCAGAGTGTGGGGCGGGGGTATTTTCCAGTCTCAGCACGACTGGTTTGCTTATCCGCAAATCAGACTTCTCTATTAACAATCGCTCTCCGAATCGATTTTCGATCTATCTTTTGTGTAACATTTCTCTTGATTTCCTCTTCAAGAAATAAATATATACGTACCGATAAAATCAAGTAGATGCTTACATCAGTTGCGTCAACAAGCGATTATGTACCATTATATATCTAAAACTTCCAGGCAAGTTATTGTCATAATTCTAGCAGTTATTTGGACACGTCTTCTCATCCGTGATCTGTTTTTATTACAGTGTCTCGGCCGATGCATTCTTCGGCTGTACTTAAAGAATATTTTTTTAAATGCTTTTATGATTCCCTGTGTGGCACTATCGCTAATGCCAGTGAGCGATTTTTGTTGATTTCCAAGACAGGAAAACTTCACCAACTTTATAGTCCTTACGGTTGGGGTTACGAACACGCCAACTTCGTCTCCGTGCAGAAATATATAGAAAGGTCCAACTGGTCCCCTCGAAGTGGTGTAATGGTTAGCAAGCTTGTCTCGCTATAATAATTACGACTGAGTAGTGAGATCGATTCTCACTGCGTATCCCCTAATTTCGGCCTTGCGCCTCGTCTTAACTGTGCTTGTAAAATCACTATAGAAAGGTCACCTGTTTAATGTACCAATGTCTACCTTTCTGACACACCTACAAACCAGACCTATGTCTTTCTGATGTTTACCTTTTTGACTTTAGAGCAAACCAAATCTCGGTTTACCTTTTTAACCGTCGTACAAACCGAACCGCGTCAAACTTTTTGATTACCATGCAAACCAAATCTCAGTTTAACTCTCTGAATCTCTCGCAAACTAAATCTCGGTCAACCTTTTTGACTCTTGTGCAGACCCAACCTATGTCTATCTTTTCAGTCTCGTGCAAAACAAACCCAACACTGCACACCTCTAAATCTATCTATTGTTTATTAGAATGATATATTTAGCGGTAAATAACAGAGCATATGCCGTAAAAATATGAAACGTAACGAATGGTAATGATAATATTAGTCGTTTCCCTTTAAGGAAATATCGGCAATCATTGACCGAGCACCGTTTTCGGTTGAAATTTATATCTTTTTTAAAACATTTTTTTGTGGTGGGGGGACAGGTTTCTCAAGTCCATGAGCTCTTATCGCACTTTCCAGTATTGATGTGGGTTTCATTCTGAATATTTTATATGACGTGATGTGAAATGTTAACATTTTGATTATGTCATTCTTTTCTCTTCGAGTTGAAGGTTCTATCCATTTTTGTTTTTGCTGCTGTCGGCAGTCCTCCTGTGATGTACTTTCTGTTATTTGGTACGTTTTTTTGTTTGTGATTCTGTAGCGCCAGTCCACAATGTTCAAAGACGTATGATCTTTGCCAGGACCCTCAGACTTTACTTGCTCAAAGCCTTTTTTCACCATTGATCTTAGGAAGGGTTTGCATAAAGGTTAGAGTTTAGATATTTCTGTACAGGTTTGGCGCTATGCATGGCATCCTACCATTTCTTCTACTAGGGTCACAGAGATTTAACTCTCTTAACTTTTTAATGATCGGGCTAACTAGTGTCTGTGATATTCCATTGTGAGAGTAACGGGTTAGCAGTTTGATGACTTTTGCATCCGATTGATCCTTAGGAGCCCAAACTTTTTGGTAGCGCATCTAAAGTCTACTTTGATCGACAGTAATATTATCGGGGTATCGGTAGTGCCATGTCGCGCATGAGTAGGTATGCCTGGATGTATTTTCGGAGGCCAACCCTGAGGTCACACTACGCTCTGTTCTCAGCCATGATCTGGCTGGTTTGTATTATTATTGAAGACGGACAGTGACAACACACACAAAAAGTAATACGACTAAACCAGTAAACAAAAAAAATCCCCTACCCATTCAGACTTTGTGTCACTAATATTTGTGGTATCCGTTCCAAATTTTGCAGTGTAGAATCTTTCCTCTTGAAACAGTCACTAGATATCATTGCCCTCTGTAAAACTAACTTAAATTCTTCTATTGCTACCAATGAATTCTTAGTTCCAGGCTATCTTCCCCTTTGCCGAAAAGATTCCAGTATTCACATACTTGGCCTTGGTTTTTACATCCGGGATAATCATCGCATAACCAGGGAATTTTCTCTCGAGGCATCAGACTACCGCTTCATGTGCTTCCGTCTTTCGTTATTGAACTCTGTTGGCTATCTCTTTTACATTTATCGCCCACCGCTCCAAGACTGCAGTATATTGGACATAATTACTGACAATATAGAAAACGCACTTTCTCTCCAACCATCTGTGAACATCTTGGTCTTTGGTGACTTTAATGCTTACCACAACACATGGCTTAAACATACTAAAGGGGCTGATGTTACCGGTGTTCAGACATTACATTTTTCCACTGTCCAATTACTTTCGCAAATGGTGGACTTCCGTACTCACTTTCCTAACAAAACAGAACAACATGCTTCTCTATTTGATTTATTTCTCACCTCCTCTCCTCGTTCTTGCCGATCTTCGCAACACTACCCTCTTGACAATTCTGACAACTATGTGGCAGCTATTGATATTTCGTTCCAATCCAATTAAGTGAACGTCCTGGGTATGACGTTAACTACATCCGCGTCCTGGATATGACAATAAACTACGCCCAACAACAAGGCTTCAGATAATGTTTTCGGGAAAATAATGTTGCCAGCTATACGTTTTTTGGAAAAAAATAATGTTGCCAGCTATACGTTTTTTGGAAAAAAATAATGTTGCCAGCTATACGTTTTTTGGAAAAAAATAATGTTGCCAGCTATACGTTTTTGAAACAATAGTGTTGCCAGGTATGCGTTTTTGAAACAATGTTGCCAGCTATGCGTTTTTGAAACAATAATGTTGCCAGCTATACGTTTTTTTGGAAAAAATAATGTTGCCAGCTATACGTTTTTGAAACAATAATGTTGGCAGCTGATGTCCAAAACGACCTAAAGGTCTTAGTTAACTACGGTAAAAGATGGTTTGTAAATTTTAACGCCTCCAAAACTAAACAATTCACCATTAATCACCCTTTACTGGCCGCCATCAGTATGGCTGATGCTATCCCCCAGGAAAGTGACCCGTTGCGTCTTCTCGGGCTCACGTTCTCTGCTGATATGAAGTGGAAAGATTTTAATAAATCCATTGCTAGGTCGGCTGCTAAGAAAGCCGTTTCACTTTGTCGGGCGAGACAGTTTTTCTCTCCAAAATCTTTCTTTATGTCTATAAGTCTACCATTCATCCATGCTTAGAATATTGCAGCCACATATGATCCGGTGCCTCTGCTATTTACCTTGAGCTCATTGACCAATAATATCCGAAGAATCAGCAATATTATTGGTCCTGATATAGCAGCTCAGCTCCAGTCACTTTTCCCACCGTCGTGAAGTTGCCTTCCTGTGTTTTTTCTATAAAAACTTTCATGGTTATTGTTCGAGTAAATTCTATGCTGACAGTTACTTCTCTCGCACTTCTTGCTTGTGGAAATCCTTGCCGGTTCCATACTTTCCAGCCAACTTTAAAATTTAAATGCGATGTCATTCGTTATCTACTGTCCACCTGATTACTATCTTATCTTTCTGCTAATCATTAATGTTTCTGTTAAAAAAATATTCCACACCCTGTCACTCCTTGTGTTTTGCTGCCATTACTGCCTTGCTTGCGGGGTGGGGGTGATTCAATTAAAATATTTCTTATGAATGTCTCGATCTGAAGAGGCTATTTAAGAACATGACTCCAATTTTGGAGTTGATTTTTGCTTGTATAGCAATTGAGCAAAACTACCTCTGATGCAACCAATTCTATGTTCAGTTTCTTGATCCGCTCTACTAAATGTGTAGTAACTGATCCATACGTCGAGTTATCTAAAGTGTTTAGTATTTATCAATTCCACATCCAGTATTTTAATGATGGATTCAGAGAATGTGCCATCATTGTTTTCGTTCCAATTACGAATGATTGTTTCTGTTTTGGCAATATTTATCTTGAGTCCCATTTCTTGGAAATCTTGATACACTTGATAGAGGAAGACAATTGAAATATAATCTTGCCACCTATACTTCCATTTCCTTTGACTTTGTGTCGTTTTAAGCTAATCCTTGTAACCGTCAAGATGAATGATAGCATCGTTTCACCGGCTATTCGATCTAGAATTCTCGGATTTTTCCACTACTTTTCTTCCGCTGAGTTTTTCGACCATTTCTAACTTCAAAAAACGACCGCTCTCTCTCACTCTTTATATATATATATATATATATATATATATATATATATATATATAATAATAATATCAGTGGTTAATATATATATATATATATATATATAAATATATATATATATATATATATATATATATATATATATATATATATATATATATATATATTGGCTCCCGAATTAAGGTCGAGCACTCTAAACCTTTATTTATTTTTAAAAACAACTTCTTTAAAAATATGGAAAAAGTTAATTTCGGGATTTCTCTGAAAAACATTCCACATACAAACAAACGGAATTATTTCGTTAAACTTCTGCAAAAAACAGAGGAATTAATCAGAAGGATGAGATGGAAGGCATACTTCTACTTTCGTGGGAATAACTCACCGATAAAGAACGCGAAGTTTACGGCTTTAAAAGTAAAAGAGTCGCACCATTCAACAAACAACTATACGAATTTGAAAAAGACCTACTCAACCTTATCAACAACATCTCCTTTCAAAATAAGAAAAACCACTTCCAAAAACAGCTAGACCAAATAGTTAAAAGCATTAATGATTGTGACAAAATATTAGTTAAGTCGGACAAAACCGGCAACTTCTACAAATTGGCTGTCGATGACTACAAAAACTTAATTAAAAAAAACTTAACAAGGACTTATAAAAAAGCTTGCAACAACAACATAAACATGGTTGACAACATAAACAGAGCAAGTAAAAAAATAACTGATAAATTTAAAATTAGCGATAGAGTAGGCAAACTTGCAGAAAAGGAATGTTACGTAAAACTTAAGGACCATAAGCCTGACTTTCTGGAAAACACGACCACTAGGATAATTAACCCTACCCGACCCGATATAGGAAAGATCAGCAAAAGGATCCTGGAAAAAATTACTTACCAAATAAAAAAACAACTCAAATTAAAATTATGGATCAATACTAAAGATGTCATCAACTGGTTCAACAATATTGATGATAAAACAAATTGCACCTTACTACAGTTCGATATCGTGGACTACTACCCATCAATTTCGAAGGATCTTTTTACGACTGCCCTGGACTTTGCTGCTGTATATTCTAACCTGACAAAGGAAGAAACCGACATTATCCTCAGCGCAAAAAAATCCGTCCTCATTCATAATGGGGAACAATGGATAAAAAACAATAACGACCTGTTTGACATCACAATGGGATCACTAGACTCTGCAGAGTCTTCTGACTTGGTTGGTCTTTTAATATTGTACAACCTAACGGCACACCGCGAGATTGATATCCAGGACATCGGACTGTATAGAGATGACGGGCTCATGGTGGTGAGGAGTTCCACTAGCTTTAAGATAGAGAAGATCCGTAAAATTATTTTTAGTGAATTTAAAAAACTTAAAGATAACAGTCTCTTCTAAATTGAAAAAGGTAAACTTCCTCGACGTAACCCTAGACTTACCGAGCAACACGTACCAACCCTATAGAAAACCAAATGCTAACCCCTTATATATACACCCGAAGTCTAACCACCCTCCATTCACAATTAAATATATACCCTCATCATTAGAAAATAGAATTAGCAGTAACTCCGCTAACAAAGTAATATTCCACCAACATAATGACTTCTACAACACTGCCCTAAAAAATAGTGGTTATAAAAATGCTAACATTAAATATAGGGACAATTGCAATAACCAAAAGAAAAAAAACAGGAAAAGAAACATCATTTGGTATACACCTCCGTTCAACCAAATGGTTAGTATTAAACTAGGACAGAAGTTCTTACCTCTAATCGATAACACTTTCCCACCAAAAGTAGGCTTAGTAATATATTCAATAAGAACACACTAAAATTGAGTTATTGCTGCACTGAAAATCTAGAAGGTATAATAAGAAGACACAATAATAATATCCTGAACAAACCCCCTTAGTTTTAATAACACTACACTTAAATCAGATAATGATAGGGAAAAATTATGCGATTGTAGAAACCCGGTAGACTGCCCATTAGAAAATAAGTGCTGCATCAAATCTGTGGTATACCAATGCACTATATCATCCACGGAGAACCCTAACAATAACATGATATACATTGGGTCCACGAAAAATGCCTTTAAAACCAGATGGAGGCAGCATAAATGCTCCTTCAACAACATAAACTTTAGACATCAGACCTCTCTATCTAAATAGTTTTGGCAGCTGAAAGAAAAAAATAGGACACCTAAAGTAAAATGGAGAATCATTAACAGGACTAGAACTTGCAAAACTTGGGATGACCCATGCCCTTTGTGCCTCCATGAGAAACTACACATTATTAAGCTCCTAAACAATAAAAACCTATTAAACAACCGGCAAGAATTAACGGTTTTCTGCCGACACAACCGAACTTACGCTCTGAATAACTAGCCTAAAACACGCATACAAAAAATAAATTTTAAAATCCATAGCCCATATACATAGTTTTAATTACCTACAAAAATTGATAACCCTTTATGAAGTCGTCAAATAACAAAAGTTACGGCCTTTTCATATACACAAATCCCTTTCATAAAGAGATATAATAAAAGAATAAAATAAAAATAAATTAATAAATCTCCGTAGACGCTCAAGCCAGACTATGCGAAAACTTCCTCCGTCGTAAATTTAGCCACCCCCACCTTACCGTGACCCGACATCTATGAAAGTAACTCTATACTGATACAAATTATTAACACCCCACCCCTGCCGATTCTAAACAATCCGCCCTTGATGTTACCATGGAAATTTTTGATTTAAATTCTGACCATACTATTAAAACTCGTAAACTTCAGAAATAAGTTATTCCCAAAAAAATTTCGCTTGAAGATGGAACAGAGCCTACTTTAACTCAAGTTAATTCAAAGATTATTTTGAAGTTTTCGGCTCTTGTTTTGAAACATAAGACCCCTTATGTAGCGTGTTGGAATCATATTTTTAAATAAATAATTATATTTATGCTCTACTTTCGTATCGTGCACTATTTTTTAAAAATAATTACAAAAATACTAAGGAACTTTGGATTATTTACCAAACCAGTTTCTTTCCTATTTTCTACAATATTTATCATATATATATATATATATATATATATATATATATATATATATATATATATATATATATATATATATATATATATATAAATTCCCAAGAGGATAGAATCCAGGTAGAACTCAATGTCCAGGATAGAGTAAAGAATATAATATAAAAAGCTCAAACACTAATATTCCAAGTTATAATTTATTACATTGGAATCGAATTCAATCAGACCAACAAATTCAAAACTGGATCGGGATTATGATACTAATGTAATAAATTATAACTATGGAATATTAGTGTTTGAGCCTTTTATATTATATATATATATATATATATATATATATATATATATATATATATCTGGATGTGAGCAAACTGAGATTAGATGGATAGATAGATATGATATATGAACAAAGACAGATATAAACATATATATATATATATATATATATATATATATAGATGTGAGCAAACTGAGATTAGATGGATAGATAGATATGATATATGAACAAAGACAGATATAAACATATATATATATATATATATATATATATATATATATATATATATATATAGATAGATAGATAGATAGATAGATAGATAGATATGAACAAAGGCAGATATATAGATATGAACATAGTATGATTAGTAGATATAAACATATCTATATAAACATATATATGTATGTATATATATATATATATAAAAGATAACTTAAAGCAACTAGTTAATGCTAACTTCGTTCTAATGTTCCATGCTCCAAATTTTATGGTATTGGATCTTGAAGTTTTTTTACCTCATGATGGTGACCGCATAATGCTAAGTAATCATTATACGAATAATCACCTAAAACTTCACCAATAAGATAACTATTTTCCTTGTTTTTCTTTTCTTGGGTCCGCGTGTTGAATTATACGGTATACAAAAGTCCCCAACGCTCTTTTGGAAAAAAAATCTGAAGCTGAAGTCGCATTTCAAAACCGTTTCTTTTCGCTTAAAATATTTTGCCTACGCCTAATGTACCAGAGATGCTTATATGGACATTTGGCGAATTCATGACCACGCCCTCATCTGTTCCTCTAATACGATTCCTTATCTTTCATTTATCCACCTTCGACAGTGGTAGACTTGTTCCCTTTTCCATCTTGGAAAAAATTTACCGTTAAAACTTTTCTAAGTTATCGAAAGACGAGCGAATTTGCATATAATGTATTCTGTGGGGGACATAGAAATTATTCTGTTGATGACATAAAGATCATAAGAATTCAATGATGAATTGAAGTTAGATTAGGTTGGTCAATTCAATACCTGTTGTATTATTTAATATCGAATATAAGTCTTATGAGATAAAAATCCTAATGAATAGTCTAAAAGGTAGCCATAGGTCCCAATTGATCTGGTTTGTTTTGTTCTACTGTATATCAACCTCAATGGGTTATTTAATGCCGACAAGATTTTTATTGCTGGTATTTTTTTTCAAAAATGTATTGCTGGTAATTTTTTTTTCAAAAATGTATTCCTGGTAATTTTTCTTTTCAAAAATATATCGCTGGCAATATCTTTTTTTCAAAAATATATTGTATTGCTGGTAACATTTTTTAAAAATGTATTGCTAATAATAATGTATTGATGGTAATCATTTTTTACAGAGTATTTCTGGCCTATATTTTACTTTCAGTGTTTTGACCCCAGTTTGGGGGTTAACTATTTACCCATAGTTGGGATCCTAATAGATGCTACCAACTCGGCTCAGGGTGGACCTGGGAACACCAGGAATTAAGAGGTGGTTCCACGCTCCTCAAAACCTCCTGATCAGAGGCCTTGTTGTTGGACATAGTTTATCGTCTTACCCAGGATGCAGATGTTTTACACTAGATTCAAATAGACAGACAGAGGTCCGGTTTACACTAGATTCAAATAGACGGACAGAGGTCCGGTTTACACTAGATTCAAATAGACAGACAGAGGTCCGGTTTACACTATATTAAAAATGTGCTTTGTTGTAATAATATTGTTATGAAAACATGACAAATCTCAGTATCTGTCTATATTTCTGATATGAGGTATTAGGTACACTATTTACATTATTCAGACTATTGTCCTCATTTTTATTGTCATATTTATCACAGCGTTCCAAGTTTCCTTAAGGACACACAGCACAGTGAATAAAAGCGTTAGTTAGATCCAGTGACAGGACCCAGAGTGTGGGTTCAATACCTGGTTAAGGTGGTGGAGAACTTGGAGAGGGGAATTAACAGGAGATAACTGACAACCATTAGACGTAGAACGTGGAACTAGAACAGTCTACCACAGCGAGTGAAATAAAGGGTTCAGTTAGACATTCCAACCACCTGAAGAAGGCCGGAGCGTACAACGGCCGAAACCTTGTGATAAATATGGCAACAAAGACGAGGACAATAATGTAAATAATGACAAATCTCGTGCATTCCCTTTATTAATTCTTTTAAACCAATTTCGGTGAATTTCCTGTCTTTGAAACAAAAGACTTTCAATTACGATAATTCCCAAAGAACAAATATTGCCAAAATATAATTTTGAAAAACAATTGTTATCACCACCTACCTATATTTTATTTTATTATTTATGATGCTAATTGAGTTTATTTGCAATCTTGCCGTTTCAAATAAGAGTTTGTTTTTTAGTTGAATAAACATTTCTGAAAAGGTGTTCATGTGTGCTATTTACATTATTGGGACTATTGTCCTCATCTTTGTCGCCATATTTATTACAACGTTTCGGCCTTTCAGTATCTGTCTATATTTTTGAGATTAGGTATTATGTACACCATTAACATTATTCGGACAAAGATGAGGACACTAAATTCAAACAGACAGATAATGAAATGCCGAAACGTTGTAATAAATATGGCGATAAAGATGAAGCCAATAGTCCGAATAAAATATGGCGACAAAGATGAGGATAATAGTCCGAATAATGTTAATAGTGTACATTATAATGATAATAGCGTACATAATACCCCATCTCAGAAATATAGACAGATACTGAAAGGCCGAAACATTGTAATAAATATGGCGACAAAGATGAGGACAATAGTCCGAATAATGTTACTAGTGTACATAATACCTCATCTCAGAAATATAGACAGATACTGAAAGGCCGAAACTTTGGAATAAATATGGCGACAAAGATGAGGACAATAGTCCGAATAATGTAAATAGCGTACATAATACCTCATCTCAGAAATATAGACAGATACTAAAAGGCCGAAACAGTGTAATAAATATGGCGACAAAGATGAGGACAATAGTCCGAATAATGTTACTAGTGTACATAATACCTCATCTCAGAAATATAGACAGATACTGAAAGGCCGAAACATTGTAATAAATATGGCGACAAAGATGAGGACAATAGTCTGAATAATGTTAATAGTGTACATAATACCTCATCTCAGAAATATAGACAGATACTGAAAGGCCGAAAAGTTGTAATAAATATGGCGACAAAGATGAGGACAATAGTCTGAATAATGTTAATAGTGTACATAATACCTCATCTCAGAAATATAGCAGATATGTTCTTATGTATAATAGTTGTCGGCACCCGCTCGCATCCTAACATCGGGATCGTTGTCCTTTCTCGTTATCCTCTCTCTCCCCCCAAATGATGATGATTGCGGAGATGGCTGTCAGCAATCAAAGAGTGTTTGACTAGGCCATTCACGTCAATTTGATTTAGGTGGACAACTCTGCGCAACAGAGAATCCCACACATTTTTCCAGAAGCGCCTCTATCGCGGCTCGAAGTGGATTGTGGTCTGGCAAACCTGGTTGCATCGGGCTGTCGGATACTTGATCTGTCAAGGTCCGCCTTGGTTACGCCATCTTGACGATTTCACTATTTACCTTTCATTTTTGTTCAGAATGTCTCGTATTATATACAAGAAAACATGGTAATAATAATATCTTAATTCTTAGAAAACAAACGTAGCCAAACTGGGACATCCCTTACAAAAATTGGTCAGGAGATATCGTTCAGATTTAACCATATAGATAGATTCTATTCTATTCGATCTGACTTTCCCGCCTTATTTCTTTACCTTGGTAACAGTAGTAAACGTCATAGCATTTTTCGAATTTCTTAAATTTTTTATTATTATTAATGTCCACTTATATTTCTTTCACTTTATTTTTGCTGCTTTTTATTGGAACTCTCTGATCATTTTTGCATTTATTCTATATTATATACTTAGCTCCATTGATCTAAACTGAACATTGAGTTTCCGATCGATATTGATTACTGAACAGCCATAGAATAAATATAAAAACGGTCTAAAAGTTCTAGCAAAAAGCAACAAAAATAAGGTGAAAGAAAAAGCTATTAAATTGTTTTTAATAATGATGACAATTCCTAACCATTATTAATTTTTGAGAAGTATTTCTTTCGTTTCAGTTTGAGTTGCGTAATGAGAATAACCTCAGTTGTAAATTTCCGACCTTTACTCAACGCTTTACCAAACTAAGACTGAAAAAAAATCTGATTGGTCTAATTCTTAAGATGGCACAAATAATTAAAAATAAATAACCAGTTTGATTTTCTAAGACCACACAGAGCGTGTTTTAAAAACCTTCCGAATAAAAATACAACACCAGGTCAGCCGGTATTCATCCGCGTGCTAACGTTGCAACAGAATGTAACACAAGGTCGGAGTTTAATATGAGCTGCCAGGAAAGCTGAACAAAAATTGCTCAAGCCAACCTCAGGCATTCCTCCTTTTGGGTACGGCTCAAGTACCGATAATGACACCAGCCCCTCACCCCAAATGAGCTTGAGCTAATATTATTTTCAACTTCCCCGATATAAAAATACATTAGGTAAGTCTACATCGGATAAGGACGGTCTCATCCAATATAATACTAGATAAAGAAGGCAGCCTCAGTAATGTATATGACAAGTTGGGATTAAATAAGAATAATAGTTGGGAATGCTTCATTTCATCAAAATTCGAGATGGCGTATTACTTTAAATTCTCTAAGTTTGTCTAAAAACATTTTCAAATACCGAGAAAACTAAAGGGGATGTTTAAAGAGATGGGATTCTCTACCAAAAAGGTTCTTAAAGACCATAGAACAGCATCAATAAATGAGCATCTCGAGACAAAAGAGATGCGATTATACCTTCATTAAAGGTAATTTTTTTAAATTATTTCTGATGTTATTACCCTGCTTGCAAAAGGGCCCCAGACTCAACACGGTGACTTTTATCAAGTGCTTTGAGGATGTAGTATTGCCCTGGGTAAAGAGGGTGCCTGTTGGGAAACCCTATGTGTGGCTATAGGATTCTGCACCATGAGAAACAAGCAGGAGAACTCAGTCATGGCTGTCACACAATTTCTGCGACCATATTACCCCTTCCAACTGGCCAACTAACTCCCCAGACTTACAACCCCTTGATTTGCATGTGTGGGACGCAGTTGAGCGAGAGACCAACAAAACTCTTTTTGACACCAAAGATGAACTGCAGGAAATGATTATAGGAACATTCACCAACTTAAACAAGGAGACCGTCCAGAAGATTTGAAGAAGATTCCGAAGTCGACTTGGGGCCGTGGTTGGATGTGATGCCGACTTTACTTAATAAATTTATTCTTTAGTATATCAAGATATTTTAATGTAATTTTTATAATTATATCTGTTTAAATGAGATGTCAATATTATTTATATTTTTGTGTAATTCAGACGGCAATTTATCCATCGCACCCTACACACACACACACGCGCGCGCGCGCACACACACACACACACACACACACATATATATATATATATATATATATATATATATATATATATATATATATATAAGAATCTATTTTTTTTTATCCGACATATTTTTATTACTTCAAACATTAAATTTATAAACGTTTAATATTTGTTCGTGGCAAATTTTTGTTCTAGGTGCGGGCCGAATACTGATCATATTCGGTCGGGTCGCCCATCGAAGAAGTCTGTTGTTTATTTAGACCCGAAACTTCTAGTGACATGGGAGCAACAACACTGACGACGCATCTAGATTTGGCATTTAAAGGTGTATTTTAATAATAAAAGTTCCATTTTTGGGATTTATTATTGTAGGCTGTTATCACTTATTTCCCATGATATTTTTTGTGTAATTTGGTTTTCGTCTTAAATCGTCTTCATATGTTTAGAAAGCATTGTGCTGTTTGCTTATTTGCAATGAATATTTTCTGTGCGTAGTTCCTTCTTTGTTTGCAAATTCCTTCAGTTACCCTATGTATATTTTATATATCTGCCGATTTTACTTAATATATTACAATGTTCTGCAAGCAGGATATTGGTTCTTTGCTCGGCAGTTAAACACCGTTTTGATTTGTGCGGGTAGTTTATTGGTGGTTTTCCTCTTATGCTTTTTATTATTTGTGTCGTTGCAACTGTAGCTGATTTTGACTCTTTTTGCCGTTGAATATATGTGGAGAGTGATTAATGGGTGAAGTGCTTGTGTATGAGTTTAATGAATATTTTTCCTACGTTTGTTTTTACGTTTTTGTTGAACGGTGAGTTGAACCAGATGTTTTCCTGGTAGTATTTTTGTGCTGCGTCGTGTGTATGCGAGTGTTGCTGAAAATCCACAATCCTTTAGGACTCTCTAATAATCTTTACATACGCTCTATCCCTGATATTGAGCACATTAACACATAAATATAGCAGACATTAAAACTATATATATATATATATATATATATATATATATATATATAACTGAAATTTTTCAGATCAGCGTTCCGTCTCCGGAATATATATATATATATATATATATATATATATATATATATATATATATATATATATATATATAAAGAAATATAGTCTTAAGGTGTGCTATATTTATGGAATAAAGTGCTCAATATCAGAGATAGAGCGTGTGTAAATATAAAAGTGAACATAGAAGTCAACACTTAGAGGCGACAGTCTGTTTCATGCTATATGCAATCGTCAGGCCTGATGATTTATATATATATATATATATATATATATATATATATATATATATATATGTGTGTGTGTGTGTGCGTATATATATATATATATATAGTGAGAGAGAGTGACAGGGAGGGAGAGAAAGAGAGAATATATATATATATATATATATATATATATATATATATATATGTCATTGTAAATGTCTGCCGTGAAACTTGTATTCATGGTAGGTTTTTTAATGAGATCCCAACATCGTAATATTCGCACTCTATGTGACATTGAGCATTTTATTCAATAAATCAACCTACGCCTGCATTTGGCTAAATTATATTTCAGTTGAATGACTAATTGTTTACCTTATATATATGTATGTGTGTTTGTGTGTGTGTGTGTAGAGAGAGAGAGAGAGAGAGAGAGAGATAGATAGATAGATAGATAGATATGAATATAGACAAATATAAAGATATGAACATAGACAGATAAATAGATATGAACAAAGACAAATAAATAGATATGAACATAGATATGACCAAAGATAGATGTATAGATATGAACAAAGTGAGGTAGATAGAAATGAACAAAGGCAGATATATAGTTATGATCATAGTCAGATTGATAGATATAAACAAAAGAAGATAGATATATACATATGAGCAAACTAAACAGATAGATAGATAGATAGATAGATAGATAGATAGATAGATAGATAGATAGAAACAATTAATCATGCAACTGAAATATAATTCACCCAAACGCAGGCTAACGTTGATTTATTAAATACAGTAATGAATGCCTTTCAGACAGAGCCACATACAGTGTGAATATTACATTTTTGGGATCTCATTAACAAAAACTGCCAAGCACTCACATAAATAAAAGTTTCACGGTGATATAACCGACCGTCAGACGCTCAAGATAATATATATATATATATATATATATATATATATATATATATATATATATATATATATATATATATATATACACTAGAATATACAGCACAAAGAAACGAACTTAATCCACAGAGAAAAACATTAAGAAATCTGCCTTAACTTATTAATATAAAGAGTGTCCAATAATCTAGGCCAGAAATTTGAAAAATAGAAAGCAACCTCGAAAAGTGCGTTAACAGAAGTCAAGGTAGGTTTTCGTAATTATTTACTCGTGTCGTTTCTCCTTTATTTCTCCGTACATTATGAGGATTACTGCATCACGTGAAACAGTTATCTATCTATCTATCTATCTATCTATCTATCTATCTATCTATCATTTTGTATTTTGGCAGAAATCCTTATCTTATACAAGTTTTATTGACAACTGCGATTAAGCTTTTAGCAGAATTTTTCTTGCATTCTTTTCCTTTTTGGTTTTTGGTTATAATGTGCATAAGAACTGTCTAAATGTTTTATGGGTCCAAGCGCTTTGCTTTAAAATATTAGCCATTATCAAGAATGATTTTTTTAATTAAATATGTAGATATATATATATATATATATATATATATATATATATATATATATATGTATATGTATATATATATATATATATATATATATATATATATATATATATATATATATATATATATATCCATACATGTTTCATTAAATAATATAGACAAGTCTTGTCTATTTTATGTAAATTCTTTTCATAACGTCTGATAAGAATTTACATAAAATAAATAGACAACACTTGTCTATTATTTAATGAAACATGTATGAATTAAAAATGCTGCCTAAATACACACAATATATATATACATATATATATATATATATATATATATATATATATATATATATATATATATATATATATATTAGGATGGCAATTTTTATTCGATCAATAAATGAATTTATTTTTTTACTCCGACTTTATTTCTTATTAAATAAAATGTATATTTGGTGGGTAAAAATGTTTCAGTAGACACCCCTGTTTTTTTTTAATATTTTACCTATTGACCTAGAGATCGAAAGACCAAGTGAAGAAAATCTGCCTTTTGATCTAAAGAAAGCATTTTAAAGCCACGCATGCTTTACCATTAAGCTCTAAAAATTATCAAAACAAAGAACGTCTCAATTACTCTGTTTCAGAAATGGACGTCTTTCGTTAGGATCTTTCGAAATCCGAATCTACCAAATTATTGTCATACCACAAAACGTTTATAATAATAAGAAGTAATATCGCATTTTTAAAAACATTAATTGAATAAAACTTGGAGCTTCATGCCCGCAAATAAAACGGCTTTTGAAAAGGAATGTTTTTCCTTGAAACCCCTATTATTTTGACTACCATCATTACTCAGCAACGTTTATTAAAAAGAGATTAATAAAACTTAAACATATGATGAATATGAATTTACACAATTTTTTCGTTCTTGTGAATTTACAGCAAAAATAATTAACAGTATTTATTCATTAGATTCTTTCTTCACACTATTTATTATATAATTTATTAGAATCGTTGGCAAAACTCGGCTAACTGATTCAAACTTTATAAAATGGTAATGGGGATTTCCTTATCACTGGTTCACATATTTTAAAAATTTAGTAATTTTTATGAATTTAAGAATAAAATTGTTTGCATATTTATTTCTTTATAACATGGTAAATGATAAATAATCCAATGCATTAGTTTTTATTTTGTTATTTTTTAGAATGTTGTAAATGTATCATTTTTCTTGTAAATAAACAAATAAATAGTATTCAATATTTTTATTGTAAATTCTTAAGAACAAAAAAATATGTATAAATTCACTTTCATCATATGTTTAAATTTTATTAAAACTCTAATCATCCTCTTTTAAATCAATACTCTTTGCCGGGGCGTAATGTTAGTTAAAATAATAGCGGCGTCAATGGGAAAATTGTCCTTTTGATATACGGTTTAAAAAAATGGCTCAAAGATAAATTACACTTGGCTCAAAAACGATTTCCGAGATAGAAAAGAGAGTATGAGTTCGATTTCCGTCGGGAGGCATATTTTTTTGAGTAGGAATTTCCATCTGTAGGAAGGTAAGCAATGGTTTCACTATTTTAAAAATTATGGATATCTACTCGAAGACGTGTACCCACTAAATATAACGTTTTTAACGATAGTATTATTCACATATTATATTACACTACTGGCATCTAGTCTACAATCGCTATCCCACAGACGTGCTGTGGCCTCCCTTTGTCTCTTCTACAAATATTTTCACGGCAACTGTTCAAACGAGCTACTGTCGCTGGTTCCCGGACTACATGAATTTAAACGTGCTACTAGGATGGCATCTTGGTCTCACCCTTTCACTGTGAAAACGGTTAAATATAACCGTCCCTTCTTCTCAAACAGCTTATTCTCCCGCACTTCCTATCCCTTACCCTTACTTGTTTCCCCGATGACTATAATCTTCAAATATTTAAGTGTAATGTCAATAAACATCTGACACACTGAGCTTGTTCCCCCTCTTCCTCTGTATCCCTTCATCAAACACGCCTTTTTTACTCTTGTTCTCAATCCTCTGTAACCCCTTACGTGCTAGTGGCACTCCCGCCTTGCTTTGAGTGAATTGCCTTAAAAAAAAAAAAAAAAAAAACATAGTTTTGGACATGGTTTACATTGCTTTGTGTATGCATTTGTTATATAGCCTCGTATATCCATAGTAGTGTAAATTACGTTATGGACATAACGTTATTAATTTATTCATGAAACGGAAAAAAATATCAATTTTTTATGACGTCATTTTCTTGAATCAATGACTGCATTGCGAAGAGCATAAATTCTTTACACACTTAATATCTTTAGCGGTCAGTGTAATATTTGTAAAAATTGTGATATTCATAAGATATAAGTATTTCAAATAAAGTTATAGGCAAGAATGAATAAACATCTTTACCCAGAAAGACACTTCAGCGTGTGTTGTGATTTTGTCTGCACTGAAGTGGAAATGTCCTCGCGTATACGTACGCATGCGCGCGAAGCGAAAAAAAAAAACAAAAAAAAAACGAATCGCTTATCTGAAGCCATCACACTGCGTTTCGGGAGTTAGTCACGTGTTCAAAATTCTCCAAGCATTACAATCCAATCTTCACGCGAGGAAATAACTCAGTGGTAAAGCGTAGATCTGAACTCTTGAATATCTTTTAAACCTTGTTTACTGCCGTAAATATAAGGAACCTGCAGTCTTTTAAATGGAGCGAGCTTTTTAATTGCTCTGAAATCCTGTCTTTTACCTAACACTGATCATTGGTACTGGTGAGAAGCATGCAGTAGCAAGCTAAGATTTGACTGTCACCTGATCCTTCAATTTATTTTAGATACCAAGTCAAAAATGATCGTTATTACAGTTGGTTTGTTCTTTTAGCTAGTCAAACCCAAGTAAATGGTTGTCCGCATCATTTTTTTTTTCACTTTTTTTTTTTAGCTCTCTATTACAATATCTTCAGATGCAAATTAATTTTTTTTTTAATTTTACTACTGTAGCGAGTTCATTTCTTACTAAATGCTCTACATTTATAGCCGTATGTCATATTAAGCTAATCTTTGTGAATTCCTATTTTGTCCAACATTTATTATTCCTGCGTTTATTTTCTAAAGATTTTACCATTTTTTTTTGTTTCCCCTTTGTTTTTCGGTTTTTCGACTTGTTTTTCAAACAATTTTTTTTATATATTTTATAACCTCTGTTGCTTTTCTTCTTTGCTGCTTTCTTTTTCTTTTCTATATCATCCTTTACTTTTTTATTTTTCATTTTCATTATTTCTTCTTTCTTTCTTTTCCATATTTTCTCTCTTTTCCATTTCCTTTTTTCGTTCTTTGTTTTTCATTTCTTCCTTTCTTTTTCCTCATTTCTTGCACTACTTCCTTTTTTCCATTTCCTTCTTTCTTTTTCACATTTCTTTCTTTTACATATTTTGATTCTTACTTTCTTTCTTACCTTATTTTCCTTTTCTTTCTTTTGAATTCTTTCTTCTTTTCTTTTTCCATTGATTTCTTTCTTTTTTTTTTCAAAATCTTTCTTTTATATTACTTTCTTTCTTTTTCATTTTTCTCAACCATTTCTTGATTTCTTTATTTTTCCCCTTTTCATCTTTCATTCATTCTTTCTTTCTTTCTTTCATTCTTTCTTTCTTTCTTTCATTCTTTCTTTCTTTCTTTCATTCTTTCTTTCTTTCTTTATTCTCCGTTACTTGCTTTCTTTATTTCAGTTTCATTCATTCTTTTTTCCTTTTTCATTTTTTTCTTTCTTTTCTATTGCTTTCATTCTTTTTTTTCCTTCTTCTTTTTCCTTTTTTTCCATTACCTTTTTCCTTTTTCATTTCCTTTTTCTTTCATTCATTCTTTCTTCTGTCCCAAATCCTTTACTTGGCCTTACCTTTTCTTCTTCCTCTTCTCATTGGTCTTCCTCCTTCCTTTTCAGTTTTATTGTCCACTTTCATAAAGTTTCCGAAAATGTTCAGATCATACGAACCGATATAACAACAGGCCCTTGGTAGTTCTTTTCGCTTTCAAGAATTACGAAAAGAAAAGATGGAAGAATTAAAAAAAATAATAATAATTTTTCTTTTTTTCTTTTTTTTTAACTAACAGGCACCAGTCACAACCAATTACTGTTTCAAGATGAAAAAATAAATGGATGATAAAAAGGAAGTATGTCCCTAAAGTTTGTCTTTACTCCTATTCAGATCCTTTGAATGTTGATGGAGGCTGCCCGCTGAACTGACTACGCCGCTGGTCGCTCCCGGCCTTTGCCTCATCAGGGAAGACATTCACTTAATTACACAACTGATTCGCTTCGCTGAGGCTGATGGAATAAAGTGGGGGAAAACGTAAGAATAAAAAAAAAGGTTTAAAAAAAGTGTGTGTGTGTGAGAGAGAGAGAGGGAGGGAGAGAGAGGGAGGGAGAGAGAAAGAAAAAGATGTTTATTCTTTGTTGTTTGTTTTAATCTTATTGTGTACTTGACTTTACCCTTGGTGATCTTAGCTTTTTTACGGCTGAGGTATTTAAGATGATTTAGTTCATTTCGAAACTCTTTTTTTTTATTACTGAAACTCACTTGATAGGCGCTTTGCGGATAATTGAAGACGACAATAAGAATTTGAGAGAAAGTTTAAATAAGTTTCATACAATTCAAAGGTCAAGAACGAAAAAGGATTCCTAAAAAATAAACCGATATCAGTTTGTACATCTAATGTTTCTCTGTACATATTTACATTGATTTTTAAACTCTATTCAATCTTTAATATTTTATTATTTGCATTATTCGTATTGAAGACTTCTGTTCATTCCAGGAGAGCACAAAGGGCAATAGAAAGAGCAAAGCACGCTGATCTGAAGGAAAGGATTATTCACAAGCTTTGATAACAAAAAAGATGAAAAAATTAGACCGAATCTGAATAATGTAAATAATAATATTTACACATACCAGACATAAACTGTAACGTTTTAGTTTCTGTTTCTTTTATTAATATTCACCCAGTACAAGGCCTAAGAGCCACTCAAAGTAGATAATGGCTGACCTTAAACTTTATGAGGCCAAGGTTGTAGTGATCGGGGAAGTAACCTCTCGGGAGTCTGTTCCATAACGTAACAGTTCTAGGAAGCTGTTTAAGTGGAATTTGCTCCATACCAATGCCATATGAAGGTAATGAGGATGGGCCGAGTCTGTGTGCATAGCATGACAGATTCTAATTTTGAAAGCCTGGATTGGTGGAACCAAGGAACATAACTCACTTGAATGTCTGCCATGAAAATTGCGGTAGAAAAGTACAGAGACTGGCAACAACATTTCGTCTGTGAGGAAAAGGCTTTTAAGGTGGAAAATAATTCACGATTATAAGAAACGATTTCCGACACTGCTAAAGCTGGAAAGAGCTGATCAGGGACCTCTTACTCAGATATAGCAGCAATACTTCATTTTTGTTCGAATCTAGTTCTTGTAAAGAAAGTCAAAAAAGAGCCAATTTTCTAATCTATTTGCTTTTCTTTGATTAATTATTATCCATCGAACTCAACTATACTCTTATTATATTATATTCACTGATTTCTGCAGCAATAGCAACTGATGGTACTCCCTAAAGATCAAGTGACAGCAAATCTCTTTAATACTCCAATACATTTCTCAGTAGTTTTGTTTATTGAATTATTTCTGATAATGTCATCATTTTATGGTATCAAATTATTCCTCTGGCTGCCAATGTTTTTTGAAAGGCCTTTCGAGATTCTTCCAAGCACGCCAATAATAATGAGTACAGCTGTCCCTTACATATCTTTTTTCTTTCTGAATCGAGATATTTTCACAGCTCCTTCACATCCACCCTAGAATTTTCTGGAACAGATTTTGACAAAATTTCTTTTTTTTCCCGATGTCTAGATTTCTTTTAAATACTAAAATTCCCACAATGCAAGACTCAAAAGTTATTCGAGTTTCTCTTAAAATGATTTAGATGAATTAGGTGTGTGGGATTCTCGAGTATAATGGGAGATGTTATGATCATTTTTACGCCAAAAAATATGGGATCACATTATACATAGGTAATTTTTTGAAGAGTTTAAAAATCATGCAATATCGGTGACCGGGTGCATTATACACAGGTAATTTTTTCTGGAAATGTTAATATTCATGGTAAATATTGAAGGGTCGCACCATATATTAAGTCGGCTTATACACAATTATATACCGTGAAGAGGTATTATGGCCTGCTCCAGCTTTAAAGGCCTGAATTGTTGGAAGTAAAAAGTGGAGCTCATTTGAACATTTTCCATAGAAATAGCGACAGGGTAGCGAAAGACGTGTAATATTATGATTTTTGGAAATGAAGTGATAAAGTGGAAAATAGGTCTTATTCCACAAGACTGCGTAAACGATTTTGAACTTTATTAATATTGAATATAGATTCAGTAGTTCCAGACCATATATAGAAGCAGTACTGCATTTTTGGTCTAATCTAACTCTTGTAAAGGCAAAGCATGCCAGGAGGAATTAGATACTTCCTGTAGCGATAGAATGAGCTGTGTCATTTCCCAACATCTTTAGCAATGGAACGTATATATGAGTTCCATTTGAAGCCTGCAGTGAACTTGAGACGCAATAGACGTTCAAAGCATAGAGCCTTATTTAGAGTGTAACTATTCATTGTCACCTTTTCCCTTGACTGTAATGGGGAAACCGTATGAATTTCGAATATCTGACTTGTAGCCTCAGATTCTAAGACAAATTGCAACTTGTTATATTACTAGTATATAACATTTTCTGTTCTACGGTATCTTTTGCATCATTAATTTAATTTGTTCCAATGAACTTTTCTGGCTTGCTATTAATAGTGACCGGTTTCTCTCATCATGTGTCCTTTGTCCAACAATCTCCATTGTCATGCTCAGAATAGAACTGTCTTGTGAGTATTGCTAGTGATAGAAAGTCTCTTCAAATCTACAGATTTTTACAAAACTCTTACCGATATAACAACACAATAAATTGTCATTGTTAAAGAAGGGGTACATTTCTAAAAGGCGTTTCACGCCAAGAAACCTATTGACAAAACTTTGTTTGTCTGATACAAAGCAACAAGCGTTGGGTAATAAGTGAGGATCGAACTCACTATACTAGCCTATAGTCTAACGAGTCAGATTTGTTAGCCATTGTTCTGCGGTAACTACCAAACTCAAAAAGAAAACTTATGTGTTCAAAATAAAATAATAGGAAGAAAAAATAATTAAAAAAACGCGAACGAGGAAAAGAAAGAAACATAGAAAAGGATGATAAAAAAGAAGGTAAAATAAAGAGAGAGGCCAGAAAAGGTAAAGAAAAACGTTAAAAGAGAAAGAAAATGAAAGAAAAGACAAAGTATGAAGCCAACACAAAGAAAGAAAGAAAGAAAGAAAGAAAGAGGGAAATAAATAAATAAATAAAGTTGAAAAAAGAAGCCAAGATAAAAAAAAAAAGAAGCGAACACAAAGAAAGAGAGACAGAAAGAAAGAAATCAAGTCAAAGTAAAAAGAAGGCAAGATCAAGAAAGAAAGAAGCCAACATAAAAAAGTAAGAAGCTACAAGAGGAAAAGAAAAAAAGAAGGAGAGAAAGAAAGACAGAAAGAAAGAAATCTAGATAAAGAAAAAGAAGCCACGAAAGAAGCCAACACAAAGAAAGAAAGAAAGAAAGAAAGAAAGAAAGAAAGAAATAGGTAAAAAAAAAAAAAAAAGATAAAGTATCCGTTGAATTAAACCGGGAATAACACAAGGCTATGCTTATGGAGTTTATCGCCAAAATAAAAACAAAGGAACAAAAAATAGATTATCAAGCAATTTTCTAAAATAGTTTTCAGCCTATAGCCATCGTTTCGTCTTTATCGCGCACAAACGCGTTTGTAATGATATTCTTTCTAGACAAACATTGGTAGCGTTTGATTTGTTTGTCCCTAGACTGTAATGTGGACACACTCCGAAATGTTTAATCAGATACATGCACATGAAAAAGGAGCAATTTGTTGGCTGTATGGAAATCCAACGAGTCTTTCATTCATATTGTTTGCTTTGCCACCGTGCGTCCATTACTCTTGTATTATCTTTTCTTCCAACCTGACAGCTATTAAATGAAATAATGAAGGAACGATACAGTTCACGGCTACACTCATTTGCTTTCGGAATCTCGTTTAGTCCTTGACACACCTGAACTAAATAAAAGTTCACAGGTGGAAATATAATGTTAACAAAGACCTTTAGATAAAAAAAAATAAGTTTATTCTTTAAGTTGCAAGAATAAGCGTTTAGTTCATCTAGTAAGATAAATGTTTATACAATATTAGGTCGATCGTTATGGGGCACGTGGACAGATTGTTAAGAACATTGAAAGTTAAACCGGCGAGCCGAGTTCGAATTTCGGTGGGACAGTGTGTGTTCATTTCGATCTAACACCTTTTCAGAAAGGTATGAATCCCTATCTTCCGAACTCAGTTATTATAATTATTTTTTTTAACTCTATAATATTTATTTATTTATTTATGGACCTAACAAAGTAACCAAAGCATTCTGATTTCAAGACAAGAAAGAACAAAAATATGGCAGATAAGACGGAGAAGTAGTCTATCTTATTGGCTAGGAAGAAATCCCAGTATACATCTGTACGGCTTGTTTATAAATTTGGAATATGGACGAGTTATTCCTATCACGATTGAAACCATACAACTGAATTTAAAACCGTGAGGAAGGCAATAGGAAACTACTCTACTATTTATCCCAAGAACAATAATAATAATGCACAGTTTTCAAATATGAAGAAAGGGAAGCTGTGGAGAGCCACGATTTGCTTCATCCTGATGGGTAATGGAATTCAAAGAGACTGTGCTAACTCAAAGCTATTAGGGCCATTAAAACCATATGTACATTTTTATATTATTTTTTAATTCTTTTTATATAGATATATATGCCACTTCACCCTCTATGAGTGCTACTGGATCATGTAACCCTACGGCACGTAGCACCATCGGCAATTAAACCGGTTCCCAAACAAGCAGTGTCAACAGTCATCTGGCGCAATGGAGTAAACTGGATCCCGGTAGCTATGCATGAAACCAGTCCGGTGGTGATATGGGATCGCTAGTTAGTGGGTTTCCTAAACTAACCTCAACGTCCAAAGCTGAGAGTAACATCGATGAAATCAACGGCCACATAATCCATCCTCAAGGCACGCCTTCAAGTTGGAGGATATTATTGACCTGGAATGGGATGGGCTTTACCAGGTCTGATTGCCCAACACATGCTACTTATAAATGAATAGCAGTCCGGTTTTCAACCAAGATATGTCGAAGGAGCTAGTCTGATGTTCAGTTACGCAGCGACTCTACGACCGCATCCAGTCATGGGATTGTTGATGATGAGGTGGCTTGATTTATTTTGTTTTACGGCATATCGACCTGAGTGGGTTATTAATGTCGACAAGATATTTTAGAATATTTTCGTGTGAATAGAAATGTGTGTATACTTTGTAAGAAAACAGTTTGCCCACCAGGTATATATTTTTGTAAAAAGGGTTTTTTTTTTTTTTTTGTCAAAGCTGGTAATATTTTAAAAAAATGCATTGCTGGTATTTTCACTATAAAAATCCATTTTTATGCTTTCATAGTCTTTTGGCCACAGTATGAAGGTTAACTATTTGCCCATAGCTGGAACCCGAACTGGTGCTACCACCCCGGGTCATGATGTACCTGGGAATAACAGCAATTAAGACATGGTTCTACTCTACACAAAAAAAACTCCCAATCAGAGGCGTCGCTCCCGGATGTAGTTTATCGTCATATCCAGGACGTGTGATAAATTGGATGATGATGATGATGATGATGATGATGATGATGATGATGATGATGATGCAAATCTTCCATAGGTCATTTTTACAGCGTTATGGTTTTCAGATGAAAATTTAAGCTCAAAACGTCACTTAATATTGTCTTCATATATCTATTTTTTTTAGCTAGAGGTTGATATTTATTTATCTGTTTAATTATTATTAATTATTTTTGTTACTTCTTTTACTTCGATTTTAAAAACGAGTGCAAAGAAAACAGTTTATCGCCTTAAACGTTTTTTAAGTAATGTCTGAATCCGATTATAAGTTTTCAGTGATCAATGACATAGGCCTACAATTTTTAAAAATAATGTATGCCTGTGCTAATTTTGAACAATTTTGCGGTGCTGAACCCTAAAATAACATCCATTAACCACCATCAACTTTAGCTTTCCCGCTCCAGAATACGATATCGCACACAAAAAATGACTGGGTTAGGCCAGTATAAATGGCAAGAAAGAAATCAATGCCCATCTGAAACTTAATTCCAATCATAGTTTGAAATAAGAGACGACTTCTGAAATGCGAAAGAAATATAACGCAATAAGTGATTAAGATTCGAATATTGAGAGAAACTGGTAGTTAAGGCAAGAAAAGCCAAATTTCTTGCCATTTTATTTTCAAGAATACTTAGTAGACTCGTCCCTTTTAAATATTTATTTTGTCCCATCTTCCTTGAGACCATTCTTCCCTAAATGTCTCGATGGTATCTTTCACCTTGATCATCACTAACATCACCCAAATTAAATTCTATCACAGGCCAACTCAAATTTTTATCACAAATGTCTGATGTAGACTTTGTAAAGTGATTATATGTAAGCATTTAACGTTGTATCCATTCATAACTTAGAACAATGCAATTACAAGAATTATCGTCACTCTATAATAATATAAAAACCAGTTGTTTGAGCAACCAGGAATATAATAGTGTTCATTTTTTTTATATTTCTAATTTACTTTATTTAGTTATTTAATGCAAGAGGCATTAAGAATCAATTTGAACATTATGGACATTTGGCTATAAATCGTCATTTTTTAAATGTACTCGTACAGAAAAACGTGGAGCTAATCAGTAAAATGGATTTTTTTCGCCAAAATCTGTGTATGCCAGTGTAATTACAGATAGTCTTGAGATAAATTGAGGACACAGGTTATCGGGAATGCATAGCCAATATTATTATTAGTAGTAGAAAATGGGTCGCCCGTCGAGGTTCGGTCGGCGTAACGGTTAGCGACTAAGAAACTGAAGTCGACAAAACAAGTTTAAATGCATTGTTCATTTTTGCACTTTGGGAACGACATGTACTCTCTTTTCTGTAAAACAAACAAACAAACAAACAGTTCTCAGTGTTTCTGGTTGTAGTTCATTTGAAGTCTACAGAAAAAAAATTGTCTTCAAAGAGTGGAAGGACTCTGCTCATTATAAACTACGTAAAATGGCCGTCTGTATATCGATGTTGAAAAGTGAAATGATCAAACCTGTCGAATCTGTTGCATGCAATTTCTGACATTGATAAAGGAATAAAACCATCTCCCCCTCTAATGGGTTAAATAGCAGAGTAAACGTGATTTCTTAGCTTTGGTTGGTAACCAAGATAAGTAAAAGAAAACTCTGAATTCCAAATTGATGAGAAGGTAACAAAATCACTCTACTATTTTTCCCAAGAAATCATGTCAATTTATAGATGATAAAGAAAAGGAAACTGTGGAGAGCCATGATCGGCCATGTCCTGCTGAAAAGGATAACTCTGAATTCCAAACCGTGGCGGCGCCAATGAGAAACCATTCTACTATCTTCCCAAGTAATAATGGCAATTCAAAGATAATAAAGAAAAATATGCTAGGGATAATCATTATCGCCTACATCCTGAAGGGACATATTAAAAATGTCTGCAAGAACGGTTTTCATGTTATCGTATGCGTGTTTGAGAATGTATAATAGTTTGTTTTTTACTAATGTTCACCCAATACAAGTCCCAAGAGACAATCAAGGTAGAGGGTAACTGTATGGTGTTGAACGAGTGTAAGAAATGTCAAGAGGCGAATTTCGTGCCTCTACTTCAAAAGACCGGGAAGGAGTGTGAAGCGGACGATAGGCAAAGCGATCTACTCCTATTGGGAGAGAAGAAAAACAATAATTAATAAATGAAATTTCAAAGTTCAGTCGGAGACATTAGAAGTATAGATTTGTAGTAGACTTTAGACAGTATCCGAAATAAAAGTGGGGACGTTGATACAAAGTTGACAAACTTTAAAACGACGCGTTTCATCCACGTGATGTAAAAAGGAAAATGTATTGGGATTTTTGAAGGTCCTCAAAAATTCCCAACACATTTTTTTACATACAGCTTTCTCTTTCATTCCGACTTGAAGAATCAGAAGCAGAAGCCAGCACACGTCACGTCGGCGAAACGCGTCGTTGAAAATCTTTTACACTTTGTTTCAACATATCCACTCCTTTTATGGTATGTAAAATAAATGTGCTAGTTTATTATTATTATTGTGACGAGTTGAATCCTCATTAAGCTCACTACGCTAGTGATCTTATGACATGCTAAGCTAAACTTGAAAATGTTGACACATTCTAAATGTCGACATATTCCCTCCCATCATAGTAGTATTAGGTTGGTGCAAAAATAATGACGTAATAATGTCGTTTTTTGACGTATTTTTTAACGTAAAAAAACGACATTATTACGTCATTATTTTTGCACCAACCTAATAGTTCCATGGTTTAAATGAATAGAATGGTTACATCACATCGCTTATTAGGGAGTTCACGTCTGAAAGATGTGGGGTCGGGTAACAAGCAAGAAAATAGAAGGAAAGGAAAAACGATAAGGTGATTCTGAAAAACGTCATTTTATTTCCGCTACAGGCTTTGGACGGATGAAGTTGGAGGGAAAAGAAAGACTCTGTCTACTGAGATAAATGAGAATTACCCTAAGAAGAATGAATGTGTCGCAACCATGTCAGCTAAGAATAAGCAAAAGAAATGCTCTTTGAGTGAGAAAAACTATGGGTTGATGAAAAATCAACTAAAACACATATGTAAGTTTACCTCTCTCATCTCAAAATCTTTCTAAACTAAAATACGTCCTCACTCTTTCTGCAAAGGTTAGAACAACTGATTTTTAACCGATCGGATCATGAAATTTACAAAAATTAGTTTAATCAGTTACAAATTCAAAATTTAGAAGCATCCATGGAGGATCGAACTCCCTACACGGAAGGAACGGTCTCAAACAAGTAGATTAACCATTGCGAGCCAACCAAGTCTAATTACTTTGTTTCGGTCTATAAACCTTAGATGAAAGGTTTTGGGTTCCTGATCTTCATTCTCTTCCACACTTTCTCTCTCTCTCTCTCTCTGTCTATCTGTCTATCTGTCTGTCTCTCTCTCTCTCTCTCTCTCTCAGACACACACACACACAAATTCATTTTAATTCGCTTTGTTTCCCCATATATATATATATATATATACACACACAACAGGGACGTGTCGTCTAGGTAGGCAAGTTAGGCAATGCCTACCTTGAATAAAATAAAGCAGCAGCTGCATTTTCCTTTTGTGCCATAATATGCACCTAATTCAACAAAAGGTGACTCTTATTATTATGTAAAAAATGCAAAATATTTAATTTGTTTTTGTAGATTTACTCCATGAATGTCACTAGCTACCTACCCTGAGTAATTACTGACAGCACGTGCCTAATATATATATATATATATATATATATATATATATATATATATATATATATATATATATATATATATATATAGAAAGAGAGAGAGAGAAAGAGAGAGAAAGCGGAAGAGAGAGAGAAAAAGAGAGAGATAGAGGCTGCCGCAGAAATACCTTCACATAATGCTAACATAGTAAAAGGCATTTCTGGGCGGTATATAGGTAAAGGTATTTCTGCCGCACCATATATATATATATATATATATATATATATGTGTGTGTGTGTGTGTGTGTGTGTATGTATGTATGTATGTATCTTTCACATTTACATTCTTTTTATGCCACTTTCATCTTTCTTTTAGTTTGTCTTTCTTTCACACGCATAACATTTTTATAGTCTTTCTTTCTTTCTTTCTTTATTTCAGTTTTCCTCTTCCTCTCTCTCTCTCTCCCTCTCTATTACACCCCCCCTCACACACACATACACATTCATTTTTATACAATTTTTCTGCATTTCCCTTTAGCGATTTTGGAACACAGATGACAAGACAGCTGGGGAATAATCAACACTTCATGACATCGGGATGTAGCTTTGTTTTGCCTTTCCTTTTCTTTTTTTTTTTCTTTTTTCTTAATCTCTGTCTCTCTCTCTCTCTCTCTCTCTCTCTCTCTCTAGCACACACACACAAACACATATAGATATTTCATAACATCAGTACATAGATTTTTTATGCACTATCAAAGCAGAAAACTAATTCCCCATTTTTATAAGAAAAAATAAATGAGAATAATATTTTGTAAAAAATTCTTTTGTGATAGAATAAAAAGACAAAAAAAAAAAACACATAATCCCCTTTTAGAATATTGGAATAAAAGTTATCGAAACTTTTATGAAAGTAGCTGTGTCTTATTTTTGTCACGAATACGTCTTCACGCGCGTTAACCTTTTTTTCTGTTCTGGAAAGGAAATCATTTGGATAAGACATGGTTGTCAACTTTATAAACAAATATACAACAAATATATATATCAAAACAAACTTTTCGATTTTCGAGATGACAATCATGTCGTAATTCAAACACTGAGTTATTTAGCAGTACCGTAAGGAAGAATCGATTTCATTGGGACGCCAGACTTAAGAGGCAAAGAATGAAAACAATGTATATGCTTGTGGATCAAATAAAAGCTACTTTTCGAAATTTACGGAAGCTAAGTAAATGCGACTTGTAATTGAGCAAGACCGGAGAGTTTAGCTGCTGAAATGCTAGGATGAAAACTGAGATGAAGAAATTAGTCCAAAAGAATAATTGTATAATAGTTTGCACCACTAGTTCAGACCTTTCCAGCAATTACCAGACATGATATATATATACAGTAGCGGCCATAATAGAAAGAACGGAAACAACAAAGACATAAATATGTGTATTACTTAAAAAGTAATGCATGATTAGCAATGAAATTTTTACCGAATAAAGATTAGGGTGTAATGCATAAATATTATGTAAAGTTACAAAAATTTACATAATTTGTTTTTGTTTTTTTTAAATAAAAATTAAATGGAACAAAGGAAATAAGCTACTGGACAAAAGTTAAGGAACGATGTTAATAATTTGAATAAACTTTTAATTTTCATTGTTAAAAACTCGATGAAGCTTTTCAACAATAAGTAAAAGTTCATTTATCATTAGGACTTTATTTTTAAGCAATATGGCAAATTCTACACGCAAAACGCGCTCTTTTGAAGAAAAGAACTCATTATTGCTAATTATCAAAAAAAAAAAGTCAATTTCAGAAATTTCTGATATTGTTCATAGGTCTAAAAGTGTCGTTCATCGTGTAATTAGCAGATATAAAACCGATAAAACGTTAGATGCAAAACCAAAAACCAGCAGACCTCCAAAAACATCGCAAAGAGAATATCGAAGAATTGTTAGAATATCTACAAAAAACCGTTTTGAAACTGCTACATCAATTGCCCGTAAAAATAAGATCTCAAGGAAAACGGTTGCTCGCAGGTTAAAAAATGCAGGATTGCATGCCTGTATTCCAGCTTTGAAGCCTCTCATTTCAAAGAGAAACCAAAGGGCACGCCTGGAGTATGCGAGAGAACATGTAGTTTGGACTGACGCACAATGGGATACAGTTCATTTCAGTGACGAGTCCAAGTTTACTATATTTGATTCTGAGGGCAAAACTTATGTACACCGTAGAACAGGTGAATGACCCTCCTCTCAAGGAGTCAAGAAAACCGTTAAGTTTGGTGGCGGCAGTGTGATGGTGTGGGGAATGATTTCATCTGCAGGAGTTGGCCCTATCATCCCCGTACATGGCAATATCAATGCTGAGATTTACAAAAGGCTTCTTCAGCAGCATGTGGTACCAAGATTACACCATAATCTTTATGAATCTCCTATTTTCCTGCAGGACAATGCACCTTGCCACAAGGCTCAGAAGGTTATGGCTTTATTTGAAGAAGAATGAATCGCCCTAATGAAGTGGCCAGCCCAGAGCCCTGACCTAAATCCAATAGAAAATGTTTGGAACATAATTGGAGAAAGGACTCAGAAAAGAAACCCAAAAATCAGGATCACCTATGGGAGTTATTGAAAGACAAATGGGAGGGAATTACTGCTGATTTTTGCAAGAAATTAATTAGATCATGTGGTCGACGATGCAGAGAAGTCATTGAAAATAAGGGGATGTTTACTAAATATTATATTTTGTTGATATTTTGTTCACAATCAAGCATTAACAAGATCGTTCCTTAACTTTTGTCCAGTAGCTTATTCCCTTTGTTCCATTTAATCTTTATTTAAAAAAAAACTATGTAAATTTTTGTAACTTTACGCATTACACCCTAATCTTTATTTAGTAAAAATTTCATTGCTTATCATGCATTACTTTTTAAGTAATACACATATTTATGTCTTTGTTGTTTCCGTTCCTTATGTTATGGCCGCTACTGTATGTATATATATATATATATATATATATATATATATATATATATATATATATATATATATATATATATATATATATATATATATACAGAATGAACGATTCTCATTCCTTTTTGTATTCTATTAGTAAGAAGGAAGTACCATTCGGACAGCTTCTTTTCAAGAGCATCTACTTTATGAAATAGACTCCCGAGGGAATGCTTCGCCGAACATTACAATATTAATTATATCCCGTCTAGGGTCAACTGTTACGTATCGTACATATCCCCGTAATCTGCATTTACCACCACCTTTTATAAGCGACGCCTAGCCTAGTTAGTAGATGAGTGATCGTTTGGTGATACTAGGTCTTCAACCGGTGACGAGTAGCCAACTATAAATGTAGGGTGATTCATTTTAATCAGTGGCAATACTTTGGATATTGCAACCTCCAGCAGAAGCGAACGATATCATTTCCAGTTAATTTTGGCCGCGGTCTACACGAAATCGCTCCGATTGTTCTGTTCATCGCGTGTTGGACGGCACCAATATAGACAAAACTTTCTCACTTACTTCACGTCAGACGTGCGTGTTTTCATAATTCAACTTGAAACAACACTTTCGCCAAATGCATCATTTTCGTGACGATTCTTGGAAAAATGTCATTGTGACATTTCTTCGTCTTTTCACTACGTAATCTATACAGTGCATCAAGATCACTGGTGCCATAATGCATTAGGCTTTTAGGAGCACAATGTGTACTGCTGCCGTAGAAATAATGTGTGTGATAGCCTAATAAGAGACCGTCTTGATTTACTTTGAATTCAAAATTTTCTTTTTACTTGCAACACTGAACGTAAATACACTGCGCAGATCCAAGCGCCGATGTGATGAGATGTTCTTCATCATCTTGGTATTGCATATATCCCATTCGATTCTGCGAATAGAAAATAGCGTCCCTGTTTTCCTTCCTGATATTGTCAAGAGGGAGGAGATATACTGATGACATAGCCACATATTTAGAGATTCTTGATAAAATCCAAAGAATCTGCAATGTTATTGGTCCTGGCCGGGGATCTCGGCTTCAGGCATTTTTCTACCGCCGTAATTTAGCTTCCGAGTGCCTTTTTCTACAAATACTTTCATGGTAATTGTTCTGATGATAATTCTATACTACCTACACTTTATGAATTTAAGCGCATTGCTAAACTGGCGATAAGGTCTCATCATTTTACAGTTGAAATGGTTAAATATAACTGTAAGTTCTATGCTAACAGTTCCTTCTCTGGGATTTCTTACTTGTGAAATTCTTTTTCGCCTTCTTGCTTCTCAGTTGACTCTGATCTTCAAAAATTTTAATGTAATATAATATCAATCGGTACCTTCTGTTTTCTTAATTCCTGTTCTTTTATTGCTCTCTCTCTCGATCTCTCTCTTTTTAATTGTGTTTTTTTATCATATTCTCTCACAGTCAGTAACCTCTTGCGTCTTAGTGACTTTATTACCTTGATTATATGATTAAAAAATAGGATTTCATAGTTGGGATAAGAATGATATTGAACAAAAATCAACATCCTTTACGAAATGTTCCAAGAAAGAGCACTGAAGATTAATATTTGCAAAACATAATCTATGATCTGGAATTAGAATGAAAGCAGAGATGGCACTTAACATAAATCCATTATTAATTTCATGGTTTGGAAGTAGTAAATACTAAATACTTCAAATACATGAGTATGGATCATTTTATAATAAAATTAGTATAGATGATAATGTAAATGAATAAAAGATAAGCTTCACCAAAGGAAGTTTGAACAGTAAAATGATGAAAGATAAGGTAATTGAATGTAGAATAAGAACCCCCGACCAAAATTGTTAAAGGCTTAAATATATTATCAGCAAGCTTGTCGTTTACATTTGAGACTATATTCCCGAATCATGAAAGAAATAGTAGCCTTAAATATAGAGTTTGTGTTTTAAGAGAATTATTGGACGTTTATATTTGAGTCTGTATTCCCGAATCAGGAAAATTATTGTTTTTTAAAATATAGAATATGCAAGATTTTACTAGAATAGGTCACTGTTGGTCGTTTATATTGGAGTATATCTTCTCGAACAAAGAAAATTATTATAGCCTGAATTATAGTGTCTGTAAAATTTTCGCGAAGAGTTAATTATTGGTCCTTAATATTTGAGACTATATTCCCGAATTAAGAAAATTATTGTAACCAGATTTTGGATAGTTTTACGGTCGTTGGTACACATTGACCGTTTATATCTGTCTCTATATTCCCAAAGCAACAAAAATATTGAAGGCTCATATATATAGTTAGGTAAATATTTTGAGTCTATAGGCCTATATATTTTGGGTCTATTGATATTTGCGTCTATACGTAAATATTTTGGGTTTATAGATCTATATATTTTGAGTCTATTGGTCTATATTTGCGCCTATAGGTAAATATTTTGAGTCTATATGTCTATATATTTTGAGTCTATTGGTCTATATTCGCTTCTATAGGTAAATATTTTGAGTATATAGATCTATATATTTTGAGTCTATTGGTCTATATTTGCGTCTACACGTAAATATTTTGGGTGTACAGGTCTATATATTTTGCGTCTATTGGTCTATATTTGCGCCTATAGGTAAATATCTTCGGTCAATATGTCTATATATTTTGTGTCTATTGGTCTATGTTTGTGTCTATAGGTAAATATTTTGTGTATATTGGTTTATATGTTTGTACATTTTGAGTCTATAGGTCTATATTTTAGGCTTATATATAGTATCTGTACGCGTTTATGGGTATAGGTAGTTATTAGTCGTTTATATTTGTGACTATATTCCCGAATCAGGAAATCTATTGTTTTCTAAAATGTAGAATCTGGTAGCTTTTCCTGGAATAGCTAATTATTTGCCCTTTATATTTGAGTCTATAATACCGAATGGAGAAAATTGATGTAGTCTTAAATATAGAATCTGTAAGATTTTAGGGGAATAGGTAATTATTAATCGTTTATTTTTAGGTCTATATTCCCGAATCAAGAGATATATTACGGCCTTAGATATGCAGTATATAAGCTTTTAGGGAATAGGTAATTATTGGTTGTTTATATTTTAGTCTATATTCCTGAATCAAAAACATTATTGTCGCCTTAAGTATAGAGTCTGTAAGCTTTTATGGGAATAAGTAATATTTGGTCATTTATATTTGAATCTGTATACCTGAATCAAGAAAGTTATTGTTTTCGAAAATATGGAATCTGGTAACTTTGTCCGTAATAAGTAATTATTGGTCGTTTATATTTGAGTCCATATTGCCGAACCAAGAAAGTTATTGTAGGCTCGGATATAGAGTTTCTACGCTTTCACGGTAATAGATTCATATTGGTTGTTTTTATTTTAGTCTATTTTCCCAAATCAAGAAAATTATTGTAGCCATATATAGTACGGTAGTAGGTACACATTAATCGTTTAGATCCGTGTCTCTATTCACGAACCAAGAAAATTATTGAAGTCTTATATATAGTCTCTGAATGTTATTACTGGCATAGGTAATCATTGATCATTTATATTTGAGACTATATTCCCGAATCAAGTAAACAATTGTAGCTTAAATATATAGTGTGTTAGATGTTACGGGAATAGGTAATTATTCGTCGTTTATATTTTGTCTCTATGCCTGAATAGGAAAATTACCGTTTCCTAAATTACCGTTTTTTCAGGAACAGGTACTTATTAGTCAGTTATTTTGGAGTTCATATTCCGGAATCAAAGAAATTCTGGAAGTCTTAAACATAGAATCTGTAATATTTCAGGGCAAAGGTAATTATTGGTCGTTTATATTTGGGTCATTATTACTGAATGGCGAATATTAATGTAGCTTTAAATATAGAACATCGAAGCTTTTAGCGAATAGGCAATTATTGGTCGTTTATATTTGGGTCATTAAACAGAATGAGGAATATTAATGTAGCTTTAAAAATAGAATCACTAAGCTTTAGGGAATAGGTAATTATTGGTCGTTTACATTTCGGTCACTTTCACTGAATGGGGAATATTAATGTAGCCTTAAATATAGAATATCTAAGGTTTTAAGGAATAGGTAATTATTGGTCGTTTATATTGGGATCATTTTTACTGAATGGGGAATATTAATGTAGCCTTAAATATAGAATGTAAGCCTTTAGGGAATAGGGAATAGTTCGGCGTTTATATTTGGGTCATTATTACTAAATGGGGAAGATAAATGTAGCTTTAAATATAGAACATCTAAGCTTTTAGCGAATAGGTAATTATTGGTCGTTTATATTTGGGTCATTATTACTGAATGGAAAATATTAATGTAGCCTTAAATTTAGAATCTCTAAGCTTTTAAGGAATAGTTAGTTATAGGTCGTTTATATTTAGGACATTTTTACTGAATGGGAAATATTAATGTAAGCTTAAATATAGAATCTGTAAGCTTTTAGGGAATAGGTAATTATTGGTCGTTTATATTTGGATCATTTTACTGAATGGCGAATATTAATGTAGCCTTAAATATAGAATCTGTAAGCTTTTAGGCAATAGGTAATTATTGATCGTTTATATTTGGGTCATTTTTACTGAATGGCGAATATTAATGTAGCCTTAAATATAGAATCTGTAAGCTTTTAGGGAATAGGTAATTATTGGTCGTTTATACTTAACCTCATAACAACAAAGATGTTATCATAATTTTAATGTAAATAATTGATTTTGTTTAGCTACATATTAACTTCTATGGAGATTTTCTAAACGCAGCTTAGATGTAGTAAAATGCCGAAAATATGGGGGACTCGGTGACTATTAAATCCACTATTCAGTTGTAATTGTTCTGACGAGACAAGCTTGTTAACCATTACACCACTTCGAAATGCCCTCATATCAAGCTCTGTGTGTTATGTAATTGCGAAATTTAAATATTTTGAACATAATTTTATGGCTTCAACTTAATATATAGTATAAATTGGTAATATTGATAATTCTACTGTTCATAGATATAGTTTATAATTTTAGTTTAAATACGTATTTTTCGTATCTCTTTTATATAAAAATTTATTTTTATATTTTCATAGCGTGAGCACCTCGATGTGGTGTAATGGTTAGCAAGCTTGTCCCGCTAGAACAATTGCGACTGAGGTGCCCCATACTTTCGGATTTGTGCCACATCTGAGCTACGCTTGGAAAATCACTATATTTACATAATGTCTTGTTTTTGTTTCGGGGGTTCGCTATTTGCCCATACCTTAAACGCTAACAGATGGACATGGGAAGAACAGCTATTAAGAAGTGGTCCAACGCACCTCAAAACGGCCTTGCTGCCTGATGTAGTTTATCGTCATACCAGGACTGAATGTAAATAATGACAACACTTTATACCAGAAATTCAGGGAGTAACTAAGTCTTTTACATTCAACCAGAATAGACGGAAACTTCAGCTTACATATATGTATATACAGGGTCCCAAAATTATGTATACACTCTTTAAATATTAATAGTTAATAATACATTTTTTATATGGATGGAAATATGCAAAACAGATGGATTGGGAGAAGAGGGATAGTTGAATACCCACATAGATCACCAGATTTGACACCCTTGGATTTCTTTTTGGGGTGGTTTCTAAAAGATAAAGTTTACAGCAGGAACCCTGAAACAATTGCTGAAATGAGAGTAACAATTGAAGAAGAATGAGCTCAAATACAAGAGGAAATGATACTAGATGTTTATAGGTCTTCAATATATGAAAAGTGTAATTAACAGAATGGCAACCAATTTGAGCACTTGATGTGAACTTGTCATTAGTTGAACATTCTGGCATTGCTCCAAGTAGCTTTTATCTTATTAAAGTTAATTTTCTATATATTTTTTTTGTATATGTTACTCTCAAATTCTTTAAATGTGTATTCTTTCTCTTGTATTAATCTTATTTACAAGTCAAAATACATAAATTGAATAAGTTATAATGATTCAAAGAGTGTATACATTATTTTAGGACTCTCTCTCTCTCTCTCTCTCTCTCTATATATATATATATATATATATATATATATATATATGTGTGTGTGTGTGTGTGTGTGTGTGTGTCGGAAATAAATATTCGTACACCATGAAATTTTTTATTTAACTTAAATTTTATTAAAAAAAATCATAATCCCTTCAACATTGGCATATCATAGCATTTTGCTGCAATATGAAAAAGAATTAAGAAAAGTTTGTTATATTAATGAAATTATATGAAATTAAAACATTTGGAGGCGAAAAAAGTACTCGTACAAAATTGTAATAATTATTTAATACTTTGTAGCATATATCCCTTACTCAATTCATCAGCAATGAGTCTTTTTCTGTAGCTTTTAATCAATCATTTGCAAGTATCCGTTGGTATTTTACTCCATTCTTCTTTGCATATTCTCTTTAGGTCCAGGATGGTTTTTCTATGCATTTTTATTAACTTGAATTCTTTCGATCGGTCATTTCGGCTCTCAAAACGTATCTTAACGTAAATAATGACAACATATGAAATAAATTAAGTCCGATGACAAAATGAACATTTTCTTAAATAAATTGAATCTAAAAAAATAACGTATAAACAGAAAATATATTAATCCATTTCATAATATGTTGTTGTTGTTTACGTTAAGATACGTTTCGTGAGCCGAAATGATTGATAGAGAAAAATCATCGAATATTGTGTGTTTATAAACAGTAATTCGAACATTGCTAACGAAACGCTTCTATGTAACTGACTGGTATAGCAATGACGATTTCCGTATAGAAACACGGATCCAATTCCTGTCGGAGAACACATATTTTCACTCAGACCGGTAAATGTAATTAATACTGTTTAATTAAAAACAGCATTTGCTTAAGTAAATTATATCTATAAAAATGACGTATGAACATAATATATGTATAACCTAATTGTTCTATAACCCTTCACGCAGAACTTTTCACTGCCAGTTCAAGAAAGACATTTGGGTCACTAACACACTAAAAGAGAATGTCTCATATCAAGAATATTTAACATCGAAAAAATAAGAAAAAAATGAATTGTTTTTAATAATATTTTGAAATCTCCACGCTTTGACTGATGAAGGTCGTGAAACCGGAAACGCGTGTAGCAAAATTATGGAAAATAAAACATAATATATTTTTTTTAATTCTACATTACAACCAAAAACGTTTACCGTTTCTCTCTTCTTTTTAATATACACACTTTTCTCTCGTTGTAACTACTATAACCTCTTCCCTGTATATATATATATTAATCATTTCATCCCAAGTAAGTCGATGGGGTTACCAAGAAAAATTTGAATTGGGGTTACATTTAAATTTTTGAAGATTGGAAGTGACAAGAAAGCAATAAACCGGAGAGACCCGCCCCTATTCTGTTGAATAGTGATATTTCAACTCGTCTTTCTTTACGATTCAGATGTGAATTGCGAATTAAATATGTTCGGGGTTTTTTACTTTAAAAGGAGAAATGGAACACAGTGGGGTACATTTTCGTTATTTGATGTTCTTTTTGTCTCCGGAAAGTAAAAAAAGAATTTCAGTACAAACAGCAAATTATAATATGTGCCGTTTATACAAATGGTCCTATAGCTGAGAGAACTGTTCATAAGTGGTTTGATAGGTCCAGAATTTGGGAATTTTGACCAGGACGATCAGGCAGGCCTGCAGTCGTTTGCAGGCCCGGCAGAAATTGATAAGCTGGCCTGGAGTCACCTAAATACAACTGCTATACTCACCAGACTTTACACCTTCGGATAACTTATTTCAATCTCTACAAAATTCTCTTACTTGGAAGAACTTCTATAGAAGTCCGTAAAAAGAAAAGAAAGATGCTAAGTTCTGGGAAGTTGGAATTATGAAGTTGACTCAGAGAAGGTAAACCCTTCTGGAGCAAAATGGCACATATGACGTTGAAGAAATCTATGTATAAATATGTAAACATTACATTTGAAATTCGACTAATAATTGAATTAGCAATTTTTTTTATAAGTTTTCTGTAACTTCGAGGTTGGGGCTTACGGCTATATTCCATTGAAACACCGATTTTCGTACGATCAAGTTAAGCAACGACGAGCGTGACCAGTACCTAGATGGGTGTCCGCTGGGGCATACCAGGTACTGTAAGTTTGAATGTGGAGGCGGCATTTCTTATGGTTAAATCATGTTAAAACATTGCTTAACTCCAGTTATCCTACGAAAACCAACGTCGAGCCTGCCCAGCACCTAGAAGAGTTACCGCTTGGGAATATCAGGTCCTGTATGCTTGGATCTGCGGGTGGTGTGGATTACGGCCATAGACCATTGAAATACCGGTTCTCATACGATCACTGAAGTTAAGCAGCGTCTACCCTGGTCAGTACCTAGATAGATGACTGCTTTGGAATATGTGGATGTGTGGGTGGTGTAATAGATAATGACTCGGAACTGGAATTCGGAGAGCCGCGTTCCATTTCAAGTCGGGTTCATTATATTCATTTACGCGCAAATACTCTTCGGAAAGGTATGAATCAGAAAATTTTCCCTCCCCAGTTATGGCTTTTTTAATTGGACTTGTATCAGTAAATCATGCTTATCTAAAAAAATATCTTACAATCAAAGAACATTTCCCGGTTTTATTTAAAGCCAGAAAATATTTTTATCTAAAAAAGGTTGATAAGCCGTAAAAAAAATCAATCAATCAATACAGCCAGTAATGAATTCTAAAAAGAACTGATTTGCGTGACAGTTGTAGCGAAAGTGGCGATGTCATTATTTTCTCTTTAGGATATATGCGATATCCCTTTTAGCTGTTGCTGCTGTTGAAATTGCTCAGGTGGTGTGGTTTCTATTATTTGGTACAGTTCTTTGTCTGTGATTCTGTAGTACCAGATGGAGTGTTTTGAGGAGGGAGGGTCCTCTCTAAGCCCTACAGGGTTGATTCGCTAGAAGCCATATTTAATCCCTACATCTATGAAGTATTAGAAAAATGGCTATGCTCAATACCTAAATGCAATAGGCGCATATTTCAAGAATTAATACGTTTGTGTTTTGCTTTATTACTAGCATAATGTTCCCGCTAAGCCATTCTACAAGCTGCTTTAGCTGTACAGTTTATAAGATGTGTCGCTCTTCTGTAGATATTGGTTAACGGGAACGAGCCAAACTGGTCGATATTAGAAACTATTTATTTTCTTTTTATCGCCTAATTCTGTGAAAAAAAATACAACTCTCTGTTTATTGATTGTACATCTTAAGAAGGTGATGGAATGGGATAACCAGTCACCCCCATGAATGATTACACTATAGGTAGTAAGTACCTATAAAGTCTACGAGGTAACTCGGGGAAGACTGAGAGAATGAATAGTGTTCTCTCCTGTTCTTCACTGCCTTGAGCAGAGAGAAATCCGGACGAGGCTTTGCCGAAGGGCAAAGTTTCGTCCGGGGAAGCAGACAGACTCTTAAACCGCTTATGCAGGTTCTAAGAGAATAATTTTGGCCTAGCCTACGGGCTCGGAGAACCCACGGTAAACTCGGCCTTGTGCCACATACATTCCTCGTCGGCGGGGGGGGGGGGGCTGTTAAATATTAAGAGTGAGAGCGAGAAGATGCAAGCACGTCCGACCTTCCAATTAGTGACACTCACTACTAGATTGACCTGTGTGTATAACTGTACCATATTTCGTATTGTACTGGTTGTGTACAATAAACCTTTCTTCTAGTATCCACCTGGTGTTAAGTATTTATTCGCTTAGCACGGAATATAACAGAAGCCCTTACAATAGATTTGCTGAAATGTTGTACTAAACACTAGGAATGAATTAAATGATTGAGAAAAGTTAGAAAACACCAAGAACTAAATTGATTAAACAATTATGAACAAAAGGAATATGCAATTCAGAAATGCAGTTTTACACTCTGTAAAATGTGTCCAAGTGGTGACATTGCTGGTACGACCACGTTCCAGTTTTATGTTATCTCAGAATAAAATTGCAGAAATTAAAAATGACCAAAACAACGCCTAAACTACTTTACGATAGACTCTTGAATGGCCTAAGTTGCAAAGTGGTGTATTTATACAAAAACAAATATAATACCCAGCCCCACTTCGTAGCAGCGTGGGCGTATTCAATGGGAATACCGTAATGTAGCTTCTGTGTGTCTTTTCTAGTACTAGATAGGCAGCTAGGTCTGAAATTGCTAGACATAACTGTAAATTCTATGATAACAGTTTACTCTCTCGCACTTCTCGCGTGTGGTACTCTCTTTCTGCTTCTTGCTTTCCAACCAATTTTGATCATAAAAATTTAAATGCAATAATAATTTTTGTCTTCTTAATTCCTGTTCTTTTATTGTTCTTTCTCCTTAATTATGATTTCTTTTTCTTGTATTCTTTCACACACAGTAACTTCTTTTGTCTTAGTGTATTTATATACTTACTTGCAGTTAAATGATTAAAAAATATAGCAGTTGTATATAATTTAATTCGCGCTAAGTTATCACAGTGCAAGGGAGATAATAAATATCACGAAAATAAAAGTTACTTCCCTTGAAAACAAATATGACACCCAATTTTCTAAATCTATTTTAAAATAAAATGCATACTGACATTAAAGTCATTCTTATCAGCTTAGTCTCGCTAGTATGAGTTCGAATGTCACTTGCTGTCAGATCATTGACAACTTTTACGAAACTAAATAAAAAAAACAAGGAGAACGGAGGAGAAAAACAATAGAGACGATGAAAAGAAAGAAAAATGAAATATCTTCATTTATTCAAGACAAAAAAAGGTAAAGTAAATAATTTTAATAAATAGAAATGAAATTAAGCACAACCTAAAGAAGAAAAGAAAAATCTTTCGAATTTCATGTTTGATTATAATAACACTAGGGTAGCTCCGAAAGTAATACCTCTTTTTTCGTTATGTTCGCTCACAACGTCGGAAGCGGAAATTGGCAAGTTAGCAGCAGAGGTAGGACATTCCCGCCAATAACCCATATTGTTTTTTGGGTTAGCTGGTAATATCAGTCAGGCAAAATGCCGTCTGACAAAAAAATATGACTACTGGATCTTTTCTGTTAATTCAGCTCCAAATATTAATTCTTAAAATAAAAAGAATTTATATTTACCAAATTGCACTCTGATTGGGCTGACATTTGCAATCGTCCTAAATGTCGTCGACTTGGGTGTGCTATTTCTAAATGTGTCGTAAGCATTCCCGCTTCCCCGTATAATCAAACCAAAAACAGAATTTTTTTTTTTAAATTGTGAAAAATTCCTTCTATTTACATCGAATATCATCCACACTTACAAAATGTGAAGAATTCCCTGATTTTTGGTAATTTTTCATTCTGAGAGTTGGAGTTGTTGCGAGGCAAGCTAAACAGATTTTGATTTATAATTTCATAAGAGTGAGAAACATTTAACAAAAAACAAACTTTGATTTAAAATTTATAATTTCTTGGGGTGAATTTGTAGTGCCACGCCTATACATTCTCCAATTCTAATTGGTCAATAAATACATACTTAAAAATAACAGGACAATTTATATATCGGATTCCACCATAGTAAATTTGTTCCTACACTTTGTTCAAAACAAGCTTTGCTACAAAATCGCTGATTGGTCCATTTTCCGTCCAATCGGATATTTTTCATGTACTATAGCGTCTCTGCTGGGAGCCACCCCAGATAGTATAAATATTGGATGCATTCCACAAAACCAGTAGTAGTAATTTCAGAACCACAGTCGAGGTACCCAGAGACAATAGTTCTCATTTACTCGCTCGTGTATTTCATCTTACTCCGCACGTACATACACACTACAGAACTTTATGTGACACACCACCAGTTCTCAGTGGACACACCAAGTTAAATCAACTCTGTAAGTTGCAACTACTGAACAATTTTCTGAAAGAAATATTCTATTTTCAACACTGAGCTCTGAACATTTACTCAGACAAATCTTCTTTAAGACATTTCCTTACAGTCAAGGGGAAGCTACTTTTTTCTCCCTTTTTCACTCATATTATTGTTGAATTTACATACATATTTCTTCGTTAAACAAAATTGGTTCTCATTGTTCTTTTTCCTTGATGTCTTAAGTATTATGTATGAATATTGATTACCTTCTCAACACGCAGCCGCATTATCTATTTGACCCATTCAACATTGGTGACCACAACACTCGAGAAGCAGTACAGTCTATAATTGATCAACCCGACGTACTAATCAACACTTTACAAATTAATATTTGCAATAATTAAATTTACATTATTTTGGGTGAATTAACAGAAAAGATCCGGTCTATTGAATCAACAGATGCTAGGAAAAGTTTGTTCACTGTACTAAGGGCTGAAATTTGCTAGAACGGATTTGGGATTTAATGTCGTAAAAATTGGTTGGTTTGTTTTACGGCATGCCAACCTAAATGGGTTATTTAATGCCGACAAAATTTTTATTGTTGGTTATATTTTTTTTCAAAAATATATTGCTGGTGATATTGGTTTCAAATAATGTATAGCTGGTAATTTTTTTTTCCCCAAAAAATGTATAGTTGGTAATTTTGTTTTCCAAAATCTATAGGTGGTATTTTTTTTCAGAAAATATATCGCTGGTAATATTTTTTTCCAGAAATGTATTGCTGGTAATAATGTATTGCTGGTAATATTCTTTCGTCAAGAATCTATTTCTGATAATATTGTTTTCAAATAATGTATAGCTGGAATTTTATTTTCAAAAATGTATAGGTGAAAATTTTTTTCCAAAAAATGTACAGCTGGTAATATGTTTTCTAAATGTATGCCTGGTAATTTTTTTTTTCAAAAATGTATAGCTGGTTTTTTTTTTTCAAAAATGTATAGCTGGTATTTTTTTTTCAAAAATGTATAGCTGGTATTTTTTTTTCAAAAATGTATAGCTGGTATTTTTTTTTCAAAAATGTATAGCTGGTATTTTTTTTTCAAAAATGTATAGCTGGTATTTTTTTTTCAAAAATGTATAGCTGGTATTTTTTTTTTCAAAAATGTATAGCTGGTATTTTTTTTTTAAAAATGTATAGCTGGTATTTTTTTTTCAAAAATGTATAGCTGGTAATTTTTTTTTCAAAAATGTATAGCTGGTATTTTTTTTTCAAAAATGTATAGCTGGTATTTTTTTTTCAAAAATGTATAGCTGGTATTTTTTTTTTTAAAATGTATAGCTGGTATTTTTTTTTCAAAAATGTATAGCTGGTATTTTTTTTCGAAAATGTATAGCTGGAATTTTTTTTTCAAAAATGTATAGCTGGTAATTTTTTTTTCAAAAATGTATAGCTGGTATTTTTTTTTCAAAAATGTATAGCTGGTATTTTTTTTCGAAAATGTATAGCTGGTATTTTTTTTTCAAAAATGTATAGCTGGTAATTTTTTTTTCAAAAATGTATAGCTGGTATTTTTTTTTCAAAAATGTATAGCTGGTATTTTTTTTTCAAAAATGTATAGCTGGTTTTTTTTTTTTTCAAAAATGTATAGCTGGTATTTTTTTTTCAAAAATGTATAGCTGGTATTTTTTTTCGAAAATGTATAGCTGGAATTTTTTTTTTTAAATGTATAGCTGGTCTTTTTTTTTCAAAAATGTATAGCTGGTATTTTTTTTTTTTTCAAAAAAATGTATAGCTGGTATTTTTTTTTCCAAAAAATGTATTGCTGGTAATATTTTTTCCGAAAATGTATTACTGATATTAATTTATTTCTAGTATTTTTTTCTTCAAACATTTATTGCTGGTAATAATATTTTACAAAGTATTTCCGGTATTAAAACCTATTTTTACATTTTCATAATATTTTGACCACAGTTTGTCGTTTAACTATTTGCCCATAGCAGGGACCCTAACAGGTGCTACTACTCCGGGTCAGGGTGGACCTAGGAACACCAGCAATTAAGAGGTGGTTCCATGCTCTTCAAAGCCTCCTGGTCAGAGGCCTTGCAGTTGGATGTAGTTTATCGTATTACCCAGGACGGTAAAAATTGGTGTTTAGTCATCAAATTTCATCCCAACTGCCATAACTATTTGGACAATTTGTACAGAAAACAACTTCTTAAGCAAAGTGAAAGAATATGGTTAAAGTCAGTTGGTAAAAAAATAATTATCTACGGATGCCGCATTCAAATGCAGTTGGGACTAAAATAAACGTGTGTCGATTGCTTCATTTCCTAAACCTAAACTACTGCGAGAAAATCCTCTGGATTGCTAAAGCATTTTGATGCATTTATTTAATAATTCTGAATCACAATACTACTACATCATCTAAGCACCAATAAATTAAATAAATGTATAAAAAGAAACAGTTTTACGGTAGTTTTCCTAACGAGCAAACATGTTCTAAGCCAGGGGTTCCCAATCTCTTTTCTATGCCTCGCACCCCTAGAAAACTTATATGATCTCGCACCTCCTATATATATATATATATATATATATATATATATACAAAAATAATATCTCATATGAAGATGAAGAAGGCAATTTGAGCAACAAATTTTTAAAACTAATTTTTGAATTATATGAAAAGGAAGAAAAAAAGAGAAAATAACAAACTTAAATAAACAAATAGTACAAAAAATTAAGCTTTTCATTCAATGTAAATGTAAAGTAAACAATTTAAAAAAAAATAAAATCTAACATTAAGAAATTCACATCAAAAAATGTCAAATTTAAATCTAATGACTTTTTTGTTCCTGTTTCTTGGATATGATTTTGTCAAAATGTAGTACTTTGTTGCTGATAGCGATTCGCATATCTGCCTGTAGATTCATGTGATTTCTAGATTTTGTCTTGATTGACAAAAGAGAACTAAATCCAGACTCACATATGTATGTCGTCGCAAATGGAATAAAGACAACAAATGCTTTTTCACAAACTCTTGGAAATATATTCATTGCTGAACACCAATACTCCTCCAAAGTCTTGATTTCAGATTACATTTCAAAAGCACAATTTGTCCGTAAATCAATAAGATCTTCCTTCTGCTTGTCATCATCCGACATATTATCCAAATTGTAGGTTTAGGGATTCATGATCCATTCTCCTGAAATCTTCAGTTCTCCAGTTGCAAAATATCCATCAAATAATTTTGACAACATTTCCAAATGAGTCACAATATCTTCGCGCACAGTAGGAATTAGAGCTCCATTATAATCAACAATTTCTTCAAGTTGTGTAAAATTTGAGAGAGATTGCTTTCAATTTTTCGCAACTTTTCAATATCTTCATATCTTTTCCATGAAGAGTGACATTCAATTCATTCATACGAGTGAAAATGCCAGCCAAATAAGCCAGCATTTGCATTAAATTTTGTCATTCCAATTCACCAACATAGTTACGTTCCTCCAGAAAAACTTTGATTTTTTTCCCACAGTTTGAAGAAGCATGTTAAAACTCGCCTTCGTAAGAGCCAGCGGACTTCCGTGTGGAAAAGCAAAACTGTATATTCATTTCCCAGATCTTCACAAAACAACTTGAGGTGGTTAAGAGCACGACCCCTAATTCAGTTGATGATCTTTACACAAGTGTCGAGTACTTTTTTCAACCTTGGAGGCAATGTTTCTGCTGCCAAAGCATGACGATGAAGGAAATAGTGGGTGACTTGCAAGTGCGGAATCTCCCTCTTCATCAGTGCAGAAAATCCAGATTTATTCACAGGAGTACCATCAGTGTGCAGAGAACCAATAGTTTGGATATCTAAATCATGTTTGGCAAAGAAGTCTTTCACAATCTGATACACATCTTTTCCTTGTTTGGTTGTTTTCAACTCTTCACAAAACAGGAAATCTTCTTTCATAATACTATCACTGACATACCTAACCAATGCAAGAACTTTACTGCAGTTTGATACATCATCCAACTGGGGAGAGATGTGAAAGAGCTAGACCTGCCATTTGAGATAACTTGATCCAAAATATCATCACTCAAATTACCAATTCGATTGTGAATGACATTATTTGATAGCGGCATTAATTCAAGCTTTTTTCTTGCTTCTTGGCCAAGAACAGTTGTTGCCATTTCTAAAGCACACGGTTTGATCAGCTCTTCTACAATTGTATGCAGCTTCTTGGACTTGGCTACTTTATATGCCACTTGGTACGAAGCCAGCAGTGGTTTGTCAACAGAAACGAAAACTAATCTTGGAAGGGTTCTTCGAGATAGAAAACGGGCTCTTTTAGTTTTCAGTAATTCAAAATCATGGCCTTCAATACCACTCCACTTTGCTTGTTGTTAAAGTTCTCCTGCAATTTTATGGCTTCATATTTGTATTGAAAAACACAACATTACAAAGTATGCACTTGTTTTTTTGCAATTCACCATTTCTCGTGCAAGTGAAACCAAAGCGTACGTAGTCATCATTCCATTTCTTCTTTCTTTTTTATTTTTTTTGATATAATGAAGGGATAATAATCTAAAAGAGATAGATAAATGAATAACTCACGAATGTAATAACCAACTTCAATATAATTACCAATGTAATAACCAACTTCAATATAATTACCAATGTAATAACCAACTTCAATATAATTACCAATGTAATAACCAATATAATAGAATCCATCACACATCAAATCTTTAGATTTCGGCATGAAATAACCCATAGAGGTCGCTAAACAAAAGCAAGAAACCATGACCCCACGGCGAAAAGACCCCAGAGCAACTGTTGGATTGGCTTATTGATCTGTTTCCTATGTCTTTCTTTTAAAACCATTCGATTAGCAGTGAGAAAACAAACACCTCAAAACTAGTTGAAATTTAATACTTACCAATATTTCATCTAATAAAAATTCACCGTTATTTTTATCGATGCGTATTTTATATTTAATATGACATTTTATGTTGATGTTCCACTTTTAATATGAAGATGAATAATCGAATACAATTAATCGATGATTTCTGAGGTCGAACTAGATTAATAAACAGTTCACCAGAATAATTGCAGGAGGAACAAATAGGAAAACGTTTATAAAAATTAACATATTTCGCTTTTATTTTATTCTATCAGAAAAGATTAACTTATATTTTAGCTTCATAGGTATGAAACTAAATAACGTTTTCCTGTTTGTTTCTTATTTAATTATTCTAACGGTTTTAATAAATTAAGTATCATAGAGCATGTTACCGTAATATTACACTAAAATTAAAATTTAGAATAATTAAAAATATGAGGAATTATCTCCCTTAGACTATTAATATAATTATCGGTTATGAGTTATCTCCCATTGTAAAATAAAACCAATTTTTTTTTTCAATCATTTATTGGAATGTTTAATTCACGTTTATATTGATTAATTCATACGTATTTTACAGCTTGCCAACTCTGTGTGGGTTATTTAAGATCGAAATAGATTTTGCATTGAAAATTGTGTTTTGCACTTGAAAATAATATTAACATTTTTTTAAAGAATAACAATAATTATTCCTGGTGTAAGTCCAACAATTTTTAACTCACATTTGGCTGAGGAAGTGGATTCATACTTTTTCCAAGTGAATGTCGCAATGCCGACTAAAATTTAGAAAAAGGCTCTCTAATTTCTCATTCTGAACTCTTGTGCCTTACACCACAGGAAATTTGCGATCAACAATAAGTTAAGATTACAATCTTAAGATTGCAATCTTAACTTATTGTTGATCGCAACTCATTAAAGAAAGGTTGAATATACAACCAATTTTTCCTTACAGGATTTTATAAAGAAATTAAATTTTGCAAAATACATAGAATATTTACAAGGTTCATACATATTTTTTTCATTGTGATTATTTATATTCAAAAATCTGAGATCAAACATATTTATTTGTAAATATTTATTTTATCGCCGACGCTATGTGATTAATGGAGAATAGGTCTAACAATTATATCAAATACTTTTACAGAAAATGAATTATTATTATAAAGTTTTACCACGACTGTTATCTTGTGTTTATCGCTGGAGATCATGTGACTGACACTAACTATTCACAATATCCCGTCAATTGTTATTTCTTGCTCGCTATTCTTTTACAGGTTTTATTATTCTGATTGAAATTATAATAATTATTAGTGTAATTCCCTTTGTATAATACGCTTTTTTTTTCTAAAAAATAATAAGCAAAATTAGGGTGCGTATTATGCACAGCTACAAAAAAATTGCCTTTTCATAGGTCGATTTCAGTTGCGAAATGACTACTCACCACAAAAATACAACACTTTGACACTAACATTCGGCGATTGCGACCCCATAAGGATGTCAAATACAATCATATGTACCTAACAATACTTGCAAATGTAAAATAAAATAAGAATTATAATAAAACTAAATTAGAATAATATTATTCTTTGTTTAAAACCATTTTTTAATTAGAGTAGGCAAAGCTGACCGTCTAGAAATTGGAGAAGTACAATTTATAGGGTTTGATTACCAAACAAGGGGTGCGTATTATGCGTGAGTAGAAGCATTTTTTCACAATTTTAGACGTGCGTATTATGGATGATGGTGTATTATACATGGGGAATTACGGTATTCTATTTATCGAGTGCTTATCACTGAGAATCAATTTCGTCTTTACGTTCTTTTTCGTAATTGCTGTTTAGATGAGTGAGATGACTGCCACACTTTTTTTTCGTTTGCTTATGGGCGTAAGAGAAGGATGGGTCTTCACAATGGACTTATTCAACCTAAACAGTGAGACAGTTCCGAGAGAATTGGAAGCCCTACATGGATACATTATTGGTGACCAAAATCTTAACAACATAAGATGTGCAAATGACACAGAAAGGAAACTGCAAGAAATTCTTCCGAACGTAGTGAAGGAAAGCGAGAGATAAAAGGATTAATCATCAATTGAATGAAGATCGAATGAATGGTCCGTTAGCAAAAGGAGCAGCCCAACGTGCTAATTACAAATTGGAGATAGCAAAATACCACAATTTAAATATTTCGGTAATGTTTTCACAGAGAAATCAGAAGATGCATTGGTATAGCGAAAGATGCCTTCCAAAAACTAAGAAAAGTATAAAGAAATAGGGAAATTATGTTAGCTACAAAGAAAAGTGTACTGAGCTGTTTTATAATATCATTCCGCCTATACGACAGTGAATGCTGTACAATCTTTTTACAGATTAGTAGAGTCTTTAAATAACAGAAACGTTGTTCTATAACAGGATGTTGAGGAAACCATGGACTGAATATGTGAGCAAAGAATAAGTTTTAGAGAAAAAAGAAACAAAAAATTCACTTTTACATAACATCAGGAAAAGGCAGTTGAAATTTCTAAGGTACATCATGAGACAAGATGGCTTGTAATATTTGATACTAACAGGAGAAATTGAAGACAAGGGAGACAAAGAAAAGCAGTGCAAAACCTGCCTAGAGAGATTGAGTAAATCGATAGCCAAGAACGGCTTAGGAGAGATAACAAAAGACAACAATTATTAAGAACTACAAATAACAGGAAATTGTGGAGAGCCACGATCGTCAACGTCCTGAATGGACACTGCACATAGAATTGAGATTCATGCCACAATTAGGTTTGAGGTGGGTTCTCCATAATAACAAATTTTTATTTTGTTTGATATTTATACAAAATCATTCTAAATAATCATTGTTGGTTGAGTGGGGGATGTTCTAAAATTTCAATCCCTACACCCACAAATTGTACATATGGGTTTAGTTAGGCTTTCATCTTTCTGGAAAGGGTTAATGTGATGTTATGGTCTAAAGAAATGTAGATAAATTTTCATTTTAACACTCGAGCGTCATTTACTGCTGAACTATTTTCTTTCAGAAATTAGTACGCGATTTTATTTTTTTATTTTTATTTTTTTTTATACTTAATTTAAGAATAAAGTTAACTTTCAAATGTATGTAAACATCGACAAATAAAAAAAATAACAGAATAACCAAAAAAAAAAAAAAACACCTAACCCTAATTTGAAAGTTAACTTTCTTCTTAAAAAAAAAAATTTAAATGAAAGAATAACCCCACCAAAAAAACAACACTTAACCCTAATTTGAAAGTTAACTACAAGGAATTACTGTGAAGGAAGTAAATAGGCCCAAATTGTATACGTCCACCAACAAAATTCAGAAGGTAGGTTTCTTCAATATCTAATTGTTGATTTGAGTTCAGCATATACATTTGCACGGAAATAAGACTATTTTGGAAAAATTTGAAGGGATATTAGCGCTCGGGTGTTAAAATGAAAATTTACCGAAATGTATTAGAGCGAATGGGTCAGGTATTAGGGCTAGATAGATTAATGAAAGGACGAGCTGACGAGCAGACTTCTGCTCTTTCGCCATATTTATTATATTTTTGCAATAGTAAATAGCTACACAAACATGTCCGGAGAATTCATATCACGCGGCCACAGAAATCAAAGCTTGTACTTGATAAACACAAGCGGGGTTACCTGGCGGAATTATTCTGATGCTGAACACCATTAACGAGAAAAGAAAAAAAAACAATAAAAGAACCAGAATCAAAAAGACAGAAGATAACAGTTGATATTGCACTCAAATTTTTAAACATCAATGTTCACTGGAAAGAAAAAAAAGCGTGCAGATCGTTCCACGTGTGAGAGAAGAAATTGCTGGCAGAGAACTTATGGTTAGAGGGCGACAGAGCTTATGCGGTTATGTGTGGAACATAATGGTTAACTCTAGACATAAACAGGTTAAGATTCTAGTGATCGGGGAAGAAACCTCTTAGGAGTCGGTTAGACAACGCAGTGGTTCGAGGGAAGAAATTGCTCCAAAGGAATACCAAAAAAAGAATGAAAGCGATTCACTACAATGTGCATGGCATGGCGGGTCTTATCTATGGAGATTGGGACTGTTGGAACTAAGGAGTGTAGTTCATTTGAACACACCTGATGGAAAATAACACTAGAGTAGCGATAGACTTGCAGCGTCTCTTCTGTGGTTGCATGATAGAAAATAATTCGACACCCACAAGGGCGCAGAGACGCTTTTGGACTCTATGGAGACTGGAAAATGAATGCTGGACAATTCCTGGTCATATATGGCAGAAGTAATTTATTTTAGGCCTTATCTGGCTCTTCTAATGGTTGAGGAAAGCTGGATGAGTCAGTTGCTTACTTGAGCTGTGCAGCGATGGATCGTATGTACGGTTTCCACTGGGCTGAGCCTAAGTTCCAATAAGCGCTCAAGGCACAGGGCTTCCCTAACGAAATATCCGTTCATCACAATTGGTGAGAGTTCCGTTTAATTGAAAATTAAAGTCAGTCTTTGTTTAGATATCAATTTTAACAAAAAGTAAATGGCTTAGGAGAAAGGAACAATGACAAATAAAATAAAATAAAATATAAGGAGAAATAATTATAAAATATTTCATTTCTAACTTGATAATGGATACAGAATAGAAAATAGTTTTTAATAATTTTTTAATGACTGAAATGAAAATAGTGTTAGTGATAGATAATTTGTGTAAGAAGAGGTGATTATATATAGTACGACCTGATTTATTTTAGGGTTAGTGACCTCCAGAAGGCTGTTCATGGGAGTCAACATCAGACACGCAGGTCATTCGTGAAAACGACGATAGTGACACCAATGATCCCACTTTTGCAACAAATTCCCATTAAAAGACGGAGTAGTTTCATATGATAGATATGTAACAGCGCGTGATAGGTCCCAAAACGACGTGTTACATCAGTTTTAAGTTGTAGCTAATGGATATTTTAGAAATAAATTTCCTCCAGCATGATGTTTTGACAGTATCTTTTTGCTTGATATATTGTCTGAACTTGGAATTGTTCTAGCCCTTTCTTTCTCCTGTCCTAAATCTTATTGAAAGCATATTTCCCAAGCCCAGTATTTGGTGAGGGCGGAGGATTGGCCGTTGACCCCCCCCACCAGGTCGACGCTTGGACATAAGGTAAGCCGTACATTCAGTTACCATCATGAGGAAGAAAGCAGACAACCACTTGCTGCCCCGTGTGAGTATAGTTTCGCTCTAGCAGAAACCCATTTACATTTTTCTTTGTTTTTTTCTGTTTTGTTTTTTCTTCGTTTTTAAATTTATCTATTTTTTCTGTCCCCCCACTCATCAATGTGTCCTACCACAGTAAGACATTTTGTCCCAATGATTCTCCCTTATTTGATAGTTTAGTAAGAAATCCCGGTTCGAAAGAAAAAAACAGGAAAAATGGAAAATTAAATGTCTTTGGCTAGATGCGATAATAAATCCGGGTAACCTTATTTTCAATTTCTTTTTAGAATAGACAATGGGACTTAAACTAAGTTAAAACTTAATGTGATAGGGTATAGCCAAGTGTGATCCAGGACTCCTTACCTGTTATCTCCCCCCCCCAAATCTTCCCTCTGTTTGTGTCGTCCTTCTTTGTGTTATCTGTAATAGGAGTAGGTAATCTCTTCTACCGCCCGGTCAACACTCCTCCCCCTTCTATTGGACATGAGTAGAGGCTTACGCCTTGTTTCTTGTCTAGGAAGGGGTTCCCGGTACTCTTTCTCTCTCCGGCCTCTGTATTAGTGCAGCTCTGTTTCTCCCGTGATGTGTGCAGTCCGTGGCATCACCTCTTCATTCTGAGGGTACACGGTTGACAGTTCTCTGGTTGCTGTTTCCGACTGGTAGTTAGGAGCCCTAACTCTTGCGTAGCGTCTTGAGCGGCCGCTCTGATCAACAGTTGTATAATACCGTGGTGTTTGTAGTGCCATGTCGCGCATGGAAAGGTGTCCCTGCAGTCACCTCCGGTGGGCAGCCCTGAGGCCACATAATGATGCAGATTTTGCCAACTCCTGTCTGCCCGCGTCACGGTCGAAACTGTCTGTTTCTTTTACTTCGGGCCTTCTCATCTTACAAACAAAATTCAACATGAGTTACAAAAACCGAAAGATTAACCCTAAACCAGCCTCTCAAAAAACCACCCAAATCCCTCAACATTTCGTTCTCCAACATCCGGGGCATTAGGACAAACTTATGCAGTCTGGAATCTTTCCTCACTGCAAACGGCCCGGATATACTGGCTCTCTGTGAGACAAACCTTGTCTCGTCTATCCCCTCTTCTGATCTCTCGATCCCCGGCTATCTTCCTCTCCTCAGAAAAGACTCTCTAACCCACATGCACGGTCTTGGTGTCTACGTCAAGGAACATCTCCCTCTGGCCAGAGAGTTCTCTCTCGAATCGCCAGACCAGTCATATATGTGTCTCCGACTCTCTCTCCTCAATACGTTAAGCTATCTCTTCTTCCTTTACCGCTCTCCATCCTCTCAAGACTGTGAGATACTCGATAGCATTTCTGACAGCATAGACAAGGCTCTCTCCCTCCACCCGTTTGCTCACATTTTTGTGTTTGGTGACTTTAACGCCCATCACACCTTGTGGCTTAAGAATGGTACTACTGACCACGCAGGCATTCAAACGCTCAATTTTTCAATATCCAATTCCCTCACACAGATAGTTAACTTCACCACTCGTTTTGCATTCAACCGGGAAGGTAAAGCCTCTCTTCTCGACCTTGTGCTTTGCCTCCATCCCCGAATCCTGCAGCGCCTCGCAACTCTGCCCTCTTGGTAACTCTGATCATTCAGTAGTATCAGTTAACATCTCCTTCAACTCCACCCCCTATAAAGAACCTCCTATCACTAGAACTTCGTTCTACTATCAACGAGCTGACTGGGACGCGTTCCGTGATTTCCTCCACGATGTCCCCTGGGACGGAGTCTTTAAGCTCCCCGTCCAAGAATGTGCTTCTGAGGTCTCTTCCTGGGTTAAAGCTGGAATCGACACTTTCATCCCATCAAGGAAATATAGGGTCAAGTCGCGCCCCTCCCCCTGGTTCTCGGCTGCTTGCTCAGCTGCCATCGCCCATAGGAACCACTACTTCCACCTATTCCGTAGCGAATTGTCTGATTGCAATAGACGTCTCTTTCCCTCCGCCCGTAACGAATGTAAGCGTGTCCTCAAAGATGCTAAGTGACTCTTTGAGGCTCGGATGAAGGAACGTATTGCATCTCGCAAATTTGGCTCCAAAGATTATTGGCGTCTCTGCAAGAGCGTATTGAACAATTGCAAACCCTCTATACCTCCTTTATTCAACCAGTTCGAAGTCCTGACCTCCTCTACCGACAAGGCTGAATGCTTTGCTCGGAAATTTTCATTCAACTCTACGCTCGACTCTTCCGGTGTACTCATACCCGACTTCCCTCTTAGAACTGAGGCCATACTGAGTGGGTTAAACATAACCCCATCTTTGGTAGTGGGCGTTATCTCCAATTTAGACCCCAACTAGGCTAGTGGTGGAGACGGGATAACAGCCATTGTCTTGAAGAAATGTGCACCTGAACTGGCGCCCGCCCTTTCTAAACTATACAACTACTGTCTCAAGGAATCTTGTTTTCCTGACTGCTGGAAGTCCTCTTCGATCGTTCCTGTCTTCAAGAACTCCGGCGACCCATCTGACCCTTTCAACTACCGTCCTATCAGTCTCCTTCCCCTCTTCGGCAAAGTCTTCGAAGCCCTAATCAATACCGGGGTGGTTAACCACCTCACATCCCATAATCTGCTCTCAGATAAGCAATACGGTTTCCGCTTTGCCCGATCTACAGCTGATGTACTTACGGCCATCACTGAAACAATCTACCGAGCTCTTCAAAATAACGGGGAAGCCCGAGCCGTGGCATTAGACATCTCCAAAGCATTTGATAGGGTTTGGCAGGCCGGCCTTCTTCGCAAGCTCCAGGGTTATGGCATTACGGGTCGATTATATAACCTCATACGATCATTCCTATCAAACCATGAATTGAAGGTCGTTCTCAATGGATTCTCCTCCAGTTCCTATCCCACGAACACAGGCATTCCTCAAGGCTCCATCCTAGGCCCCACTCTATTCCTTATCTACGTAAATGACCTTCCTGATGCCATAACTTCCCAAGTTGGCATCTACGCGGATGACACCACAATTTATTCCTGCCTCAAAAACAAATCTAGTTTCGCTGACAAAACTCACCTGGCCGTGCGTCTCGAAAAGGACCTCCAATCGATTGTGAACTGGGGCATGAATTGGCTGGTCAACTTCAACGCTTCTAAGACAAAACTGCTCTCTATTAATCACCACAGAGATCCTTCCCTTCCCTCCATTAGAATGTCTAACGCTCAACTTCTCGAGAGCAACTCTCTGCGGCTTCTCGGTCTCACGTTGACTGCTGACCTGAGATGGAATAAATACATTGAGTCAATTGCCTCGTCCACCGCAAGGAATGTTGGCTCCCTGAGCCGCGCCAGGAAGTTTTTCTCCCCGGAATCGATCCTCCAGATCTATAAATCAACAATTCTCCCTTGCATGGAGTACTGCTGCTATATATGGTCTGGTGCCCCTTCTGTTTGCCTCGGGGTTCTTGATAGGCTCCAGAGGCGGATATGCAATGTAGTTGGCCCTGCCCTGGCGTCTCGTCTACAGTCACTTTCTCACAGACGTGCCGTCGCCTCCCTCTGTCTGTTCTACAAATACTTTCATGGAAATTGCTCCGAGGAGCTGCATTCGCTGGTTCCCAGATGTCATGAGTTCCAGCGCCTTACGAGGCTGGCATCCCGCTCTCACCCCTTCACTGTCGAAACTCCTAAATAGAGCCGTCTCTTCTACTCTAATAGCTTCATGTCTCGCACCTCTCGCCTGTGGAACTCCCTTCCCTATTCCTGTTTCCCTGTGAGCTATAATCTCCAGCTATTCAAGGGTAATGTCAATCGACATCTCCAGTTGCCTTGATCTATCCACTACCCTCATCCTTTCTTCTATCCCTCCTATCTGATCTTGCTCTAAATTTTCTGTAACCCCTTGCGTCCTAGTGGCTTCACCCCTTGCTTGGGGTGAAATGCTTAAAAAAAATGTGTTTATAGAATATTATTATCCCAAAACTATATTATTTATTAGTGTAGCGTTATTTTGTGTGAATTTAGGCCTTATCTTGGCTCTTATAATGGTTGAGGATAGCTGGATCAGTCAGTTACTTACTGGAGCTGTGCAGCGATGGATCGTATGTACGGTTTCCACTTGAGGTCTGGGCTGAGCCTAAGTTCCAATAAGCGCTCAAGGCACAGGGCTTCCCTAAGGAAATATCCGTTCATCAAAATATCTGTGTGCTTATAACTAAAGACAATTCCTATATTTTTTAACCTCTGAAAAACGGAGAAAATGTTAGATTGCTGTAAAAAAAAATTAAATCAAACGAATGATTCAAATGTCGGTCGTTTTCAATAAAAGATTCACACGCACGCACAGACACATACATATATATAAAACATTATATATATATATATATATATATATATATATATATAATGTTTCTAACAAGGCACTGCTATTAAGCTATTTATTTAATTATTTTTGTACAAGTGCTTGCTTTTGCTTTTCTAGACACAAAGTGTGTAAAAATTGTTTAAAATGTCTGCATATCCGAGCGCTTTCTGCTATTCTTTTAGCCATTATCAAAGGCGATTTTTATTTTTTCTAATTTTTAACGAAATATGTTTTTTTTATGTATGTGTTTAAAATGTTTTATTTCCCCAACATGGCCAGCATATTGTGGCTGTGTTTATAGTTAATGTTTAAAATGTTGGCTTTTCCTTTTTTTATTATTAAGACTTTTATTATATTTAATCTTTTTACATGCGGATGAGGCTATTATACTTGTATTTTCTACTGTTATGTTATGTTTCGTATGTAGTTTGGTAGGTTTTTGTGTGCGTGTTTAAATGAATCTTGATGGAGCTATGGTTGAGTAGGTGTAACGTAAGGTGCGTTGTTATTTTTTATGATAAGTTTAGCTGTTTTAAATTTTTTGTAGTAGATAATTTAATTTTCTTGTTCGTGTCGACTGGGGTTGTGCATTTCTTTGATATTTCTAAGAGAAAATTTGTCTTGCTTATAGTTGACATGTATTTGGCCTTCGTAGAAGATGTTAATGCTATATTTATTTTCTGTATATTCAGTATCTTTATTAGTTACTTTAGAAAGAAACTCTAATCTGGTGGTCGATGAGGTAGTTAGAAAAACCATTGTTAACTAGTATCTGTTTTATATTATTCAGTTCTTAAGGAAAAGAGGACGAGAGGATGAATTATCGTGTGCTCTCCTTAGGAAATTTTTAATAAGTGCTATTTTATATTTAAGTTGGCATTCACTCTTAAAAAAAACCACTAGCAGAATCTTTGGCCACCTTAGTTTTAGACTATTTCTTTCTAAGGTAACTAATAACGATATTGAACATACAGATAATGTTAATAAAATAGTGCTCAATGCAATATAATAGAGCTATAAATTATATATTAATAAATATACATATTTATCCTCAACGATATCACAACTCGGTGTTTCATGCACAAGGCAATCCCCGGCTGCAGAATTGAGACTGAACGTTACATAATGTAAATTTTGCTAAATATACCTGGTTATCGGAATGGTAAGCCAGTAAATTGACTCTCCCACCATTGCGATAACCAGATATATTGTTTTTTGTTGTTGTTTTGTTTTGTTTTTTCAATTTAGTATTTAAAATAAACATAACTGTTTTAAAAAAGTTATGAATTTTGTATATAAAATAAACAGAAAAACCCACACACGCTTCACACAAATTACTTACTTCAAGTTACAAAGGTAGAATTATTATATAAATACAAATATTCACATCTAAGTATTTATTAAAAAATCATAATAAAATTATACACCAATTATACATCTACATATGTAAATTATTATGAATATATCTACACATGTAAAGGATTCACCTAACGGAAATTCGAGCCAGTAATACCCTGAAGATCCGTTAGGTGAAAACATGGTAGGTAGGTGTAGTTTAAATTCGAGAGACTGGCCTAAATTCCTTAGTAGGCGCTAATCCTGAGTGACAAAGTGTAGATATTGTATTTGTCGCAATGTCTCGTCGTCTTTCGTACACTGAGTATGTATATTCTCTCAAATCTTGTGGTCGCCGTGATTTTGCGTTAATTTATCAGTAGAAAACAATATGGCTTCCCCACGTGATCCTTTTTACGTACGGACGTCCATGAGGTAAATTTTTTTTTTTTTTTTCAAACTACAGTAGGTTCTGGCCCACTAGGTTTTTTAGATTTTGCTCTACTTAGTGTATTGAGCACTTTCACGTTTTTACTTAATTAACTCGGTCGGTGTTTTTTTTTCTTTAGACTTGGCATTGCGTTGCTGATTGATTATTTTCAACCAACACGGATGTCTTTAGTCTCTTCTTTTTTTTTTTTACTGATTTTTTCCCCTTGATATCGGTTTGTATAAATATATTTTTTATTTACAAATTGTATCATCCGGGGTTTTTTCACACCGCCCGAGTATAGGTATTAAAATAATACATAATAATATACATATGTAGATATGGATGCATGTGTGTAACCACACGAGAAAAAAATACTACAGGATTGAAAAGTAACTCCATATTTTATGTATGAAAGACTCTCCCGTCATGTAAAAATTATAGTTAGACGGGTGAGCCCATTATACATATAAAATAGGGGGTTACTTTTCAATCGTCCTTTAGATTAATTTATAACAATTACATGCTTGTGAGTGTTTTTGTTGTTTCTGTTTAGTTTAATCACAAATTCATAATTTATTTTTTCTAGTTATGTTTATTTTAAATACAAAATTAAAAAAAAAAATCCCCGTATAAAATATGGATTGCCTCACCATTGCGATAAACCGATAGATTTAACACAATTTAAATTATGTAATGGTCAGTCTAAATTCAGTGCCTGATGATTGCGTTGTGCATGAAACTCAGAGTCGTGCTACCGGTGAGGATAAGAATGTATATTTATTATGTAAGAGAATTTAGTCGCTGTAATCTTACATGCCGTCTTTAAGAAAACAATTTTATTTCACAAGAACAAAACTAACATCTGTGACACAAAATGATATACATGAAGTAAGCTTTTAAATTTCACGCGAATGTAAAATTAATTCACCAGGTGGTCGTCACAGGTGGCTTTCTATTTAACATAAAATTCAGTTTAAGATCCTTTTCAGATTCGGTTCTTACTCATTAATGTACAATTAATGAATCAAAAATTTTAGAAACAAGACTACCGGAAAAGCGGTGGTAGGCGTGTTCGCAATATTTATTCATATTCGAATGTTTTGAAACTATTTTCTATTAATTTCAGTAATAAAAAAGTAGTAGGGTAGTTTGGGCTCTCTAGCCTTTGTAACAGGGCACTGGCCTTGTTCAAAGTTTACGTTCATGAAATCGCTGGTTAGTGGTCTGGAGGGACTACTAATAAGAATCGATTCATTGGTTGGGAGAAAGACGGAAAAAGAAACGAATTAATTATGTTTTAAACAGTAAAATTAATTCAAGAATGGTTCTAAAGAGAAATGAACCCAGAAATGTCTAGTCAAGATTCAGTAAAATTAAGCAAACACAAATTTTCCCTCAACCTATTCACTTCCATTTAATTATTAATGTTTTGACCGAATTTCTTGTTCCTGAAACCCGAAATTCGAGGTTTGTTTACATTAATACTATTCGCTCAAAACGTTTATATTCTTACAGGAAAGGAATGAATGAATTTCTTTTCATAAAGGAAACCATATTGTTTATGAAAAGATTTCCTATGAAGCGAATCCTCACAGAGTCCAGAGAGAGAGAGAGAGAGAGAGGTTAGGAGGGAAAGAGAGAGAGAGAGCGTCAAAGATTTGTTACGGGTTACTTCGTAGACAGTTGGCACCTCACAAGATAACACCTGCATTTCTGTGTCCGGAGCGATTTCACTGACACGCGGAGCGCAGAAGAATTAATTAAGAGGCGACAGTGTTAGTCTTGTTTCAATTATTACTGCTAGATTTCTTAGGCCACCATCCAATGGGATAGACTTAGTTCTTAAGTATATAATAGAGACTGCGTATTTAACAGTTTTAATATTCAATATACCTATTGTTAAAGTTATCAACAGTGCTGTATACATTTTATTGAAGGAGTTTTTATTCCAGCCTTGATCCCCGATTTTGCCCACACGCAGGGTCAAAACTTACAACGACCGTAATAAAGAACTGGTCATTTTTTTTTATCTGCGGTACACAACGTACATTTTGGTTCATAATTAAACATTGCCGTCAAACCCAATACCGTAATATTTTGGGAAACCCGAATCAACCGCACCGAGAAGACACATTGGCCCCAACTGAGGAGGGAAAAATCCGGATGACCGCAAGGGATAGCGACTAAAGAAGAGAGTTGATGGTTACACTGTGATTGGCAGCCATTAGAGAAGAACTATAAATTATTCTCAAAATCATGTAGAAGGAAAAAGAAGAGCCCATTCATTATTATTCTTAAGAAGTCATGGCAGTTCATAGACAAAAACCAAAACAAAAAGAATCCGGGATCAGAGAAGAAAAGCGTTACGTTACATCACGCTTACACTTTAAGAATAATAACTTGAAAATTACATATACACCAGATACGCTTACATATATCAGACGCAGACACAAGTCTTTTCTAATGTCAAAGTTTTTTTTTTTACCTTTAAAGAAATAATAAACTATTATCGTTAAAACTAAATCCTGAAAATATTTTATTGTGATAATAGTTATAACGATCTTGACGAAGTCAAACATATTTCATAAACTTTAGCTCTGTTTAGTTCAAAATGAACAATTGAAAGCTACGCTATGCGAATCTCATTGCGCGCTTGATAAGAATTGTAACAGCTTCTTTGAGAAAGACAACTCTAAATTCAAAACCATGTCGGGAGTATCAATCGTAAAAATCACTTCAGTACATTTCTAAATAAGTCCTAGCAGTTCACAGATACAGCACAAAAAAAGGAGTCCGTGGAGAGTCATGATCTGAGAAAAAAAAACATTGCACAACATCGCAATTACACTTTAAGAATGGGCCGAGTGGTTAAAGCGTTCGCTTTCTGACCATGAGACACGGGTTCGAATCTCACCATGGTCAATTTGTTAGGATTTCTTGATGTTATTTGTAAAGTGCCTTAAAACCCGTGTTATGGAAATTAGGAAGCCATCGATTATTGTGACCGAGGCTTTAAGCGTTGGCCCCGTGCCGCCGAGATAAGGTGCTCTACCCCATAAACTGTAAACAGCATAGTTGCAGTATAAACCACATACATTGTGTTGAACAAACACAAATGTGCCTGAGCAGACGGCGCTCTAGTAGACGGGCATCCTCGAATACGAGTGGCCATTCGTCCCATCCAGACTTTAAGAATAGTAATTGAAAGTTGTATTGTAACAGGACGCTAGCAAAATGGTAATTAGAAATTAATCGTGAAAGCTCCCTGAGGGATGTCTTCAAATAATTGGTAGGAAAATAGGAAAAGCAACAGAAAATTAAAATTAGATCAGATATATAAGATTCAACTGCTGAGAGAATACAAGAAAGTTGACCAACGATCGAAATTCGTGAAAAGTAATTAACTTTTAAATTTCTCGAGGGTTGTCTGATAAGGTCAAATATTTCCTTGGGTTTCCGAGCAGAAATCTGATCCAAGAGGGACAAATTCTTAATACTACGATGCTAAAGACATAAGTTAAGATCCTATTAAAAGATGAGAAAATGTTGTTTTTGCCATGGTCATCTGTTTCTTTGAACAATAGACAATTAGATAATTCAGGCGAAGGTGGAAGTTTTACATACATCGATGTCAAAAATGGGAGATGTAGTGACCGCTGGGGCATTTGGCTTCAGAAATACCCGGGAGAGAGAGAACGAAGTGCCAAGAGATTCTCTGGTGCTTGAAATCAGGAGCACACATACATTCTGTGGGTGGACCGAACACACAGATATAGATGTACTTCGCTGTTGCTTGGCAAGTTGTAAGACTGGGATGACGATTTACTACTATCAATTTCCAATAGAAATTCGGACGGGGAGAACTGAGTCGATTCGAAAAATAAACCCCCTTACAGATTGTCAAATCACCATTTTTGCTTCCTCGACGCCTAACCGACAATAAAGAATGGTTTGGAATTTTTATTGTGGTCGTTCGTGGTTAAAGGGATCTTTCGCATACCTTCAACATTAAGGGATCAGGAGAAACAAGTTACCACGATCCTCGGAGGTTGTTAATAATCCCTTCCGAGGGGAACACAACGAACTAATAGGCGATCTTTGTCGAAAAAAGCGTGTAACAGACCAGAACTTCTGACAGAGAGACTTATCCAAGAGAGTGTTTGGTCGGCGTCTGTTTACGTTCGATTCGGTGGATGGAAGCGACCTAGTCACAGGCGGTTCAATGAGCGGTTTTCTGGTAGGGTCTGCGTGTGGGTCTCTTCATTATATACATTAGATAGGTTTACTTATATCAGGCGCAGACACAACAAGTGTTTCTCGAGTGATCCTCAAGGCCGGTCCTTTAATGTTAAAGCTATGCGTTTCGCATACCTTCAACATTAATCACGAACGACCACATCAAAAATTCTAATAAATCTCGTCTTTAAAAATTAACGCTAAGTAAAATAAAGAATAAACTTTGGGTGGACTACATTTGGAAAATATAAGACGATGCTGAAATCAACAAGAGTACCAATCCACACTAAAAAGAAGACGTACATTCTTCCAGTTGTTTTATATGGTTTAGATTGTGTAATATGGATACAAAAACACATTCAGATCAAATTCCATGTCCTCTAAAATATCAAATACAATATTTAAAATAGGGACTGGCGTGAGATTGCTGTAAAAATGAGCATAGCATGATAAAAACCTCCTTAAACTTAACGAAAATAATTTTTTTATTGTCTAAATATTTATGTTATTATAAAGAGGAAAGATCAAAGTATTTTTGATTATTATTTTGCATCTTTTAATCATTCCTAGCACGTCCAAAATTGCTTAAAATCATGTCTTTTTTTTAGTCCGGAAAAATCGATCATCAGCCATTTTTTTCACAATTTTGTAAACAAAAGTTAAAGTGAATAAAGGCGTTGGTTAGAGCCAGTGACAGGACCCAAAGAATTGTGAGTTCAATACCTGGTTAAGGCAGCGGAGAACTTGGAGAGGAGATAACTGATAACTGACATCCATTGGACATGATACGTGCTACTAGAACAGTCTACCTCAGCGAGCGAAATAAAGGGTTCAGTTCGATATTCCAACTACCTGAAGAAGGCCGAAACGTTGTGATAAATATGGCAACAAAGATGAGGACAATAGTCCGAATAATGTAGAGGTATGGTTATTAGAAAATATATCGTTGTTTTATATTTTGGATTTGATGACCTTGTGCCATACCCAAAGTTAAATATTTGTGGAGATGATATTTAATTCACGCAGCCAAACCAATACAAATAATACCTTCTGATATATATATATATATATATATATATATATATATATATATATATATATATATATATATATATATTCCTAATAACCATAGCCTTGCAACAGATTACAAGATGATAGAAAAAGGGGAAATAACCACTCTTAAATATGTAACCAACTTGCGTTCACATTTTGATTACATCCACCGCAAATCGTTGAAAGTATTTGGACTAATTCAAATATCTATTGCAGTAACTATCTTTCCCAAGGAATCGTTGCAGTTCAAAAATAATAAAAAAGGTACTTAGTGGAGAGTCATAACCTTCTACGCATTAAAAGGATCTGGCATTAACAAAAGGTAGTAGTATTTATTTTGTCCGAATTTGTCAAAGAGTATTCATTTTTGATATTTGAAAGCTTATTTTGATTTTTTTTGTTTTATTTTGTTTTGTTTTGTTGATCAACTTGGTGTAAACAAATAATATAGCATGGAGCGAAAATGAATAATTATCAGATTATGTACTCTTTTTATTATTATCTGTTTTGAATTCAGATTATGACTTCTCTTACACTAGCTACCAACCAAAGCTATAAAGCTTACTCTACCCTGTTATTCAACACACAAAACAAGCAAGAATAAATGAATTCAAGCTTTCTTCGAAGCCACTTATGCAAAATTGAATACTACTTCATGTTATGCAACCTAATGGCTCAGTGAAATATCCAGGTTTACAATAGTAAATCATTTAAATCAGACATAATCTATTTTGATAATACAATATCAAAAAAGCGTTGTTCAACAATTGGGACAAACTAAATATATTTTCTCGATATCTTGATTGACAAAATGAATCTAATTAAATCTTTTATGATAGCAGCAAAAAAAAAAGTGCCGTGGTGACAGTAGATAATAGAATAGAATCGAAAATTGATTTTCTTCTTATCAACCTCGTACAACCAGATTTACAATAAGTAAATCATAATATATTGACCTAAATAATTTCATCTTGACAGTAGAATATTTGAATCGCGATAAACGCCATAAATTATGTGAGAGAACCTGAATGGAAGAACTATTATCTTTAATATTGAATCAAAAATGTTAATCCTCAGAAATGTGAAAATGGAGAAATCAATTGTCGCTTCAGAAATGGTTTGGTCGAGTGTCTTGTCTTTAAAGAGGAACACATGTTGATTTGCTGATAAAGCTCAAAGCTATCCAAATTATGTGGAATCCATTGGCGAAGGTTAGACACTTTTTCCAGTTCATGGGCGAAGATTATATTTGTTGTGTTGGTTGTATTTAACTGATATGGCATTGGTCCATTTTCTCCATTTACAGATAAAACGGCTTGATTATCGATTGAAGTAAATCTTTGGGACAGGATTCGCTGAATCTGGCTGAACCATGTCTTGACAATTTAAAGATTTTATATCTGGAGACGGTAAAATAATCCCAGTTGCTTCTGATGCCGATGAAGCTTTTCTGAACTCTTTAAGAATTCAGTCACTCAAATGGGTCTTATCTATATTCATTGTTATTGCTCACGTCGTATGCAAAAGTTGTACAACCTAATCTTATACACCCCTATGCAAATTAATTGAAAGAATCGTTTTAATTTCTTCTCTTTCACCATACGGTCAGTTTTAGAAACACTGGAGGGGCAAAGTGTAATCTATTTCTATTTTTCTTTAGATTAGGTTATTTGCAGTGGTGTGGAGTAATATGAATCTATTTCGGGATGCATGATGAAATTTGTCTGACCTTGAAAAATATTGCATCATCAGTGATTGCATCAGATTTTCATCATGCCTAGACACTATTGTCTCGACTGTCGATTAGTTGTCCTACGGCCATAGTCTGCGATGGACGATGGACTCCAAGGAAGCGTACGAAAATTGTAACGCTGCACGAACACTCTGGCAAGCCTTATCAGTGAGCAAAGCAAAGTACTATAAATTGTCCCAGAAACTCTCCTGATTTAAATCCTATCGAGAATCTGTGGTCAATCTGCAAGGAACGAATTTGTGGAATGGACATACGAAATACTAACATGTGCACTGGGTCATGTTTCATTGGAAAATTATTAAAAAAAGCAAATAATAACGGAATTATTCGTTTTGTTTCACTTAATTTGCACAAGGGTGTATATTCCTGAAAGGAAAGGACACCTCGATGTAGTGTAATGGTTAGCAAGCTTATCTCACTAGAACCGTTCACTGGGTGCTCCCTGCTTTTGGCCTTGTGCCACAACTAAGCTGTGCTTAAAAAATCATTTAGGCACCTCGAGGCAGTTTTAGTTTATTCGGGTCTTTTGCAATGGTTGTTCTTGGCCTGTTCCCGGCTGGATCTTTGGTTATGATCCAAGTTGAGATTCCCAACCTTCCCAGTTTGTTTTGGCCCCTTTTTATACAAGCGGTCCATAAAGTTCGTGTGCTCTTTAAATTATTAAAATTTTTAAAGTGCACACGAACCTTATGGACACTGTATTTCCCATATCCATCTACATTTTCTCCTTTTCCGACTCCCTTAGAGAGAGAGCCTCTTGATTGTGTCCAATGGGCAGAATACCGTGGCCTCTCATTTTTTAGGGTTGGACGAGCCTTACTAACATCAGTTATGTTTAGTTTGCTTTGTGTTTATATTTAGTTTGTTATTGGGTTCATCTCCCTCCCCTCTCATTCGTCATGATTAGATTTTTAAATATAATAACTTATCATTATTAAATTTTTATGGCATGGGGAGCGTTTTGTAGGTTCCCCTTGATAGAATGCAGTATTATGGTGTACGAAGGATTGATTCGTGACGGACGAGTTTTTATGGTGAATGCGGAAATTGTAATGAGTGAATGGGTCGTGAATCGGATTAGTTAGGTATAAGATAATAAATGAAGACCAGCCTCATTTCCTCCCCTTTTTCGGCCTTGTGCCACAATTTTGTATTTTTATATAATAAATATCAGCAAGACAATAAAGTCACGAAGATACAAAGGGTTATTTAGTGCGAAATAATATGAGAAAAAGAAAAGACATTATTAACACTTCCGCTGCTAACTACGGAGATCTTCGTTTTTCATATCTTGCTCCAGTTGGCTAAGTACGGAAACCTACGTTTTTTGCATACCGCTGTTATGAGTGTCCCGTTGCGCCATCTATCGTAAAATCACAAAGGACAATGCTTCAAAAGATATCATATGTATACCCATTACTGATCTGGTAAGTCATTCCCAGGTATATCCATGAAAAGGGAATGCTGTAAAACACACTGGTGCCAGTTTTCTGTGTAATAAAATATGTAGGTTGAAATTTGGCATTTTCTTTAAAAATGGCTGGCCGGATGGGGGCAGCACTGGGCAAATGAGTAGCAGTGAAAATGTGAAGGAGAGAGAACAATAAAATAATCAGGAATTAAAATGACACAAAAGATTAATGTTGACAGGAAAGCAAGAAGCTGGAAGTGAGATCCACAAGGGAGAAGTGCAAGAGAAGAAAATCTTGGCATAGTAATTTTTCCCTTTTATCGCATGTACCATAAAACAATTGTAACCTAAAAAATGCACACACCAATACACACGATTAAAATATAAATAAATTGTATGAAATTAATATGTAATTTATTCTTCTTTTCCTGTTATTTCGGCACGTTTTATTTCCTGACAAATATATTTTTATCTTCATGAACACAAGGCTGCTATGACGTAAGAGAATCCCCCACACTATTTTGGTTACTGCCGACGTGCATAATAAAAACAACCTATTTATCCACAGTCTCTAACAAACTCACAGGAGTAGAAGTGTATCCCTTGTTTCCTGTTTGGGTTTCCGTTTCCTTCTAAAATCTTCTCATTCTCTTTCACTCTCAGTAACCCCTTGCATTTTAGTGTCATTATCGCTTGGTTTGGGGTGAATTAATAGTGAGGTTGAAAATCAACGTTTAATTAATGTCTGAACTTCATAACAATTAACGAAACGGCTAAATAAAGAAACAAAAATTAAAATGTCTTCGTGAATATCGATTCAGAAAATTAGTTTTTAAAAAAAATATATATGTTCCGTTATAGTTGTAATAAATACTACAGTTTTCACTTTTTTATTAAGAAATTTAAAAAATAAATTAAAATATTTATTTTATTAAAGGTCTTCTTTTTTACTATGAATCAAGAATTATTTCTTCATAATCACGTGTCCCGTAAGACCTTAGGGTCATAGTGGCACCTGCATATATGCTGCAGTTATCACTAAGCCAAACCCTCACTAGGCCAGTTGCAATTCAGCGAAAAGTGGGTGATCATTGTATATTTGTTTTCATTTTGCGCTTATATTTACATTTAACTTCATAATTTATCACTACTGTAAAATCAGGTTATAAATGTTTTTCAATCGAATGTATGGAGTGAGCGGAGCATGCAACGGAGTTGAGTCATATATCTGGAATTTCCTTGAAAATTTTCATGGGCGGAAAGTGGGTGATCATTGTGTATATTTCTCTTCTGTTTGCGCTTTATATTTATATTTACCTTCTTAATTTAGCATCATGGACAGGCAAAACCCAACTATATAACGTGCTTAAAAATAATTTTCATTCAAACTGATGGAGGGAGCGTAGACAACAACGGAGTCGATTCATATAATTGGGATTTCCTTAAAAAATTTGAAGGTGCAAAGTGGGTGATCACTGTATATTACTCTTCGGTTTGGGCTTTATATTTATATTTACCTTCAATACTATATCATTATGGACAGACAAATATCTCCTCTACAGATGCATAAATGTATTTTTAATTCGAATTCATGCATTGAGCATAGCATGCAGAGGATTCAACTCATATAACCGGGATTTCCTTACAAAAATGTGGGCGAAAAGTGAGGGATCACTGTATATTTTCTTCTTTTTCTTTGATATTTATATTCAACTGCTATACTTTAGCATTATGGACAGACATATCAGTACTGCAAATATTCTGAAAATTATTTTTCATTTGAATTCATGCATTGAACCTAACGTGAAGAGGAATTGACTCATATAATTAGGATTTCATTAAAAAATTTGAGGGCACAAACTGGGTGATCACTGTATATTTCTCTTCTTTTTGTTCTTTATATTTATATTCAACTGCTATACTTTAGCATTATGGACAGACATATCTCTATTGCAAACATTCTTAAAATTATGTTTTATTTGAATTCATGCATTGAACATAACATGCAGAGGAATCGACGCATATAATTAGGATTTCCTTAAATATTTGAGGACACAAAGTGGGTGATCAATGTATATTTCTATTCTTTTTGATCTTTATGTTTATATTCAACTGCTATACTTTAGCATTATGGACAGACATATCTCTACTGCAAACATTCTTAAAATTATTTTTGTTTTTAAATTCTGGAATTGAACCTAACATGAAGAGGAATCGACTCATATAATTAGGATATTACTAAAAAATTTGTGGACACAAAGTGCGTGATCAATGTATATTTCTCTTCTTTTTATTCTGTATATTTATATTCAGCTGCTATACTTTAGCATTATGGGCAGACATATCACTTCTGCAAACATTCTAAAAATTATTTTTCATTTGAATTCTTGCATTGAAAATAACATGCAGAGGAATCGACGCATATAATTAGGATTTCCTTAAAAAATTTGAGGACACAAAGTGGGTGTTCACTGTATTGTTCTCTTCTTTTGGCTTTTTATATTTGCATTTATCTTCTTTCGTTTAGCATTATAGACAGACTAATCTTTTCTCTACACATTCTTGCAATTATTTTTCATTCCAATACATCCACTGCGCCTACCATGGAGAGGATTCGATACATAGAATCGGGATTTACTTCCAAAATTATGTGGGTACAAAGTGGGTGATCACTGTATATTTCTCTTCTTTTTGCATTTTACTTTTTTATTTATCTTCTGTCGTTTAGCATTATCGACAGTCTAATCTTTTCTCTACACATTCTTGCACTTATTTTTCTTTCCAATTCTTGCACTGCGCCTAGCATGGAGAGGATTAGAATCATACAATTGTGATTTACTTCAAAACTTAATTGTCACAAAGTGGGTGATCACTGTATATTTCTCTTCTTTTTGCATTTTATATTTGTATTTATCTTCTGTCGTTTAGCATTATAGACAGACCAATCACTTCTCTACACATTCAGTCAATTATTTTTCTTTCCAATGCATGCACTGCACCTAACATTGAGAGGATTCGATTCATACAATTGAGATTTACTTGAAAACTTTGTGGGCACAAAGTGGGTGATCACAGTATATTTCTCTGGTATTTGCTTTTTATATTTGTATTCATCTTATTTCTTTTAGAATTATAGACAGACAAATCTGTCCTCTACACATTCATACAATTATTTTTCTCTCCAATGCATGCACTGAGCCTTCCATGCAGAGGATTCGATTCGTACAATTGCGATTTACTTCAAAAATTTGTGGGAACAAAGTGGGTGATCACTGTATATTTCTCTTCTTTTTGCATTTTATATTTGTTTTTATCTTCTGTCGTTTAGCATTATAGACAGACAAATCACTTCTCTACACATTCTTGCAATCATTTTTCTTTCAAATACATGCACTGAGCCTAACATGCAGAGGATTCGATTCGTACAATTGCGATTTACTTTAAAAATTTGTGGGCACAAAGTGGGTGATCACTGTATATTTCTCTTCTTTTTGCATTTTATATTTGTTTTTATCTTCTGTCGTTTAGCATTATAGACAGACAAATCACTTCTCTACACATTCTTGCAACCATTTTTCTTTCCAATACATGAACTGAGCCTACCATGCAGAGGATGCAATTTGTACAATTGGGATTTACTTCAAACATTTGTGGGCACAAATTGTGTGATCACTGTATATTTCTATTCTTTTTGCATTTTATATTTGTATATATCTTCTGTCATTTAGCATTATAGATAGATAAATATTTTCTCTACACATTCTTGCAATCATTTTTCTTTCCAATACATGCACTGAGCCTACCATGCAAAGGATTCGATTCGTAAAATTGCGATTTACTTCAAAAATTTGTGGGCACAAAGTGGGTGATCACTGTATATTTCTCTTCTTTTTGCATTTTATATTTGTATTTATCTTCTGTCGTTTACCATTATCGACAGACAAATATTTTCTCTACACATTCTTGCAATCATTTTTCTTTCCCATACATGCACTGAGCCTACCATGCAGAGGATGCAATTTGTACAATTGGGATTTACTTCAAACATTTGTGGGCACAAATTGTGTGATCACTGTATATTTCTCTTCTTTTTGCATTTTATATTTGTATATATCTTCTGTCATTTAGCATTATAGATAGATAAATATTTTCTCTACACATTCTTGCAATCATTTTTATTTCCAATACATGCACTGAGCCTACCATGCAAAGGATTCGATTCGTAAAATTGCGATTTACTTCAAAAATTTGTGGGCACAAAGTGGGTGATCACTGTATATTTCTCTTCTTTTTGCATTTTATATTTGTATTTATCTTCTGTCGTTTAGCATTATCGACAGACAAATCTTTTCTCTACACATTCTTGCACTTATTTTTCTTTCCAATCCATGCACTGAGCCTACAATGCAGAGGATTCGATTCGTACAATTGGGATTTCGTTCAAAAATTTGTGGGCACAAAGTGGGTGATCACTGTATATTTCTCTTCTTTTTGCATTTTATATTTGTTTTTATCTTCTGTCGTTTAGCATTATAGACAGACAAATCTTTTCTCTACACATTCTTGCAACCATTTTTCTTTCCAATACATGAACTGAGCCTACCATGCAGAGGATGCAATTTGTACAATTGGGATTTACTTCAAACATTTGTGGGCACAAATTGTGTGATCACTGTATATTTCTATTCTTTTTGCATTTTATATTTGTATATATCTTCTGTCATTTAGCATTATAGATAGATAAATATTTTCTCTACACATTCTTGCAATCATTTTTCTTTCCAATACATGCACTGAGCCTACCATGCAAAGGATTCGATTCGTAAAATTGCGATTTACTTCAAAAATTTGTGGGCACAAAGTGGGTGATCACTGTATATTTCTCTTCTTTTTGCATTTTATATTTGTATTTATCTTCTGTCGTTTACCATTATCGACAGACAAATATTTTCTCTACACATTCTTGCAATCATTTTTCTTTCCCATACATGCACTGAGCCTACCATGCAGAGGATGCAATTTGTACAATTGGGATTTACTTCAAACATTTGTGGGCACAAATTGTGTGATCACTGTATATTTCTCTTCTTTTTGCATTTTATATTTGTATATATCTTCTGTCATTTAGCATTATAGATAGATAAATATTTTCTCTACACATTCTTGCAATCATTTTTCTTTCCAATACATGCACTGAGCCTACCATGCAAAGGATTCGATTCGTAAAATTGCGATTTACTTCAAAAATTTGTGGGCACAAAGTGGGTGATCACTGTATATTTCTCTTCTTTTTGCATTTTATATTTGTATTTATCTTCTGTCGTTTAGCATTTTCGACAGACAAATCTTTTCTCTACACATTCTTGCACTTATTTTTCTTTCCAATCCATGCACTGAGCCTACAATGCAGAGGATTCGATTCGTACAATTGGGATTTCGTTCAAAAATTTGTGGGCACAAAGTGGGTGATCACTGTATATTTCTCTTCTTTTTGCATTTTATATTTGTATTTATCTTCTGTCGTTTAGCATTATCGACAGACTAATCTTTTCTCTACACATTCTTGCAATCATTTTTCTTTCCAATCCATGCACTGAGCCTACAATGCAGAGGATTCGATTCGTACAATTGGGATTTCGTTCAAAAATTTGTGGGCACAAAGTGGGTGATCACTGTATATTTCTCTTCTTTTTGCGTTTTATATTTGTATTTATCTTCTGTCGTTTAGCATTATCGACAGACTAATCTTTTCTCTACACATTCTTGCAATCATTTTTCTTTCCAATACATGCACTGAGCCTACCATGCAGAGGTTTCGATTCGTACAATTGGGATTTCGTTCAAAAATTTGTGGGCACAAAGTGGGTGATCACTGTATATTTCTCTTCTTTTTGCATTTTATATTTGTATTTATCTTCTGTCGTTTAGCATTATCGACAGTCTAATCTTTTCTATACACATTCTTGCACTTATTTTTCTTTCCACTCCATACACTGAGCCTACCATGCAGAGGTTTCGATTCGTACAATTGGGATTTCGTTCAAAAATTTGTGGGCACAAAGTGGGTGATCACTGTATATTTCTCTTCTTTTTGCATTTTATATTTGTATTTATCTTCTGTCGTTTAGCATTATCGACAGACAAATCTTTTCTCTACACATTCTTGCACTTATTTTTCTTTCCAATCCATGCACTGAGCCTACCATGCAGAGGATTCGATTCGTACAATTGGGATTTACTTCAAAAATTTATGGGCATAAAGTAGGTGATCACTGTATATTTCTCTTCTTTTTGCATTTTATATTTGTATTTATCTTCTGTCGTTTAGCATTATCGACAATCTAATCTTTTCTCTACACATTCTTGCACTTATTTTTCTTTCCAATCCATGCACTGAGCCTACCATGCAGAGGATTCGATTCGTACAATTAAGATTACGTTCAAAAATTTGTGGGCACAAAGCGGGTGATCACTGTATATTTCTCTTCTTTTTGCATTTTATATTTGTATTTATCTTCTGTCGTTTTGCATTATCGACAGACAAATCTTTTCTCTACACATTCTTGCACTTATTTTTCTTTCCAATCCATGCACTGAGCCTACCATGCAGAGGATTCGATTCGTACAATTAAGATTACGTTCAAAAATTTGTGAGCACAAAGTGGGTGATCACTGTATATTTCTCTACTTTTTGCATTTTATATTTGTATTTATCTTCTGTCGTTTAGCATTATCGACAGACAAATCTTTTCTCTACACATTCTTGCACTTATATTTCTTTCCAATCCATGCACTGAGCCTACCATGCAGAGGATTCGATTCGTACAATTGGGATTTCGTTCAAAAATTTGTGGGCACAAAGTGGGTGATCACTGTATATTTCTCTTCTTTTTGCATTTTATATTTGTATATATCTTCTGTCATTTAGCATTATAGACAGATAAATATTTTCTCTACACATTCTTGCAATCATTTTTCTTTCCAATACATGCACTGAGCCTACCATGCAAAGGATTCGATTCGTAAAATTGCGATTTACTTCAAAAATTTGTGGGCACAAAGTGGGTGATCACTGTATATTTCTCTTCTTTTTGCATTTTATATTTGTATTTATCTTCTGTCGTTTAGCATTATCGACAGACAAATCTTTTCTCTACACATTCTTGCACTTATATTTCTTTCCAATCCATGCACTGAGCCTACCATGCAGAGGATTCGATTCGTACAATTGGGATTTCGTTCAAAAATTTGTGGGCACAAAGTGGGTGATCACTGTATATTTCTCTTCTTTTTGCATTTTATATTTGCATTTATCTTCTGTCGTTTAGCATTATCGACAATCTAATCTTTTCTCTACACATTCTTGCACTTATTTTTCTTTCCAATCCATGCACTGAGCCTACCATGCAGAGGATTCGATTCGTACAATTGGGATTTACTTCAAAAATTTGTGGGCACAAAGTGGGTGATCACTGTATATTTCTCTTCTTTTTGCATTTTATATTTGTATATATCTTCTGTCATTTAGCATTATAGATAGATAAATATTTTCTCTACACATTCTTGCAATCATTTTTCTTTCCAATACATGCACTGAGCCTACCATGCAAAGGATTCGATTCGTAAAATTGCGATTTACTTCAAAAATTTGTGGGCACAAAGTGGGTGATCACTGTATATTTCTCTTCTTTTTGCATTTTATATTTGTATTTATCTTCTGTCGTTTAGCATTATCGACAGACAAATCTTTTCTCTACACATTCTTGCACTTATTTTTCTTTCCAATCCATGCACTGAGCCTACAATGCAGAGGATTCGATTCGTACAATTGGGATTTCGTTCAAAAATTTGTGGGCACAAAGTGGGTGATCACTGTATATTTCTCTTCTTTTTGCATTTTATATTTGTATTTATCTTCTGTCGTTTAGCATTATCGACAGACTAATCTTTTCTCTACACATTCTTGCAATCATTTTTCTTTCCAATCCATGCACTGAGCCTACAATGCAGAGGATTCGATTCGTACAATTGGGATTTCGTTCAAAAATTTGTGGGCACAAAGTGGGTGATCACTGTATATTTCTCTTCTTTTTGCGTTTTATATTTGTATTTATCTTCTGTCGTTTAGCATTATCGACAGACTAATCTTTTCTCTACACATTCTTGCAATCATTTTTCTTTCCAATACATGCACTGAGCCTACCATGCAGAGGATTCGATTCATACTATTGGGTTTACTTCAAAAATTTGTGGGCACAAAGTGGGTGATCACTGTATATTTCTCTTCTTTTTGCATTTTATATTTGTATTTGTCTTCTGTCGTTTAGCATTATCGACAGTCTAATCTTTTCTATACACATTCTTGCACTTATTTTTCTTTCCACTCCATACACTGAGCCTACCATGCAGAGGTTTCGATTCGTACAGTTGGGATTTCGTTCAAAAATTTGTGGGCACAAAGTGGGTGATCACTGTATATTTCTCTTCTTTTTGCATTTTATATTTGTATTTATCTTCTGTCGTTTAGCATTATCGACAGACAAATCTTTTCTCTACACATTCTTGCACTTATTTTTCTTTCCAATCCATGCACTGAGCCTACCATGCAGAGGATTCGATTCGTACAATTGGGATTTACTTCAAAAATTTATGGGCATAAAGTAGGTGATCACTGTATATTTCTCTTCTTTTTGCATTTTATATTTGTATTTATCTTCTGTCGTTTAGCATTATCGACAATCTAATCTTTTCTCTACACATTCTTGCACTTATTTTTCTTTCCAATCCATGCACTGAGCCTACCATGCAGAGGATTCGATTCGTACAATTAAGATTACGTTCAAAAATTTGTGGGCACAAAGTGGGTGATCACTGTATATTTCTCTTCTTTTTGCATTTTATATTTGTATTTATCTTCTGTCGTTTTGCATTATCGACAGACAAATCTTTTCTCTACACATTCTTGCACTTATTTTTCTTTCCAATCCATGCACTGAGCCTACCATGCAGAGGATTCGATTCGTACAATTAAGATTACGTTCAAAAATTTGTGGGCACAAAGTGGGTGATCACTGTATATTTCTCTTCTTTTTGCATTTTATATTTGTATTTATCTTCTGTCGTTTAGCATTATCGACAGACAAATCTTTTCTCTACACATTCTTGCACTTATATTTCTTTCCAATCCATGCACTGAGCCTACCATGCAGAGGATTCGATTCGTACAATTGGGATTTCGTTCAAAAATTTGTGGGCACAAAGTGGGTGATCACTGTATATTTCTCTTATTTTTGCATTTTATATTTGCATTTATCCCTCTGTCGTTTAGCATTATCGACAATCTAATCTTTTCTCTACACATTCTTGCACTTATTTTTCTTTCCAATCCATGCACTGAGCCTACCATGCAGAGGATTCGATTCGTACAATTGGGATTTACTTCAAAAATTTGTGGGCACAAAGTGGGTGATCACTGTATATTTCTCTTCTTTTTGCATTTTATATTTGTATTTATCTTCTGTCGTTTAGCATTATCGACAGACTAATCTTTTCTCTACACATTCTTGCACTTATATTTCTTTCCAATCCATGCACTGAGCCTACCATGCAGAGGATTCGATTCGTACAATTGGGATTTCGTTCAAAAATTTGTGGGCACAAAGTGGGTGATCACTGTATATTTCTCTTCTTTTTGCATTTTATATTTGTATTTATCTTCTGTCGTTTAGCATTATCGACAGTCTAATCTTTTCTCTACACATTATTGCACTTATTTTTCTTTCCACTCCATACACTGAGCCTACCATGCAGAGGATTCGATTCGTACAATTGGGATTTCGTTCAAAAATTTGTGGGCACAAAGTGGGTGATCACTGTATATTTCTCTTCTTTTTGCATTTTATATTTGTATTTATCTTCTGTTGTTTTAGCATTAACGACAGACAAATCTTTTCTCTACACATTCTTGCACTTATTTTTCTTTCCAATCCATGCACTGAGCCTACCATGGAGAGGATTCGATTCGTACAATTGGGATTTCGTTCAAAAATTTGTGGGCACAAAGTGGGTGATCACTGTATATTTCTCTTCTTTTTGCATTTTATATTTGTATTTATCTTCTGTCGTTTAGCATTATCGACAGACAAATCTTTTCTCTACACATTCTTGCACTTATTTTCCTTTTCAATCCATGCACTGAGCCAACCATGCAGAGGATTCGATTCGTACAATTAGGATTTCGTTCAAAAATTTGTGGGCACAAAGTGGGTGATCACTGTATATTTCTCTTCTTTTTGCATTTTATATTTGTATTTATCTTCTGTCGTTTAGCATTATCGACAGACAAATCTTTTCTCTACACATTCTTGCACTTATTTTTCTTTCCAATCCATGCACTGAGCCTACCATGCAGAGGATTCGATTCGTACAATTAAGATTACGTTCAAAAATTTGTGGGCACAAAGTGGGTGATCACTGTATATTTCTTTTCTTTTTGCATTTTATATTTGTATTTATCTTCTGTCGTTTAGCATTATCGACAGACAAATCTTTTCTCTACACATTCTTGCACTTATATTTCTTTCCAATCCATGCACTGAGCCTACCATGCAGAGGATTCGATTCGTACAATTGGGATTTCGTTCAAAAATTTGTGGGCACAAAGTGGGTGATCACTGTATATTTCTCTTCTTTTTGCATTTTATATTTGTATTTATCTTCTGTCGTTTAGCATTATCGACAGACAAATCTTTTCTCTACACATTCTTGCACTTATTTTTCTTTCCAATCCATGCACTGAGCCTACCATGCCGAGGATTCGATTCGTACAATTAAGATTACGTTCAAAAATTTGTGGGCACAAAGTGGGTGATCACTGTATATTTCTTTTCTTTTTGCATTTTATATTTGTATTTATCTTCTGTCGTTTAGCATTATCGACAGACAAATCTTTTCTCTACACATTCTTGCACTTATATTTCTTTCCAATCCATGCACTGAGCCTACCATGCAGAGGATTCGATTCGTACAATTGGGATTTCGTTCAAAAATTTGTGGGCACAAAGTGGGTGATCACTGTATATTTCTCTTCTTTTTGCATTTGATATTTGTATTTATCTTCTGTCGTTTAGCATTATCGACAGACTAATCTTTTCTCTACACATTCTTGCACTTATATTTCTTTCCAATCCATTCACTGAGCCTACCATGCAGAGGATTCGATTCGTACAATTGGGATTTCGTTCAAAAATTTGTGGGCACAAAGTGGGTGATCACTGTATATTTCTCTTCTTTTTGCATTTTATATTTGTATTTATCTTCTGTCGTTTAGCATTATCGACAGACTAATCTTTTCTCTACACATTATTGCACTTATTTTTCTTTCCACTCCATACACTGAGCCTACCATGCAGAGGATTCGATTCGTACAATTGGGATTTCGTTCAAAAATTTGTGGGCACAAAGTGGGTGATCACTGTATATTTCTCTTCTTTTTGCATTTTATATTTGTATTTATCTTCTTTCGTTTAGCATTATCGACAGTCTAATCTTTTCTCTACACATTCTTGCACTTATTTTTCTTTCCACTCCATACACTGAGCCTACCATGCAGAGGATTCGATTCGTACAATTGGGATTTACTTCAAAAATTTGTGGGCACAAAGTGGGTGATCACTGTATATTTCTCTTCTTTTTGCATTTTATATTTGTATTTATCTTCTGTCGTTTAGCATTATCGACAGTCTAATCTTTTCTCTACACATTCTTGCACTTATTTTTCTTTCCACTCCATACACTGAGCCTACCATGCAGAGGATTCGATTCGTACAATTGGGATTTACTTCAAAAATTTGTGGGCACAAAGTGGGTGATCACTGTATATTTCTCTTCTTTTTGCATTTTATATTTGTATTTATCTTCTGTCGTTTAGCATTTTCGACAGTCTAATCTTTTCTAAACACATTCTTGCACTTATTTTTCTTTCCACTCCATACACTGAGCCTACCATGCAGAGGATTCGGTTCGTACAATTGGGATTTACTTCAAAAATTTGTGGGCACAAAGTGGGTGATCACTGTATATTTCTCTTCTTTTTGCATTTTATATTTGTATTTATCTTCTGTCGTTTAGCATTATCGACAGTCTAATCTTTTCTCTACACATTATTGCACTTATTTTTCTTTCCACTCCATACACTGAGCCTACCATGCAGAGGATTCGATTCGTACAATTGGGATTTACTTCAAAAATTTGTGGGCACAAAGTGGGTGATCACTGTATATTTCTCTTCTTTTTGCATTTTATATTTGTATTTATCTTCTTTCGTTTAGCATTATCGACAGTCTAATCTTTTCTCTACACATTCCTGCACTTATTTTTCTTTCCACTCCATACACTGAGCCTACCATGCAGAGGATTCGATTCGTACAATTGGGATTTACTTCAAAAATTTGTGGGCACAAAGTGGGTGATCACTGTATATTTCTCTTCTTTTTGCATTTTATATTTGTATTTATCTTCTGTCGTTTAGCATTATCGACAGACTAATCTTTTCTCTACACATTCTTGCACTTATATTTCTTTCCAATCCATGCCCTGAGCCTACCATGCAGAGGATTCGATTCGTACAATTGGGATTTCGTTCAAAAAGTTGTGGGCACAAAGTGGGTGATCACTGTATATTTCTCTTCTTTTTGCATTTTATATTTGTATTTATCTTCTTTCATTTAGCATTATCGACAGACTAATCTTTTCTCTACACATTCTTGCACTTATATTTCTTTCCAATCCATGCACTGAGCCTACCATGCAGAGGATTCGATTCGTACAATTGGGATTTCGTTCAAAAAGTTGTGGGCACAAAGTGGGTGATCACTGTATATTTCTCTTCTTTTTGCATTTTATATTTGTATTTATCTTCTGTCGTTTAGCATTATCGACAGTCTAATCTTTTCTCTACACATTCTTGCACTTATTTTTCTTTCCACTCCATACACTGAGCCTATCATGCAGAGGATTCGATTCGTACAATTGGGATTTCGTTCAAAAATTTGCGGGCACAAAGTGGGTGATCACTGTATATTTCTCTTATTTTTGCATTTTATATTTGTATTTATCTTCTGTCGTTTAGCATTATCGACAGACTAATCTTTTCTCTACACATTCTTGCACTTATTTTTCTTTCCAATCCATGCACTGAGCCTACCATGCAGAGGATTCGATTCGTACAATTGGGATTTACTTCAAAAATTTGTGGGCAAAAAGTGGGTGATCACTGTATATTTCTCTTCTTTTTGCATTTTATATTTGTATTTATCTTCTTTCGTTTAGCATTATCGACAGACTAATCTTTTCTCTACACATTCTTGCACTTATTTTTCTTTCCAATCCATGCACTGAGCCTACCATGCAGAGGATTCGATTCGTACAATTGGGATTTCGTTCAAAAATTTGTGGGCACAAAGTGGGTGATCACTGTATATTTCTCTTCTTTTTGCATTTTATATTTGTATTTATCTTCTTTCGTTTAGCATTATCGACAGACTAATCTTTTCTCTACACATTCTTGCACTTATTTTTCTTTCCAATCCATGCACTGAGCCTACCATGCAGAGGATTCGATTCGTACAATTGGGATTTCGTTCAAAAATTTGTGGGCACAAAGTGGGTGATCACTGTATATTTCTCTTCTTTTTGCATTTTATATTTGTATTTATCTTCTGTGGTTTAGCATTATCGACAGTCTAATCTTTTCTCTACACATTCTTGCACTTATTTTTCTTTCCACTCCATACACTGAGCCTACCATGCAGAGGATTCGATTCGTACAATTGGGATTTCGTTCAAAAATTTGTGGGCACAAAGTGGGTGATCACTGTATATTTCTCTTCTTTTTGCATTTTCTATTTGTATTTATCTTCTGTCGTTTAGCATTATCGACAGACTAATCTTTTCTCTACACATTCTTGCACTTATTTTTCTTTCCAATCCATGCACTGAGCCTACCATGCAGAGGATTCGATTCGTACAATTGGGATTTCGTTCAAAAATTTGTGGGCACAAAGTGGGTGATCACTGTATATTTCTCTTCTTTTTGCATTTTATATTTGTATTTATCTTCTGTCGTTTAGCATTATCGACAGTCTAATCTTTTCTCTACACATTCTTGCACTTATTTTTCTTTCCACTCCATACACTGAGCCTACCATGCAGAGGATTCGATTCGTACAATTGGGATTTCGTTCAAAAATTTGTGGGCACAAAGTGGGTGATCACTGTATATTTCTCTTCTTTTTGCATTTTATATTTGTATTTATCTTCTGTCGTTTAGCATTATCGACAGACTAATCTTTTCTCTACACATTCTTGCACTTATTTTTCTTTCCAATCCATGCACTGAGCCTACCATGCAGAGGATTCGATTCGTACAATTGGGATTTCGTTCAAAAATTTGTGGGCACAAAGTGGGTGATCACTGTATATTTCTCTTCTTTTTGCATTTTATATTTGTATTTATCTTCTGTCGTTTAGCATTATCGACAGACTAATCTTTTCTCTACACATTCTTGCACTTATTTTTCTTTCCAAACCATGCACTGAGCCTACCATGCAGAGGATTCGATTCGTACAATTGGGATTTCGTTCAAAAATTTGTGGGCACAAAGTGGGTGATCACTGTATATTTCTCTTCTTTTTGCATTTTATATTTGTATTTATCTTCTGTCGTTTAGCATTATCGACAGACTAATCTTTTCCCTACACATTCTTGCACTTATTTTTCTTTCCAATCCATGCACTGAGCCTACCATGCAGAGGATTCGATTCGTACAATTGGGATTTCGTTCAAAAATTTGTGGGCACAAAGTGGGTGATCACTGTATATTTCTCTTCTTTTTGCATTTTATATTTGTATTTATCTTCTGTCGTTTAGCATTATCGACAGTCTAATCTTTTCTCTACACATTCTTGCACTTATTTTTCTTTCCACTCCATACACTGAGCCTACCATGCAGAGGATTCGATTCGTACAATTGGGATTTCGTTCAAAAATTTGTGGGCACAAAGTGGGTGATCACTGTATATTTCTCTTCTTTTTGCATTTTATATTTGTATTTATCTTCTGTCGTTTAGCATTATCGACAGACTAATCTTTTCTCTACACATTCTTGCACTTATTTTTCTTTCCAATCCATGCACTGAGCCTACCATGCAGAGGATTCGATTCGTACAATTGGGATTTCGTTCAAAAATTTGTGGGCACAAAGTGGGTGATCACTGTATATTTCTCTTCTTTTTGCATTTTATATTTGTATTTATCTTCTGTCGTTTAGCATTATCGACAGTCTAATTTTTTCTCTACACATTCTTGCACTTATTTTTCTTTCCACTCCATACACTGAGCCTACCATGTAGAGGATTCGATTCGTACAATTGGGATTTCGTTCAAAAATTCGTGGGCACAAAGTGGGTGATCACTGTATATTTCTCTTCTTTTTGCATTTTATATTTGTATTTATCTTCTGTCGTTTAGCATTATCGACAGTCTAATCTTTTCTCTACACATTCTTGCATTTATTTTTCTTTCCACTCCATACACTGAGCCTACCATGCAGAGGATTCGATTCGTACAATTGGGATTTCGTTCAAAAATTCGTGGGCACAAAGTGGGTGATCACTGTATATTTCCCTTCTTTTTGCATTTTATATTTGTATTTATCTTCTGTCGTTTAGCATTATCGACAGTCTAATCTTTTCTCTACACATTCTTGCACTTATTTTTCTTTCCACTCCATACACTGAGCCTACCATGCAGAGGATTCGATTCGTACAATTAAGATTACGTTCAAAAATTTGTGGGCACAAAGTGGGTGATCACTGTATATTTCTCTTCTTTTTGCATTTTATATTTGTATTTATCTTCTGTCGTTTAGCATAATCGACAGTCTAATCTTTTCTCTACACATTCTTGCACTTATTTTTCTTTCCACTCCATACACTGAGCCTACCATGCGGAGGATTCGATTCGTACAATTGGGATTTCGTTCAAAAATTTGTGGGCACAAAGTGGGTGATCACTGTATATTTCTCTTCTTTTTGCATTTTATATTTGTATTTATCTTCTGTCATTTAGCATTATCGACAGTCTAATCTTTTCTCTACACATTCTTGCACTTATTTTTCTTTCCACTCCATACACTGAGCCTACCATGTAGAGGATTCGATTCGTACAATTGGGATTTCGTTCAAAAATTCGTGGGCACAAAGTGGGTGATCACTGTATATTTCTCTTCTTTTTGCATTTTATATTTGTATTTATCTTCTGTCGTTTAGCATTATCGACAGTCTAATCTTTTCTCTACACATTCTTGCACTTATTTTTCTTTCCACTCCATACACTGAGCCTACCATGCAGAGGATTCGATTCGTACAATTGGGATTTCGTTCAAAAATTTGTGGGCACAAAGTGGGTGATCACTTTATATTTCTCTTCTTTTTGCATTTTATATTTGTATTTATCTTCTGTCGTTTAGCATTATCGACAGACTAATCTTTTCTCTACACATTCTTGCACTTATTTTTCTTTCCACTCCATACACTGAGCCTACCATGTAGAGGATTCGATTCGTACAATTGGGATTTCGTTCAAAAATTCGTGGGCACAAAGTGGGTGATCACTGTATATTTCTCTTCTTTTTGCATTTTATATTTGTATTTATCTTCTGTCGTTTAGCATTATCGACAGTCTAATTTTTTCTCTACACATTCTTGCACTTATTTTTCTTTCCACTCCATACACTGAGCCTACCATGTAGAGGATTCGATTCGTACAATTGGGATTTCGTTCAAAAATTTGTGGGCACAAAGTGGGTGATCACTGTATATTTCTCTTCTTTTTGCATTTTATATTTGTATTTATCTTCTGTCGTTTAGCATTATCGACAGACTAATTTTTCTCTACATATTCTTGCACTTATTTTTCTTTCCACTCCATACACTGAGCCTACCATGTAGAGGATTCGATTCGTACAATTGGGATTTCGTTCAAAAATTCGTGGGCACAAAGTGGGTGATCACTGTATATTTCTCTTCTTTTTGCATTTTATATTTGTATTTATCTTCTGTCGTTTAGCATTATCGACAGTCTAATTTTTTCTCTACACATTCTTGCACTTATTTTTCTTTCCACTCCATACACTGAGCCTACCATGTAGAGGATTCGATTCGTACAATTGGGATTTCGTTCAAAAATTCGTGGGCACAAAGTGGGTGATCACTGTATATTTCTCTTCTTTTTGCATTTTATATTTGTATTTATCTTCTGTCGTTTAGCATTATCGACAGTCTAATTTTTTCTCTACACATTCTTGCACTTATTTTTCTTTCCACTCCATACACTGAGCCTACCATGTAGAGGATTCGATTCGTACAATTGGGATTTCGTTCAAAAATTCGTGGGCACAAAGTGGGTGATCACTGTATATTTCTCTTCTTTTTGCATTTTATATTTGTATTTATCTTCTGTCGTTTAGCATTATCGACAGTCTAATCTTTTCTCTACACATTCTTGCATTTATTTTTCTTTCCACTCCATACACTGAGCCTACCATGCAGAGGATTCGATTCGTACAATTGGGATTTCGTTCAAAAATTCGTGGGCACAAAGTGGGTGATCACTGTATATTTCCCTTCTTTTTGCATTTTATATTTGTATTTATCTTCTGTCGTTTAGCATTATCGACAGTCTAATCTTTTCTCTACACATTCTTGCACTTATTTTTCTTTCCACTCCATACACTGAGCCTACCATGCAGAGGATTCGATTCGTACAATTAAGATTACGTTCAAAAATTTGTGGGCACAAAGTGGGTGATCACTGTATATTTCTCTTCTTTTTGCATTTTATATTTGTATTTATCTTCTGTCGTTTAGCATAATCGACAGCCTAATCTTTTCTCTACACATTCTTGCACTTATTTTTCTTTCCACTCCATACACTGAGCCTACCATGCGGAGGATTCGATTCGTACAATTGGGATTTCGTTCAAAAATTTGTGGGCACAAAGTGGGTGATCACTGTATATTTCTCTTCTTTTTGCATTTTATATTTGTATTTATCTTCTGTCATTTAGCATTATCGACAGTCTAATCTTTTCTCTACACATTCTTGCACTTATTTTTCTTTCCACTCCATACACTGAGCCTACCATGTAGAGGATTCGATTCGTACAATTGGGATTTCGTTCAAAAATTCGTGGGCACAAAGTGGGTGATCACTGTATATTTCTCTTCTTTTTGCATTTTATATTTGTATTTATCTTCTGTCGTTTAGCATTATCGACAGTCTAATCTTTTCTCTACACATTCTTGCACTTATTTTTCTTTCCACTCCATACACTGAGCCTACCATGCAGAGGATTCGATTCGTACAATTGGGATTTCGTTCAAAAATTTGTGGGCACAAAGTGGGTGATCACTGTATATTTCTCTTCTTTTTGCATTTTATATTTGTATTTATCTTCTGTCGTTTAGCATTATCGACAGACTAATCTTTTCTCTACACATTCTTGCACTTATTTTTCTTTCCACTCCATACACTGAGCCTACCATGTAGAGGATTCGATTCGTACAATTGGGATTTCGTTCAAAAATTCGTGGGCACAAAGTGGGTGATCACTGTATATTTCTCTTCTTTTTGCATTTTATATTTGTATTTATCTTCTGTCGTTTAGCATTATCGACAGTCTAATTTTTTCTCTACACATTCTTGCACTTATTTTTCTTTCCACTCCATACACTGAGCCTACCATGTAGAGGATTCGATTCGTACAATTGGGATTTCGTTCAAAAATTTGTGGGCACAAAGTGGGTGATCACTGTATATTTCTCTTCTTTTTGCATTTTATATTTGTATTTATCTTCTGTCGTTTAGCATTATCGACAGACTAATTTTTCTCTACATATTCTTGCACTTATTTTTCTTTCCACTCCATACACTGAGCCTACCATGTAGAGGATTCGATTCGTACAATTGGGATTTCGTTCAAAAATTCGTGGGCACAAAGTGGGTGATCACTGTATATTTCTCTTCTTTTTGCATTTTATATTTGTATTTATCTTCTGTCGTTTAGCATTATCGACAGTCTAATTTTTTCTCTACACATTCTTGCACTTATTTTTCTTTCCACTCCATACACTGAGCCTACCATGTAGAGGATTCGATTCGTACAATTGGGATTTCGTTCAAAAATTCGTGGGCACAAAGTGGGTGATCACTGTATATTTCTCTTCTTTTTGCATTTTATATTTGTATTTATCTTCTGTCGTTTAGCATTATCGACAGTCTAATCTTTTCTCTACACATTCTTGCACTTATTTTTCTTTCCACTCCATACACTGAGCCTACCATGCAGAGGATTCGATTCGTACAATTGGGATTTCGTTCAAAAATTTGTGGGCACGAAGTGGGTGATCACTGTATATTTCTCTTCTTTTTGCATTTTATATTTGTATTTATCTTCTGTCGTTTAGCATTATCGACAGACTAATCTTTTCTCTACACATTCTTGCACTTATTTTTCTTTCCACTCCATACACTGAGCCTACCATGTAGAGGATTCGATTCGTACAATTGGGATTTCGTTCAAAAATTTGTGGGCACAAAGTGGGTGATCACTGTATATTTCTCTTCTTTTTGCATTTTATATTTGTATTTATCTTCTGTCGTTTAGCATTATCGACAGACAAATCTTTTCTCTACACATTCTTGCACTTATATTTCTTTCCACTCCATACACTGAGCCTACCATGCAGAGGATTCGATTCGTACAATTAAGATTACGTTCAAAAATATGTGGGCACAAAGTCGGTGATCACTGTATATTTCTCTTCTTTTTGCATTTTATATTTGTATTTATCTTCTGTCGTTTAGCATTATCGACAGACAAATCTTTTCTCTACACATTCTTGCACTTATTTTTCTTTCCAATCCATGCACTGAGCCTACAATGCAGAGGATTCGATTCGTACAATTGGGATTTCGTTCAAAAATTTGTGGGCACAAAGTGGGTGATCACTGTATATTTCTCTTATTTTTGCATTTTATATTTGTATTTATCTTCTGTCGTTTAGCATTATCGACAGACAAATCTTTTCTCTACACATTCTTGCACTTATATTTCTTTCCAATCCATGCACTGAGCCTACCATGCAGAGGATTCGATTCGTACAATTAAGATTACGTTCAAAAATTTGTGTACACAAAGTGGGTGATCACTGTATATTTCTCTTCTTTTTGCATTTTATATTTGTATTTATCTTCTGTCGTTTAGCATTATCGACAGACAAATCTTTTCTCTACATATTCTTGCACTTATTTTTCTTTCCAATCCATGCACTGAGCCTACCATGCAGAGGATTCGATTCGTACAATTAAGATTACGTTCAAAAATTTGTGGGCACAAAGTGGGTGATCACTGTATATTTCTCTTCTTTTTACATTTTATATTTGTATTTATCTTCTGTCGTTTAGCATTATCGACAGACTAATCTTTTCTCTACACATTCTTGTACTTATTTTTCTTTCCACTCCATACACTGAGCCTACCATGCAGAGCATTCGATTCGTACAATTGGGATTTCGTTCAAAAATTTGTGGGCACAAAGTGGGTGATCACTGTATATTTCTCTTCTTTTTGCATTTTATATATGTATTTATCTTCTGTCGTTTAGCATTATCGACAGACCAATCTTTTCTCTACACATTCTTGCACTTATTTTTCTTTCCAATCCATGCACTGAGCCTACCATGCAGAGGATTCGATTCGTACAATTGGGATTTCGTTCAAAAATTCGTGGGCACAAAGTGGGTGATCACTGTATATTTCCCTTCTTTTTGCATTTTATATTTGTATTTATCTTCTGTCGTTTAGCATTATCGACAGTCTAATCTTTTCTCTACACATTCTTGCACTTATTTTTCCTTCCACTCCATACACTGAGCCTACCATGTAGAGGATTCGATTCGTACAATTGGGATTTCGTTCAAAAATTCGTGGGCACAAAGTGGGTGATCACTGTATATTTCTCTTCTTTTTGCATTTTATATTTGTATTTATCTTCTGTCGTTTAGCATTATCGACAGTCTAATCTTTTCTCTACACATTCTTGCACTTATTTTTCTTTCCACTCCATACACTGAGCCTACCATGCAGAGGATTCGATTCGTACAATTGGGATTTCGTTCAAAAATTTGTGGGCACGAAGTGGGTGATCACTGTATATTTCTCTTCTTTTTGCATTTTATATTTGTATTTATCTTCTGTCGTTTAGCATTATCGACAGACTAATCTTTTCTCTACACATTCTTGCACTTATTTTTCTTTCCACTCCATACACTGAGCCTACCATGTAGAGGATTCGATTCGTACAATTGGGATTTCGTTCAAAAATTTGTGGGCACAAAGTGGCTGATCACTGTATATTTCTCTTCTTTTTGCATTTTATATTTGTATTTATCTTCTGTCGTTTAGCATTATCGACAGTCTAATCTTTTCTCTACACATTCTTGCACTTATTTTTCTTTCCACTCCATACACTGAGCCTACCATGCAGAGGATTCGATTCGTACAATTAAGATTACGTTAAAAAATTTGTGTGCACAAAGTGGGTGATCACTGTATATTTCTCTTCTTTTTGCATTTTATATTTGTATTTATCTTCTGTCGTTTAGCATTATCGACAGTCTAATCTTTTCTCTAAAACATTCTTGCACTTATTTTTCTTTCCACTCCATACACTGAGCCTACCATGCAGAGGATTCGATTCGTACAATTGGGATTTCGTTCAAAAATTTGTGGGCACAAAGTGGGTGATCACTGTATATTTCTCTTCTTTTTGCATTTTATATTTGTATTTATCTTCTGTCGTTTAGCATTATCGACAGTCTAATCTTTTCTCTACACATTCTTGCACTTATTTTTCTTTCCACTCCATACACTGAGCCTACCATGTAGAGGATTCGATTCGTACAATTGGGATTTCGTTCAAAAATTCGTGGGCACAAAGTGGGTGATCAATGTATATTTCCCTTCTTTTTGCATTTTATATTTGTATTTATCTTCTGTCTTTTAGCATTATCGACAGTCTAATCTTTTCTCTACACATTCTTGCACTTATTTTTCTTTCCACTCCATGCACTGAGCCTACCATGCAGAGGATTCGATTCGTACAATTGGGATTTCGTTCAAAAATTTGTCGGCACAAAGTGGGTGATCACTGTATATTTCTCTTCTTTTTGCATTTTATATTTGTATTTATCTTCTGTCGTTTAGCATTATCGACAGACAAATCTTTTCTCTACACATTCTTGCACTTATTTTTCTTTCCAATCCATGCACTGAGCCTACCATGCAGAGGATTCGATTCGTACAATTAAGATTACGTTCAAAAATTTGTGGGCACAAAGTGGGTGATCACTGTGTATTTCTCTTCTTTTTGCATTTTATATTTGTATTTATCTTCTGTCGTTTAGCATTATCGACAGTCTAATCTTTTCTCTACACATTCTTGCACTTATTTTTCTTTCCACTCCATACACTGAGCCTACCATGCAGAGGATTCGATTCGTACAATTGGGATTTCGTTCAAAAATTCGTGGGCACAAAGTGGGTGATCACTGTATATTTCCCTTCTTTTTGCATTTTATATTTGTATTTATCTTCTGTCGTTTAGCATTATCGACAGTCTAATCTTTTCTCTACACATTCTTGCACTTATTTTTCTTTCCACTCCATACACTGAGCCTACCATGCAGAGGATTCGATTCGTACAATTGGGATTTCGTTCAAAAATTCGTGGGCACAAAGTGGGTGATCACTGTATATTTCCCTTCTTTTTGCATTTTATATTTGTATTTATCTTCTGTCGTTTAGCATTATCGACAGTCTAATCTTTTCTCTACACATTCTTGCACTTATTTTTCTTTCCACTCCATACACTGAGCCTACCATGCAGAGAATTCGATTCGTACAATTGGGATGTCGTTCAAAAATTCGTGGGCACAAAGTGGGTGATCACTGTATATTTCTCTTCCTTTTGCATTTTATATTTGTATTTATCTTCTGTCGTTTAGCATTATCGACAGACAAATCTTTTCTCTACACATTCTTGCAATTATATTTCTTTCCACTCCATACACTGAGCCTACCATACAGAGGATTCGATTCGTACAATTAAGATTACGTTCAAAAATTTGTGGGCACAAAGTGGGTGATCACTGTATATTTCTCTTCTTTTTGCATTTTATATTTGTATTTATCTTCTGTCGTTTAGCATTATCGACAGTCTAATCTTTTCTCTACACATTCTTGCACTTATTTTTCTTTCCACTCGATACACTGAGCCTACCATGCAGAGCATTCGATTCGTACAATTGGGATTTCGTTCAAAAATTTGTGGGCACAAAGTGGGTGATCACTGTATATTTCTCTTCTTTTTACATTTTATATATGTATTTATCTTCTGTCGTTTAGCATTATCGACAGACAAATCTTTTCTCTACACATTCTTGCACTTATTTTTCTTTCCAATCCATGCACTGAGCCTACCATGCAGAGGATTCGATTCGTACAATTGGGATTTCGTTCAAAAATTTGTCGGCACAAAGTGGGTGATCACTGTATATTTCTCTTCTTTTTGCATTTTATATTTGTATTTATCTTCTGTCGTTTAGCATTATCGACAGACAAATCTTTTCTCTACACATTCTTGCACTTATTTTTCTTTCCACTCCATACACTGAGCCTACCATGCAGAGGATTCGATTCGTACAATTGGGATTTCGTTCAAAAATTCGTGGGCACAAAGTGGGTGATCACTGTATATTTCCCTTCTTTTTGCATTTTATATTTGTATTTATCTTCTGTCGTTTAGCATTATCTACAGTCTCATCTTTTCTCTACACATTCTTGCACTTATTTTTCTTTCCACTCCATACACTGAGCCTACCATGTAGAGGATTCGATTCGTACAATTGGGATTTCGTTCAAAAATTCGTGGGCACAAAGTGGGTGATCACTGTATATTTCCCTTCTTTTTGCATTTTATATTTGTATTTATCTTCTGTCGTTTAGCATTATCGACAGTCTAATCTTTTCTCTACACATTCTTGCACTTATTTTTCTTTCCACTCCATACACTGAGCCTACCATGCAGAGGATTCGATTCGTACAATTGGGATTTCGTACAAAAATTCGTGGGCACAAAGTGGGTGATCACTGTATATTTCTCTTCTTTTTGCATTTTATATTTGTATTTATCTTCTGTCGTTTAGCATTATCGACAGTCTAATCTTTTCTCTACACATTCTTGCACTTATTTTTCTTTCCACTCCATACACTGAGCCTATCATGCAGAGGATTCGATTCGTACAATTGGGATTTCGTTCAAAAATTCGTGGTCACAAAGTGGGTGATCACTGTATATTTCCCTTCTTTTTGCATTTTATATTTGTATTTATCTTCTGTCGTTTAGCATTATCGACAGTCTAATCTTTTCTCTACACATTCTTGCACTTATTTTTCTTTCCTCTCCATACACTGAGCCTACCATGCAGAGGATTCGATTCGTACAATTGGGATTTCGTTCAAAAATTTGTGGGCACAAAGTGGGTGATCACTGTATATTTCTCTTCTTTTTGCATTTTATATTTGTATTTATCTTCTGTCGTTTAGCATTATCGACAGACAAATCTTTTCTCTACACATTCTTGCAATTATATTTCTTTCCACTCCATACACTGAGCCTACCATACAGAGGATTCGATTCGTACAATTAAGATTACGTTCAAAAATTTGTGGGCACAAAGTGGGTGATCACTGTATATTTCTCTTCTTTTTGCATTTTATATTTGTATTTATCTTCTGTCGTTTAGCATTATCGACAGTCTAATCTTTTCTCTACACATTCTTGCACTTATTTTTCTTTCCACTCCATACACTGAGCCTACCATGCAGAGGATTCGATTCGTACAATTGGGATTTCGTTCAAAAATTCGTGGGCACAAAGTGGGTGATCACTGTATATTTCCCTTCTTTTTGCATTTTATATTTGTATTTATCTTCTGTCGTTTAGCATTATCGACAGTCTAATCTTTTCTCTACACATTCTTGCACTTATTTTTCTTTCCACTCGATACACTGAGCCTAACATGTAGAGGATTCGATTCGTACAATTGGGATTTCGTTCAAAAATTCGTGGGCACAAAGTGGGTGATCACTGTATATTTCCCTTCTTTTTGCATTTTATATTTGTATTTATCTTCTGTCGTTTAGCATTATCGACAGTCTAATCTTTTCTCTACACATTCTTGCACTTATTTTTCTTTCCACTCCATACACTGAGCCTACCATGCAGAGGATTCGATTCGTACAATTGGGATTTCGTTCAAAAATTTGTGGGCACAAAGTGGGTGATCACTGTATATTTCTCTTCTTTTTGCATTTTATATTTGTATTTATCTTCTGTCGTTTAGCATTATCGACAGACAAATCTTTTGTCTACACATTCTTGCACTTATATTTCTTTCCACTCCATACACTGAGCCTACCATGTAGAGGATTCGATTCGTACAATTGGGATTTCGTTCAAAAATTCGTGGGCACAAAGTGGGTGATCACTGTATATTTCTCTTCTTTTTGCATTTTATATTTGTATTTATCTTCTGTCGTTTAGCATTATCGACAGTCTAATCTTTTCTCTACACATTCTTGCACTTATTTTTCTTTCCACTCCATACACTGAGCCTACCATGTAGAGGATTCGATTCGTACAATTGGGATTTCGTTCAAAAATTTGTGGGCACAAAGTGGGTGATCACTGTATATTTCTCTTCTTTTTGCATTTTATATTTGTATTTATCTTCTGTCGTTTAGCATTATCGACAGTCTAATCTTTTCTCTACACATTCTTGCACTTATTTTTCTTTCCCCTCCATACACTGAGCCTACCATGTAGAGGATTCGATTCGTACAATTGGGATTTCGTTCAAAAATTCGTGGGCACAAAGTGGGTGATCACTGTATATTTCTCTTCTTTTTGCATTTTATATTTGTATTTATCTTCTGTCGTTTAGCATTATCGACAGTCTAATCTTTTCTCTACACATTCTTGCACTTATTTTTCTTTCCACTCCATACACTGAGCCTACCATGCAGAGGATTCGATTCGTACAATTGGGATTTCGTTCAAAAATTTGTGGGCACAAAGTGGGTGATCACTGTATATTTCTCTTCTTTTTGCATTTTATATTTGTATTTATCTTCTGTCGTTTAGCATTATCGACAGTCTAATCTTTTCTCTACACATTCTTGCACTTATTTTTCTTTCCACTCCATACACTGAGCCTACCATGTAGAGGATTCGATTCGTACAATTGGGATTTCGTTCAAAAATTCGTGGGCACAAAGTGGGTGATCACTGTATATTTCTCTTCTTTTTGCATTTTATATTTGTATTTATCTTCTGTCGTTTAGCATTATCGACAGTCTAATCTTTTCTCTACACATTCTTGCACTTATTTTTCTTTCCACTCCATACACTGAGCCTACCATGTAGAGGATTCGATTCGTACAATTGGGATTTCGTTCAAAAATTTGTGGGCACAAAGTGGGTGATCACTGTATATTTCTCTTCTTTTTGCATTTTATATTTGTATTTATCTTCTGTCGTTTAGCATTATCGACAGTCTAATCTTTTCTCTACACATTCTTGCACTTATTTTTCTTTCCACTCCATACACTGAGCCTACCATGTAGAGGATTCGATTCGTACAATTGGGATTTCGTTCAAAAATTCGTGGGCACAAAGTGGGTGATCAATGTATATTTCCCTTCTTTTTGCATTTTATATTTGTATTTATCTTCTGTCTTTTAGCATTATCGACAGTCTAATCTTTTCTCTACACATTCTTGCACTTATTTTTCTTTCCACTCCATACACTGAGCCTACCATGCAGAGGATTCGATTCGTACAATTGGGATTTCGTTCAAAAATTTGTGGGCACAAAGTGGGTGATCACTGTATATTTCTCTTCTTTTTGCATTTTATATTTGTATTTATCTTCTTTCGTTTAGCATTATCGACAGTCTAATCTTTTCTCTACACATTCTTGCACTTATTTTTCTTTCCACTCCATACACTGAGCCTACCATGTAGAGGATTCGATTCGTACAATTGGGATTTCGTTCAAAAATTTGTGGGCACAAAGTGGGTGATCACTGTATATTTCTCTTCTTTTTGCATTTTATATTTGTATTTATCTTCTGTCGTTTTAGCATTATCGACAGACAAATCTTTTCTCTACACATTCTTGCACTTATTTTTCTTTCCAATCCATGCACTGAGCCTACCATGCAGAGGATTCGATTCGTACAATTGGGATTTCGTTCAAAAATTTGTGGGCACAAAGTGGGTGATCACTGTATATTTCTCTTCTTTTTGCATTTTATATTTGTATTTATCTTCTTTCGTTTAGCATTATCGACAGTCTAATCTTTTCTCTACACATTCTTGCACTTATTTTTCTTTCCACTCCATACACTGAGCCTACCATGTAGAGGATTCGATTCGTACAATTGGGATTTCGTTCAAAAATTTGTGGGCACAAAGTGGGTGATAACTGTATATTTCTCTTCTTTTTGCATTTTATATTTGTATTTATCTTCTGTCGTTTAGCATTATCGACAGTCTAATCTTTTCTCTACACATTCTTGCACTTATTTTTCTTTCCACTCCATACACTGAGACTACCATGTAGAGGATTCGATTCGTACAATTGGGATTTCGTTCAAAAATTCGTGGGCACAAAGTGGGTGATCAATGTATATTTCCCTTCTTTTTGCATTTTATATTTGTATTTATCTTCTGTCTTTTAGCATTATCGACAGTCTAATCTTTTCTCTACACATTCTTGCACTTATTTTTCTTTCCAAACCATGCCCTGAGCCTACCATGCAGAGGATTCGATTCGTACAATTGGGATTTCGTTCAAAAATTTGTGGGCACAAAGTGGGTGATCACTGTATATTTCTCTTCTTTTTGCATTTTATATTTGTATTTATCTTCTTTCGTTTAGCATTATCGACAGTCTAATCTTTTCTCTACACATTCTTGCACTTATTTTTCTTTCCACTCCATACACTGAGCCTACCATGCAGAGGATTCGATTCGTACAATTGGGATTTCGTTCAAAAATTTGTGGGCACAAAGTGAGTGATCACTGTATATTTCTCTTCTTTTTGCATTTTATATTTGTATTTATCTTCTGTCGTTTAGCATTATCGACAGTCTAATCTTTTCTCTACACATTCTTGCACTTATTTTTCTTTCCACTCCATACACTGAGCCTACCATGTAGAGGATTCGATTCGTACAATTGGGATTTCGTTCAAAAATTTGTGGGCACAAAGTGGGTGATCACTGTATATTTCTCTTCTTTTTGCATTTTATATTTGTATTTATCTTCTGTCGTTTAGCATTATCGACAGTCTAATCTTTTCTCTACACATTCTTGCACTTATTTTTCTTTCCACTCCATACACTGAGCCTACCATGCAGAGGATTCGATTCGTACAATTGGGATTTCGTTCAAAAATTTGTGGGCACAAAGTGAGTGATCACTGTGTATTTCTCTTCTTTTTGCATTTTATATTTGTATTTATCTTCTGTCGTTTTAGCATTATAGACAGACAAATCTTTTCTCTACACATTCTTGCACTTATTTTTCTTTCCAATCCATGCCCTGAGCCTACCATGCAGAGGATTCGATTCGTACAATTAAGATTACGTTCAAAAATTTGTGGGCACAAAGTGGGTGATCACTGTATATTTCTCTTCTTTTTGCATTTTATATTTGTATTTATCTTCTGTCGTTTTAGCATTATCGACAGACAAATCTTTTCTCTACACATTCTTGCACTTATTTTTCTTTCCACTCCATGCACTGAGTCTACCATGCAGAGGATTCGATTTGTACAATTGGGATTTCGTTCAAAAATTTGTGGGCACAAAGTGGGTGATCACTGCATATTTCTCTTCTTTTTGCATTTTATATTTGTATTTATCTTCTGTCGTTTTAGCATTATCGACAGTCTAATCTTTTCTCTACACATTCTTGCACTTATTTTTCTTTCCAATCCATAGACTGAGCCTACCATGCAGAGGATTCGATTCGTACAATTGGGATTTCGTTCAAAAATTTGTGGGCACAAAGTGGGTGATCACTGTATATTTCTCTTGTTTTTGCATTTTATATTTGTATTTATCTTTTGTCGTTTAGCATTATCGACAGACTAATCTTTTCTCTACACATTCTTGCACTTATTTTTCTTTCCAATCCATGCCCTGAGTCTACCATGCAGAGGATTCGATTCGTACAATTGGGATTTCGTTCAAAAATTTGTGGGCACAAAGTGGGTGATCACTGTATATTTCTCTTCTTTTTGCATTTTATATTTGTATTTATCTTCTGTCGTTTTAGCATTATCGACAGACAAATCATTTCTCTACACATTCTTGCACTTATTTTTCTTTCCAATCAATGGACTGAGCCTACCATGCAGAGGATTCGATTCGTACAATTGGGATTTCATTCAAAAATTTGTGGGCACAAAGTGGGTGATCACTGTATATTTCTCTTCTTTTTGCATTTTATATTTGTATTTATCTTCTGTCGTTTAGCATTATCGACACACAAATCTTTTCTCTACACATTCTTGCAACCATTTTTCTTTCCAATACATGCACTGAGCCTACCATGCAGAGGACTCGATTCGTACAATTGGGTTTGTCTTCAGAAATTTGTGGGCACAAAGTGGGAGATCACTGTATATTTCTCTTCTTTTGGCATTTTATATTTGTATTTATCTTCTCTCGTTTACCATTATCGACAGACAAATATTTTCTCTACACATTCTTGCAATCATTTTTCTTTCCCATACATGCACTGAGCCTACCATGCAGAGGATGCAATTTGTACAATTGGGATTTACTTCAAACATTTGTGGGCACAAATTGTGTGATCACTGTATATTTCTCTTCTTTTTGCATTTTATATTTGTATATATCTTCTGTCATTTAGCATTATAGACAGATAAATATTTTCTCTACACATTCTTGCAATCATTTTTCTTTCCAATACATGCACTGAGCCTACCATGCAGAGGATTCGATTCGTACAATTGGGATTTCGTTCAAAAATTTGTGGGCACAAAGTGGGTGATCACTGTATATTTCTCTTCTTTTTGCATTTTATATTTGTATTTATCTTCTGTCGTTTTAGCATTATCGACAGACAAATCTTTTCTCTACACATTCTTGCACTTATTTTTCTTTCCAATCCATGCACTGAGCCTACCATGCAGAGGATTCGATTCGTACAATTGGGATTTCGTTCAAAAATTTGTGGGCACAAAGTGGGTGATCACTGTATATTTCTCTTCTTTTTGCATTTTATATTTGTATTTATCTTCTGTCGTTTAGCATTATCGGCAGACAAATCTTTTCTCTACACATTCTTGCACTTATTTTCCTGTTCAATCCATGCACTGAGCCTACCATGCAGAGGATTCGATTCGTACAATTGGGATTTCGTTCAAAAATTTGTGGGCACAAAGTGGGTGATCACTATATATTTCTCTTCTTTTTGCATTTTATATTTGTATTTATCTTCTGTCGTTTAACATTATCGACAGACACATCTTTTCTCTACACATTCTTGCACTTATTTTTCTTTCCAATCCATGCACTGAGCCTACCATGCAGAGGATTCGATTCGTACAATTGGGATTTCATTCAAAAATTTGTGGGCACAAAGTGGGTGATCACTGGATATTTCTCTTCTTTTTGCAATTTATATTTGTATTTATCTTCTGTCGTTTTAGCATTATCGACAGACAAATCTTTTCTATACACATTCTTGCACTTATTTTTCTTTCCAATCCATGCACTGAGCCTACCATGCAGAGGATTCGATTCGTACAATTGGGATTTCATTCCAAAATTTGTGGGCACAATGTGGGTGATCACTGGATATTTCTCTTCTTTTTGCATTTTATATTTGTATTTATCTTCTGTCGTTTAGCATTATCGACAATCTAATCTTTTCTCTACACATTCTTGCACTTATTTTTCTTTCCAATCCATGCACTGAGCCTACCATGCAGAGGATTCGATTCGTACAATTGGGATTTCATTCAAAAATTTGTGGGCACAAAGTGGGACATCACTGGATATTTCTCTTCTTTTTGCAATTTATATTTGTATTTATCTTCTGTCGTTTTAGCATTATCGACAGACAAATCTTTTCTCTACACATTCTTGCACTTATTTTTCTTTCCAATCCATGAACTGAGCCTACCATGCAGAGGATTCGATTCGTACAATTGGGATTTCATTCAAAAATTTGTGGGCACAATGTGGGTGATCACTGGATATTTCTCTTCTTTTAGCATTTTATATTTGTATTTATCTTCTGTCGTTTAGCATTATCGACAGACAAATCTTTTCTCTACACATTCTTGCACTTATTTTTCTTTCCAATCCATGCACTGAGCCTACCATGCAGAGGTTTCGATTCGTACAATTAAGATTTCGTTCAAAAATTTGTGGGCACAAAGTGGGTGATCACTGTATATTTCTCTTCTTTTTGCATTTTATATTTGTATTTATCTTCTGTCGTTTAGCATTATCGACAGACAAATCTTTTCTCTACACATTCTTGCACTTATTTTTCTTTCCAATCCATGCACTGAGCCTACCATGCAGAGGATTCGATTCGTACAATTGGGATTTCATTCAAAAATTTGTGGGCACAAAGTGGGTGATCACTGTATATTTCTCTTCTTTTTGCATTTTATATTTGTATTTATCTTCTGTCGTTTAGCATTATCGACAGACTAATCTTTTCTCTACACATTCTTGCACTTATTTTTCTTTCCAATCCATGCACTGAGCCTACCATGCAGAGGATTCGATTCGTACAATTGGGATTTCATTCAAAAATTTGTGGGCACAATGTGGGTGATCACTGGATATTTCTCTTCTTTTTGCATTTTATATTTGTATTTATCTTCTGTCGTTTAGCATTATCGACAGACTAATCTTTTCTCTACACATTCTTGCACTTATTTTTCTTTCCAATCCATGCACTGAGCCTACCATGCAGAGGATTCGATTCGTACAATTGGGATTTCGTTCAAAAATTTGTGGGCACAAAATGGGTGATCACTGTATATTTCTCTTCTTTTTGCATTTTATATTTGTATTTATCTTCTGTCGTTTAGCATTATCGATAGACAAATCTTTTCTCTACATATTCTTGCACTTATATTTCTTTCCAATCCATGCACTGAGCCTACCATGCAGAGCATTCGATTCGTACAATTGGGATTTCGATCAAAAATTTGTGGGCACAAAGTGGGTGATCACTGTATATTTCTCTTCTTTTAGCATTTTATATTTGTATTTATCTTCTGTCGTTTAGCATTATCGACAGACATATCTTTTCTCTACACATTCTTGCACTTATTTTTCTTTCCAATCCATGCACTGAGCCTACCATGCAGAGGATTCGATTCGTACAATTAAGATTTCGTTCAAAAATTTGTGGGCACAAAGTGGGTGATCACTTTATATTTCTCTTCTTTTTGCATTTTATATTTGTATTTATCTTCTGTCGTTTAGCATTATCGACAGACAAATCTTTTCTCTACACATTCTTGCACTTATTTTTCTTTCCAATCCATGCACTGAGCCTACCATGCAAAGGATTCGATTCGTACAATTGGGATTTCATTCAAAAATTTGTGGGCACAAAGTGGGTGATCACTGTATATTTCTCTTCTTTTTGCATTTTATATTTGTATTTATCTTCTGTCGTTTTAGCATTATCGACAGACAAATCTTTTCTCTACACATTCTTGCACTTATTTTTCTTTCCAATCCATGCACTGAGCCTAACATGCAGAGGATTCGATTCGTACAATTGGGATTTCGTTCAAAAATTTGTGGGCACAAAGTGGGTGATCACTGTATATTTCTCTTCTTTTTGCATTTTATATTTGTATTTATCTTCTGTCGTTTAGCATTATCGACAGTCTAATCTTTTCTCTACACATTCTTGCACTTATTTTTCTTTCCAATCCATGCACTGAGCCTACCATGCAGAGGATTCGATTCGTACAATTGGGATTTCATTCAAAAATTTGTGGGCACAATGTGGGTGATCACTGGAAATTTCTCTTCTTTTTGCATTTTATATTTGTATTTATCTTCTGTCGTTTAGCATTATCGACAGACTAATCTTTTCTCTACACATTCTTGCACTTATTTTTCTTTCCAATCCATGCACTGAGCCTACCATGCAGAGGATTCGATTCGTACAATTGGGATTACGTTCAAAAATTTGTGGGCACAAAGTGGGTGATCACTGTATATTTCTCTTCTTTTTGCATTTTATATTTGTATTTATCTTCTGTCGTTTAGCATTATCGACAGACAAATCTTTTGTCTACACATTCTTGCACTTATTTTCCTTTTCAATCCATGCACTGAGCCTACCATGCAGAGGATTCGATTCGTACAATTGGGATTTCGTTCAAAAATTTGTGGGCACAAAGTGGGTGATCACTGTATATTTCTCTTCTTTTTGCATTTTATATTTGTATTTATCTTCTGTCGTTTAGCATTATCGACAGACAAATCTTTTCTCTACACATTCTTGCACTTATATTTCTTTCCAATCCATGCACTGAGCCTACCATGCAGAGGATTCGATTCGTACAATTAAGATTTCGTTCAAAAATTTGTGGGCACAAAGTGGGTGATCACTGTATATTTCTCTTCTTTTTGCATTTTATATTTGTATTTATCTTCTGTCGTTTAGCATTTTCGACAGTCTAATCTTTTCTCTACACATTCTTGCACTTATTTTTCTTTCCAATCCATGCACTGAGCCTACCATGCAGAGGATTCGATTCGTACAATTAAGATTTCGTTCAAAAATTTGTGGGCACAAAGTGGGTGATCACTGTATATTTCTCTTCTTTTTGCATTTTATATTTGTATTTATCTTCTGTCGTTTAGCATTATCGACAGACAAATCTTTTCTCTACACATTCTTGCACTTATTTTTTTTCCAATCCATGCACTGAGCCTACCATGCAGAGGATTCGATTCGTACAATTGGGATTTCGTTCAAAAATTTGTGGGCACAAAGTGGGTGATCACTGTATATTTCTCTTCTTTTTGCATTTTATATTTGTATTTATCTTCTGTCGTTTAGCATTATCGACAGACAAATCTTTTCTTTACACATTCTTGCACTTATTTTTCTTTCCAATCCATGCACTGAGCCTACCATGCAGAGGATTCGATTCGTACAATTGGGATTTCGTTCAAAAATTTGTGGGCACAAAGTGGGTGATCACTGCATATTTCTCTTCTTTTTGCATTTTATATTTGTATTTATCTTCTGTCGTTTAGCATTATCGACAGACAAATCTTTTCTCTACACATTCTTGCACTTATATTTCTTTCCAATCCATGCACTGAGCCTACCATGCAGAGCATTCGATTCGTACAATTGGGATTTCGTTCAAAAATTTGTATGCTCAAAGTGGGTGATCACTGTATATTTCTCTTCTTTTAGCATTTTATATTTGTATTTATCTTCTGTCGTTTAGCATTTTCGACAGGCAAATCTTTTCTCTACACATTCTTGCACTTATTTTTCTTTCCAATCCATGCACTGAGCCTACCATGCAGAGGATTCGATTCGTACAATTAAGATTTCGTTCAAAAATTTGTGGTCACAAAGTGGGTGATCACTGTATATTTCTCTTCTTTTTGCATTTTATATTTGTATTTATCTTCTGTCGTTTAGCATTATCGACAGACAAATCTTTTCTCTACACATTCTTGCACTTATTTTTTTTCCAATCCATGCACTGAGCCTACCATGCAGAGGATTCGATTCGTACAATTGGGATTTCGTTCAAAAATTTGTGGGCACAAAGTGGGTGATCACTGTATATTTCTCTTCTTTTTGCATTTTATATTTGTATTTATCTTCTGTCGTTTAGCATTATCGACAGACAAATCTTTTCTTTACACATTCTTGCACTTATTTTTCTTTCCAATCCATGCACTGAGCCTACCATGCAGAGGATTCGATTCGTACAATTGGGATTTCGTTCAAAAATTTGTGGGCACAAAGTGGATGATCACTGTATATTTCTCTTCTTTTTGCATTTTATATTTGTATTTATCTTCTGTCGTTTAGCATTATCGACAGACAAATCTTTTCTCTACACATTCTTGCACTTATTTTTTTTCCAATCCATGCACTGAGCCTACCATGCAGAGGATTCGATTCGTACAATTGGGATTTCGTTCAAAAATTTGTGGGCACAAAGTGGGTGATCACTGTATATTTCTCTTCTTTTTGCATTTTATATTTGTATTTATCTTCTGTCGTTTAGCATTATCGACAGACAAATCTTTTCTTTACACATTCTTGCACTTATTTTTCTTTCCAATCCATGCACTGAGCCTACCATGCAGAGGATTCGATTCGTACAATTGGGATTTCGTTCAAAAATTTGTGGGCACAAAGTGGATGATCACTGTATATTTCTCTTCTTTTTGCATTTTATATTTGTATTTATCTTCTGTCGTTTAGCATTATCGACAGACAAATCTTTTCTCTACACATTCTTGCACTTATTTTTCTTTCCAATCCATGCACTGAGCCTACCATGCAGAGGATTCGATTCGTACAATTGGGATTTCGTTCAAAAATTTGTGGGCTCAAAGTCGGTGATCACTGCATATTTTCTCCTGTTTGGCCTTTACATTTGTATTTCACTTGTATACTTTAACATCTTAGACAGATTAATTTCTTCTCTACACATTTTTACAATTATTTTTCTTTTCAATTCATACATTGAGCCTACCATGCAGAAGATTTGACTCATATAATTAGGCTTTCCTGAAAAAATTTGTGGGTACAAATTCGGTTATCACTGGATATTTCTCTTCTCTTTGGGCTATATATTTCTATTTACCTTGTTTTATGGACAGATTAATCTGTATTCTATGCCTTCTTAAATGTATCTTTAGTTCAAATTCATGCACTGAGCTTAGCATGCAATGGATTCGTCTCATATAATTGGAATTTCCTTAAATATTTTGTGGGTGCCAAGTGGGGGATTAGTGTATATTTCTCTTTTGCTTTGTGCTTTATGATTACATACCTTCTTTAATTTAGCTTTATGGACAAGCAAATGCCACCTCCAAACCCTGCTTAAAAATATTTTTCATTTGAATTCATTTATTGAGCATAGCATGAAAAGTAGTCGACTCATACATTTGGGATTTCTCACTCAAAATTCTGTTGACATAAAGAGGGTGATCACAGTACATTTCTCTTCTGCTTTGTGCTTTATATTCACATTTACCTTCTTTAATTTAGCATTATTGACAGTCAAGTCCCTCCTGTAAAACCTACGTACAAATATTTTTCACTCGAATTTATGGAGTGAGCGTAGTATGCAACGGATTTGAGTCATATAATTGGGATTCCTTGAAAAATATTGTGGGCACAATATGAGTTATCACTGTATATTTATCTTCTGCTTTGCGTTTTACTTTTATATTTACCTTTTTTAATTTAGCATTATGGACTGGAAAATCCCTACTCTAAACCCTGCTTAAAAATATTTTTCATTCAAATACATGGAGTGAGCGTAGCATGCAAAGGAGTCAATTCATATAATTGGAATTTCCTTGAAATGTTTTGTGGGCGCAAAGTGGGGGATCACTGTATGTTTCTCTTCTGTTTTGCACTTCATATCTATATTTACCTTCTTTATTTTAGTATTATCAACAGGAAAATCCATCCTCTAAATCCTGGTTAAAATTATTTTTCATTCGAAGTTATGGACTGAGCATAGCATATAACGGTGTCGACTCATATAATCGGGATCTTCTTGAAAAAATTTTTCTGGTGCAAAGTCGAGGATCACTTTATATTTCTCTATTGCTTTGCTCTTTAGATTCATATTTACCTTCTTCAATTTAGCATTATGATCAGGCCAATCCCTCCTCTTAAACCTGATTAAAAATATATTTCATTTGAACTTACAGAATGAGCGCAGCATGCAAAGGAATCGACTCATATAATTTGGATTTCCTTGAAAAATTTTATGGGCGCAAAGTGGGGGATCACTTTCTATTTCTCGTCAGCTTTGCATTTTTGATTTATTTTGACCTTCTTTAATTTAGCATTATGATGAGGCAAATCTCTCCTCTAAAACCTGGTTAAAATATTTTTTCATTCAAACTAATGGATTGAGCGTAGCATGCAACGGATTTGAGTCATATAATTGGGATTCCTTGAAAAATATTGTGGGCACAATATGAGTTATCACTGTATATTTATCTTCTGCTTTGCGTTTTACTTTTATATTTACCTTTTTTAATTTAGCATTATGGACTGGAAAATCCCTACTCTAAACCCTGCTTAAAAATATTTTTCATTCAAATACATGGAGTGAGCGTAGCATGCAAAGGAGTCAATTCATATAATTGGAATTTCCTTGAAATGTTTTGTGGGCGCAAAGTGGGGGATCACTGTATGTTTCTCTTCTGTTTTGCACTTCATATCTATATTTACCTTCTTTATTTTAGTATTATCAACAGGAAAATCCATCCTCTAAATCCTGGTTAAAATTATTTTTCATTCGAAGTTATGGACTGAGCATAGCATATAACGGTGTCGACTCATATAATCGGGATCTTCTTGAAAAAATTTTTCTGGTGCAAAGTCGAGGATCACTTTATATTTCTCTATTGCTTTGCTCTTTAGATTCATATTTACCTTCTTCAATTTAGCATTATGATCAGGCCAATCCCTCCTCTTAAACCTGATTAAAAATATATTTCATTTGAACTTACAGAATGAGCGCAGCATGCAAAGGAATCGACTCATATAATTTGGATTTCCTTGAAAAATTTTATGGGCGCAAAGTGGGGGATCACTTTCTATTTCTCGTCAGCTTTGCATTTTTGATTTATTTTGACCTTCTTTAATTTAGCATTATGATGAGGCAAATCTCTCCTCTAAAACCTGGTTAAAATATTTTTTCATTCAAACTAATGGATTGAGCGTAGCATGCAACGGAGTTGACTCATATTATTGGGATTTCATTGAAAGAATTTTGTGGGCGCAAAGTGGGGGATCACTGTACAGGACTCTTCTGCTTTGGGCTTTAGGTTTATTTTTCCTTCTTTATCATTATGATCTGGTGAATCCCTACTTTAAACCTGTTTAAAAATATTTTTCATTTGAACATATGCAGTGAGCATAGCATACAAAGGAGTCAACTCATTTTGTTGGGATTTCCTTGAAAAATTGTGGGGGCGCAAAGTGGGAGATCAATTTCTATTTCTTGTATGTTTTCCGCTTTTGATTTATTTTTACCTTCTTTAATTTAGCATTATGATCAGGCAAACCTGGCTAAAAATATTTTTCATTCAAACTTATGGATTTAGCATAGCATGCAACAGAGTCGACTCATATAATTGGGATTTCCTTGAAACAATTTTCTGTGCACAAATTGATGGATCACAGTATATTTCTATTCTGCATTGCACGTTTGATTTAGATTTCTCTTTTTTAATTTAGATTTATTTTTCCTTCTTTAATTTATTGTTATGATCAGGCGAATCCCTTCTCTAAAACCTGGTTTGAAATATTTTTCATCTGAACTTATGGAGTGAGCGTAGCATGCAAAGGAGCCGACTGATATAATTGGGATTTCCTTGAAAGAAATTTGTGAACGCAAATTGGGGTATCACTTTATATTTCTCTTCTTTTTTTTGCTTTTGTTTCATATTTACCTTCTGTAGTTCAGTTCTGGTTCTGCTATTGCTGAACATTTGATAAATAGAAGGGAATGTGTGGAAAATTTTAGTGGTGACCGATTTACTATTTTATCAAGGTCCCACTCCACTTTTCACCTTAAGGTCCTGGAGTCCACGTATATCAGATCCCGTGAGCCTTCCCTTTGTAAACAGAGGGAATGCTTGCTGGGTCTGAATATTATTGGACTCTAGTCTCCTTGTAATTCATAAATTTTTTTTTTTCTTCATTTAATTCATTCGATAATTGTAAGATTTACACGCTGTTAAATTCCCAGAATAAACACTTGATAAGTCCTGGGACGAAACCGGTCGTTCTGTTTTGGCTTTTTTAAAAATGCCTTCCTTTTATTTATTCCTTTCTAATATATATATATATATATATATATATATATATATATATATATATATAATGTGTGTGTGTATATAAATAAAAAGAAAGAACAGTAAGATATATAATGCATTTCATCCTCAAGCGAATATTGGAATAACTTATTTTTAGATTTACTGAGTTTTAAATGCATGCATAAATTCATAATTCCTTGTTTCCAAGGATACAGAGACATCCAATCATTCAGACAAGGGGCAGTAGCATGTTCATTTTTATTAACTATTGTTGTATCAATTATAAGTTATGTTCGATAGAGAGGTTAAGTTTAGTAATTTTAAAAATAAGTTATTCCAATATTTGCTTGAAGATGAAATGCAACTAATGCTTTTAATTTAATTACAAAATTAAATCTGAAGTTTTAGCTTCCATTTTTGAAACATGGTTATTACTAGTGGAAAAACCATATTTTAAATCAGTTAATTTATAATACATATATACATACATATATATATATATATATATATATATATATATATATATATATATAAAATTAAGCATGATTATTTACAAAATAGTAAATTTATTTGGGTTCTGGGTACATCTTGCTCACCTCAGTCGTGAAGGCGCTGAGAATTGGTTTAAAAAGAAAAAGGAAAAAACAGCAATATATTGATTTAAGGAAACAGTTTTGTGTCCTTGTCGGATGACAATATCCTTCATAGTCTTCTGCAGACTTTCCACTATTTGAGTGTGGATATTCCAGTCTACCGTGTCAACAAAATTTTCGCTATGGTTGATCTATTTGTGCATGTATCCATATTCTAGTATTTGCATATACGCCGACCAGCAGTCAAAATAAATTTTCGCACAGGCTCGCGAAATTGAAAACAGTAAAAAAAAAAAAAAAAAAGAGTTATTTAAAACATGCAATGATAACAGCAAAAACTGCAATATGAGCATTGGTAAAAATGGTTGCTGAAGACATTAAGTTTATAAGTCCCAGAAATTCATACACGGATGTCCTCAAGGACACATGGCACAGTGGATAAAGTTAGTTAGATCCAGTGGCAGGAACCAAACCCGGTTAAGGATGGGATGTCCTCGATGTCATTTACCTTGCTTGTTACGTGCCAAATGGAAAATATGGCATTGCAGATATTGTGTCTACCGTTCTACCAGTTCAAATCGTCCTAACCACTGGGAAACAGAATGTGGCTTCAGTGTGAGTGATAGAAAAAAATATACTTTTGGAGAAGTCCCGCTTGTCTACGTGGAAAGTGGTACTTTTTGTAACCCATTTACTTGATCGAAGCTGGAGTCATAGGATTATGTTTGAAAACTTGGACATTGTAAAACATACTTCAGTCAATTGGCGATCCTTCTGCAGTGAGGTATGCCAAATTTGGGTAGATCATGTGCAAGAAAAGTTGGGTAGACCAGGTGTTGAGGTAGAAATTGATGAGACCCTTCTCCAAACGTAACCGGGGCGGAGATGTAGATTGAAAACGGTCTGGCTTTTTTGGTGGTATTGAAAGAGTTTCAAAGAAGACGTTTTTGATTCTGTCAGCAGTAGATTGCGAGGAAGGAGAATCCAGGGATGCAAACACACTTATTCCACTAATAATGCGCCATATCCGACCAGGATCTGTTATTTGCAATGACGGATGTGCGAATACCAGAACATGGATACACGCACAAATAGATCAACCATAGCGAACATTTTGTTGACCCGGTAGACCGGAATATCCACACTCAAACAGTGGAAAGTCTGTGGAAGACTATGAAGGATATTGTCATATTTGTTCTTATTTTTTCTCGCCTTTTTTTTAATTTTGTATACAATGGTGCTCTTTTCAAATTCGCGCTTTAATTATTTGTTTTATTATTAATTTTTTTAAAAAAATCTTCATTTTATTAATTAATTTGTTTTTTTAATTTAAAAAGAAATCCTTACTATTAAAAAAAAACACTTGTTATTGCCTTTCTACACAACGAATTTAGTAAATGAAGCTCAATACAAGCTTCACATTTTGCGCAGTAACTGAGATGAGTAAGACCAGTAAAAAGGCCGTTAATTAAGCTTCCGCGCAAAAGTGTTCCGAGGTGAATATAGATAAACAACGTCAGTAATGGCGGAGAGATGAACGGAATGAGTCCAAACTTTTATTGTCGATAACTTCAAAACGGTAGTTTTTATCAAAATTTCTTTGTTTTCGAATTAAGCATGTAAATTTACACCTAAATATAACTATTCGGGAAGTTTTTATTCGATGCTTAGCGCGGGGCTTAAAAAGAAAATTACCCTTTTTTTTATATGTCGTGAAAGTTTCTTGAATTTAAAGCTCCGTAAATTATATTTTTACGCGCATTGCTAGAGGAAAAAATATGTAAACAATGTCATTAATGGCACCCGGACAACGCGAAAGAAATCGAACTTAGACTGACGATAAATAAAAATGGTAAGCGAGCGCAATGTTTTAATGTCATTTTCGAAATAACCAAGCAATTTCACACCAGAATGGTACATTCTCAATACCCGGGGTTTTTGATACATATGCTGCAAATTAACCGGGTTAATTTTTAATTTAATGCTTTCTTTAGGTACACCGAGTAGCCATTGATACACGAACACTGAATGCGAATAAGGAAGAAAGACGAGATACACGCCTGTCATGAACAAAAGATTTAATAAGGCCGTAAATACAACTTACATACACATGTTAAAAAGATTTACACATGTCCGAAAAGAAATGATTTTATTCACACAGTTCCAAGGACGAGAATGTTTAACAGAAAAACGAACCAATAAACATACCAGTTTTATGGCCTTTGTTTGACTGTCTATAACAAGGTGAATCAAAAGTACACGTTGGCCATTTTCCATGTGTGTAGACGCCATGGTGGTTAGGAATGTATTCCGTTCCCCAAATGGAAGCCAAAATGGAAGAATTCTCTTCTCTAGTGGCTGAACTTCCGCGTGTTCAACTCAAGGGAAAACAACTGTTCTTTCCTTACAGTCTTCTTAATAAGTCAAATCCCGTTTTTATTAAAAAGACAGAGATCAGCAACATGTACTATATCAGATGGACTGGAGTTCAAAGTATCTGGATGTCAACAAGGTCTTTGAACCCAGTCAAGTTGTTCAGAGGAGGGATAACAATTGTTTTTATTAAACAACCCTTGTGTGATTAGAATAAAATTCAGTGCTTTTTGAATTGTCAAAAAGCAAGATTTAATTTTACTACACACATAGACGTGTATGTATGTGTGTACACGTGTTGTGATGCTAGTCATCAATGAGGAGCTGTCCTCAGTCTTCTTACACAGTAAACAAAGTTTTCAGACATTTGATACCAAAACTAGGTCTGAAACCTATATATATATATTTTAATTAAATATACAAAATTTTTCAGTATGGCTCTCAATTGAGTATTATAAAAAAATGGAAATTGAAATTAAATATTTATGATGTGACACTAACAGTAATCCAACGCTCTAAATGGCAGATTATGATTGATTTTTTTACATACTTATTTTAATGTTGGTTGTTATGTAGTTTGATGCATAGTAACAGACAATCTCAATTAGAATCAATTTCATGTAAGATTAATAACAATATTCGGTTTTAATCACTAATGGTAATCCAAGGCTCAAAATGGTGGATTACGTGGATTATTTTTTACATACCCATTTTATTGCTGATTCTATGTACTTTGATTTGTAGTAACAGAAAACATTAATTACAAATAATAGCTGTTGTTGGTAACCATTCTGAGAAGAGGACAACTATGAATTCCAAACTAGCAATCTCCATCCTATAATAAACCTACTATTTGCTATACTCGTCAGGGGTCTATGGGACTTGAGAGTTTTGTCCCCCATACTTTTCAGGGGACCTACATGACTTGAAAGTGGTGACCCCATACTTCTTAGGCAATCTACAGGACTTGAGAGTTGTGACACCTCATACTCCACAGAGGGTCTACATGACTTGAGAACTGTGGCCTCATACTCCTTAAGTGTGCAGCCCAGAATCTATGTCCCCACCCTCTTGGCCATAACGACAAAATCCAAAGGAAAACAAAGAACTACATTTGGGGATGGCTTTTCTGCAGGAGTTGCCAGAAAGTTGTCAGCCAACTGGATTCGGGACTTCACTCTGGGTTTTCTGTTTGGATTTACTTCCATCGCCTTTTCTGTGTTTGTGTATGACTGGTATTTATTTGAACAAAAAGTACAAATTGTGGCACAAGGCCAATAAAAGGGAGGGGTAGAGGCTGGTCAACACTAACTATCTTATACCTAGCTAATCAGATTCGCGACCCATTCGTACATTACATTTTACACATTCACCAAAAGAACTCGTCCATCACCAAACAATCCTTCAACCACCATAATACCACGTGCTCTCAAGGGAGACCTACCAAAATCGCGCCCCATACCATGAAAATTCTGTGTTTGTGTATGACTACAGGGCAGCAGAGTTTTAAAATTAAAATCAGTTTTCCTTCCCCCTAGATGGACTGTCTTCTTGGGCTATCAAGCTTCATCTACCCAAAGTAACTGTTTATGAGGTGCCAGTTGTCTGCTGTTGCCCATTCTTCAACTTGGAGCTGAACTTAGTTGTCAGAGGCTATTTGTGATGCATGCTACAGAAGCATTTTATAGACTCCTGCTATGGCAACCTTTAAAAAATATATAATTTATGTATGTATATAAACATGTTTTAGAAGTTCCCATAAAATTAATGTTTTTTTTTAGAATATATAAAACATTAGGTAAACAAAAACATTATAAAGGAAGACAAATTATGAAATAGTCAAATATAAATAAACAAACACAAATATTGAAAAGTTTGTTAATTGGGGAAAAAGAAATAAATGAAAATACAAATTTGGATTTTAGCCTAAAATACATGGAGATGATGAAGTCATTATATTAATTAGTATAAAATAATTTATATACTACCTTTTTGACAGTAGTAGCATCTAAAATATCAATTGATAAAAAAGAACGAGAGTAGAAAATGCAAACTTGATAAAAATATAACTTTAAGCAAAAACAGAGTGTAAAAAAGACAAAGGATCGTCTTTCAGAATAATGGTGCAAAAACCAAATACTAATGCAGAAAAATCTGGTAACTGCAGAAAAAGTTGAAAAAATATATTACTTCAATGTAAACAAACGAATAAATATAATAATCATAATATATATAACAAATGAAGTTGGTCTAAGTCCTGTCAAATCTAATGAGGACTTCCCCTAGGGAACTCAGGTTTCAATTCTGCTGGAGGGCACATATTTTTCTTAGAAGATTTCTGAAATATTCAGGCTGGTAGATGTAAATAAATAAATGTAGTGCTTAATAAATGAATAAAAAAAACAGAGCATCTACTCAACTATGAGTATCCATTTAAAAAAAAATAATGTTTAAAGAAATAAATTAAAAAATATGTCAGATTTAATCAATTTTCCTAAAAAAAATAACAAAATAAAAATAATTTCAAATTATAAATTATTATATTATTTATAAGCAATATCTACAGTTAAACTTAAAATCTGTAAGTTGCCATTTAATCCTGCAGTAGACTGGTTGCCAAACAAGGCTATACAACCCAATATGTTCTGCTATTGTTGTATGTTAACAGCAGTGAATGATCTCAGCTCAGCTTTTTCAATCAGCTGCATTTTTATTTTTATAATTATATCGACATCTATTTTTATTAATCATATCGACGTCTAATCTATCTAACTGGAGGGGGCTGTTTTGGACACGAAAGAGAACATGTCTACATCTCTTGATCGGTAAGAACAAACTTGCCGAAATATTTCTCCTATCTACCTTTCCCATGCTAGCTCAGCGAATCAAAATCAACTTTCTTATTATGACCTCATCTGACCCTAGCTGTCAACGTCCAGAAGTTGGAGCAAAGATACACTTCCTTTAAAAATAATAGTCTGCTAAACTGTTACTTAGCACTATTCAATCCAAAGCTGGGGGAGGAGAGATGGATTCGTACCTTTCCCAAGGTTATTTGCATGAAAGTGAATGTAACCAATTCAAATGGAATTCAAACTTGGCAATTTCCAATTTCTCATTCTGTTCCATTATCCATTACCCAACAATGCACATCCACAAATCCTGCCATTTTTGTGAATATCAATTTAAAATAAATTTAATTAACTTATAATTTATCAAGAAAGATAAAAATTAAACAGTATTTAAAATATAATGTAAACATATAATGCAACAATCACCTCAGCTTTACACTAACCAGCCAATGATTACTGTCCCATTGCATTCAAATTCTTGATTTTGTCGATATGTAGTGAAAGCTGGGAAAGGGTGCCATGCATGCTCACAAGGTAGCATGATGAAAGACAAATGGCACACAAAGAAATAAGAATACAAATCCTGTTTCCCATATTATATGTAGATGTTCTATTCAGGGCTTCACCCTAGGTAGGTAGGCAGAGAGGTAGGTAGGGGATACTTGAGACAACTTCCGATATATCAGCTCTCCCGTGTATGTGTGTGTTTTCCTTGAAAAATTTTGTTGAAGGAAAGTGGGTGATCACTTTATATTTAGCTTTTATTTGCTCTTTATATTTACATTTACCTTCCGTAATTTAGCACTGTGTACAAGAAAATCCCTCCTCTAAAACCTGTTAAATATATTTTTCATTCGAATCCATGGAGTGAGCGTACTATGCAAAGGTGTCGACTTATATAATTGCGATTTCCTTGAAAAATTTTGTGTGGGCAAACTTGGTGTGCACTGTGCATTTCTTTTCTGTTTACGCTTTATGTCTACATTACCTTCTTTAATTTAGCATTATAGATATGCAAATCCCCCATAAAAGCAGCTTAAAATATTTTCATCAAATTGATTGAGTCAGCAAAACATGCAACGGAGTCGACACTTATAACTGGGATTTCCTTGTAAAATTATGTGGGCGCAAAGTGGGTGAACACTGTATATTTCTCTTCTGTTTGCACTTAATATTTACATTTACCTTCTTTAATTTAGCATTATGGACAGGCAAATATAACCGGCTTAAAAATATTTTTCATTCAAACTGATGGAGGGAGCGTCGCATCCAACGGAGTCGACTCATATAATTGCGATTTCCTTGAAAATTTTGTGGGCGCAAACTGGGGGATCATTGTATAATTCTCTTCTGCTTTGCACTTTACATTTACCTTCTTTAATTTAGCATTATGGACAAGCAAATCACTCCTGTAAAACCTGATTAAAAATATTTTTCATTCGAATTCAGGGAGTGAGCGTAGTATGCAAAGTATTCGATTCATATAATGGGGATTTCCTTGACTAATTTTTGGGGCGCAAAGTGGGGGATCACTGTACATTTCTATTCGGTTTACTTTATAGTTACATTTACCTTCTATAATTTAGCATTATTGACAGGCAAATACTTCCTATAAAACCAGCTTAAAAATATTTTTCATTCGAATTCATGGAGTGAGCGTAACATGCAACGAAGTCGACTCATATAATTGGGATTTCCTTGAAAATTTTGTGGGCACAAAGTGCGGGATCACTGCATATTTCTCTTCGACTTTGCACTTTACATTTTTAGCTACATTCTTTTATTAGGCATTATGGACAGGCAAATACCTTTTATAAACCTGCTTAAAAATATTTTTCATTCAAATTCAGGGAGTGAGCGTAGCATGCAAAGGATTCGACTCATATAAATGGGATTTCCTTGACATATTTTGTGGGCGCAAAGTGGGGGATTACTGTATATTTCTCTACTGGTTCGCGCCTTATATTTACATTTACCTACTTTAATTTAGCATTATGGACATGCAAATCCCTTCTGTAAAATCTGCTTGAAAATATTTTTCAATAGAATTTATGCAGTGATTGTAGCATGCAAAGGTGTCGACTTATATAATTGGGAATTCCTTGAATAATTTTGTGGGCGTAAAGTGGGGGATCAATGTATATTTCTCTTCCACTTCGCGCATTATATTTACATTTACCTTCTTTAATTTAGCATTATGGACAGGCAAATTCTTCTTCTAAAACCTGCTTAAAAATAGTTTTCATTCGAATTCATGGAGTGAGCGTAAGCGTTCAAAGGAGTCGACTCATAATTGGGATTTCCTTGAAAAATTTTGTAGGCGCAAAGTAGCTGACCACTGTATATTTTGCTTCTGTTTACTCTATATAGTCTTCTCCTAGACAATTTGCTATTCATGGCTATAGGTCCTAGCCAGCCTTGCTATTTGTCATCCAAGGTTATAGATCTGAATCAGTCCTACTAGGTGGGCGAAGAAGAGATGGGTTTATACCTTTCATATTTGCGGGCAATTGAATACAACTAACCCGACTGGAATTCGAACTTGGTTCTCCGATTTCACGAATTCCTTTCTTTTATTATTTGTGAATTAACATGAATACATGGGAAAAATAACAAAGTGGTTTCCACCGGGCATCATCAGGGTCGTGAATTCAGTGTAGTAATCCTTGTAGTAGACTGGTTGTTAGCCAAGGCTAGAGTGTTAGTCTATCATGCTAGTAAATCCATCGTTGAGGGAGTGGGTAGAGATCTGATGTCTCTTCCAATAACATTTTTGGGTTCTCAAAAGGAAAAGAAATGTATTCTGGAAAGAATATGTTCAAGAAATCGATTTTAAACCTCTGACGTCCTCATCGATTTTCTACCTTGAGAATAGAGAAAATGCTGCTCATGTCATTAAGATAGATAGATAGATAGATAGATAGATAGATAGATAGATAGATAGATAGATAGATAGATAGATAGATAAAGAAAGAAAGAAAGAAAGAAAGAAAGACTGGATATACAGTGAGAGAAATTAGAAGAAAGAAAGTAGCAATCTTCCCGTGATATTTCTATGAAATGCTAGATGAATGCTAGATTCGTTCAATGTTTTGTGGTATTAGTCACTCCAAGTCCAAGTGTTTAACACTGATTAGACCCGTCGAATTTTTATCCCATTTCCTTCAAAGAAATCACTTTGGGAAATAACATCTGATTACCTGGGATTCTGGGTTAAGTGATTGTCAAAACAAGAATGTCAATTTGTCGAGGAGAGTTGTTTGTTTTGATATGAAAGCGACAACAGTGACGTAATAAAGAAAAGGTGACAACAGTGAGTTAAAAGAAGAAAACGAAATAAAGAAAAAGACGACGTGACTGGATTTTTAGACTATCAGTAGTTTGAGTTTGTAGCCAAAGCGCTAAAGCAGCGTAATGGCCTTGTGGCGCAACGGTAGCGCGTCTGACTCCAGATCAGAAGGTTGCGTGTTCGAATCACGTCGGGGTCAAACATCTCTTATTTTATTCTATTTTCATAATATTATCTTCAGCGTTAACTTCCACAATATGACGATATTTCTTCATAGTTTACCGAATTTACTAGTAGAAATCTTCGCCTATCTACCTGTTCACACTGCACTCCTGTTTTTTTTTTATCAAGAGAAGGTTTATCCCTTTTTCCCTGTTTAGGATTGGGTTTCTGGGTCCTTATAAAGTATTCTCATTCTCTATCACTTCCAGTAAATCCTTGCGTCTCTGTGGCATAGTCACGCTTCTAGGGGTAAATTGATTTAAATAAAAAAAGTGTTCCAAGAAATAAGACTCATTTCTAAAACAAACTATCATCTGGAATTGGAATGTGATCTGTAACCTGAATCCATTATTAATGCTAAAATTAAATAAATACTGAACATTTCAATTACCTCGGCAGATGAATCAGTTATAACAAATTTAGTATAGGAGAAAAGGAAATACAAAATAGAATAGGCTGCGCGAGAGGTAGTTTCGTCCAACACCGCCAATTGCTACAAAACCAAAACTTTATGCATAAAACTCACATCATGTTCTTAAATAGCCTTATCAGGTCGAGACTTTCATGTGGATGACATGGCGCGAAACCTGTTGAGAAATTACAAAATGACAGTTGTATACAACCACTATTTCAGATTAATGGTTTAAAAGGCTTTCAGCGAATGAAGCCTGAGAAATCTTGGCAAAGATCATAGTTCTTTGTTGAACCTTGTGGACTAGTGCTACAGAATCATAAACAAAGAACTGTGCCAAATAACAGAAATCACATTACTTGAGGACTACCTACACCAGTAACAGCTAAAATGGTCAACACATGTTACTCGAAGAGAAAATAATGATATAATTAAGAAAGGTAGCCTCCATTTATATTGGAAACAGCGATAACAGCCACTAGACTTGAGAAACCTATTTTTCCTGAAAATCGTTTTTAAAATTTCAACTAACAGTAGTACTGGCTGCTCGATCAATGAATGCCGATTGTTTCCTTGTAGGGAAGCGGCTAATATTATGAGTATCTTACCAGAATTACTATATTACATTGCTACGTAGACGCCAACGATATTGAAGCACATGTCCGACCCGTAATATATATATATATATATATATATATATATATATATATATATATATATATATATATATACCCTGCCCAAACAACGTGCGTCAAGTTACTAGAGCCATCATTGCCCCACGAAGAAACGAGAACGTGAAACAGTTTCCCAGTTAAATGTAGTTCGAGTAACTGAAACAGATGACAATCTGAATGTGTAAAAGTTGATTCCTTATGCCAGTAACACCAAAAAAGCTGGAGAGTTCAACGGCCGAAACGTTATGTCTGTAAGAACCAAAATGAAGATATTATTAATTCGAGTAAACGAATTGGTTTGTGAGGTTGCCAACCACTCGGCTTCGAGTAATTTACTATCCTTAGTCTAGTCTGGTACAAGGTCATAAAAATGGGGACAGACATAAATGTTGAAGTTAGTACAATAACGATATGGTTTACTTGGTTTTGATACCATTGTAGTTAAAATGGGAACGGTCAGAATCATTTTAGCGAAATTTCAAGGGGAACGTAACTGAAAAGTAACTCCCTATTTTATCTATGATAGACTCTCCCGTCTACTCATAATTTACAAGGCGGGGAGTTCACCATACATAGAAGACTAAGAGGGAGTTACTTTTCAATCCCCCTGTATTTCTGGTATCACGAACATATAAAAATGCAGGGAACCACATTAGCGATAATATTGTCTTAAATGTAACGTTTAATATAACAATTTCGAATGATTTTTTTTTGTTTTTGTTTTTTTCGTTTCAAAAAATTATTTCACATCACGACAATTATAGTAATTTAGGGGAGGTAATTCTGTATAACAATAATTGAGTTACCTCCCTTGAGGTTTATAAGGAAATGGTATACGATATTTTTTATCTTAAATATTTATCACAACTTAGACAAATTGGTTCCGTTGGAGAAAAATAGGACACAAATTCCGAGAAAAAGTTTCTGAAGATTAAAATTCCTTAAATCTCCCTCGAACCTCGACATTTGTCAGAATAATAAAAATATTTTATTTTAGAAGTGGTCCTGTTCATAATATTGTTACGAGCCGTGTAAGTGTATATACGCGCGTTGTGAAATGAAACACGTGTACGGCTGGAAAAATTACCCACAACGAATATGGCAGACTGCGAAATTGAGTCTACCAAAATAAATGTAAAAGAAAACAACAATAAGTGATTGAGATATATATATATATATATATATATATATATATAATAAAAAGGCTTAAACACTAATATTCCATGGTCATAATTTATTCCATTGGAATCGTAAATACGATCCAATTCATCAGACCTACAAATTCAAAAAGAAAACGGAAAAGAACAACTCCGAAAATAAAAATAGAATTTAGAGAGAGTGAATATGAGAGTGTGGGACGAATGTTAGTTCTAAAGAGAGGGGTAACATACGAGAGTGAATGTTGTCGGATGTCAAATACATTAAAGTTACATTTCGTGGTGACAGACACATACCATGGACGACAACATTCATTTTCCCCCTTCCACTCACACCTAGTTTTAAAAAAAACCCTCTCTGTTAAGTTTTAATCTCTCGTAATTCTCTCGTATGTTACCCCTCTCTTTAGAACTAACATTCGTCCCACACTCTCATATTCACTCTCTCTAAATTCTATTTTTATTTCCGGGGTTGTTCTTTTCCGTTTTCTTTTTGAATTTGTAGGTCTGATGAATTGGATCGTATTTACAATTCCAATGGAATAAATTATGACCATGGAATATTAGTGTTTAAGCCTTTTTATTATATCCTTACTCTGTCCTGGACATGGAGTTCTACCTGGATTCTATCCTCTCGGAATTTTTTATTCAAAAAATATACATGTGTGTATATGCCCCTGTGGATTTTGCATATATATGTATATTTACCACTACTATTATCTATCTATCTATCTATCTATCTATCTATCTATCTATCTATATATATATATATATATATATATATATATGGTGTCCATAGAGTTTGTGTGCACTTTAAAAAATTATTACTTTATTTGTATTTGCGATAGAAATAATCTGTAAAAAATGTTATAAATTTTAATGTACCTAGTTTTAAGTCTAGCTAAAATAACTAATGTGATTTCAGGCATTACTGTAAATCAGTTGGCAAATGTTTTCTGTGAACTGCAAAATCGTATTACCCTTTGTATTGCTAATGATGGAGGATATTTGGAAAGTTAAATAAAATTTCAATAAAACCTTAAAAAATATAGATTTACTTCTTTATAATCCTTTTTACAAATTATTTCTATCACGAAAGAAGTTATAAATTTTAAAAGTGCACACAAACTTTATGGACACCCTGTATATATATATATATATATATATATATATATATATACTTTACAATTGGAATTTAGAAACCTTTCGTAAATTTTTCACATACGAGTTTCAATTTTAAAATTCGCGCAGTACACTACAAACAGTTTTGAAAATCGGGCGAATTTTTAAATTAAAATTCATGGTGAAAATGTTCATTTACTAAAGGTATCTTAAATTGAATTGTAAAGAAAATTTGCTCTGTTTTTTACGCATGGAGCGCTCTTTTCTGAGTCAGTTTTAACATATATCAAGTTCTATGTTGTATTAATAGGACTCGCCTGGGTTATACCAAGGGATTACTAACTATATATATATATATATATATATATATATATATATATATAGTATTGCTGCCATATATGGTCTGGTGCCCCTTCTGTTTACCTCGGAGTTCTTGATAGGCTCCAGAGGCGGATATGCAATGTAGTTGGCCCTGCCTGTCGTCTCGTCTACAGTCACTTTCTCACAGACGCGCCGTCGCCTCCCTCTGTCTGTTCTACAAATACTTCCATGGAAATTGCTCCGAGGAGCTGCATTCGCTGATTCCCAGACGTCATGAGTTCAAGCGCCATACGAGGCTGGCATCCCGCTCTCACCCCTTCACTGTCGAAACTCCTAAATGTAGCCGTCTCTTCTGCTCCAATAGCTTCATGTCTCGCACCTCTCGCCTGTGGAATTCCCTTCCCTATTCCTCTTTCCCTGTGAGCTATAATCTCCAGCTATTCAAGTGTAATGTCAATCGACATCTCCAGTTGCCTTGATCTATCCACTACTCTCATCCTTTCTTCTATCACTCCTATCTGATCTTGCTCTAAATTTTCTGTAATCCCTTGCGTCCTAGTGGCTTCCCGCCTTGCTTGGGGTGAAAGCATATATATATATATATATATATATATATATATATATATACAAATATGTGTATTAAACAACAAAAGAATTTACAATAGACAATGTGTGTGTGTGTGTGTGTGCGTGTGTGGAAATTTCGTGTTCCATTGAATGATTGTACGTTCGTGTGTGCGTGTGTTTGTAATGTTCATGCTGTTTCCCACAGGAGGAAATGCTTATCTTCTGCGAGAGCTTACATTATCGTAATTCGCTGAAAATAAAAGAGAAAGGGAGAACGAAGCCAGGGTCTCGTCAAGTATATATAGTAATTCGATAGCTCCCCTAAGTGTTGGTGTCAGAATTTAGGAGGATAAAAGTTCAATATAAATGCAATATAAAATAAATCTGACCTTTTACAGAGTTATTTGGACTTAACTGTAATACGAACAGAAATAAAGAACAGGTGGATATACGCATTTCTTAATTAAAGAACAAAAGCTATCATACATTAATGGAAGTATGTATTGATTTATTCTTCATTTAAGATAAATAAGTATTACTCCCAATGTTAATGCATGTGATTCCGAAAAAATTCTCCTTCAAAATGTTTTTAGAATGTTTGAAAAAATCAAGAAATTAAAAAAAAAATTATATATGCAGAAATCTATAACTGAAACAGAGTTTCAAACTTAAAATTTGTAAATAACAAATTAAGTCCCACTAAGTCTGTAGAAAGTCATAAATCGATTCTTGAGTGCATTTATATTATGAACACCCCCCACACCTTCGAAATTGATAAAAAAAAATGTTCTAGATTATGATTAATATCGAGGCTTGAGGAATGTATGATTGCTAGTGTACAAAAATTATTACCCAAAATATTTTCCCCAAGTTTACGTGTGGACAAGTCTATATAAATTGTGCCATATTTATTGGTTGCAAACAAATTTGAATTTCGGCCACTGCAAGACCATCCGCTGAGAATTGAACTCTTTCTGCTATTAAATGAATGCCATGATCAGCTTTACGAGCAGATAAGGTTCATAATAAATTATCAGTTTTCATAATTAAATTCAGAAATAAAATAAACATGACGAAAACAGCAATATCCTATAAGATTGTAAGAGATGCTGACATCCTTAGATGATTTCAGAAAGTTACGGAAATGAAAAAGAAAATATATGATAGCGGCGAAATACTAGAAGGTATCAGCAAATTTATCTAAATAGAGTTGTTATAGAAACCAGCTGGTGGTCCATGCAAACCCAGTCTAGACAGTCCGCTCAAGAAAAGGCTTAAAACAACAGAGATGTAGTTCTGCCTACTGCGATAGAAAGAAAATAAGGCGAAAGAAAAAACAGTTAAAAATTAATAATTAACTGGGAACATTTTGATAAAATATTTATAGCTTTAACCTGGACTTGAACTCATATCAGATAGTTCAGAACCTCGTCTTTCAGGGACGACTTCTTAGATCTATAGGTAACCAACACTGACATCTTACTTTCAAAATTTTACAGTTTTGCTTGAAGGCCAAAGAATTGATCAGTCTAGAAAAATTCCTTTTTATAGAAATTGTTGTGAGACTCTCCCCTTTTTACATAAGATGGACTCGTTCAAAGTATACTTATACTGACAGAGAGAATACCTGCTGTTGAGATACTTTGAGATAAGCTGAGACAGGTTGAGAGATACGGAGACAGACACAGGGTGTTCTCAGCGAGTTATACAAGAGTCCAGAAAGAGAGAGAGAGAGAGATGATTACAGCTTTACTTACAGAGACTTGTACATATACTTTCTACTAACCCGCATTCCTGGACTACTAATCTTCACTTCAAGTCTGCATTCTTACGTTTAATACACTTATTTTTCTATCTCAATTACTGGCGTTGTTTATTTATTTATTTATTTGTTCAGGATTCCATTCACGGAATCCACAACAACTTGGCGACGAGGATTTCACACTTCACGGGGACTTAAAAAAAAAATGTCGTTGCCAGCGTCGACAATAACGTGGCGACGAAGACTTCAGACCCACACGGAAAAAAAAATTCTCTCTCGTCAACACAACAACTTGACGAAGAGCACGGACACGTACGGAAAAATTTTTTTTTTCGCTCGCCAACACAATAACTTGGCGACGGAAATTCGAGAGTTACGTCGACCACAACAACTTGGCGACAAGACTCGAAGGAACTCACACAAAGAACAACAAATTAACGACGAATATAAAAGAACGTACACAAGAGATAGAAGAAAAAATTCGTCATTCCCTAAAAATGGAAGATTTTCAAAAAGCAATGCTTGAGTTTATAAGACGAAGTGAGGAAAGACAGCTAATAAATGAAGAAAGACAAATGCAACTCCAGGAATTAATATTAAAAGTAATGGTTAACGAACAACAGAAGAATATCGAAAAAGAGGCTACTTTTTTCTCAAGGCGCAGTTTGGAACACAATAGAAACAATTAAATACTCTCTATAAGATGATAAAAATTTCAGGGACTATTACAAACGTCATGAGGCCATTTTCAACATTGATTGTCAAAATTGGACGGAAGCTAAGAAGCTACGTTTATTGCTCAGGAACTTGGAAACAGAGGAGTACACAAAATTTGTGGACTATATTCTACCGAAAAAGACAAACGATTTGACGTTTGACGAGGCAGTTACAAATTTAACAGATTGCCGTTTGGGATAAAAGTAGCACTGTCAATCTTTCAACAGACTATGGATACCATGCTCATGGGACAGAACTTTGCTACTGCTTACTTAGACGACATTTTAATCAAAAGCGATAATGTAGAAGAACACGCAACGCATATTAAAGAAGTCTTTAAAAGAATTCAGGATTTTGGTTTTAAAGTGAAGGAGAAAAAATGCGATTTTTTCTAAAAGAAATCAAGTATCTAGGCCATATAATCAATGAAAGTGGCAGAAAACCAGATCCAGATAGGGCATCTGCAATAAAAATATGCCCGAGCCGAAAAATGTCGCAGAGTTGCAAAGCTTTCTTGGCCTAGCGAACTATTACGGTGAATTCATTGAAAACATGCACAAATTGAGGGCTCCCCTCAATGAATTATTGAAAAAAGATAACAAATGGAACTGAACGGAAGATTTTAAGAAAGATTTTAAGGAGATCATAAAGAAATTAACGTCTGATCTAGCACTGACGCATTTTGATCCCGAACTGGAAATTATCATTGCTAGTGACGCAAGCCCCACGGAGTGGGAGCTTGTATATTACACAAGATAGAGGATGGCACAAGGAAACCTATAGCTCACGCATCTAGATCGTTGTTACCAGTAAAGAGGAATTATTCGCAAATTGAGAAAGAAGCGATAGGCATAATATTCGCCATAACTTGCTTCCACAGATACATATATGGAAGAGAGTTTACTCTTCAAACTGACCATAAGTCTCTTCTCACTATATTCGGATAGAAAAAAGACTACCAATTTACACAGCCAACAGACTTCTGAGATGGGGAACTATATTATTGAATTATAATTTCAAACTAGAGTTCCTACCTTTGAAGAAAATTGGTCATGCGGATGAATTATCTAGATTGGTACCTGCGAAATGCGAACCTCTGGAAGACCCGGTAATAGCGGCTTTGCGAGCCGAAGACGAAATTAGTAAAGTTCTAAACAATACAGTAAGCAAATTACCAGTTACCTTAGAAATTAGAAGAGAAGCTGAAATGTATGAATTCATACAAAGTACAAAGAGAAAAATAGAAGAAAAAGAAAGAAATCTAGCGAAGTGTTTTTCAATTTGTAATCACGTATTACTTTACATAGGCATGTCCACTGTTTTCGCGGAAAAACAGCATAGAGTAAATGAAAAATGCCACAAAATTAAAGAAAATAATGTATTATCGTCAAAATGTTTATGTTATTATTAAGATGAAAGAAAAAAGTATTTTTTAATTATTTTTTGAAATTTTTTAATATTTTCTAACACGTTCGAAATTTCGGTTAAAATCTTCTTTTGTTTACGTCATCGCGGGAACGTTAAAATAACATAGTTTTTTTTTTGCGCTTTTTTCCCGTTGAAAACACATTGATTTGGAAATTCTTGTAAAATTAAAGTAATTGTCCAATTTTAATGAAATTTTCAGGACTTATTCACAAATAAATGAAATTATTTTTGAAATATTTTGTTTTTAGAAATTTTTGGTAAAAAATATTTTTTTTTAAATATGTTACCCCCCACTTATTTAATTCCATGAAATTTCGCCCGAAAACTTTTCGGCTCCTCAATTATTTTTTTTTTTTGTTAAAAGGAGGAGTCTTTGGAGATGATAAATAACCTACTTTTCTTTTTCAAATTTGGGCTATTTAACTGAAAATCTTGTCTGAATTGAAAAATAATGAATCCAATAAAACAATGATATTACTTAATTAGAAAAGTTTTTAATTGCTTTTGTAAATAAGTAATATTAAGGACATTATTGTCTGAAGAAATAATTTTTTTCTGATGAATAATTAATTTTTACAAGAATTTTTTCGTTTTTTAAAAAATTTTAATTATAATAATTTATAATAGTTTAACATCGTGTAAAGCTCTGTATTAGGAGGGCTCCTCGATATTATGTAGTAATAAGTAGAAAAAAACTTTACGAATCCAAAATTGCTAAGTTTAATAAATTTAGTTGAGCTACTTTTTTTAAAAATAATTTTTTATGTTGTATTTTTTTTACTTAATACATTCCTTATTTCCGTGTATGATATACTGAAATTGCCAGTATTATTACAAGGTCACGTGATTTAAGGGTTTTGTCCCTTTACGCGGCCTTTTCATAACATTTTTTTATTTTCCATTCAACTTTAAAAATGTAAACTTTAAATTTTAAAGTAATTTTTCTTTTTTTCATTTACTATTTCACTAAATAATTTTATTTTATGTATTGTATTTCCATTAGTGTGGGTCATACTCAAATAGAATAATTTTTTTTTTAACTCAGACTTTTAAAAATTATGTCATTGATGGTAATCCGTAGTAGCTGTCATCGCCTCGTCATTCAACAATCCATCAATAGGTGGGTCAGATTAACTGGATCGATCGTTAATAATTGGTTGTATATTATTTTTTTACGCTATAAGTAAGAAAGATTTCTTTCAAATCAGATTACTTTAACTTTAAATTTTTTAATTTTACTAAAATAACGTGTCAGAAATTTTTTTAAATATTTTAAAAATCGATAAATTTGTGTTTGTTTACAAATTTCTTAAAATTAAGAAAATGGCCGTTTTTAAGAAAATTAAAAAATTTAAAATTAAATTTGACAATCAAATGTATATAGTTTCTATGTGAAATACACCAGAATTGTTTAATTAATCGTAAATTTAATCATTAAACTTTCAATTAAAGCTAAAATGAAATCTTCAAGTATGTTTTTTCGTTGTAAAAAATTCATTTTAAACTTCAATATAGAAAATTTATGCCGAAATAGTGGAGGTACCTACTTTATAATGAAAGAGTGGTCATACCAAAATCTTTACAAAGACGAATTCTGAAGAACTTTCATCTTGGACACCCAGGGAAAAATCGTATGAAAGCGTTAATGAGAAGTTTCGTGTATTGGCCTAATATGGATAACGACATTTCTCAAATGGTAGAAAAATGTAGAGGCTGTGCTGCGACAGCACAGGCACCACCTATTATACAAAAACCATGGCCTAAGGTGGACAGACCTTGATCTAGAATCCATGCGGACTATGCAGGACCCATAGATGGATATTACTACTTGATAACTGTAGATAGTTTTAGCAAGTGGCCAGAAGTTTTCAGATACAAAAACCCTACGACGGAAAACACTATTAATTGTCTACACGAGTTATTCGCAAGATTCGGCGTTGTAGATTGCCTTGTAACGGATAATGGTACCCAATTCACCTCGAGCGACTTTCAAGAATTCTGTGCCACTTACCATGTCAAACATATTAAAATAGCACCATACCATCCACGATCTAACGGGAAAGCCGAAAGGTTTGTGGACACGCTTAAGAGAGCCTTGAAAAAAGCAGTGGACGTACCAACAGAAAGAGCCATATAACAGTTTCTACAAGTCTACAGAATCACCCCGAACGGAAACACACCATCTGGCCTTTCGCCAGCTGAAGTGATGCTTGCCCGCAAAATACGGTCTGTTTTTGATAAACTATTACCCAGCAAAAATAAAAACCGGCATACACCGATAATGCCTAAAACAGGCAAACGGGTCTATTTCAGGATGTTCAAAAATAATATGGCATACTGGGGACCAGGTAGGATAATAAACAGACTGGGGAATGTTCTATACACGATCCAAGGTGAAAAATTCACTGACAGGAGACACATAAATCAGATACAGAAAAGACGGGTAGAGGAACCAAACTCGTCACCTTCCGAAAATGAAGACGCGATGGAGGCGATTTTCGAAGCCTTCGAAATTCAAAAACCACAATTAGCCACGGAGATCAGAAGAACAAGCCGAAAAGAAAATTCACAGAACCACTAATAATAGACCATAAGTGAAAAAAATATTAACTCCCCCCCAAAAAAAAGAAGCTAAGGAGGGGGTGTTGTGGGGCTCTCCCTTATTACATAATATGGACTTGTCCAAAGTATACTTATACTGACAGAGAGAATACCTGCTGTTGAGATACGTCGAGATACAGTCTCGACGTCTGTCGAGCTCTCTGCTTTGTCAGTGAGAAACCCGGACGAAGCTTTGCCAAAGGGCAAGGTTTCGTCCGGGGAGGTAGACAGGCCCTGAACCCGTCTAGGCGGGTTCAAAGTGTATATTTTTGGCCGAGCCTACGGGCTCGGAGAAACTTTAAACTCGGCCTTGTGCCACATATATTCCTCGTGGGTGGGATATTAAATGCCGAGATACGTCGAGATACAATCTCTGACTGTGTGCGACTTCTGTCGAACTCTCTGCTTTGGCTAAAGGGCAAAGTTTCGTCCGGGGTGGTAGACAGTTCCCGAACCCGCTTATGCGGGTTCAAAGGAGATACTTTTTGGCTGAGCCTACGGGCTCGGAGAAACCACGCTAAACTCGGCCTTGTGCCACATACATTCCTCGTGGGTGGACTGATAAATATCGAGATACTTTGAGATACGTGGAGATAAGTTGAGATACGTTGAGACAGATTGAGATATACGGAGACAGACACAGGGTGTTCTCAGCGAGTTATACAAGAGAGAGAGTACGGCTTTACTTACAGAGACTTGTACATATACTTTCTACTAACCCGCAGTCCTGGACTACTAATCTTCACTTCAAGTCTGTATTCTTGCGTTTAATACACTTATTTTTCTATCTCAATTACTGGCGTTGTTTATTTATTTGTGCAGGATTCCATTCACGGAATCCACAACAGAAATGAAAATAAGACAGAAGATTACAACCGAAAACAAATAATGCATAACAGTTAAATGACTTATATTTGATCGGATATTTTAACTTTTGGTGTTACATTTGGTGAGGGTAGCATAAAGGTTATCGGCGCAAAAATTGGAATCGTTGTGCTGGGTTTAAATTCTGACCGTGTTAGTTTTGTTTACTTCGCACTAACACATTTGGAAAAGTCAAGAATCCAATTTTCGCCAACTATGTCTGAAAAGTAAGACAGACTGGGTTCTTTTGTCTGGGTTGGAAGCTGGTCTAGAAAAAGACCTTTCTGATTTCAACCCCTAATTTCTTGTGTATATCTTCCGGTGAATAGAAAGATAAGGGAAAAAAAACTACACAAATCCGAAATGGAAATCTTAAAATGGTTGAATGTGTCACGCGTGAACTTCCGGCAGCTCCTGCAGGTGAGTCAGCGCTAATTTCAACTATCGGCAACACCGACAGGCGGATTTTGACGCAGGAGCAGATCTCCAAAGACTCCTACACTAATGTCTCCCTAAAAGAGTGGTTCCTAAACATTTTTTCTCTGGGGCGCATTTTTGTAATGAAAATTTGTTCGCGCTTCACCAAATTTTATGTGATAAAAATTACATTTAAAAAAAAAAAAAAAAAAACAGAGAGAGGGTTAAAGGGAGATATCCGTGGTTTCGAATCAGAACATTATCATTGATAACTCTCGCTTCTAATTTGCAGATCTGAGTTATTATATTCTTAATATTTGATATAATGCACAAATATCACAATGATAAAATCGGTTAATGATTATTTACATCCATTTATATTGGCACTCATGCATGCAATTACAGGTAATCCATAATAATATTTTAAATTTTGAAATCATATCTCTTTTTGGCATATGAATTTTTTGAAACTGTTTCTAAATCTTTGATTCTCTTTCAATCATTCCACCTCTTTCTCCGCAACTATGAGGTGCGCCGCAATGCTTGAGAAACACTACCTTAGAATGGTGGATGCCAACGCAAGGGTATATTTAACCTACTACATTCTGAACTCATCATCTGCATACTCCAAAAGCGATGACCCCACTATCCAAAAATGTTTCAACGTCAAGAATCTCACCATCTTCAGGATTACCTACCGCGAGAATTTCATCATCCAAATGCGAAGACCCAACGACCTGTAGCATAGACAATATCAAATAACTCACCATCCATAATATCGCCAATGTCGAGGACGTATCATGCACAAAAAGCAAGCTTGAAGGACCTCACCATCTATAGTAACGTCAACATTGATAATTTATCTTTTGTAAAATCGTCAAGCATGAAAAACTCACCATTAGACGAAACATCAAACACAAGATTCGCCAACAGCGAAGACGTCACCACCCGTAGAATAGACAACAGTGAAGACGTTACTGCCCGTAGAATAACCAATAATGAAGATGCCAACACTTGAGGAAATACTTTGGCATAAGCCTTTTAAATTAATAATTTGAATATATATTAAAAAACAAACAAACAATATAAATGTCCTCAAAGCCATCAAATTGATGGAAAAATAAATAAATTGTGAATAGGGGGATTTGTGGCTGCTCTGTTATCCAAAGTGCTTACTGGGTAAAGGAAACATATTGGACATACATAAATTACTCGCTATTATCCGCAGATTACGACACCTGTTAGGCCCCCTATCTACCGTTGACAACGGAGTCGTACTGTACTAACACACACACGAACACACACATATCCCGTAATGAGCAGAATCGTAAGGGTACCATATTTACAGTGATGCGTTTGTCAAGATAGT